>CM073571.1:106749750-107391865 GCA_037074715.1 Magnolia kwangsiensis
ACTTGACTCGATCCGGTTTTGTAAAATCCCTAACTCAAACTCAATTCAACTCGGGACCGAGTCCAATAGGCCTGACTCGATCTGAGTCCGGATCTTGGCTGGACTAACCCGAACCAAGTCCGACTCGATTAGAGATGCCGAGTCGCTGACCGAGTCGAATTAGGTCAATGAGTCATCTATTTGATGTTTTATGTAATTAAAATAATTTAAAAATTATATATATATATATATATATATATATAAAACCTAAAATCCAGTCTGACGTGTGCTGATGTACGGACGGGTGGAGGAGAGAGAGAGAGGAGGAGGAGGAGGAGCTCGAAATCGAGCTAGACAGGTGTTGCTGTGCGGACGGGTGGAGGACTGGAGAGAGAGAGAGAGAGAGAGAGAGAGAGAGAGAGAGAGAGAGGAGCCCGACGGATGCTGTTATGCAGCTACGACAGATTAGGGGGCTTGGGATCGGGTTAGGTGCGGCGGTCGGCTACTAAGGTTAGGGTAGAGAATGGGATTTTTTTTTGTTTATAACTTTATATAGTACCTGATAACCGGATCGAGTAGGGTTTCAAATCAAGTTGAGTCCTATCGGATCAAGTTTCGGTTCAAGTTACTATGTAACTTAACTCGATTCGGTCAGGTTTCAGATTGGGATGGGGCTACTTGATCCGAACCCAACTCTGTCATTCAGTTCGGGTCGAGTCGGAAGAGTCTAATTCGGATAAGAAAAAATTCTAGTAACACCTTAGCGCATGAAGACAATTTGGTCATCGAGAACATCGATGATCATATCTGTAGGTGGCAAAACGATCGGAAGCATGAGGAAAAAAAGGTTGAAAGATCTTCCACATTAAAAGTAGGACTGATTGGTAAATCTAATAGAAATTTAAAATATTGGCATTAGCATTAATCCTCTTTATCATTTTGATTGATCTTATATTGCGAGGATGAAACTTCTTTGAGGAACCGGGGGTAACCTTTTAGAATGAATATAAGTCATAAGCATGTCACTCTCCATAAATTCAACAGAGCTTCATCATGCACATTGCATGCGGTGGATGAAGTCATCTATTTCTATGCTTGGTCTCAACTCTATGAGTAAAGGAACCAAATCAAATAGAAGACATTCTCGTATATCAATTAATGCTTCAAAAGTGACATCCCTATGGACCTATCAATTGAGTTATTATAAGAAAATTCAATCATAAGTATTGCTACGTCCCATGTAGCTATATAATCGCGGCTAAAACACTGAAATAACTTGCCCAAGCTATCGTTTACCACTTTCATTTAATCATCGATCTAAGGGTGATAGGCAGTACAAAACTGAAGCTTCGTTTTCATTCTTTCCCAAAGAGTTTTCTAGAAATAATTCATGAATTTAATATTACAATCAAACACAATTGTCATCAGAAGCCCATGAAGACAAGTAACCTCTTGAAAGAATAATTAAGTAATCTTAAGAGCGTCCATTGTAATCAAGCATGCCATGAAATGAGCCATCTTTGAAAATTGATCAACCACCACAGATACTTAGTCAACTTTCTGAGTGGTCTTTGACAAACTCAGGACGAAGTCCCATACAATCTATTTTTTTTTTTACTCTTAGCAAGCTGGCAAACCCTACATAACTGGTAGATCTTTGCAACATCTAATTTTATACGAGACGAAAATTATTTTTTTCCAATGAGAGCTAGGGTCTTATCATGTCCCAAATGTCCACTACACATACAGGCATGCAACTCCCTCACAACATATTCACGAATGAATATATTGGGTAGATAAAGTTGCATTTCTCGGAACAATAATCATCTTAAACGCTAAAATATGAGTGTCTCGCATACTTTCCACTAAGAACACCTATATAAATAAGTATGAAATTCTCATCATCAGAATACTAATGTCGTATCTCTTTGAATCCCAAAACAATGACAACATCGATACCAATAGATGTGTGCAACAACATAATGCATAAAACCTGATTGTCATTGTCAACCTTATTATTACACCTTATTTGTCAATCACATAAGTCCATGTGTCATATAATTGGTGTAGCCCTTGGAAAATGAAGACCAAAGATATAAGAGGATGTTGAGCATTAAGGAGCAAAGAACAGGTATATGAGGTTCCTTGGTGACCCTAACCCTTGACCCAAATAACTTAAATATCTAAATGATCTTAACCCTAACAGGTAAACCTTTTATTGATCATTCATTAGCCTTATGAGCCTTAATTGAACATGCTTAGATTAGCTTTAGAGGTCTCGAGTTACTGGAAAATAAATTGCATAATTTCAAGCTACCTTTGATCCCACCGAACCCCTATAGTCCTACCAAAAGTGCTCAAAATAGAACCACAACAGAGTCCTAAAAATCGTGTAATTTGACTCCAACTAAAGAATCTTTTGGCTAGCTTCGATGCAACCAAACATAAACTTCACTTCGACTTGAGCTCGAATTTATAAAGTTCAGAGATGACCCTACCCCAACAGTTTCAATCGAACTAGGTGCATAAATAAGTGCACTAATAGAGAAATCATAACACCTTGGATAGATGACCTTACAAGTTTCCAATGGGCTTAATAGATAAATTTGGGAGATAGCTTCATTGTTGAGCATATAGGTAAATCTAAGGATTAGAGCCTCATTTTGTGCTTTATAATTAAATTAGAGGATTTTATCCTCATTTTCTTTTTTGATAATTTAGCTTTAAAGTTTCTTAATTTTAAATATCGTTTGTTTATTGCTAGCTATCATTGGTAATTGATATTTCAATTGGTATATCCTTCTAAATGACCATAATAAGCATGCTACATGTTTTAATGATATACGCACCTTATTCCCTTATTTGTATGTGATTATTGGTAAATTCATGATTTATAGAGTTTTTCTTTTTTTTGGGCATGATTGGTTTATCTATGAAATTTTTTCTTTGTCAAATATTGACAAAAAGAAAGAGAAAGATCAAGTCCACCAAAACAAGTTGAATTCTATTTTACAGGTTCTGTTTGTTGTTGGAGGAAATTAATGGAGATAGGGGGAGCAATGCAAGTTTACATATCTTTTTGTATTCGAGTTGTAAATCTTTATATTTGACATATAATAATTTTTGTTGTTTTGGTTTGTCATTTGCATAGACCATGACAAATTCTAGGTTAGATTTTTATCACGTAAGTGTCAAAGGAGGAGATTGTTAGTGCATTGATTTGTGCACATATTTATCAATCATGTGTGCCTGTGTGTTAGTGAGTTGGTTGAGATCTGGAAGCTGAAGACCAAAGACACATGAAGATTTTGAGCATCAAGGAGTGAAGAACAAGTAAATCATGAGGTGACTTGGTAACCCTAACCTTAGAGCCAAAACAACCTAGCCTTTAGATGATCCATTCCTTAATAGGAAAACCTTGAATTGATCATCCCTCCGCCTTAGGAACTCATTTAAAACATGATAAATAGGCTTATAGAGGTGCAAAGTTATTGTAAACCAAATTTCCCAAAGCAACAAACTGTTAAGCAAAGCTCGATTTACCTCGATCGATTGAACATGGCCAAAACTATCCAGTAAATTTCTGACCTTTTTCAACAAAGTTCAATTGATCAAAAGCCCCTATTCAATCAATCAAGGATGTCGTAATTCTATCGATTTTGTAGCCGTTGTAAACCAAAATATATACAAACGGTATTCGATTTTCGGGCATTTGGATTAGTTTTTGGTGCAATAGAAGCCTAGTGTTGGTGCATTGATTTATGCACCATGTTAGTCAATCACATCAGTCTGTGTCATGTAGTTGGTTAAGCCTTTAAAACCTAAAGATCGAAGACACAAGAAGGCATGAAGCATCAAGGAGCAAAGAAACAGGTATATGAGGTGCCTTGGTAACATTAACCTTAATCCAAAACAACCATTGAACCTCTAAATGATCATTGTCTTAATAGGAAACTCTTGTGTGATCAGCCCTTAGCCTTGGGAGCCATATTGAAACAAGATAAGATAGGCTATAAAGGTTCTGAGTTGTTGGAAATCAAACTACCCAAACCAACATACTCTGTGGTGTGCACGAGCAAAGCTCGATTGATCAATCGATGTAATTAACGTCCGAAAAATCAATTCTTGTGTACCTTACATGGGATCCGAGTTCCATAGTGTTAGACATTATACTCAAGGCATAACCCCCCATACCTTACATTCATCACATGCCTTTACATTCACAAAGGCAACCATACACAAGAATAAAATCAACCAAACCTTAGATTTTATTTTATTTAAGCAAAAAAAAATAAAATCAATTGAACGTCAAATGCTCACCTACACGGGAGCTTATTACAAAAGTCTATAATTGTTGCATGAAACATAATTAAAACAAAACTAAAGTTTAAACATTAGTGTCATTATCCCTTATTACTCAGAATAATCCTCTTTAGGGAGATCATCACATGTATCTTCAACCTGTATATCACATGCATCATCTGTATAGTTGGAGAGGGTTAACGCCCTACTCATAATGATGGTTGTCCTTTGTTAATTCAAGTAATTCATCATAGGAACCATATAAACATTCTAATACACCTCGTATTCCATTATTACAAGGGATGTCGGTATACAAATAAAATTTACATGAATGCATGCATGGCATAGTGTGTGTAGCTTATCAAACATAGTGACTACCACATTGTAGAATATGGTTCTTAAAAATTTAGTTTGTTCCACATCCCATAACTACAGAGATTCATTGGCATGTCCAATACTATTATAGTTTTACATAACACCTTGAGATGGTGAAAATGAGAGCTTCAAAAGTCTTTGAGAGAGAGAGAGAGGGGGGGGGGGGGGGGGGGGGTGAATAGAACTATCCTAAATAAAAATTAAAGTGCTGAAATATTAAATAAATCAGAAACCTCAATCGCACTAGTATTGAATAATTGATTCAAACTAATTCGTAAGACAACCTTCACCCAAACCAAGTTCAGGTAGGACAACCTTATTTCATGAATGTTTGTAAGAATTAAAATCTCAAACTAAGCAAGAGAAAATAAAGCTATATATTACAAATATTCACCACTTTTGCATAAATAAAATTATAAACATTTTTCATAAATGAAAAAAATAAACATTCACCACAATACCAAGAATTATAGTGGTTCGGTGTGTACAACAACTATTCTCAAACTGCCACACCTGCTCTACTCCCAATAATCACTATCCACGTGATATTAGCTTTCGTTATAAACAAGGTTTTCACAGGGCTACCTTAAAACATGATATAATTGTGACTTTAAAGGGCTATCACAAACAAAAACCCCTTACTGAAATTTTTTGGCTATCTCAAGAAAACTAACAAATGAGATTTTCTGGTTATTTCAATAAAACCAAACAAATAAAGGTAAAGAATAGTTATCTTTTCCTTTGAAGATATATCGGTCGATGTAGCCATAGAACCGCTTCTCTTGAAGTAGATTGTTCAATATTCAGTCGTATAGACAAGGGTTCAAGGTTCTAGATTGATTTTAAATAGATTCAAACCAAAGGCTACTTGTTTGAATTCCTTAAAATCTTAAAGAAGAATATTTACTCTCTTTATAAAATAGGATTCAAAGAATAAGAGATTAAGGAATTGAAACAAATAACTATTAAAAATATAAATAAATACCGTGCAATAGCTTGACAATAATGAAGACTTTTCTATCTTTTGATGAAGGATTTTATGCACTTGAATTGTTAATTTTGGATTGAGAAAAGGCCTCTATTTATAGGATAAGAAGTTGTTTTAACTCGTCTAAGAAAAGCTTCAACTCATCTAAGGACCAGATTCCATTCTAATAAATTTTTAAATTTGAGCGCGATAAGATAAAACAGAACTTCTACTGGTTGAAGGCCCTGCTCGATTGGTCGAGGGCCTTGTTCGACTAGTCGAGTAAGGGCTTTGAATGGTCGAGGGTGCTTAAAATCTGAACTGATTCAGTCGCTAGACTTTGAGTCGAGCAACCCTCGACTGGTTGAAGGCCCATCTTTGACTGGTCGAGTAGTCTGCTCGACTGGTCGAAGAAGTAACGGAAAAATCCATTTTTCTGAGTTTAAACTAGGACTGGTCGAAAAATGCATAGACTAGTCGAACCACAACTTAGACTAGTCAAACCTAAGATTAGACTAGTCGAACCACAACTTAGACTAGTCGAACCTAAGATTAGACTAGTCGAACTTTAGCCTAACATAAGCATAAAAACCCATTTAAGTTTTTATTTTGCAAGAACCTAAGCCTAAGGTCTTTATAGGGTTTGTTATACTAATATAATTGAACTTTGAATTAACTTGATGTCATGCCCCAAACCTAAAAATTGGATTCACAGAAATCTCGATCATAAATCCAGTGCCGAAAGCCTCCGTAGTACCCCATTCTCGGCTCCTAGCATTCATACGCCAGATTCCGATCCTAGGATCTCACAAGGAGTTTTTTTTTTCCAATGTACA
The DNA here is from genome assembly GCA_037074715.1 of Magnolia kwangsiensis. Lineage (NCBI taxonomy): Eukaryota > Viridiplantae > Streptophyta > Magnoliopsida > Magnoliales > Magnoliaceae > Magnolia > Magnolia kwangsiensis. The sequence continues at coordinate 106,756,210 of CM073571.1, forward strand.
TTTAACTTGTAATAAGCATAACCACAAGTATACCCAAATCACAAAGACAACATCATCATCACAAATCTACTAATATAAACATTTGAATACAATGTTGAAAAGGAAATACATATGTAAAAATTAAAGCTCCAGAAGTTAGATACATGCTCTAAGCTCCACAATGCTGCAACTTAACATCACCTGCACGCATCTATCGTGCATAAGCTTATAGAAATCTTAGAGGGTGGTGTAAGTATGTGTACAAGGTAAGTGTCAAGTATTCAATATAATGCCATAATCATACAATACTAGAAATATTAGTAATTCATAAACCGTACAATATCAAAATAAGTATAATACTGACAAGATCAGAAATTATCAGAATAAATAAAAATATTGACAAGATTATAAATTATCAAAGTAGAAATACTGAAAAGTCCATGAGTCATACAATATCAGAGTACGCAATACAAATCAACTAGACAAATTAGGAGTCATAGAGAGTCAAATATCTGATGTTGAGGATGCGATGCAATGTGTAAATCCTTCTAAGTCTGTTTAGACTATGTAAGTGCAGGAACATAGTAACCCAAAATGTCATATGCCACAGATGTAATGCAATTTGGGGTGCGAATGGAATGACCAAGCTAGAGTGTGAAGTCGGGATGATAGTACGTAGTATCGCAGGTTATGGGGTCCATCACAAGGGACTTTTATTCAAACCAGTCTCATACCTAAATTTGGATAGTCAGACTCAATGTGGTAGACTCATGATCTCAAGTTAGTCACGCGCCCTAACCGAAATCATGACATTGCGAAGGCACATGTAATAAATATTTACGCACCACCAGCTCGAGTAGATAGTGAATGAATGAATGGATGAGTATGCAACTCCTGCTCAATAAGTCCACATATCAGTACGGTTCTTCTCTGGGATCATCACTGAGGTCTATTACACTCTACACTAGCTTGCCGCCCCTATCCAAGCGCACAACTAGGTAAGTGGAAGAGACCTCACTATCCGCTTGCTAATATCGGGTCCGACTTGTCGATATCGGACCCATTCCTCAAGCTGGTTAGACTCAACCTAGATATTGCCCCCTCACTCAGGCGGGTAAGGTCACACCCCCTCCCAATCGATCACGACACAATGTGAGGCGTGGCCTCCTGGTATTCGGCACTCGGGCGCTCATGTATCTACTCGGTCTTGACGTTGGGGCATTCTCTGGTACCAAGAGGGTTTAGGGATTTTCACCCAGGGCCATCTATGGCAGCCCGATGCTAAAATAAATTTTTGGTGTCCCGTCTAACCATCCACGATATGCCTGTGGAGGCTACGACCCTGATGTCACTAGGGCATACAGTAATCACAATGCAAGATGCATGAGTCATACAATCCAGTCACGCATCAATTATGCACATACCATGTGCTCATGTGAGACAATCTCCACCTATTAGGGAGTCTCATAACCACCTGCCCAATGACATATGTAATGGTTAACTACATCTCATAACAAACATGCAGATGATGCGTATGGGCATGTATCGTAATTCTATGCTATCACATACTTATAATCGGTATCAATAATAGTCATCGATAGTCGACCTCGACAATGTGGACATTTAACCAACATTGCCCCAAGGAATGACCCATATAGAGCCTAGCATACAGTGGACCCATGACCTCACACAAGGGCCAAATATACAACACCATGGGTCTCATTCAAGAGCTTAATACACATCCTGATGAGCCTCTCATATGGGCTTAATATACAACACCATGGGCTCCATCACCTGGCCTTCAAATGCACCATAATGGGCCTCATCACATAGACCTCATATACATCACATTGGGCCTTAAACACGAGCTGAATACACATCACATTGGACCTCGACAATCGGAATCGACAATCGGCCACGTCAATCGATAATCGACCACGATAATCAACCTCAGTATTTAGAATCGGCAATCGGCCACGATAATTAGAATCGACAATTGTAACATCCCGAAAATCGGGGGTCGAGGATAAACTCCACTCTCGAGTTCCAGAACATCACTTATGCAATATTTTCAATGATGGATGAATGTTATTCATATTAGTGCAGAAAACATTAGTGGGATTAGACCAAAATAACATATCATACTCCAGAGACAGTTAAATTAGCAAGTGAAAGAATGTGATAGATATATAAAATATATAAATGATTGTAAGTCTTCAGAGTGTGAACATGTTACCAGGTTAACTAAATACATGTATACTCCAAAATAGAAAGAAAAGAATATACATGGGTGTGTAAATAAAAGGCAAGATACCGTGTACTGGTATCTAATCAGTAACCCTGTAAACCCCGTCAATCAGAACCTGCATATAGGAGGGATCCTCCTCATCATCATCAAGTCCGGCTCTGCTACGCAAACATCGCCATCATCTGAAACTAAAATTGGGACTGGTTGGTGTGCGCAACACCATCTCGTAACGTGGGAGTGAGTAGCTAACTCAGTGGAATCATAGAGAAAAGGTTAACATGTTATCAAATCAATCAAGCGATAATGGTAAAGCAAGCAATCAAATATTCCTAAACACTGTGATTAATGCATGAATGAAATGACATGATGGATGCCCTCACCGACATACTCCCTCATGCGACGTCATCTTACGTCCGCGGCATGCTTTCTTCCCTCAATGCTCCACATCTTCCAGGCACATGCAGTGCGATATGAATATGATTACCGAGTTGTTATTAGTCCTTTTCATACAGCAGGATTGGAAAACTAGGCTGCTTCCCTTATATCATTCCCAACAAGGATCCTGTCTAGAGTCATCACTCCTAGTATTCTCATACGATTATATATTTCTATATCACTGCAAGGGCTGTCAGGGCTGTTGCACGGACTCGTTGCTCCACTCCCCCATCACCTTATCAATACAGGCCTAGTTGTACTCTTGTTGCTACGGAAGGGTCATCGCCTCACGTAGACTCAGAGTACGCTCGAGGTCACTACAAAGGGCTGTCAGGGCTGTTGCTCGCGCTCGTTGCACCGCTCCCCCATCACCTTATCAGTGTAGGCCGGCAGCAAGAATATAGTGTCCCATACCACCATAATCTGCTCATGAGTTTGGGTTGCTCACTGGTCACTACGGGGAGGTTTGTGGCCCCAGCGTAGGCCAACAGCTTGACCACGGTGTCCCATACCACCATGCCCGGCTCATGAGTTTTAGTGGATCAAGGTACCATGGTTATTAGGGTTATCACTGTTAAGTTTAGTACCCTAGGTTCAAGCAGTTATGACGAATACAAGGTGAACATACAATGGTCAGTCGGATTACTTGATGAGTCCGACTAGCATGAGCACACGTTGAATCGACCAACATGAAGTGCACAAGCACTTCATGTGGCCTAACCACTGCCGACGACTCTAGTACGACTCAGGTTCGTCATACACATCTTTGTAGTGAATAGAATTCAACCACAAATTTAAATCTGTTACCGACTGCTTGGACTAGAGTATAGCCCCAATCACATACAAATCTAACAACTAGCATATGATTCATATCCTGTATCCATATGAATAATCGTGAAGTATAACTTGAATGTAAACAGTACATGCAGAAATTCATCTACATATTTAACATGCTTCAACTAAGTAAACAATCCATGGAGGAAATCATACACTCACTTAGCATGGATAATCTAAGTTACACTATTCATGGAGGAGGTCATAGACTTACGTATTGTGATGGAGATCCATATCTCAACCAACTTAGCAATTATACTTTACTAACTACTAATTCACTTAGGCATTTATTCAACCACTTAGATTACACATTATATCATACATATTTTACATTTATAAGCATACGTATTAGGGCAAATCCTTTCGTCAAAGGGGTATTGCCCATACAACAATCATATATCCATGACAAGTAGTCATGGCAAGCATGAAAGCAAATTCCATACTCATTCCGGCATTTTCACAAACACTTAGTCTACACACTTTAGTCTACATAGCATATGTCAGCCAAAATGTGCATTAGGGCGAATCTCTTCGCCAAACAGATCATACACGCATAACTAGTATAGATACACGGCAAATACTCATGGCAATAATATCGATGAAATATGTACGCATACGGTATTTCCTACAAATATCCAAAATATCCTAAATCTCATATTCTTCATACGTATTCGAAATGAAAAACAGACAGCATGTTCTACATGTCAAACAACATTCTTGTCAACAATCTACCATTAAACGGCATTGAAAGCTTTGGAAACAGGTAATCTAAGCGTCTACAATCCGCACCTTTCGCCGTAGAAGCGTATCGAATCGAATAGAAACTCTACGCTTCGTCAACGCCTGTATGACGACCTATATCACAAGATAAATCAACTACTTTGCTAATTGTATCGATGGAATCCCTAAAACAGATTGAGGTTAGGGTTTTCTTACCTAGAATGATGTCGGAATCACCGGAGGAGTGATTAGAACACGGTGATTAGGAATGTGTAGAAGCAGGATCGAGAGCCAGGAAACTTTCCTCACAACTCTCATGGAATCTCTCTCTTTTCTCTCTTCTCTTCTCTAGGGTTTTTGCAAATTTATATGGGAGAGATATGAGAGGGTTAAAGGTCCTTAAATAGGTTAGAAAGTCACCTATTTAGACTTTAAACCAAAGTATACTTGGGTTATAGCCAAATCACATCTTTTCCAATCCAAAAGAGCATTTCTGGAGGTCCCCTGACCAAATGCGGTCGGACTTAAGCTCAAGGATATTAGATCCTGATCACATTAAGTTTTCAGTTCGATAGGGTTCCCAGATCGCATGTGGCGGATTAGTTTCAGTTCAGCGGTCACTGAGACTCGATCGAGGATTCCAAGTACACTGACCTGAGTGAGAAATGTTCCCTGATCCGAGGGTGTATTTGGGTCAGATTCCAATGGTCTGAATGCTTAAAAAATGTCACACAAGCGACATGTGCCAGATTTATTTAAATCACATTTAATTTCTAAAGAATTTCACTCTTTCTCACACTCCTTGCTCCAGGCTCAATGAAATTGCCTCAGGACATCAGTTGGGCTTGATTTTCGAAATGATTGTTAAGTCCAACTAAGCAGTCATAATGGTCTAAGATTGTAGATATCGAACTTTCGACACGCGGTCTAGATCAAATATAAAGTTTTAAAGGGTTCCTGAGAGCAAACGGGTTTAGAGTTTGATCCTGAATTTCAGGGTAAGGTAGCGTCAATAATTCTATAGGTTTTGGGTCTTACAGATCGTATTTAAAGTGGTTGGTGCTAATTTTGCAGGAAATCCAATGTACCGCTGGCTAATTCACGTTAACTTTCTAAAGAATTAAGTTCTAAATGATTTCTTTGGCTTTGGAATTGGGTTCTGAGAGGTTACCAAGGTGTTATGGTTGACCCATTGCCTAAGGGCGTCTAACCCCAGGTTGGCAAAAATTCGGGGTGTTACAGCAATCGGCTACAATATTTGGCATTGATAGATAATCAGTTAATCGGCCATGACAATCAGAATCGGCAATCGGCTACTATAATCGTACTCGATCGATAATCGGTCAAACGACCACAACAATCAGAATCGGCAATTGGCCTCGATATTTGGCCTCGATCGATAATCGGTCAATCGACCATGACAATCAGAATCAGCAATCGGCCACGATAATCGGCCTCGATCGATAATCAGTCAATCGGCTACGACAATCAGAATCAACAATTGGCCTCGATCGATAATCGGTCAATCGACAACGATAATCAGAATCGCCAATCGGACATGATATTCGGCCTCGATCAATAATTGGTCAATCAGCCATGACAATCAGAATCAGCAATCGGCCATGATATTCAGCCTCGATTAATAATTGGTCAATCGGCCTCGATATTCAGCCTCGATCGATAATCAGTCAATCGGCCATAACAATCAGAATCGACAATCGGCCTCAATATTCGGCCCGATCGATAATCGATCAATCGGCCACGACAATCAAAATTGACAATCGGCCTTGATATTCGGCCTTGATCTATAATCGGTCAATCGGCCACGATAATCAGAATTGACAATCGGCCTTGTAAGACCCGTATCTTGGTCCGTACCTTTCCGTACACTTCCGCGGTCTTACCGGTCGAATTCCGGCAACTTTCGACCCTTAACCAGTATCGACGCGCGACCCTGATTCATGTGCCGACAACCCGAGTCGACTCAACCCGAGACCAATACCATAGCGACCGCACCGTCGCCGCGGTTCCGATACCGCGACTCGCCCGCCGAGGCGATACCCTGATCAAGAGATATGGGCCAACGTTCGGTGCGAGAAAACGCCGCGCGTTGCGAAAACTAAGGGAATCTCAACAATGTGTCACATCAATCACATCAATCCCATCAATCAATCATCCATCAATCCATCACATGTCAAGTACACATCACTTCCATCCCTTTTCCCAAGCAACCACAAAAGTCTCCCAAACCCATACCTCTCTTACACAAAAAGCCAACAAAGTCTTCTTAACCCATACCTTTCTTACACAAAAGGCCAAAAAGTCAAGTTTTTCTTACACCACCATCACTCACCCATCCATCCATCACTCTCTCTCTCCCTTTACATCACTCTCTCTTTCTCTCTTTCTCATTTCAAGATTTTCAAGCAACTCCAAGAACCCCATACGTATGAAAATTTCCAACCTTCCTAAGCTCTAAGTGGCCCACCTTCCTACCCCAAAATCTCCCATCTCAACCCTCCATTCTTCATCTTAGCCATTGAAGTTGAAGACAAGGTGCCAAGGAACCCCTAGGAGCGAGAAGATCGGACGGTGGGTGCCTCTATAGGGTAGATTTATTCATTTTTAAAGTGGACCAAGTGAGGCCCACCGATCAATGGTGTGGATCTCACTTGGGACCCTAAAATGTGGCCGATGGACCACTTGGATCATCATGATCGTTCCATGATGGGGCCATTCTCCATGGACCCCATCATGATGTTTATTTCATTGCAAAAAGGTCATCTAGACCGTCCATAACGGTGGAGAATGGATCTCCACCGTTGATTTACATTTTTGATGGTCCTTTGTTCAAAGGGGTCCGTTGATGTATGATTTCATGTAAGGGAGGGCCCATAAGGACGGGGTCCCTCCATCACAAGCCGTGTCCCACTCTCCATGTCTCTCTCTCTCTCTCTTTTATTTTATTTTATTTTATTTTATTTTATTGTAATAGGATGGTGTGGCCCACTTGAATGGATCACATCTTGACGTATTTATTTTATTCAAGCGGGGCCCACCTCAGACGTTATTCCCATGCCGCCCATCATGTGGTGGTCCACTTCATCAGGGCCCACCTATAAAAAAAATAATAATAATAAAATGTATAAGGATCCGTCCAGCGTCTGGGACGCTGGACGTTGTAAAGGGAAGTACAAGAAAAAAAAAAAGAAGAAAAGAAGTGTTTGGGGGTGGTTCCCTAGTGTAGGCCCCACTTTGATGTATTTGTCCCATCCAGGCCGTCCATCCTCTCTCCCTCATCGTTTTAGGCGTTGAGCCAAAGTATGAGTTCAATCCAATGATCAGGCGGGCTGTACCAGAGAAAATGATGCTTTTATTCTTCCAAAACTATTAGTGCCCATTTTGTTGTTTTTACACTCCAAATCAGTGCTAAAGATGAGATTTGTATGGCTTGTTTGGGCCCTAGAACCAAGTGGGCAGAGTGGATTTCTCATCAGTGGGCCCCACTTTTGTTTTTTTTCAAAAAGCACAAAAAAAAAAGAAAAAAAAATAATAAGAGTGGCAGCAGCGCTACCACCGTTTGAAGGCAGCAGGCACTGCCAGCCAGCGGGCGGGCATCCAGCAGGGGCCCACGGCCCTGCGTGTGGACCCCACCATAATGTTTATTTGTCATCCGCCCTGATCATGAGGTGGGCCACCCCAGTGGCGGGCCCCCCCTCCAAAAATGAGTCAGATCCAAAACTCAGGTGGCCCACACCACAGCAAACAGCGTGAATTGAATTTTTACCATTGAAAAGTTTTTGGGCCCACAGAAGTATTGGATCAAGCTGGAAATTATGTTTTCCCTTCATCCAGGTCCAAGGGACCTTGTGAATGGGTTGGATGTTGAATGGATATTACTGGGTGGGCCCCACATGGGACCCACAATGATGTATTTATATATATAAAATAATAATAATAATAATAATAAGTAAAAGAAGACCACCGTCCAGCGGACGGTGGGGCCCTGAGTGATGTATGTGCCTTACCCGCACTGCCCACTGGACAGTGGGACCCACCATGATGTGTGTAATGCATCCAGACCGTCCATCTACTTGGTGGGATTATTTTAAGGCCTGATGTTATTGATTGGGTGGGCCATTCAAATGGGTTAGGCCATTTGATTTGTAACAGGCCTATGGGCTAGGCCCATGTGAATTTCAAAAGGGCTATGGGCTAGGCCCATTTGGTTTATGAAGTGCTTATGGGCTAGGCCCATTGGATTCATTAAGGGCCTTAGAACTTAGGCCCATTCGATGTGTTGTAAGTCCATAGGACTAGACCCATTTGTTGCACTTCAAGGCCCATGTAACTAGACCCATTGTTGCATTCTTGAAGCCCCTGGAAGTGAACCCATTTGGTATATTGTAAGACCCATGGGACTAAACCCATTTGATTATAAAAAGGGCCCATGGGATTAGGCCCACTGGATTTATTTGAGACCCATGAGATTGGGCTCATTTTATTTGATTAAAGCCTAGGGATTTAGGCCCATTCGACTCATATAAGACCTCTGGGTTGAGGCCCAGTTGATATACATTTGGGGGACCAATTGGTGTGGCCCATTTGATACATATTAGACTCATATGATTAGGTCCAATTGATGCAATCCAAGGCCCACGGGTTTTGACCCATTGCAATGCACTTAAGACCCATTGGTGTGGCCCATTTATATGGCCCATCTGATGAATAAAAGGCCCATAAGATATGGCCCATCTGATGAATAAAAGGCCCATGAGATATGGCCCATTTGATATATATGTAAGGCCCAATGGGAGGAACCTAAGGTCCATTGCAATGTGTAAACCCAATACCGATTATGTAGCGGTGTTTAAGAAGATCGTACCTGGAATGCAATGATGGTTTGACGTCCACATTGCGAGTGTAATGTTGGTTGGATGTCCACATTACGACTCTCCTTAGGGCCCATTACTAGCCATACTTGCCGTGTATAGGCCGTCCAGGTCCATTTGCATTGTAAATAGTTCATTTTGTTATAACATGTTTAGTACAGTTCATGACTCATGATCATACGCATCATATGTATGCTTGACGTGAGAATTGTCTGATCATAGCATTTGCCTTCGGGCAGGTTGTTTATGGGCTCCTGGTTAGGTGGTGTTGCCCTACATGAGCGCACGGTATGCGCAGGATTGGTTGCATGACTGGATAGCGTGATTCATGCATTCCGCATTTGTGTGACATGGTTATTGTACGCCCTAGCGACATCAGGGTCGTAGCCTCCACAGACGCATCGTGGTTGGCAGGATTGGATACCGGAAATCTTGACCTACATGGGGTACTATAGATATCCCTGGGTGAAAGTCCCTAAACCCTTATGGTACCAAGAGGTTGCTCCAACGTCTAGACCGAGTGGGTAGATGAGTACTGAGTGCCGAATACCAGTTGGCTGTGCTCTCCACTGTGTCGTGGTCGGTTGGAAGGGGGTGCGGCCTTACTCGCCCGAGTGTAGGGGGCAATGCTAGGCTGAGTCTGACCAGCTCGAGGAATGGGTCCGCTATCGACGAGTCGCGCCCGATATTGGCAGACGGATAGTGAGGTCTCTTCCACTTACCTTATTGTGCGCGATGTGGCGGCAATCTGGTTTAGAGTGTACTAGACCCCGGTGATATTCCATACTTTGAGCTGTACTGATATGTGGACATTGATGAGGATCTGTATGCTTGAGTTGCATTGCACATTGCATGGCCTTGGGGTGGCCAATACCATTCATGTCTTGCATCGCATAAGCCTTGGTACGGCTCATGATATTATAGTTCCATCTGCATTTTCGCATTACTCTGATATTGCATGATCATATTCTACCTTGTGCACACACTTTCACCACCCTCTAAGCTTTCCGTAAGCTTATGCACGACCGTTGCGTGCAGGTGACGTTGGATCGCAGCAGCGTTGAGGCAGGAGCACGTTGCTGAGCATTTTAGAGTTTTTGTACTTTACCTTTGTATTTCCCTTTACGCTCATTGTACTTGTAAAGTTTTTGATCATAGTGGAAATGTAATGGAGTTTCTTGGTTGTTGTTTGTGGGTTATGCCTTTGGTTATGCTTAATACGATCAAACTGATATTTAAAATCCTCCTCGTAGCATCCCAGGATCGGAACCTGGCGAATGGGAGCTAGGAGCCGAGAATGGGGTTCTACGGAGGCTGTCGGCGCCGGATTCGGCGATCGGGAATTTTGTGAGCCCGGTTTCCGAGTTTGGGGTGTGACAGGCCTCGATAAGAATGGGTTGAACAATGCTTAAGGGAAGGTCACAACATGGACATTAAACCATCATTACCCATCATTGTGGACATTTAACCATCATTACTCCCAAGGAGTGGCCCACATAGAGCCAGACGTATAGTGGGTCCATGGCCTCACATAAGGGCCACATAAACATCACACCGGGCATCGACACATGGGCCATAAATACATCACATCGGGCCCCAACACATGGGTTGGGTATACATCATATTGGGCCTCAAACATGGACCTCATATTCATCAAGTTGGCCGTATCAATGGGCCGCACCAACGGGCCACATATACAACAAGTGGGCCTCAAATATACATTACATGTGGGCCCTATCACATGGCCGGGTGGTGTGGATGAATCACATCCATCAAGGTGGGACCGGCAAAAGGACGGCGTGGACATAAAATACATACATCATAGTGGAGTCCTCATCACCATCCAATTTGTCCACATGGTCATAAGGACCTGGTTGGAGAGGAAAAACAAATATCATTTAGATTCAAAACTTCTGTGACCCAAAAAGGGTTTTAATGGTGGACGTTCAATCTCCACTGATTTCTATAGTGTGGTCCACTTAATAGATCTACCTCATTTCTTTGTCTCAAGCTTAAAGACAAGCTCACCAGATGGTTGGACGGTTTGGATGTACCACATACATCACGTGGGACCCACAGAACCTGCTGATGTCATCACAGCAGTGGTCCCACCGTTTGAATGGACGGTGTGGATTAAAGGGACCCACAGAACTTGCTGACGCCATCTGTAGCAGCAAGCTACTGGGTGAGGTACTAGCCAATCTGTTTCCCAGGTGGGTCCACACATGTGGGACCCACCAGATTGGATGGACGGCATGGAAGAATGCATACATCATGAGTAGGATCCACGTAGCATACCGTCCAACGATGGATGGTGTGGATAAGAAATATATACATCAAGGTGGGTCCCATCCCACATGTGAAGCATGTGTGGGTAAGCCCCACATGTGTGCCAATGGTGAACGGTATGGACATTACACATACCTCATGCTTAGGTCCACATCTCACTAATGTCAACAGCATCTTCAAAGTTGGTGATCCCCACTATCCAGATGGATGGTGGGATAAAATTCATATATCATGATGGGTCACTACATACGGATGGAGTAGATCTAAAGCACATGCATACAAGGGTAGGGTCCACATCAGTGGGCCACCCCAAAGTGAAAGACGAAGCCACTATTTGTATTATCTATTGCATCAGGGCCTGCTGCAAACTATTACCATTCAGTACCACGGATCTGCCCCAATCTGGGCCCATGATCTCTCCAGATGTCTAGCGTGGATGCACTGCACATGTAGTAAGGTGGGGTCCACATGAGTGGCTCACCAGCCGCACTATCAAGCTACTATTGTGTTTTTCTCTGCATATAGTCCAGCAGCGGGTGCTGCTGGATGGTCCGGATGACCATCATCAAGGAGGGTTGTTGGCCTTAGACGGTGTGGACACAATACATCAGGGTGGGGTCCACGCGTGTGACCCACCAGAAATTTGAATCTTCTTCACTTGGGTTGGGTGGTGTGGATCAAAACATCCATCGTGAATAGGGCCCCACAGAACTTGTAGGCGTCAGTACAACAACTATGCTGCTCATGGGATGTACAAATGGATGGCCTAGATCTGACATACATGTGGGACCCACATAGCTTGATGGCGTCCTTCCCACAATCATATGCCACTGGATCCTCACCGTCAGATGGATGGTGGACCCCTAAATACCAAAATCATGGTGGATCACATCCACATTCGAACGGATGCATGGCGTTGGTGAAACACATGCACCATGGCTTGGTCCACATGGTTGTACGACGTGGATCAAGTGGGCCACACACATTATCATCTTCACCATAAAAGAAAAAGGGAGAGAGTAAAAGAGAGGACGGTGAAAATGGGAAGTGCCCTGCCACTATGGGCCCCTCCAAGATATAAAACATAGATCAAGATGTGTCCCACCATAAGTGGGCCCTAAAATCATCAAAATCATACAAAAATCACCCACCTTAGATCTTCTTGGACTTCTTCTTCCATCAATGCATGCTAGAGATCCAATGGATGAACTTCAACAGTTGAGATCGACTTAGGATGGTGGAGATGGGAGATAGGAAGGTGGGCCACACAAACTCTACCATAGAGCTTGCTTGGACGTTGGAGTCTCATGAGGTTTGGTTGGAAATGAGAGAGAGAGAGAGAGAAGTGGTGAGGTGGGGTGATAGGATGAGATGGCATGGTGTTTGTTGACTTGAGGTAAGAAATGAATGAGATGGGTATGAGTTATGTAAGAAAGAGTTGACTTGGGGAATGGGAGAGGAATGGGCTTGGTAAGGTTATATACTTGACATTTATTGATGGATTGATGTAACCTATCGTAGAGATTCTCTCAGAATCCGTAACACGCAGTGTTTCATCAAAAAATACGCGGGCCCACATATCCTGGCCCAGGTATCGAATTGATGTGCTAGTCGCGGAGTTGGAATCGCGGCGACGGCGGGGTCGTAAGGGTATAAGTCTCGGGTCAAGCTGATTCCAATATACAGGACATGACTCAGGATTGCATACAAACACTGATAATAGATTGTGGGTCACTGGAATTCGACGGGGAGAACCGCGAAGGCATAGGGAATGGTATGGGCTAAGATACGAGTCTCACACTTGAACTTTGTAGAACTTGTTCTTCTACTTGAATCTTCAATAGAGCTTAAAGTTAAAGATGGAGCTAGATATTCTACTAGAACTTTAGTAGAACTTGAACTCAATCATCTTTAACTTAGTAGAACTTGGACTTTTCATCTTGATCTTGAACTTTAGTAGAGTCTTAAACTTTTCATCTTGATCCTCTATTTGACGTGAACTTTAATAGAGTCTTGAACTTTCCATCTTGATCCTCTACTTGACTTAAACTTTAGTAGAGTCTTAATTTCTATCTTGATCCACACTAGAAAGTCTACTTCATAAGCTATTTTGTCTAAACAAAATTTGACAAACAAATGTGTGCTTTATACAATATTGCACTTACAGATGGTACAACACATAAATTAAAAGAAGTACATTACATGATTTGTTCATGGAGTGGCTAATTGTTACATCCAATCCCAGAAAGGTGATGTAATACACGCTCGCAGATTACTTATTGTTTCAATAAAGAAACAAGTATCGCGAGTTTGAATATCTATATTCAATAATTAAAAAAAAATTGGAAGAATAAGCATTATCACTCATTTTATTAATTATGAATTTTTGTTACATCTCTAGTATTTTTCTTGATTCTAAAACAAATTAAATTTTAATCAATACATTGAAAGAAAGGAAAATAGTTCGATATTGATTTTAACAGCATTTCAGGTTGCGGAGCATTCGTCGCAATGACAGAAGAGTTTTGCAGGTTCGAATACCCCTTGTTCCGCACTAATAAGCTTGGAATACAAGTGTAAAAGATCAACTCATGTGAGATTCTAGATCTCAAGAAAGAATATAACCAAAATATTCGAAATCAACATGCAAACATGTTTGTTGCGCAGTCACCCAACCAATCCTTGTTACGCGACAGTGCAACAAGTTTTTTCCATACTTTTTGCATGTTCTTCTTCTTCCTCCTTTCTTTTCCATATCGCATCATGGGATAGCTGAAGAAGCTTTTAAAGAATCCCTGGAATCTATTTGGTCTTATGGAATTCTTCATTTGTGAATGAATTAAATGAGAGGGGGAGGAGGGTATTTATAAGCTTCGACACGTGTAAACCACCAAAACCGCACAATAAGTAGAGTTGCGCGGTTGTGTAACAGACCTTTACACATACTTCTTCATATTTTTTCATGCTCCAATAGATGCCCCCTCGATTCTCCTTTGATCGTCTTACGGAATCAAATGGGGAATCGAACTCTTCTTTACTCGAAACAATTTTCTTTCTCTATTTCCTTTTGCACAATCATGCAAATCATGTTGTGCTATCGGGTCCGCGGAACGGCTGTTGGATCCATGTTGCTTATAAAAATAGAATCCTCTTCTTTTGAACAACTTCTGCATTTAATCCTTTCCACACCTTATCTCTCCATTATGTGATTGCACAACAAACTACCTTTGCGTGACCGCGTAATTGACTTGCATTGCGCGACCATGCAACATCTTCTGCCTTGGCAGAAAATTTTCTAAGTACTCAGACTCTGCCAAAATTCTGACTTATTATCAAATGCCTAGAAGTAAGAGAGCCTCCAGTTCTTCTTAAGAGCATTCAACCCCTTCACAACACCATGCTCTCGAGAGTTCACAGCCTGTTTAAGTTGAAGATCACCCATGCAAGAGAATGAAGATTACAACCAATCACCTCTCTTTTTTTAAGGAACATGTCCTCCCAATGATAAACTGTTCTAATAGAATATCTAGCCTAGCTAGTCCCATTCATGAAGCCATTATAATGGGGGACATATATAAAGAGGCCTCCTCGAGAAGAGTAACAGCCAGACTAGGAGAATTGGCTAAAAGCTACTACGAATCAGACAAACAGCTCCCGACATCCTGTCAGAGAATAACTTCGCCTCCCTCCTTTTTAAATAAGAAACAATCGAAAAGTAAAGGGCAACAACTCTAAGAGAAGATCAATGAATTTAATAAAAAGTGCCTACAAAATACTTAGGATTGTGGAAAGGTGCATCAAGAGATTATTAAATTCAACAACCCCTTCAAGGATGAAATGATCGTCATTCTAATGAACCTACATCGGCATCTCTCGATTCTTCATAGCGAGACCACGAACAAAATGACACACTAAAAAATACTTTATATTGCAAATTAGGCCATGAAAGAACAACATATTCTGGAAGGTTTTCTACTAGAGAAGGGTTCGAAGCATAGGATCGGCAGAATCTCTGCCATGAGATTTCTGTTACCATGTTACAACTTGCATACTTTATACCCCACCCACTTTTTTGAGACGGTCCAGTAACACTTCCGTACTAGAAATTCTTTATGGGTTGTTGAAGAATTTTAAACTGATGGCTTTTATCCTCTTGCAACTATTATGGTGCCTGGGCCTGCACCATAATCAAGAAGCATTTTGATATTTTGATTAAAATCAATCTTCTGAACACAATCGAGGTGACGTCTGATCACTTCTACAAAGACACTACCATCTTTAAGGGCTTTCTCAAATACTGGTGCCCTACTACTAATTCCATCCACTTACCCATCAACGAAGTCAATATCACACTATGGGACCTTTACCACATGGCAGGCCTTCCTATAATAGGTCGATTCTTTGACGAGTATATGCCTACTAATGAAGAATTCACCAAGTTCTCTCTGAGAAATCACCAGCCAAAGGTCTCGTGAGCGACCATCAAACTCTTTAAGGAGATGCCAAAATTCCTCGATATTCGTAAAATCCCGCATCTCACATGGCTTGCCCATTTTATTAGAGATTTGTAGTATGCATCTTATTCCTTCTTATCTTGTCGAATTTTTTTTCATATATTTCTCTATTATTCCTTCCCCCTTTTTAACAATTGTATTGCTCCTGTTGATCTCGCAACTTTGTTGGGAACCACTCACAAGAACTCAAGGGCCTACAGAGTAAAATTAAAGGACCAGTCGAGTACATCACCTCCAGTGAGCTAGCCATTTTTTTGGCCTATTGGTTAAGCCTAATAGTGATGCTCAGCTCCAAATGGGTTGATGCTATTCGGCTAACCTTATTTGTGGTTGTTGGGGCAATGACTAAAGGTAGAAAATATTCATTAGCCCCTTTAGTTCTTTACTCCTGTCACGCCCCAAACCCAGAAATCGGATTCACAGGAACCCTGATCGTCGAATCCGGTGCCGACAGCCTCTATAGTACCCCATTCTCGGCTCCTAGCATTCATATATCAGATTCTTATCCTGGGATCCTATAAGGAGGATTTTTTTTTCCAATGTACATTTAACTCGTAATAAGCATAACCACAAGATTACCCAATTCACAAAGACAACATCGTCATCACATATCCACTAATATAATCATTTGAGTACAATACTGAAAGGGAAATACATAATTAGAAAATCAAGCTCCGAAAGACCACTGCATGCTCCAAGCTCAACACTGCTGGAACCTAACATCACCTGCACGCATCTATCATGCATAAGCTTATAGAAAGCTTAGAGGGTGGTGTAAGTGTGTGCATAAAGTAAGTGCCAAGTATTCAATACAATGCCATAATCATGAAAGTGCACCTACTACGTGCCCTGGTTTGTCAATTACGCTGTTAGTTGAGTCAGTCGGACAACAGCGCCTAACAGGAAGATCAAGTCAAGCGTTTGCCTCAACTGGATGTGTAGAAGCTTGCCATAGGTAAATCATAGCCTCACATCCCATGTCCCAAAACACCAGGTGATTAAACCGTTAAAAAGAACTAGAACATCTTAGGGTTTTAGTGTAAGAAAACTTGTTATCAAAAAGAAAAATCTTGAAAGTTTTTCTTACACTGTCGATTATATCGATTACCCCTTTGATATAATCGACCAGCTCTGTCGATGTCCTCGGGATCTCAATCGATACAATGAGTGAGGACAAAAAGCGTCCAGCAATCAAACAATCATCTGGACGATTTATCGATATATCAACTTGGTAGTCGTTATCATCGCTATTTGAATATCGATCATATCTGAAGTGGATCGATAATATCGACAGACTACTTTCCGGTGCCCCTATTTTTCTAAAAAAAATTAACATATGCTTCGATATATCGATGACTGTCTGATTCAATCTAAACTCAAATATCGATCATATCGGAAGTCAGTCGATCATATCGATTGTGGTCGCATGTTTTCACCAGCATGAATTTCAGGTTATTTTTATGTTGATCGGGCTGCCAGTCGATAAATCGATATTCATATATCGATCATATCGAGACCTCGTTGATTGGATCGAGTCCGGACATAAATCGTCCAACAAGCTTATAGGTAAATCTATACGATTTATCGATCCCATCGACAAGGTCTCCGATATGATCGATGTACAAATTTTGATGACATCGACTGTTCCCCGATCATATCTGTTGAACCTGAAATTCTTCAATGCTTCTCTCTTATTTTTATCTGTCGATAGATCGATCCATCGCTCGATGGAATCGGAGTTCGAAATCTAATAACATTGATGTGTGTCTCGATCCCATCGACCAGTAGGCGGAAGGTTTCCAAAAGTGAAATGACAATTGAGTTTGTATTATAGAGAGGTCTGCTGATACAATCGAGAGTATACGCTCGATCATATCGACGACTGCTCGATGATATCGAACTCTGTCATAAATATGACTGTTTATATCCGTTGGAACCTTTTGCCTATATATAGAGAGATTAGTCTTTATTGCTGGTAGAGAAAGAAGAGAGTGCTTTTGAGAGTTCTAACCTTCCTATCATTTACCTAAGCCCTTTCTCTCAGGAAGTTTATCCTCCAATCCACTCTCATCATTGATATCTCATAGAGTGGATTGGAGAATGAACTTCTGCATTCAAGGATCCTCCAGATACAACCTTAATCATTAAGCTGGGATGCCTTGAATGTATAGATGATTGGAACCACTCTATCTTCCTAATTGAAAAATCTTTAGAGAGTGGTATTTCATCATAACCTTGACCCAACCTAAAGCCTAGTATATATACATCTTTGTGTTGCGGATCAAGGGAGCTGAAGACCCTTCAACATCAAGGAGGTGATAACTATTATATTATTGAGAATACCAACAATAAGGGATTGTCCACAAAATGTAACATGGCTGTAAAAGATGAATCAAGATTATGACATCAAAGGTTGGGACATGTCCATTACCGAAATTTAGCTAAACTTAGCTCAAAAAACTTGGTTAGAGGTCTTCCCAAAATTATAAAAGAAGAAAAAGTAGTATGTGTGGAATGTCTAAAAGGAAAACAGATAAAAGTTGGACATAAAAAGACAACCACCATAGCTACAACAAAGCCCTTGGATCTACTGCATATGGATCTAGTGGGTCCTACTAAAGTGGAAAGTCATGGCAAGAAAAGATATTTTTTGGTAATAGTAGATGACTACACTAGATTTACTTGGGTTGCATTTCTTCGAGAAAAATCAGATGCTTTTGGAAAATTTGTTGTCTTGGCAAGACAAATTCAAAATGAAAAAGGATATGATATAAAACGCATCAGAAGTGATCATGGTGGTAAATTTGAAAAATACTGCAATGATAAAGGAATTCATCATGAATTTTCAGCTCCAAAAACCCCTCAACAAAATGGGGTTGCTGAAAGGAAAAATCGAGTATTGCAGGAAATGGGGTCAGTCATGCTAAATGGAAAGGACATGACAAAGAGCTTTTGGGCAGAAGCTGTCAATACCGCATGCTACATCATAAACAGAGTATATCTTAGAGCAAGTTTGAACAAAACTCCATATGAACTATGGTATGGGAAGCTGCCAAATGTGAAATACTTTCGGGTCTTTGGTAGTAAATGTTACATTTTAAAGGATAGGGATCACCTAGGGAAGTTCGAATCTAAAAGTGATGAGAGCATTTTTCTTGGATACGCCATGAATAGTCGTGCTTATAGAGTGTACAACTTAAGAACTCTTACTATTCAAGAATTAACGAATGTGGTAATTGATGATCATCCTCAAGATATGAATTCTCCCATGAATGATATAGAAGATGACGTAGATTCATGAATACCCGAAAAATCAGATGACAAGTCTTCATTATTGGATGAACCTCAGTAATCATCTGACAAAACCGTCATCAAAGATCACCCTCGAGATCAAATTATTGGAGACCCTAATGTCGGTGTAAGAACTAGAAGACAAATAGACAATGTTTATAGTCACTTCTGTTTTACCTCAAAGATTGAACCCAAAAACATTGTAGAAGCTCTTTAAGATGAATACTGGATAAATGGCATGTAAGAAGAACTTCAACAATTCCAGAGAAATGAGGTGTGGAAACTAGTTCTTAGACCAACAGATACTAATGTCATTGGAACAAAATGGGTCTTCAAAAATAAATATGATGAATCAGGGAATGTAATTAGAAACAAAGCAAGATTGGTTGCTCAGGGATACTCACAGATTGAAGGAATTGATTTTGATGAAACATTTGTCCCTGTTGCACGTCTAGAATCCATTAGAATTCTCATGTCTGTTGCATGTGAACTAAAATTTAAATTATTTCAAATGGATGTTAAGAGTGCCTTTCTTAATGGGGATCTTACTGAAGAAGTATATGTGGAACAACCAAAAGGATTTTCAGACCCTAAGCATCCCCATTATGTTTATCGTTTGGACAAAGCTCTGTATGGTTTCAAACAAGCACCATGTGCTTGGTACGAGCGATTAACGAAGTTTCTCCTAGACCATGAATTTCACAGAGGAAGTGTAGACAAAACACTGTTCACCCATAGAACAAAGGACTCATTACTTATTGCGCAAATTTATGTGGATGATATTGTGTTTGGATCAACATGCGGAGATGAGGCATTCAAATTCGCCAACCTCATGAAATCAGAATTTGAAATGAGCATGGTTGGTGAATTGAATTTCTTCTTAGGGCTACAGGGCTACAGGTCAAGCAACTGGATGATGGAATTTTCATAAATCAAACCAAGTATGCAAAAGACCTAGTGAAAAGATTTGGGCTTGAATCTGATCGCACTTATCATACGCCTATGATACTACTCTAAAACTTTCAAAAGATACTAATGGTAAAAGTGTGGACCAACATCTTTATCGAAGCATGATCGGAAGTCTGCTATATCTAACTGCCAGTCGTCCGGATATATCCTTTAGTGTTGGGGTATGTGCTCGTTATTAGGCAGATCCTAAGGAATCTCACTTAATAGCAGTTAAAAGGATTATTAAGTATGTTGGAGGGACAACCACCTTTGGACTATGGTATCCACATGAAACCTCCATCATCATTGCTGGAAATTTGGATGATCGAAAATCAACTAGTGGTGGATGCTTTTATGTTAAAAATTGTTTAGTTTCCTGACAGAGTAAGAAACAAAACTCAATCTCATTATCCACTGCGGAAGCTGAATATATAGCTGCAGGTAACTGTTGTGCTCAACTCCTCTGGATGAAACAGATGCTATTCGACTACGGGATTGCACAATCCACAATGAGTCTCTTCTGTGACAATACCAGTGCTATTAACATCTCGAAAAACCCAGTTCAACACTCTCGGACCAAGCATATTGACATTTGTCGTCATTTTATCCGAGAACTAGTCGAAGAAAAGACCATTGTGTTAGAATATGTTGCTATTGAAAAGCAACTTGCCGATATGCTTACAAAGCCTCTTGACACAAACAGGTTCTGTGACCTCCAAAAGTCAATTGGTGTTTATTCGCATTGATAATATCTCTGGACATATGGTACTCACTGAAAATCTTAAGGTCTGAGTTGTTCATGATTAATGGTGAATATAAGTCAAAATTCTTACAGTCTCGATGATACCTGCGCAGTATTGATTTTATAATCGATTCCATCGAAACTGTTCATCGATTCAATTGACGGTTATCTTGCTATTTTCAAACAACCGTCAGAGCGAATTTTGGATAAAAGTCCTGCGATGCAATCGGTAACTGATCAATATAATCGATAAGTCTGCTATATAAAGAGAAAGGCACACTCGAACTCATATTTTTCTTCTCTTTTATCAATATTTCACCTCCTCAAACATGACCCAAAGGAAAGGTAAGGCTCACTTCCAATCTTTAGAAGAGGTAAGCATCCAATCAAATTTTTGTAGGTATTATCCTACTCCAAAGAAAAATAGTCCATCTGTCATCAGTGAACGACTAGTCCTTAATAGTGCAGTCAAACCTTTTGGAGTTGATCTTCTTCTCAAAGTAATTGGGTGGCAAAATATTCTACATCTTGGAGGATCATACCAACTGGGTGTGATACATGAATTCTTCAAACATAGTCATATTGTTTGTGAAGATCCCCCCAGCATTCGGATTGTTCTTGCACACTACTCAAAGCTTATCACTCCAGTGACTGTGGCAAAACTTCTCGATCTTGAGGTCACTAAAATTTCAGTAACCAATCAAAATCTCAATGGATTGGGAATATGGGGAGAAATTACTCGTGCATTGTGCCAAGGGACTACAGTTCCACGAAATGATGAAAATTTACTGCATATCAATCATCTTGGACCCACCTTCAAAATTCTTCATAGCATTTTCTGCTCAAATGTGTACCCATGCGATATCCTTGGTGATCTTCTTTCTCCATTTGTGCTCAATGTTCTCTATGATATATATCAAGAAAATCGTGTGTGCTTGCCAACTCTCCTCCTTGCACAGATCATTCATGTCGACACTGCCCTTTCCTGTGCTCATATGCAAGCTTGCCCACCATGCTGGACTTCCTGCCACATCTGATGAAGTGCATCCCGAAGCTTAGTTTGATAATGATGCATCACTAGCGGCACAACAATTTTGTCTTCCCTTGTCTCCCTCAAGGCACAATCCTTCTATATCCAGATCTGATCATCCACCCACAATGAGGCCTACACATGGAGGATCAAATCGTCCACCAATGGTCAGTCCCGAGTCAATTACTAATCTCCCAGCTCATCATCTCGAACGTCACCTACTCAATGGGATGGTTGGTATAGAGGACCGGCTGAACAATTGTGAAAGGCGTCTCACTCTTATTGAAGAAAAGCTCGATGTCCTCCAGGGAACTACTCAGCACCTGGTCAACTTGATCATGAATGATCTTTCTTGACACCATTAAGAGTCCGTCCAGTCGGCCTTTGACTATCCTATACATCTGTTGCCTTCTTTATGTATTTCTTCTTGGACAAATAGGGCACTGCTGTCTGTGGCAATATATATTTTTTGATACTTATTGATATGGCTGAATTCAATTCATATTTCATTGCCACTCTTGTTTTATCTAACTCCATAATGTATCTTCATTGATGTATGCTTTACAGTGTTCTCATTTATATACATCTATCTATTTATGGTTCTCCCATAAGCTTCAATCTTCAGTCAATATCACGTCTTATACCTTTGCCAATGACTGACAAAAAGGGGGAGAACAATTCAAACACCCCGAGAAAAAATTGTATATCTATGTTGCAGGTGTTAGGGGG
The DNA here is from genome assembly GCA_037074715.1 of Magnolia kwangsiensis. Taxonomy (NCBI): domain Eukaryota; kingdom Viridiplantae; phylum Streptophyta; class Magnoliopsida; order Magnoliales; family Magnoliaceae; genus Magnolia; species Magnolia kwangsiensis. The sequence goes on from CM073571.1 coordinate 106,778,861, forward strand.
GGCAGCCACAACAAGAAAGGGGGAGTTTTTGAATTAAGGGGGAGAATTTACTGGGTGTGTACATGGGAGTTTAGAATTTGTAAAATTATGTTAATGCATGTACACATAATTTAGGATGTATCTGTCTAGATATGTTCTTAGGGTGTTTTGGGTATTTTGTCATGTAATTGACAAAGGGGGAGATTGAAAGTGCACTTACTACGTGCCCTGGTTGGTCAATTACGTTGTTAGTTGAGTCAGTCGGACAACAGCGCCTAACAGGAAGATCAAGTCAAGCGTCTGCCTCAACTGGATGTGTGGAAACTTGCCATAGGTAAATCATAGCCTCACATCCCATGTCCCAAAACACCAGGTGATTAAACCCTTAAAAAGAACTAGAACATCTTAGGGTTTTAGTGTAAGAAGTTATCAAAAGGGAAAATCTTGAAAGTTTTTCTTACACTGTCGATTATATCGATTACCCCTTCGATATATTCAACCAGCTCTGTCGATGTCCTCGGGATCTCAATCGATACAATCGAGTGAGGACAAAAAGCGTCCAGCAATCAAACAATCATCTGGACGATTTATCGATATATTGACTTGGTAGTCGATACATTGATATTCGAATATCGATCATATCTGAAGTGGATCGATAATATTGACAGACTGCTTTCCGGTGCCCCTATTTTTCTAAAGAAAACTAACATATGCTTTGATATATCGATGACTGTCTGATTCAATCTAAACTCAAATATAGATCATATTGGAAGTCAGTCGATCATATCGATTGTGGGCGCATGTTTTCACCAGCATGAATTTCAGGTTATTTTTATGTTGATCGGGCTGCTAGTCGATAAATCAATATTCATATATCGATCATATCGAGACCTTGTTGATTGGATCGAGTCTGGACATAAATCGTCCAGCAAGCTTATAGGTAAATCTATACGATTTATCAATCCCATCGACAAGGTCTTTGATATGATCGATGTACAAATTCCGATGACATCGACTGTTCCCCGATCATATCTGTTGAACCTGAAATTCTTCAATGCTTCTCTCTTTTTTTCATCTGTCTATAGATCGATCCATTGCTTGATGAAATCGGAGTTCAAAATCCGATAACATCGATGTGTGTCTCGATCCCATCGACCAGTAGGCGGAAGGTTTCCAAAAGCGAAATTACAATTGAGTTTGTATCATCGAGAGGTCTGCTGATACAATCGAGAGTATACACTCGATCATATCGACGACTGCTCGATGATATTGAACTCTGTCATAAATATGACCATTTATATCCATTGGAACCTTTTTCCTATATATAGAGAGATTAGTCTTTATTGCTGGTAGAGAAAGAAGAGAGTGCTTTTAAGAGTTCTAACCTTCCTATCATTTACCTAAGCCCTTTCTCTCAGGAAGTTTATCCTCCAATCCACTCTCATCATTGATATCTCATAGAGTGGATTGGAGAATGAACTTAGTGAAATCCGGTCACTTAAGGGTTGAGTGTGGAAGTCGGGAGTGGAGTAGACAAGTCGTCGAACCACTATAAAATGACTGTGTTTGAGATCGATATTGTCTTTTATTTATGTGATTGCCTTACATGCCTTTATATATGATTATCTGAAATCACATCTTATGCACACACAGTCATATCCATCACAATCTCATCTATAAATTGTTTGTCTCTTAAACAGTTTGTGATTGAATCCTCTATCAGGCTTGGAAGCCAGTAGAGTTAATTTTGAGTAATCCTAATCTGTACTATGTGATAAGATTAGTGTGATAAGGTTTTTTAGTAATTCATAAAAACTTTAAAAAGTCCTATTCATCCCCCCTCTAGGATATATTGACATATTCCTACTTCAACTCAAGCGGTCTACACCGCTATTTCAAATCATACAATACCGAAAATATTGGTAATTCATAAATTGAACGATATCAGAATAAGAAGAAATACTGATAAGATAATGAATTATTAGAGTAAGCAGAAATACTGATGAGATCATAAATCATACGATAATAGATTAAGCAAAAATACTGATAAGTCCATGAGTCATACAATATCAGAGTACATAATACAGATCGGTTATGCAAACGAGGAGTCATAGAGAACCAATTATCAGATGCCGAGGATGCAATGCAATATATACCTCCTGATAAGTTCACAAATATGTTAGTCGTATCTAGACCATATAAATGCAGAAACATAACAACCCAAAGTGCCATATGCCGTGGATGTCATGCAATATGCGGTGCAAATGGAATGACCATGCTGGAGTGTGAAGTCGGGACGATAGTACATAGTATCGCAGGCTATGGGGTCCATCACAAGGGACTTCTATCCAAACTAGTCTCATACCTAAATTTGGATAGTCAGACTCAATGTGGTAAACTCTTGATCTCATGTTAGTCGCGCCCCCAACTGAAATCTTGGCCATGTGAAGGTACACGTAACAAATAGTTGCGCACCACCAACCCGAGTGGATAGTAAATGAATGAATGAATGAGTACGTAATTCCTGCTCAACAAGTCTATATATCAGTACGGTTCCTCCCTGAAAAAATCACCGGAGTCTATTACACTCCAAAACAGGTTGCCGCCCCATCGCGCGCAACAAGGCGAGTGGAAGAGACCTCACTATCTGCCTGCCAATATCGGGCCCGGCTCATCTGTAGCGGACCCATTCCTCGAGCTAGTCAGACTCATCCTAGCATTGCTCCCTGCTCTTTGGCAGGTAAGGCCGTACCCCCTTCCAACCGACCACGACACAGTGAGAGATGCGACCTAACAGTATACGGCCCTCATGCGCTCATGCATCTACTCAGTCTAGACGTTGGAGCAACCTCTAAAACCAAGAGAGTTTAGGTACTTTCACCCAAGAATATTTATAGCACCCCATGTAAAACAGATTTTTTGTGTCCCATCTGGCCATCCACGAAATACTTGTGGAGGCTAAGACCTTGATGTCACTAGGGCATATGGTGGTCATGTCACACAAATGCGAGATGCATGAGTCACACAATCTAATCATGCATCAATCATGCGCATACCGTGCGCTCATGTTGGGCGACTCTGCCTATCAGGGAGCCCCATGAACAACCTGCCCTATGGCATATGCAATGGTCAATCACATCTCATAACAAACATGCAGATGATGTGTATGAGTATGTATCATGATGTTATGCTGTCATATACTCACAATTAGTGCCAATAACCGACATCGACAATCGGCCTCGACAATGTGGACATTTAACCAACATTACTGCTAAGGAATGGCCACATAGAGCCAAACATATAATGGGCCCACAACCTCACACAAAGGCCTAATATACAACACGATGGGCCTTACTCAAGGGCCAAACATACACAACAGGTGGACCCTACTCATGGGCCTAATACATATCACAATGGGCCTTACCCATAGGCCATGAATAGCTCATAATGATCCTTACCCATGGGTCATGAATACATCATAATGGGCCTTGCCCATGGGTCTTAAATACATGACATGTGAGCCCTATACATGGGTCTTCAATACATCAAATGGGCCATACATCATGAGCCTAATACGTGTCATAATGGGCCTTAACTATTGATCGCATGTACATCATATAGGTTACGACAATCGGCCTTGGCAATCGAAATCGGCCTCGACAATCGAGGTCGGCCTCAACAATCGAAATCGACACTCGAAATCACCCTCCATACTCAGCCTCAACAATCAGAATTGACCTCTATAATTGGCCTTGACAAATCAGAATTGGCCTCGAAAATCAAAATCAGAATCGGCTAATCGGTCATGTCAATCGGAATCGATCGATAATCGGAATAGGCAATTCGGTCACGTAAATCAAAAATTGGCAATCGTTCATAATAAACAGCCTCGATCGCTAATCAGCAATCGGTCACGACAATCAAAATCAGCAATCGGTCATGTCAATCGGAATCGATTGATAATTAAAGTCAATAAATCGGTCACGTCAATCGAAATCGACAATCGGTCATGACAATTAGAATCGACAATTGGTCATGATAATCAGAATCGATCGATAATTAGAGTTGGTAAATTGGTCACATTAATCAGAATAACAATCGGTCATGACAATCGGAATCGATTGATAATCAGAATCGGTAAATCGGTCACATCAATTGTATTGAAAATCAGCAGATAAACAAAATGGGGTCCGTAGATGATCAGCCGATTAACTATAATATAAGGATCAGCACTCAGTCGTGGTTATATCAAATCTGATAACATGAAGCCATCCGTCTACGATGAATGGGGCCCACTTATTTAGGTTAACCCACTGAGGGAACGATGAGAATGGGCCTAACAAGGCCTAAGGGAAGGTCACAATGTGGACATTCAACCATCATTGTCCATCAATGTGAACATTTAACCAACATTGCTCCTAAGGAGTGGCTCACATGGAGCCATACATATTGTGGGCCTACGACCTCACACAAGGGCCTAATATCATCATAGGCCTCAATTGCATCAAATGGGCTGAATTAAATGAGTCGATCAAATGGGCTAAGTTAAATGGGTTAAATTAAATGGGTCGATCAAATGGGCTAAATTAAACGGGTCGAATCAACGGGCCACCCCAATGGGCCTCATATACATCAAATGGGCCGCATCACATGGACTTAATATGCATCATGAGGGGTCACAACCTATAGGCCTCAAATTCAACAAGTAGGTCACATCAATGGTCCTCATACACATAATAGGTGGTCCCTACTCATGGGTCTCATATGCATCAAATGGGCCACGTTTCATGGGCCCAATACATATCACAATGGGCCTTGTCCATAGGCAACGAATACATTATAATGGGCCTTCAACACATCACGATGGGTGGGCCATATAAACATCACATTGGGCCTTATATACATTAAGTGGGTTGCATCAACGGGTTGCACCAATGGCCGTACCATTCATCCATTGATAAAGATCATTTTAAAGCATTATCTAAACAATGAATTGGATAAAAAGATCATCTAGACCATACCACAAATAAAAGTGGTGATAGTGATTCCCACTGTTAACATTAAGGGGGGCCCATTTTCCATCCAATCTGATCGTACAGTCACAAAGACCTGAACTAAGAGGAAAATAAATATCATATAGATCCAGAAATTTTGTGATCCCTAAGGATTTCAATGGTAGGCATTCAATTCCCCACCATTTTATGCAGAGTGGTCCATCTGATAGATCTACCCCAATGTTAGTCTTAGGATGATCTCATCAAATGGATGGACGGTTTGGATGTAACACATACACCAGAAGTGGGGCTCTACATACGTGCTCATCAAATGAATGGATGGTGTGAATACTAAATATATAGTAAGGTGGGTCCCACCTGCCTAGAACAGATGACTGGAATACTAAAACATATATTAAGGTGGGACCCATCCCACACGTACAACACGTGTGGGGTGGGCACCACACGAGCTGGGATGGGATCGGATGGTGAGATACAAAACATATATCTCGGTGGTGCACACATCTAGCCACTACACTGTGATGTGGAACACACACATCAAGGTGGGCCCCAGTCGTTGCCAAAATAGACGAACGGTGTTGATATGACAAATACACCAGGGGCCCCACATCCTTGGTAGATGGACGACGTGGAGAAACAGATACATCAAGGTGGCCCACCTATCTTGTTGAAATCAGTCGACACCTAAATTGCTCATGCACTCCGTCCAATAGGATGGACAGTGGTAATAAACATATACGTCTGGTGGTGTCCACCATCCAGACAATGGACGGTGGAGATATCACACATATCATGGTGGTCCCTACACATGGCAAGAGGGTTTGGATGTAACAATACCTCAGGTGGGTCATCACCTTCCCACCGTCCAAGGGTTTGGATACAAACATCAAGTGGCCCCACCGTCCTTTGCTAGATGGTCTGGGTGTAATACACATATCACGAGGGTCCACGTGGGTGTGGCCCACCCAATTGAAATCAATCTGATATTTGTATTTTTACACCATCCAAACAGTTAGCATGCAGCAAGGTGGGCCCGCAGTTTTAAGTACTAGCAGTGTCTTTGCTGCTGCTACGGTGCAACCCATAGGAGCGCTGGATCAGGATTGTTATCAGATGGATGGTGAAGATGCAATCACCCATATATATCAAGGTGGGGTCCATTTAGGTGGGCCACCACACTTAGTAAATCAATACTGATTTGTGATTTCCCTTATCAAATGGCTCTGCATGACCGACTAGTCATGCAGGCCCATCTCGACAGCAAGACAGTCCACTAGCTGGTCTGTCAGGATGAAATACTCACATCAGGGTGGGGTCCATATAGTGGCCCACCACCTAGGAATCAAACTGATGTTTGTGTTCTTCCTCAATCACAACACCTGCTGCTGAACACCTGTCACTGAACAACAGTCCATTCGGCTGATGATGGCCCGCATGGCCCATGTTCTAGGTAAGCAGCTGATGGACAATGCAGCTATAAAATACATACATCATAGTGGAGCCCACACGGGTGGCACACACAGCAGGGACCCACACTGATATGTGTGTTTTCCCTAGTACCATGGTCCTGTGTGACCGGCTGGCCACAACAGGGCAGCAAGGTCGGCCCAACTACTGGATAGTGGGCATCCCACTGTTTGGCTAGCGTGTGGTCCCACTGGATGGTCAGCATGGATTTCATACATTCTTTAAGGTGGTCCACAACAAGGAAGAAAGAGAGAGAGAGAGAGAGAAAGAAAGAGAGAGAGAGAGAGAGAGAGAGAGAGAGAGAGAGAGAGAGAGAGAGAGAGAGAGAGAGAGAGAGAGAGAGAAGCACCCACCTTTAGATCTCTTCTTCATTCTTCCGCTAATGCAAGATAGAGCTCAAATGGATAGACTTCAACGGTTGAGATCAGACTTGGATGGTGGAGATGGAAGGTAGGAAGGTGGGCCACACTAGTTTCTCTCCCATGGAAGCCATGGACGGTTGCTTGGAGAGAATGAGGGAGAGGGAGATGAGAGAGAGAGATTGAAAGAGAGAGATGGGTGAGTGACGTGGTGGGTGTACTTTATGTAAGAGAGAATTTGACTTTGGGGTTGCTTGGGGATGGGGTTGTACTTTAACATGGGAGGTGATGTGTAATTAATTGATGAGATTGATGAGATTTGATGTGATGTTCTCTTGGGTTTTGGAAAGTGTGATGTTTTCCTCGAACTGAACCCGGGCTCACATCTCCTGGCCTGGGTATCGCCTCGACGTGCAACACACGACATCAGAACCACGACGACTGGGCGGTCGCTAGGGTACAAGTCTTGGGTTGAGCCAACTCGGATTGATAGGACTCGGCTTAGGATTGTACGCAAACATCGGATAAAGGTCGAAGGTTGTTGAAATTCGACTGGAAAGATCGCGGAAGCCTACAGAACGGTACGGTCTAGGATATGGGGCTTATAACTCCTTATATCACGCTTTCGGCAATGTGGCTACTCATTATAAAAGTCCAACAATTGGAGCATCCTCAGCATACACGCCGTGGTATTACCTCATAGGCTGGCTCGACATGTACTTTCCATGGATGTATGATGAATCAGAGAAAGCTTATGTAAACTGGAACCGTCTTCCATTATGGCATTATCAAGGGCAAAAAATGATCAAGAAGCCCTATGATTGGATCATCAATAAGATTGAAAGGATCAGCTCTATCGACTTCTTCCAGTTCCCGTTCTTGAACTTGGTTGAAGACAAAGATGCGGTGGATGAGAACTCATTATCTCCAAGTGAATGGGTGTTCTTTATTTGTATTAGATTGAGTAGTTTACCCTTGTGGGAGGGTAGCGAATTTTGGCATGAACCCTACTATCCTAGTAGGTTCGCTTGCCAGTTGGGTTACGATTAGATAGTCCTAGAAGACCGCAGAGCTGTATCCCTCATGAGGAGTTAAGAGTAGGCCCTTATAATTGGGTACTCACATGAAAGCAGTTACTGATTGTGCGTATTGGTTCCCATTTCGTCCTCACTGGCTATAACCACTTCGTCTGAGCATCTTATTGCTGGATGCGATGGTGGACTCATCAATGCTATCTTGTCCGCTATTATCATTCCATGAATTTTCTAGTTTGGGTACCTCCTCCCAAATTAAGGAATTATAGGCCAGAACAAGGAATTGGGTATATAGTGGAATGAGCCCATGCCCCTACCCTTGGCTAGGCATGTCTGAAGATTTCCCTAGAGGAGCTTATCCGCCAAATAAAGCCGGCTAACACTTTAGAAGGTTGGATTACCTATGGGACTCCCTTGGATATTTTAAGGATGTTATGAGGACAATCGGTTGCAACTACAACTCCAAGCCCACCAGAGAAAGGGAGCGATCTAACTTCATTAGCGCCAGCAACTGCCCTTTATACTTCCACCTGGGTGATAGCTGAAAATATTGAGAATCGAACTGCCTCCTTAGTCACATCACCTCTATTACGGTCAGTTTAGTAAAGCTTCTCGTCTCTGACAATCCAAATTCAAACATGATCCCGCTCTCCCCAAGCACCACAAGGTTAACAGGGCATCTCTCTTACCCATGTGGCTGTGGGAGGACAGGTTCTGATGGGTGAGACTGGCCCTTCCGATAAATGCAAATAAATACTCACCGAAGAACCAACTACGAAAGCTTCGTCATCGGAAGGCAAGGAAGAAAAATCGTCCTTTAGTAGTAGCTCTACTACTAGGGATGGTTCTCTTGAGGGTAATGATTTGGAGGAAGAAGGAGAAATGAACATCAATGGCGATGATATTGCCACTGTTGAAGTAATGGAGACCAACCAAGGAATGTCATAAAATGTATTTACTCCTCCTGTAATGGCAGATACTCTTATAGAGGAAGAGCCCCTTGACTTGGGGAGTTTAGCTACTCATCAGTGGCCAATATTTTTATGACGTTCAACACCAACTACTCGCCTCTTCCTTGTGAGACACCTCCCATTCCACCAATCAACTTTCCTCAGCCTGCTCCTCATATCCTCCTTGGTATCATGGAGGTATCATTATTTAGAGAGGAGGGAGTCTTAGCAACGATGATGCAGATAACAACGGAGGCATTAATTTCTTCTCATATTGTAGAGGTGGATAAAGACACATCTATCTTTCATCCAACTATTGAGGAAGAGATTATTGATGCAGAGCATGCTTGAACAGAAGAGGTCATGATAACACCTTATACTTCACCTAATACAGTGGTCCATGAGATCCATTTCCTGACGGAACCTACTAGCGTGATGACTCCCATGACACTTGACTCGAGCATTGGAGTTAGGGAGCTATCTTTCAATATTGCCACTATTGCCATGGAAATGCCTGGCCCTTTATCTACCCCTTATGAGATGAGGGCCCCAGTTACATCAGTCCTTATATCCTCAACTCCCGCGGCAGGTATATCCTTTTCAAATGTTTATATAGTATAAGATTTTTTTTGTAAATAATATTTCTTATTCTGTTTCCCTTACATTATTATCCTCTTTATTTTCTCATAGTTATTCCATCTTTGAGTGGCTCGGCAAGCTCTAATTCAATAGCCACGGTGTCAGACCTTCTTTCGTTAGAGAAGATTCCTCCATATAAGCTCATCTTAGTTAAGAATGCTCTATCTGCTGTGGCATGCATGTTTCAAGATCAGGCTTTTCTTTAGTGATGCTTTGATAATTTTAAATAATTCTGCAAGGATGGCCAAGATCAACATTTCATTGTTGCATGATTCTTTGATCCATTTTTTCGCTTCATTGTGACGATTGGAATTGGCTCTTAATATCGTCATTGCTCCAGAGATACTTTGTCATCAGAAGAATTGTTGCTCCTTAAAGACAAAATCTAGGGAATACTGCTATCATTTCTGGATAAAGAAGGGAGTGCGATTCACTTCGCGAACAAGTAAAGATTTCTGAGCAAACTTTGGCGGCCATTAATGAGCAAATTGCTAGTCTTAAGGCTCAGAAGAAAATTGAGGAACTAAAGCTGAGTAAGGCCAAAGCTGACATTGCTCACAACATTAACATATCAGAACTTGAGGAATGAAAACTGCTAAAGGATCGGACGACTACTGCTTCCTTAGAACAGGATCTTACTTGTGCCCTTGGTCAAGCCAAACTTATCATTGAGGCTGAACTTAATATAGTCACGGCTCATGTCCAGTTCAAGTAAGATCTGTAGAAGTTTATGCTTGCTTTGGGTGTTTCGAAATAAATGTAGTATTTTGGTGATTTCCATTTATCAACATTTTCATATATATATATATATATATGGAACTTTTAGTAATATCTTAAGGTGATTTTGAATTTTGAATGGCAATAATTATTTATAATCCTCAATGCATATTTATAAATGATCATTTTCTATGAATTCATGCTTCAATTGCATAATGTAGTAGGCCTATAATTACAAGTTATAAAATTTTATATGCCAATTCATACTTTCATAGCATATTTTCATGACTAGAGACATAGCATGATAATCATAATCCTAGCTTGTTAGCATGTATTACGTAACATTCTATTTAATGGGCAGAACTACCTTATAGTTTAGTTAGTATTCCTAAGGCACCATACACAGTTTAGGATCTTGAGTATTCAGAGTGACCACAATTTAAGATGTTGAGTACTTGGAGCAACCACAATTTTTAAAGCTCTTCAGTATTTGGAGTAAGTAGGGCTTATACAAAATAGTCTCTATAACTTTCATAAATTCGATGAACCACCGCAGCCTGGGGAGTCCACACACTGTGGTCCATCAGAGGGCCCCATTGAAGCTACCGGGGCATGTTGAGTGTCAAATATCGCATATTCTCCCCTATTAATATCTTAATTTTATGAACATGATGATGCTTAAAGGTATATTTTATATATGTTTGTGTTATAAGGTGAATCTAAGAGCTTGGAATGTAAAGAATGCTAAAAGCATGGATTTGATGCTTAAGAATCACCAAGGAAAAAGATGGATCTCAAGAGGCCAAGATTGAAGAATTCACATATCAAAGATCTAAGGAAATTAAGTGAGAAATGAAGAGAATCGAAGATTTAAAGTGAAGAAATGGAATACGCGTGAAGTTCGACTAACCCAAGCTCTACTTCGACTAGCCCAAGCTCTGCCCCGACTAGCCCAAGTTCTGCTTCAACCAGCCCAAGAAAGTTCAGATCAAACTACAACAACATTATCTTTCAAATTTGCTGACTTTTGACCAGTTGAAGATTCCACTCGACTAGTCAAAGGTTACATAGATTTTGTACGAACTGCGTAAATTTGAGGTGGTTTTCGGACTTTTCCAACTTGGTGTGAAAGTTGAAGTTCCCCAACTATAAATATGAGTTCCTAGGATGCTCCAAAGCATCTTTTAGGGTTTAAAGAGTGGAATAAAAGGGTGGAGAGCCGCCCCCAAGATTTTTCTTCTTCTTCTTTTATTTTTATATTTTATGTCACGCCCCAAACCCGAAAATCGGACTCACAAAATTCTTGATTACCGACTCGGATGTTGAAAACCTTCGTAGTATCCCATTCTCGGCTCCCAGTATCCATACACCGGGTTTCGATCCTAGGATCCCACAAGGAGGATTTTCCAGCGTATATTTGTTTCATAAGAAGTATAACCACAAGTATACCCACATCATAAAGGCAACATCATCATCACATATCCACTAATATAAACATTTGAATACAATGCTGAAAGGAAAATACACATGCCAAAATTAAAGCCCCAGAAGACAACTGCATGCTCCCATCTCAACGTTGTTGCAACCTAATGCCACCTGCTTGCATTTATCATGCATAAGCTTATAGAAAGCTTAGAGGGTGTGAAAGTGTGTATAAGGTAAGTGCCAAGTATACAATAAAGCCCATAAATCATACATCATTAAGATAAACAGAAATACTGATAAGATCATGAATCATACGATATCAAAGTAAGCGAAAATATACTGGTAAGTCCATGAGTCATAAAATATTAGAATATGTAATGCAGATCATAATAAGCCAAATATCATATATTGCAGATGTAATATGATATGCAGATCCTGTGAAGTCCGTCTAAGCCATATAAGTATAGAAACATAGCAATCCAAAACGCCATATGTTGTGTATGAAATGCAATATATGATGCGAATGAAATGACTAAGTTGGAGTGAAGTCGGGATGATAGTACGCAATATCATAAGCTACGGGGTCCATCACAAGGGACTTCTATCCAAGCCAGTCCCATACCTAAATTTGGATAGTCAGACTCAATATGGTAAACTCCTGGTCTCGAGTTAGTCGCACCCCCAACCAAAATCTTGGCTATTGTAAAGGTACACGTAATAAATAGTTACGCACTACTAGCCCAAGTGGGTAGTGAATGGATGAATGAATGAGTGTGCAACTCCTGCTTAGTATCCTGCTGTAACGCCCGTGAAAAATCCGTACTTGGGCTCGAGTACCAACTCGACCCGAAATCGCGTAGAATTAATTTCCATGGAAATTAAGCGTAAGTTAGCTAGCGCAACGCTAGAGTAGCTGGGAAATAGTCCCTGATCACTTTAAATACGTTCTACAAGACCCAAATCGAGTAGAACAAATGACTCTATAATACTCTATAACCTCGGATCAAACTCTAAGCGGGTTTGTTCTCTGGACCACTTTGAATTCTTGTATTGGGTTTAGACCACGCGTCGAAAGTCCGATACCTCCTATCTTAGACCGTTAGAACCGCCTAGCTGGACTTGACAATCATTTCGAAAATCAAGTCAAACCGATAATCACAGACTATTTCGTTGAACCCGGACGGAAGAGACCGCGAATAGGGACAGAATTGGAATTTCAAATTCAAATCTGGCACACGACTTGATGCGTCAGTATTAAGTGTTCTGACCGTCAGAATTCATCCAGATTACACCCTCGGATCAGGAAAAATTTCTATTTATTATCATGAGACTTTCAGCCCTGATCTACGTGCGGTGACCGCTGAACTGAAACTGGTCCGCCACGTGCGATCTGCGGACCCAGCCGGACTAAAAACTTAATACGTGCTACATCTGGTACGCATAAGCTTAAGTCCGATCACAATCGACCAGGGGACCACCAGAAAACATCTTTTGGATCGAAACAGCCCCGAATTGGATAGGCACTTAGTAAACTTCGTTCCGGAGCCTGTTTTCGGCACTTTTAAGCTTATAAAAGGGGTTGAAACCCTCATTCCTCTCTCCCATACGAAAATTGCAAAACCCAGCTGTGGGAGAGAGAAAAGGAGAGAGTTTGAGAGAAAGAGTAGAAGGGATTTTTCCCGCTTCCGAGCCACTGGTTGCTACTGCTTCAGCAACTCTTCCCAATCATCTGGCTGGTGATTTCTCCGTTCTTTCAGGTATAAAACAACCCTAGAACTTACTGATTTAGGGTTTACTTAGATTCATAGCGTGTTAGCTAACGTAACTTGTAAAATAGGTTCTCCTACTGCCGTAGACGAAGCATACACGCTCCGTTCAAAATCACGCATCCGTAAGACCTAAGGTGAGGATTTTAGACGCTTTGATTAATGGTTTACAACGCTTTCAATGTCGTTTAATAGTAGATTATCGACGGCATCATCGTTTGACATGTACAACATGCTCTTCGTTTCCTGTTTCGTAAATTAACGAAGAATATGAGATTTAGGGCATTTTAGTCATCTGTAGGAAGTACGGTTTGTACTCATATTTTACTGACGTGATTGACATGGTTTGTTGTCGCATTAGGGAGTTAGGAATGCTTGCATAATTAGTTTGGCGAAGAGATTCACCTAGTTGCGCACTTTGGGTCGACATACTATATGTAGACTTAAGTGTGTAGTGTATGTGTTTGTATAAATGCTTGTATTAGTATGTATTGAATTAAGTGATGTTATGTGGTAGTTTGAGATTGATTTCTTAGTTAATATGCTAACCTAAATAATTTCCTACATGTTGACCATATGCATGATTCCATTACATGCATGGAATGTATGTGTTTGAAGATTTTCTTAAGTTGAATGTTATAACATGTGTTAACATGCTCACATGATTGTATTTCAATTCCAATACTCTTACATAAACTGCCGATGTGATTCCATAAATGTTTGGGACTAGACTTAGTCCAGGCACTCGGTAACCGAGCGAATTCGTGGCTGACTGGTCATAGCCACGAACGACGCGTCGATGAACGTGATTCGTGTTTGGAGTTGGCGGCAGTGGTTAGGCCACGCGAAGTGTTTTACGCACTTCATGTCGTTCGACTTGAGATGCGATCGCGCTAGTCGAGCCCGTCAAGTAACCCGACTGGCCGATGTATGTTCACCTTGTATGAGTCATAACTGCTTGAACCTAGGGTACTGAACTTACCATTGAAAATCCTGTTAACCATGGTACATTGATCCACGAAGACTCATGAGCCGGGCATGGTGGTATGGGACACCGTGGTCGAGCTGTCGGCCTACGCTGGGGCCACAAACCTTCCCGTAGTGACCAGTGAGCACCTAGACTCGTGAGAAGATTATGGTGGTATGGGACACTATATTCTAGCTGTTGGCCTACACTGATCAGGCGACGAGTCCTTTGTAGTGACCGCGAGCGTATTCTGAGTCCACGGGAGGCGACGACCCTTCCGTTGCAGTGGAGTACGGTAGGCCTGTATTGATAAGGTGATGGCGGAGCGGTGCAACGAGTGCGAGCAACAGCCCTGACAGCCCTTGCAGTGACCTACGAAATATACATCGTATGAGATTACTAGGAGTGACGACCCTAGATAGGATCTGTGTTGGGATTGATACAAGGGAAGTACCTTAGTTTCCCAATCCTGCTGTTTGTATGGACTAATAACAACTTGGAAATCATATCACCATAGCATTGCATGTGCCTGGAAGATGTGGAGCACTCTAGGGAGTATGACATGCCGCGGTCGTAAGATGTTGCCGTATGAGGGAGATCGTCGGTGAGGGCATACATCACGTCATGTCATCTTGCATTAACAACAGTATTAGGATTGTCTGATTTACTGCTTTACTATTATCGCATGATTGAATTGTGAACATGCTAATCCTTGCTCTATGATCCCACTGAGTTGATCACTCACTCTCACGTTACGGGATGGTGTTTGCAACACCCACCAGACCCTGTTTTAGATGCAGGTGAGGCTGAAATCCAGGAGGTGGAGCCAGATATCGACGAGGACCAGGACGAGTTCTCGTACATGCAGTATCACGATGGCTTCCCGTAGGCGACCTGGATCGATGGGACTTTAGTGGGACTATTTTGAGCATTACATTTTTATTCATGTATATGTATATGAGACTCAGAGATGTAGTCATACTTTGGAGACAGATGAGATTTACTTTGTTTTTTTCATACAGTGATATATATATATTGTTTAGTCTTCCGCTTGCTTTTATCATTGGATCTGAAGTATGAATTGCAGTTTTGGTATACTTTTACTCATATGAATGCTTTAAATCAGACAACATTGAATCATAATCATTTTTTTTGCATAAGTGACGGTCTGGAACTCGGGAGTTGAGTTTGTACACGACCCCCGATTTTCAGGGTGTTACAAGTTGGTATCAGAGCATGAATGAGAGTATACTGGGCCTGGGTTATGGTCTCGCGACGTACGATGTCGCTTCCTTTGACTTAGGTGGGTGCGAGAAGGGTTTAGAAACACTTCCAGGATCGCAGATTCGCCGATAGGCGAAGTCTATTAGAATCGATCGCAAGATCGAGTCTGTAACGCATCTTGGCTCGCGTAAAGAAACCCGAATAGCTTCTAAGCCGTAGGGAGTCAGGTTGAGACGTCCTATGAGTGGTTTTAAATCGTAAAAGTGAATCCTTGGGCCGTGGGATGACCACGACTCCTGTAATCAATCGCCAGGGCTTAAAAACCCCGTTTCGCCAAAAATCTTCAGAATTCTTCCTCTAAACACTCCGATCTTCATTTCTTTCTTATCAATTTCATGTTAGGCATCAAACCTAATGTGAAAATAACAAAAATTAGTACTTTCACAAAATTGTACAGTGAATAGTAAAATTTCATGAAAAATGGACATAAGGTCATTCTAACTTTACTTTCCTTAGCAACTAAGGATCTAGATGGATGTATTAGCTCCTTCTATCCCAAATTCATATGCTGCATTATAGGATTTGGTATTTGAGATTTCAGAATGGCCCCGAAAAGCCCTGAACACATGTTTGGGCTCATATAGGTCAAAATACAATGAACCAGGGGGTGGACCACACATTTTTGGGGTCCCTGGACCATGAGAGACCAGACCCATGTGGTCCCGCCGACCAACTGAGAAGTTGGCCGGCGATGCCATCGCCGGTCCGGCGATGCATCGCCGACCGGTGGGGCCCGTTGGTTCTGATTTTTGGGCGCATGCCCTTAAATGAGGTTCATACCCTCCCCATATAGCTCCCGTCCCACGAAAACCCCTAAAACACCCCCCTCCTTCACAAACAGCCCTCCCCTTAGCCCTATTTTCAATTTTCAGCAACCCCCTCCAAAATTCGAGATTCCCAATTGTCCCTAGATCCCTCCTTGGCCAAAACTGACCATCATTCATCACTTCTTGGGAGTTGGCAGCCCTTCCTCTTTAAGATTTCACCATTTGGAGCTCTAAAAACCCCCAAATCGAGCTGAAATCGTGAGGTGCTCCATTCTACTTTTTTATTTGCATTTCTCCCTGAAAATATACTCTTGGGAAGCTTGAAGCATCCCTCTACGATGCCTAAATTTCCTTTTTCCAGATTGGACAGCCACTTCTCCGCATTTTTTCCATTTTCCATGGCTTTCGTGGAAGCCATTTTAGGCCTTTTATCACTCTCATCCATCATATCTTTGATGGGTAAGAGGAAAACCGCAACAGATGAGGCTGGGTCGAGCCGTCCTGCTCAATCGAGAAGACCGCGGGGTGGTGCCGCAAGTTTAAGCACCGCCGTAGGTCCAGCTGCAGTCCTGGAGTACCGTACGAAGCGAGATTTGGATCCCCATGCACACCTTGGGCGAGCAATTTTATCAGAGATGCCTCATGGCCAATACACTGATCGTAAAGTGTTATTTGAGGCGGACGTAGATGGACGACTATTCGGTGAATATCTGTTGTTCGAACGCATTGAAGCTGCGCATTGGGGTCCAATCTTTGAAGCTCGCGCTCGTGCTAATGTGAGCACCGTTCGTGCCTTCTACGCTAGTATCCAGAATCCTACCTTGGAGCCTTTGCAGTTCAAAATCCCTTTTGGTAGAGATCGGATAGCTACGATCGATGTTCGGTTGATTGCGCGACTTCTCAACGTGCCTCTTGGTGATGTGCATCCTAGTGAGAAGAATCTGAGAACTAGACGTGAACGAGATCGCCGCACCAGGTTTCTGTGCGGTAAGTTGGTTCCATGGCAGCCTAATAATAGCCTCAAGACGACGTATATGTCTGAGGATTTACGCCTGCTGCACCATATCTGCACGTTCAATGTTTATCCCAGGTCGACGAATCGCATTGAATGTACACGCCTTATGGTTGATTTCCTGTATATGGTGGCCCAGGGAGAGAACGTATGCATGGCTACTTTCATCTTACGACAAATAATCCTCATAGCCAGGTCAAGAAGAACATCCGAATCACTTCCTTTTGGCCGACTGGTTTGCAAAATCACCCTCGAGTTTACTTACAGACTTGGGCCGGAAATGCCAGTCTCGATTCATAGTATTGATGAGTCGACAATGGTCAAGATGAACATTGGGTCACAATACCGTGAAAATCAACTTGAAAAGGATAGTGAGGATGACTTTGATGATGAGGAAGATCAAAGCGAAGAAGAACCTAGAGCAGAAGTTCAGGAAGAAGCTCGGGAAGAGGCAAAAGAGGAGGCTCAGGATACTGATGAGAGCCCTCCTCCTTCTGCGCAGGCTACTATCGACGATCGCATTGCTCGGATGGAGGAGAGTCAGACCACTTTGCGAAGGGAAGTCCAAGAACTTCGCGCAGAAGTTACGGATGCCAAGGCCGTTACAAAGAAGAAACTCGGCAAGGTGACTCGCACCTTGAAGGCGATCCTGTGTTGCTTGCAGGATAAGAGTGCTCCTCCTCCGTCCCCAGACTCTGACTAGCGATGCGATCTTTGATGTTATTGTCAGTAGTTAGTCATTTCCTGCTTTATGAGTGTAAGCCTGTTAGGGCTAGTGCTTTGCTTGTGTTGCTGTTGTAATTTTAACTATCTTAGTTCCCATGTATTTCTCATCGTGATGCTTGTAAGGATATATCCCTTGTATTGTGACAATTTTGATTAATTGAAATGCATGGAATGCCTTTGACTCCTTGTGTGAATGATTGTGGTGTATTTGTGCAATTGAGACTGACAAGGTTGTGCCCTATTTTGAATATAGGGAATGCCGCCTAAGACTACGAGGAGCACGGCTCGTCTTGCACTGACCGAGCATATGGATCAGACTCCCTCTCAGTCTGGCACCCATACGGACCCTGCTTTGGGCCCGATTCCTGAGGCGGTTCGATCGTCTCAGCCTGCCGCTGGTCCTACAGATGGACCACCGCCATTTTCGCCATCAGTCAGAGAGCTATGTCGCGCATCTACTTCCACACAGCATCCGCCACAGCCTGCTCCACCCCCTGACAGATTCGAGCAGATGATGGCTATGATGCTGCAGCAGCAGCAGCTTCTGACTACCATCGTGGGTACCTTGGCCCAGGGTGGGGGTGCGGCTCCATCTACACCACCTGCACCGCTTGCGCATCCAGTTGAGGATGCTTATACATACGCCCAGGATGAGGGCATGGCTCATCCTGCACCGCCTGCTTACCCTGCGGGGAATCCCGCCGATACATGGGGCCTATTGGAGCGATTTCAGCGCTTGCGGCCTCCCACTTTCACGGGTTCTCACAGACCCGAGGAGGCTGAGTACTGGCTCGACCGTGTGTCGAAGATTTTGCGGATGCTTCATTGCACTGAGGCCGAGCAGGTAGAGCTGGCTACATTCTTGTTTGAGAGAGAGGCCAGCCTGTGGTGGGATAGCATACTGCGGACCGTTGCCGCCGACTATGTATGGACGTGGGCAGCATTTGAGTTCCGCTTCCATGAGAAGTATTATCCCCAGACTTACAGGCAAGACAGGGAGAATGAGTTTCTCCGTCTCAGACAGGCAGCTATGACAGTTACAGAGTATGAGCATTGGTTCACGGAGTTGGGCAGATACGTCCCGACGATTTTGGCTGATGAGCAAATGCGCATACGACGCTTTTTGGAGGGTTTGCGACCGGACATTCGGTCGAAGATGTGCTGTGTGACCATTCCTTCATATGCGGAGTTGATTCACATGTCCATGCGGGCAGAGCAGGATGTGGATCGACTTGCGCGATCTCGTGGCCCTGTTACTTCTAGGCCGCGACCAGACATGCAGGACAGGCCCCTCGCGGGTAAGAGGCCTCGTATTGATCCTCCTACTAGGACTACGGTGCCTGTACCACCGTTTCGGTGCCCTGATTTGACGTGCACATACTGTGGGAGGTCAAGCCACTTGGCGCAGAGCTACTTTTCGAGGATGCGGGACAGTGGGTTCTCGCTGCCGCAGAAGATTGACTGTGTGCGTCCACAGGCGATATCAGCACTTCCTATACGGTCAGCTCCTGCGCACCCTACATTCAGACCTCTGGTATCGCAGATCAGACAGCCTCCACGGCCCTTGACACAGCTGCCGAACCGGCTACAGTAGGCTCGGGTTCATGCATTGACAGCTGAGGCAGCTGCGACGCCGACCTTCCAACATTCAGCCTTCGAGGTCACGGCCCATATTGGAGGTACTCCCGTTCTTGTGATGGTGAACACTGGTTCCACGATTTCTTTGATATCGCGTGCCGTAGTCAGGCGTCTTGGATTACAGACTATCACTATGGATAGCGTGCGAGTCTTTGCAGCTCATGGGGATTATTTGGATGTCACCCAGATGTGTGAGGGTTGTTTAGTTGATCTGGTAGGCAGGACGATGACTCTTGATCTTGTCGTCGATACCTCGCTCGTTTATCTCGACGTCATTCTTGGCATGGACTGGTTGACTGCAGCGAGATCCGAGATTGACTGCGAGGCTCGTATGGTGACGGTGTACGAGCCTGAGGGCACGCCTTTCACGTTTTTAGTTGCTGGTTAATCTTCCTTTCCGCATACTTAGCTACGCCACTTTATTGCGCGACGCTGGGGCCCAGGTACTTGAGCATACGCCATTTGTTTCTGAGTTCGGGGATCTGTTCAGGAAGATCCCTGGTTTGCCGCCCCGACGTGAGATCGATTTCACTATCGATCTGGTTCCTGGATCTACGCCCGTCTCATTGCCGACATATCGCATGGCACCATGTGAGATGGAGGAGTTGAGGACGCAGATTAATGGTCTGCTAGAGCTTGGCCTTATACGGCCTAGCGTCTCCTTGGGGAGCACCGGTCTTGTTCGTGAGGAAGAAGGATGGTTCGATGCGATTGTGTATTGATTATCGCAGGCTAAACTAGCTCACGGTGAAGAACAAGTACCCTTTGCCCAGGATCGATGACTTGTTTGATCAGTTGAGAGGAGCGCAGTACTTCTCGAAGATTGATCTTCAGTCAGGTTATCATCAGCTGCGCGTCAGGGATGAGGACGTGCAGAAGACAGCATTCAGGACCAGTTTTGGCCACTACGAGTTCCTCGTGATGTCGTTCGGTCTTACGAACGCACCGGCCGTGTTCATGGATCTGATGAACCGGGTATTTCGGCCTTTCCTCTATCGATTCATCGTTGTATTCATTGACGACATTTTGGTGTACTCTAAGAGTCGAGAGGAGCATGAGGAGCACTTACGTTTGGTCCTGGATACGCTCAGACAGCATCAGTTGTTCGCACAGTACAAGAAGTGCGACTTCTGGAAGTAGGAGGTGAAGTTTTTAGGACATGTGGTGTCCAAGGATGGCATGGCAGTTGACCTGTCTAAGGTAGCTGTGGTGCAGGACTGGGAGCAGCCTGGTTCTGTCACTGAGGTGAGGAGTTTCTTGGGTCTCGCTGGCTACTATCGGCGCTTCATTCAGGACTTCTCGAAGATCGCGAGACCCTTATCTCAGTTGACATGGAAGGACGTGAAGTTCGCCTGGAATGATAAGGCGGAGTCAGCTTTTCAGGAGCTGAAGGACAGACTTACGTCTGCCCCTGTGCTAGTATTGCCAGAGAAAGGGGTTAGATACACTATATACACTGACGCGTCTAGCGTTGGTTTGGGTTGTGTCCTTATGCAGAGGGACATGGTAATTTCGTTTGCCTCGAGACAATTAAGGAAGCACGAGGAGAATTACCCTACACACGACCTAGAGTTGGCAGCCGTTATATTCGCACTGAGACTCTGGAGACATTACCTCTACGGAGAGGAGTTCGAGCTCTTTTGCGACCACAAGAGCCTCAAGTGCATATTCACGCAGCGAGACTTGAATATGAGGCAGCGGCGAAGGATGGAGACGTTGAAGGACTTCAAGTTTGAAGTCTCTTACCATCCTGGGAAGGCGAACCTTGTGGCTGATGCGTTAAGCCGCAAGAAGGCGATAGAGTTTGCGGCTCCGCTGATGGTTGCCGAGTGGGATATGGTTGAGTTTTTACGAGACTTTGAGCAGAAACTCACGGTAGAGGAGCTGTTTGAGTTCATCGCACATGTACAGGTGCGATCTCAGATCGATGACCGAGTCATCGAGGCGCAGAGGGACGATGCGCATCTTACTGAGCTTCGAGAGAAGGCCAGTGATGATGCTGACGTCGACTGGTGACTTGGTATGGATAGGGGCTTACGTTACCGTGGCCGCCTATGCGTCCCAGATGTCCCTGACTTGAGACGAGAGATTCTCGAGGCTGCGCATTGTACTAGACTCGCGATGCATTCAGGCAGCACAAAGATGTATCGTGATGTGAAGAGGACGTATTGGTGGGAAGGTATGAAGACTCACATAGCTGAGTTCGTGTCCCGTTGTCTCACTTGTCAGCAGGTGAAGGCAGAGCATCGCCGACCACCTGGACTTTTGCAGCCTATGCCGATTGCAGAGTGGAAGTGGGATTTCATTTCCATGGACTTCATTTCTGGGTTGCCGAAGACGAGGAAGGGACATGATTCCATTTGGGTGATCGTCGACCGATTGACGAAGTCGGCACACTTCCTACCGATCAGAGTTACGAACTCTGCAGACGAGCTGGCTAGATTGTACATCAGAGAGATTGTGTGTCTGCATGGAGTTCCGTTGGAGATCGTGTCGGACAGAGACACGCGGTTCACTTCTATTTTCTGGACTCGCATTCAGGAGGCTATGGGTGTGAAGTTGAAGTTCAGTACTGCCTTCCACCCACAGACGGACGGACAGACAGAGCGAGTGAACCAGATCTTGGAGGATATGTTGCGAGCTTGCGCATTGGACTTCAAGGACAGTTGGGATGATTGTCTTGCATATGCAGAGTTTGCGTACAACAACAGCTTCCAGGCGAGTATCGGTATGGCACCTTATGAGGTGCTGTATGGGCGACCTTGTCGCGCACCGCATTGTTGGTTAGAGGTCGGTGAGCGTAGCTTGATTGGCCCAGAGTTAGTGCAGGCGACGTCAGAGAAATTGATACTATTCGACGTCGGCTTCTTACAGCACAGAGCAGACAGAAGAGCTACGCCGATACGAGACGGAGGCCACTAGAGTTCACAGTTGGGGATCACGTGTTTTTGTGAGTTTTTCCTATGAAGGGAGTCCTTCGGTTCGGGAAGAAGGGGAAGCTGGCACCGCGATTCATTGGTCCATTCCAGATCCTCGATCGTGTGGGAGCAGTGGCTTACCGATTGGCTTTGCCCACGCCTCTCGCGAGCGTTCTCAACGTATTTCATGTTTCTATGCTGAAGAAGTACGTTGCTGATCCTTCCCATATCATCAGATGGGAGCAGGTGCAGTTAGGAGAGGATGTTACTTATATCCTGCGACCGACACGCATCCTAGACAGGACGGAGCAGGTACTGCGTAGTAAGGTGATTCCCCTTGTGAAGGTATAGTGGACGCATCACTCTGAGGAGGAGGCTACTTGGGAGACAGAAGCTGAGATCAGAAAGAACTACCCACAGCTTCTCGAGGAGTACGAAAAGGTATAAATTTTGAGGACGAAATTATTTGTTAAGGGGGGTAGATTGTAACGCCCGTGAAAAATCTGTACTTGGGCTCGAGTACCAACTCGACCCGAAATCGCGTAGAATTAATTTCCATGGAAATTAAGCGTAAGTTAGCTAGCGCAACTCTAGAGTAGCTGGGAAATAGTCCCTGATCACTTTAAATACGTTCTACAAGACCCAAATCGAGTAGAACAAATGACTCTATAATACTCTATAACCTCGGATCAAACTCTAAGCGGGTTTGTTCTCTAGACCACTTTGAATTCTTGTATTGGGTTTAGACCGCGCGTCATGAGTCCGATACCTCCTATCTTAGACCGTTAGAACCGCCTAGCTGGACTTGACAATCATTTCAAAAATCAAGTCAAACCGATAATCACAGACTATTTCGTTGAACCCGGACGGAAGAGACCCCGAATAGGGACAGAATTAGAATTTCAAATTCAAATCTGGCACACGACTTGACGCGTCAGTATTAAGCGTTCTGACCGTCAGAATTCATCCAGATTACACCCTCGGATCAGGAAAAATTTCTATTTATTATCACGAGACTTTCAGCCCTGATCTACGTGCGGTGACCGCTGAACTGAAAATGGTCCGCCACGTGTGATCTGCGGACCCAGCCGGACTGAAAACTTAATACGTGCTACATCTGGTACGCATGAGCTTAAGTCCGATCGCAATCAACCAGGGGACCACCTGAAAGCATCTTTTGGATCGAAACAGCCCCGAATTGGATAGGCACTAAGTAAACTTCGTTCCGGAGCCTGTTTCTGGCACTTTTAAGCTTATAAAAGGGGTTGAAACCCTCATTCCTCTCTCCCATACGAAAATTGCAAAACCCTAGCTGTGGGAGAGAGAAAAGGAGAGAGTTTGAGAGAAAGAGTAGAAGGGATTTTTCCCGCTTCCGAGCCACCGGTTGGTACTGCTTCAGTAACTCTTCCCAATCATCTGGCTGGTGATTTCTCCGTTCTTTCAGGTATAAAACAACCCTAGAACTTGCTGATTTAGGGTTTACTTAGATTCATAGCTTGTTAGCTAACGTAACTTGTAAAATAGGTTCTCCTACTGCCGTAGACGAAGCATACACGCTCCGTTCAAAATCACGCATCCGTAAGACCTAAGGTGAGGATTTTAGACGCTTTGATTGACGGTTTATAATGCTTTCAATGTCGTTTAATAGTAGATTATCGACGGCATCACCGTTTGACATGTACAACATGCTCTTCGTTTCTTGTTTCGTAAATTAACGAAGAATATGAGATTTAGGGCATTTTAGTCATTTATAGGAAGTACGGTTTGTACTCATATTTTACTGACGTGATTGACATGGTTTGTTGTCGCATTAGGGAGTTAGGAATGCTTGCATAATTAGTTTGGCGAAGAGATTCGCCTAGTTGCGCACTTTGGGTCGACATACTATATGTAGACTTAAGTGTGTAGTGTATGTGTTTGTATAAATGCTTGTATTAGTATGTATTGAATTAAGTGATGTTATGTGGTAGTTTGAGATTGATTTCTTAGTTAATATGCTGACCTAAATGATTTCCTACATGTTGACCATATGCATGATTCCATTACATGCATGGAATGTATGTGTTTGAAGATTTGCTTAAGTTGAATGTTATAACATGTGTTAACATGCTCACATGATTGTATTTCAATTCCAATACTCTTACATAAACTGCCGATGTGATTCCATAAATGTTTTGGACTAGACTTAGTCCAGGCAGTCGGTAACCGAGCGAATTCGTGGCTGACTGGTCATAGCTACGAACGACGCGTCGATGAACGTGATTCGTGTTTGGAGTTGGCGACAGTGGTTAGGCCACGCGAAGTGTTTTACGCACTTCATGTCGTTCGACTTGAGATGCGATCGCGCTAGTCGAGCCCGTCAAGTAACCCGACTGGCCGATGTATGTTCACCTTGTATGAGTCATAATTGCTTGAACCTAGGGTACTGAACTTACCATTGAAAACCCTGTTAACCATGGTACCTTGATCCACGAAGACTCATGAGCCAGGCATGGTGGTATGGGACACCGTGGTCGAGCTGTCGGCCTACGCTGGGGCCACAAACCTCCCCGTAGTGACCAGTGAGCACCTAGACTCGTGAGCAGATTATGGTGGTATGGGACACTATATTCTAGCTGTCGGCCTACATTGATCAGGCGACGAGTCCTTTGTAGTGACCGCGAGCGTATTCTGAGTCCACGGGAGGCGACGACCCTTCCGTTGCAGTGGAGTACGGTAGGCCTGTATTGATAAGGTGATGGGGGAGCGGTGCAACGAGTGCAATCAACAGCCCTGACAGCCCTTGCTGTGACCTACGAAATATACATCGTATGAGATTACTAGGAGTGACGACCCTAGATAGGATCTGTGTTGGGATTGATACTAGGGAAGTACCTTAGTTTCCCAATCCTGCTGTTTGTATGGACTAATAACAACTTGGAAATCATATCACCATAGCATTGCATGTGCCTGGAAGATGTGGAGCACTCTAGGGAGTGTGGCATGCCGCGGTCGTAAGATGTTGCCGTATGAGGGAGATCGTCGGTGAGGGCATACATCACGTCATGTCATCTTGCATTAACAACAGTATTAGGATTGTCTGATTTACTGCTTTACTATTATCGCATGATTGAATTGTGAACATGCTAGTCCTTGCTCTATGATCCCACTGAGTTGATCACTCACTCCCACATTATGGGATGGTGTTTGCAATACCCACCAGACCCTGTTTTAGATGCAGGTGAGGCTGAGATCTAGGAGGTGGAGCCAGACATCGACGAGGACCAGGACGAGTTCTCGTACATGCAGTATCACGATGGCTTCCCGTAGGCGACCTGGATCGATGGGACTTCAGTGGGACTATTTTGAGCATTACATTTTTGTTCATGTATATGTATATGAGACTCAGAGATGTAGTCATACTTTGGAGATAGATGAGATTTACTTTGTTTTTTTCATACAGTGATATATATATTGTTTAGTCTTCTGCTTGCTTTTATCACTGGATCTGAAGTATGAATTGCAGTTTTGGTATACTTTTACTCATGTGAATGCTTTAAATCAGACAACATTGAATCATAATCATTTTTGTTGCATAAGTGACGGTCTGGAACTCGGGAGTTGAGTTTGTACACGACCCCCGATTTTCAGGGTGTTACACCTGCCAGCACAATAGCCTGCCAACCACTGGTAGCTCGCCTAGTGTGGTAGCTTGCCCAGGCCTCAACTTCGCCCACATCACACCCACCCACGTGCGCACCCCACATGTCCAACGGTGATGGGGTGTCATAATATCATGTCAGTCCTCATATTAAGTTCACATATCAGTACAGTTTCTCTCTGAAAAATCACCGGGGTTATTACACTCCACACTGACTGCCGCCTCCCTAGGCGCACAACTCAGCGAGTGGAAGAGACCTCACTATCCGCCTAGCTAGCTGTCTGTTAATACTTATTCGGCTCGTCGATAGCAAAGCCATTTACGAGCTGGTCATACTCGACCTAGTTTATAGCCCCTCACTCAGGCGGATAAAGCCACACCCCCTCTCAACCGACCACGACACAGTGGGAGATGCGGCCTACTGGTATTTGGCACTCGGGCGCTCATGTTCCACTCAGTCTAGATGTTGGGGCGTCTCTTAGCCTTAGAGGTTTTGAGACTTTCACCCAAGGACATCTTAAGTACCCACAATGTTAGAACTAAGTATTTTTAGTGTCCCATCTAACCATCCATGATGTGCCTGTAGAGGCCACAACCCTGATGTCGTTAGGGCTTACAATGATTATGTCACACATATGCGAGATGCATGAGTCACACTGTCCAGTCATGCAGCAATCCTACGTGTACCGCGCGCTCATATGGGTAACTCCTATCACTGAGTCCCATAAATAGTTTGCCCAATGGCATATGCTATGATCAGTCATTACTCATGTCAAGCATAATATGATGCATATGGGCATGAGTCATGCAATTATACGAAGCACGTTATAAGGTGATGAACTATCCTCACAACGAATATGGGCCTTGATGGCCTACACACAACAAGTATGGGCCTATCAATGGGCCCTAGGGAGAGTTATAATGTAGACATTTAACCAACATTATTCTTACAATGTGGATGTCAAACCAACATTGCTCCCAAGGCATAGCCTGCCCTAAACATCATTACATAAACCATGGTGGAATTACACATTGCAATGAGCCTTATATACATCTCATCGAGCCTCGACCCATGGGCCTTGAATATGCCACAATGGGCCTTACCAAATGGGTTGGAAATACATCACAATGGGCCTCATTGTATAAACCGAGAATACATCACAATGGGCCTTATCAAATGGGCCAAAAATATATCAAAATGGGCCTTACCAAATGGGTTGAAAATACATCACAATGGGCCTTACCAAATGGGCCGGAAATATATCACAATGGGCCTCTACCCATGAGCTACAAATACATTACAATGGGCCTCAACCCACGGGCCCTAATACATCACAATGAGCCTCAACCCATGGGCCCCAAATACATTACAATGGGTCGTGTCAACGGGCCGAATCAAATGGGTTGATTCAAATGGGCCGAATATATGTCAAGGTGGGCCTCAATGACGGTCTCATACACATCAAGGTGGGCCTCAACAACGAGCATTATACACATCAAGGTGGGCCTCAACATTGGCCATAAATATGATAAGTGGGCCACATCACATGGGCCATATGTATGTTAAATGGGCCACACCTAAATATAGGTGATGATAAGGATCTCCACCATTAAAATTCCCAAGGGTTTAATGGTGGACATTCAAACTCACTGTTCTCTATAATGTGGTCCACCTGATCCTAAATCTGTCTTAGTTTTAGCCTCAAGACTTAAGATAAGCTTGCCAAATGGATTGGACAGTATGGGTGCAACACATGCATCATGGCAGGTCCCATAAGGATGGATGGAGTGGAGAGAACACATACATCATTTGGGGGGTCCCATCGTCCAGTGGTGTGGACAGTGGAATAAAACACATACATCATGGTACGGCCCACCATCCCTAGACAGTGTGGAATATGATACATACATCAGTGGGTTGGGTCCCACCATCTAGTGGTGTGGACGGTGTGGTTAAAACACAAACCATGGTGGGTTCCACCATCCAATACAATGGATGGTATGAATAAAACACATACATCATTGTGGGTCCCACGTGGGCCACCATAATGTTTATTTGTCATCCAACTGTTGGTAAGGTCATACAGACCCGGATTGAAGAGGAAAAATAAATTTCATAATGATCTAGAACTTCTGGGATCCAAAAGCATTTCAATGGCAGCCGTTCAATCCCAGTATTTCCTGCGACGTGGGCCACCTGAGTTCCTAAAATGACTGATTTTTGGAGGGACCACAGCTCTAAGGGGCCCCATCAAAATGCATAGTGTCGATGTGTGGTACATATCATGGTGGGGCCCATGATTGGGACCCATATCCCTGGCCCGTCAGTCCACAGCAACAGCACAGGACGCTGCTGCTCTCTCTCTCATATTTTTTTATTTAAATATTATTTTTCTGTAGTTTTTCATAGGTGGGGCCCGCATCAGGAGAATCAGACCCAGCCATTGATTTTTATTGCCCAAGATAGACCCATCAACCCCAATATTCGATGTGTTTTGAAGTATAGAAACCTCAAAGTGGATTTTAACGGTAGAAAACACTGTTTCCTATGCTATGGCCTGCCGGATAGTCAGATTGGACTCATTTTTCGGCTTAAAGCCTCAAATGACTTGGGAAATAAGATGGACGAAGTGGATTAAATGTACAAATTAAGGTGGGGCCTACATGAGCGGTCCACCTAAGTTTTTTTTTTTTAAAACAACTGATATTTTTGTTTGGACGTGAGTGCACCATGCTGCCCATTCACACTTCCATGTGAAGCTATGTCCAGCATCCTTGGATGCTGGATGGTTTGTGTATAATAACACATAACTAAGGTGGGCCCCACCTATAGGCGTGCTGCCTAGGTGGGCGACTAAGTGGTTGGATGGTGTGGTAAGGCATACATCAAGGTGGGATCCATCTGAGTGGGCCACACATCACACAAATAGAAAAGAGAGGGAGAGAGAGATAGAGATAGAGATAGAGAGATGTGTGTAGAGGGACCCCGATACCATGGGCCCTCCCTTCCATGATTTACAACATATATCAAGTGGGTCCCATTACATGTGGGCCCACCGATCGAAACCAACGATGGATATCCTTTCTCCACTGAAATGCAAGGTCTAGATGACCCTATCCTTGCAAGGATAAATAAACATCATGATGGGGTACATGGAGAATGACCCCCTCATGAAATGATCATGAGATTCAAAGTGGGCCATCGGCCACACCTAGGGTCCAAAATGAGATCCATATCATCAATTAGTAGGCCTCACTTGGTCTATCATCAAAACAATGAAATCTAAGCCTATGGAAATACCCACTATTTGATCTTCTTGGTCTGATGGAATGTCGATCTCCTTGTGCCTCTCTTTGATGGAAGGTGATGAGAAATGAAGGGCTAGGATGATAGATCTCGGGGTGAAAAGTGGGCCACACAACACTCACTTAATCTCTTGGGATGCTTGAATGTCCACTACATTGGTTGCTTGGAATTTTTGTGTTTGAGAAATGAGAGAGAGAGAGAGGGGGTTGTAAGGAGAGAGAGTGATAGATGTGAGGTGAGTGATAGGTGAGGTGAGAGATTTGTTAACTTTGTAGGTTGCTTGACTTATAAAGAAAGAAAGTATAGGTTGCTCTTGTACTTGACATGAGATGATTGATTGATTGATTAATGGGACATGTTGTAGAGATTCTCTTGGGATTGTAAATGCGCGATGTTTCTTCAAAATAAATGCGGGCCCACATCTTCTAGCCTGGGTATCGCATTGGCGTGCGAGACGTGCATCTGAACTACAGCGATGGTGCGGTCGCGCTGGTACAAGTCTCGGATCAAGCCGACTCTGATATGGAGGACTCGACTTAGGATCATACATAAATGTCGGATACAGGTTGCAGGTTGTCGAAATTCATCAAGAAGGATTGCGGGAGTCGACAGAATAGTGCAAACTAGGATACGGGTCTTACATTTTATTTAAGAATTCTTAGTTCAATCATGTTTATGGTTGGCTAAACCTCTTAGCTAGGGCTAAGAGGTGAAGCTTGTAGCAAAATTAAGATGTTTACTTTGCTTTAATTCTCATTTATGTTGAACTTCATTGATTTCTAGTTGATTTTAAGGAATATTTTTAGTTTTATATGGTTTTTTGTGACTCAAATTACAATAGACACTGCGATAACTTTGAATATCTTCTTTTCTTATTGAGATGTGGGATTGGTCAGTCTCGTTATTTGTCATAGTCTTCTGAGCATGGTTGGGTGACAGAATCCTTTCTAAATCCTCACAATCCTCTTCCATTGAGGATGAATTAATAAGAAGTTCAGAAATTTGATCATCTCACTTTCCAATTGGATAAGATACGACTCTGATTTCAATTGGATCTCTTAAATCATCTAAGGTAGCATCTTAATTGCTACAAATGGATCCTAGGCACCCTACTTTTCACTTTTAGATTCACAAGTTTCAATTACATCATTCACAATTACTCTTTCTAATTATTCAAATTTAGATTTACATCTTCTTCTAGTTCTAGTTCTAGTTACTTTCAGAAACGTATGAGATTAGTCCCTGTAGATTCGACCTCAGTCTCACCGAGATTAGTACTACATCGCGACCCTACACTTGGGGTTGTGAACAAGTTTTTGGCACCGTTGTTAAAGTCTACAGTTACATTTTTTTGAAATTAATTAGTATTAGAATTATGTTAAGATTAGGGCTTTTAGGATTCTTCAGTTTTAAGATTTTATTTTTAGGATTTATCTTTTCTCTTTCTTCTTCTAACATTGCTAACATAGTTTGATTGTTTTGATTTTATAGGATTTTCAATTCTAGTTCATCTCTTCTGGTAACTTCTTCACTCTACTTACTTTTCATATTACCGTAATTTTTTTTCTTTTTAAATTAGATTTAAAATTAGGGTTTCACCAAGTATATGCAAGTGGGAACGTCAGAATTAGAGTGGGAACGTCAGTATGCTGAGCTACTTCTAGAAAATGAGAGATTATGAAGGGTTGTCAGATGATTATATTAGAAAACAACCTTTATCTCAAATTTTTTCTAAAACCATGATTGAGAATCGACTGGAATATAATGCTCCACCAATTAAGAAGTCTATACGTGACCATATGCGGGAGAATAATTACACCACACCGATTAAGAGAATAGTACGTGATTATTGGGGTAAAAACTATTATCACCCATCAGACAAAAAGAAAACAATGTGAGATTATATTATGGGTGATAATGTGTACCAACAACTTTCAAACTCTCCCATATATGACCTGTATGACTATGATCAGTGAAAACATCAAAATGGGATAGATGAACCAACAACATATTACGGTGACTATTCTTTTGGATCCCCTACTTTTTAGATCTAACCAGAAACGATACAAGAGGATTCACTTTAGAATTTCACAGACTATCAAGAACAATTCAACTAAATTATCACAGGCATTATGAAATCATTAGAGGTAATTGAATCCTCCATTCAAAAATGTAGTCACAAATCAATGAGGAGGAAGAGACTAGTTTATTCCAGCCTCAACCCAATCCAGAAACACAATGCGAGGAAAGTGATCATAACTCGTTTGTGGAGAATACTAAAATTGAGAATGAGGAGTTGAATTTTGTTAATAAGCATACGGTTCAATTTCCTGAGCGGTCAATCTCGATGACTGTCCAAAGGAATGTTTAAGAGACATGGGTATCTTTCATATATAATGATGCTGACACACTCCACCCACATGACACACTTGATCTCAATAAGGAGGAAGAGGCTAGTTTATTCGAGCCCCAACCAAACCTAGAAACACGGTATGAGGAAAGTGATCTCAACTCACTTGTGAACTGTACTAAATTGGAAAATGATGAGGAGTGGGATGATAATTAAGAGTTTACAACCTAAAATTCTTTGGAATCGATCTCCTTTATGGCCTAAGTAAATGATCAAGAGGAATAGGGAGTTGTCAACAATAATGCTTTACTCCACCCATCTGACATGTCTGATTTAAATGTGGAGGATGAACTCCTTTTAACTAACCCCTCCAACTCTTTTGAGGCTTGCTTAGACCACTCCCCTGATATAGATTATGATATGATTAGGGAGATGGATAGCTTGCTTGATATAACTCTTGAATTTGAAACTACCCACTTGAGGCCACCATCTGAGCAGTTAACCCTTGACGATACAAAGCCTCTACTGATTAGTATTAATGAACCGAGTCTTCCCATTAAATCTTCGCCTACCGATCCACAATCTGTCTATGTAGGGCAAGGCGAGATGTATCCGGTGATGATTTATTCTCACCGAGATAAAGAGCAAGAGAGCATGCTTCCCTCTACTTTCAAAGACAACGATGAAGTCCTTGGGCATATTATTACAGACCTCAGTGTGAAGAACGAACCCCTCTCAACTGAATCTCTCAAATCTCTGGATGAATTCTTGACACACTCTATAGATCCTAATGATAATATAGTGGACACCTTACACGATAATACCTCAGTTATTGATATTAACTGAGGGAATTAATTTTCTAAAACCTCTACTTTCATAGATCCTGAATTTTTACCATCAAAGAGGAGGAGCTGACAATTAAACCGAAGTATGAAACTTCGAAACATGTTGAGACTACATCACTTACTGAGTTTTTTTTCTGAATTTCATCTACTTGTAGTCTCTGATTTACCATGTTATGCTAACATTGAAACTTTTCTGTCACAGGTGAATTATATATACTTTGGACACCTTAGGATATTAAAAAGAAACTCTATGCTGAGGTCCATAAATTTCTTTGGACATTCATGCTCCAGGGCATCCAAACCTATTGAAAAAATGGCTTTTGGATGATCTTGTTAAGAAACCTACTGAGAAATCTATCAAGATACTTGCTGGAGGAGGAACCTTGCTACATGATTGAGTAGATTTTCCTTGCTTTTCTAGTTTAGGATTAGAATTTATTACTTTCATAGGATTAGGATAGTTTGCTTTCAGTTTGTCTCGTCTCTATGCTAACCCATCTTCACACTGAGATCGTTGGAATGGCGTAGATTCTACTTCTTCAGGTACTACCTTTCCATCACTTCTCCTTTCTTTTTGTTGTCTCATATGCATTGCATGCTTATATCTTTTACATTGAGGACAATGTAGATTTTAGGTTGGGGGGTGTGGATTAGGTAAATTAATCAGTATTCTCTTAGTTTTGAGCAAATAACTGTGGAAAATTTTCAATTTTTCAAGATAAAACCTATTTAAAAATTGAAGTTTGTGTACTTAAGAATGCTTTGAGTATGATAATAAGGTAGAGATTGAATTTTGAATTGTTGGAGTTTGATCAACTAAGTATTTTAACACTTATAGTTCTCGCACTTAATTGATTAAGAGGAAGTTTGAATATCATGATGATCTAAATCACAAGACATGTTCAAGCTACTTTCTGTGAATAATGTTAGAATTTCTAATTGTTAGTATGTGAATCATTGATAGATGTTGATGATTGAGTCTAGAGAATTGTATCAACCTTAAAAGATGAAAAGAACTAGTTAAAAAAATAAGAGATCAACAAAAAGGTCATGTAATGGTGAAAAGACTGAAAAAGAATGAAAGAATGTAAAGTTTGAAAAAGAATGGATATGAATTGACTAAAAATACTGAATGAATACAAGTAACCGTTGATATAAAATAAAAAAAACTAGAAAAAGAAGGAAAAGGGGAGAAGTTTGGAATCAACACTTGAGTTTTCAACCAATCTTGAAGTGATGAGCATGGCTAACATTATGAAATGATAGTATTCTTATAAGGAGTAAGTTGGTTTTCATCAAGCAAATTGAAAAACATGATATATGAACTTATACTCTGATGGAATTGATAAAGAACCTATGTGATTGATGGCTTAAGTGATTCGGCTTTAGGTTTTCAAGATCTCACTTTCTTGTCTTAATTCTACTCATTCATACTTGATTGTACAAAATATTATTTTCGGAAAAAGGTTTGAACCACTACAAGAAAACTCACTTTTACCGACGAAAATTTTAGTCGCTAAATCTAAAATTTTCATAGGTTAAAAGTTTTACCGACGAAAATTTTTGTCGGTAAAAGACCGAAGGTAAAGGCTTTTACTGCAAAGGTAAGATTTTTACCGATGAATTTTTTTCGTAGGTAAAAAACTTTTACTAATAATTTTTTTCATAGGTAAAAATATTTACAATCAGTAAAAAACTTTTACCGATGAATTTTTTCGTCGGTAATAAATAAGTAAAAAACTTTTACTGACGATTTGTTTCACAAGTAAAAATATTTCATGATACTTTTACCTACGAAAATGTTTGTAGGTAAAAATATTTACAGAACTTTTACAGATAATTTTGTTTGTAAGTAAAAATATTTCATGATACTTTTACCTTTGAAACTTTTCATAGGTAAAAATATTTACAAAACTTTTACCGACGAATTGTTTCATCGGTAAAAAATAAGTAAAAAAGTTTGACTAATGATTTTTTTCATAGGTAAAAATATTTGTAAAACTTTTTCCTACGAAAATTTTTGTAGGTAAAAACGTGGATGAGACTTTTACCTACGAAACTTTTCGTAGGTAAAAGTCTCTTCCCCCCCCCCCCCCCCCCCCCAATATTCTAGCACAAATTTCCTGATATACACCTGTCACAATATATTTCATCATATTCTTCCTGGTATATACTTGTTACATAACATATTTCATCATATTCACATTCACATCCATCTAAACCCAAACTACGTAAATTCATCCAAGCATAAACTACATTCATCCAAACATAAACTACATCCATCCAAACACAAACAATCTTATTCATGTCATATACATCCACCCATAAATACATATAAGTTTAACATCATAAATAAAATACAAAAAATTATTCATAGCCTATTTCTTGGTGGGGCTCACAAAATTCAGTGTAGTGAATACATCGCCGACTATGTACACACACCTAAGTCCTTATTCATGCCTTCATGGCAAAATAGTTTCAATACAAGGTCACGAGTTCAAGTACCCATTGTGATCGTAAGCGACTCTGGTGTGTGAGTGTGTGTTAAAAGAAAAAGAAAAAGAAAGAAAGAAAATGCTGATTTATCTTTTGGGTTGAGCCTAATGGTTCTTAGTGATTTCTCATTAGGTAGAAATTATTATTAGTTGTTTTTAGAAAGGTGAGATTAGGCCACTTATAATTATATTAACATGATAAAATCTTAAACATATATTTGAGTAGACACCACAAAATAAACAATCCCATGGAAAAAAACAAATGAAAAGAGAGAGAACATACGAGAGGTGATCCTTATCTCTTTTGATTGATTCAAGCTGCATATGCCCTACCTAACTTCATATAAGGAGAAGTTATATGGGTCTTAGAATAATGTTAGTGACAAATCCACCTTGTTTATTAATATTATCATATTGTGTTAGGACATCACTCTAAAAATGAGATAAATCCAAATCTCAAATAATCAATGCTATAAGAGATAGTGGAGATGGAAATAGATGCATTGTGATGCTTAAGTTTGAGTATGCTTGCCAACAAAGCAAGATTTTTTTGTTTGTTGCCATGTGATTTGGCTACATTATTACATCAATCGGGTTTGGGTTCGGGATCGGGTTTAGGTTTGAGTCTTCAAGTTTAGGTTTGGGAGTTGAGATTATGATTAGGTGTAGGTTTAGGTGTAACACCCTGAAAATCGGGAGTCGTGTATAAACTCAACTCCCGAGTTCCAGACCGTCACTTATGCAACAAAAATGGTTATGATTCAATGTTGTCTGATTTAAAGCATTCACATGAGTAAAAGTATACCAAAACTGCAATTCATACTTCAGATCCAGTGATAAAAGCAAGCGGAAGACTAAACAATATATATATATCACTGTATGGAAAAACAAAGTAATCTCATCTGTCTCCAAAGTATGACTACAACTCTGAGTCTCATATACATGTAAATAAACAAAAGAATAAGTTCAAAATAGTCCCACTGAAGTCCCCCTCGATCCAGGTCACCTACGGGAAGCCGTCGTGATACTGCATATACGAGAACTCATCCTGGTCCTCGTCAATCTCCGGCTCCA
This sequence comes from Magnolia kwangsiensis, assembly GCA_037074715.1. Lineage (NCBI taxonomy): Eukaryota > Viridiplantae > Streptophyta > Magnoliopsida > Magnoliales > Magnoliaceae > Magnolia > Magnolia kwangsiensis. Next base: position 106,815,235 of record CM073571.1, read on the forward strand.
CCTCCTGGATCTCGTCCTCACCTGCAGCTACAACAGGGTCTGGTGGGTGTTGCAAACACCATCCCGTAACGTGGGAATGAGTGATCAACTCAGTGGAATCATAGAGCAAAGATTAGCATGTTCACAATTCAATCACGCGATAATAGTAAAGCAGTAAATCAGACAATCCTAATATTGTTGTTTAATGCAAGATGATATGACGTGATGTATGCCCTCACCGACGATTACCCTCATGCGGCAACATCTTATGACCGCGGCATGCCACACTCCCTAGAGTGCTCCACATCTTTCAGGCACATGCAATGCTATGGTGAAATGATTACCAAGTTGTTATTAGTCCATTCAAACAGCAGGATTGGGAAACTAAGGTACTTCCCTTGTATCAATCCCAACACGGATCCTGTCTAGGGTCGTCACTCCTAGTAATCTCATACGATGTATATTTCGTAGGTCACTGCAAGGGCTGCCAGGGCTGTTGCTCGCACTCGTTGCACCGCTCCCCCATCACCTTATCAATACAGGCCTACTGTACTCTACTGCACGGAAGGGGCGTCGCCTCCCGTGGGCTCAGAATACGCTCGCGGTCACTACAAAGGGCTCGTCGCCTGATCAGTGTAGGCCGACAGCTAGAATATAGTGTCCCATACCACCATAATCTGCTCACGAGTCAAGGTGCTCACTGGTCACTACGGGGAGGTTTGTGGCCCCAGCGTAGGCCGACAGCTCGACCACGGTGTCCCATACCACCATGCCTGGCTCATGAGTCTTCGTGGATCAAGGTACCACGGTTAATAGGGTTTACAATGGTAAGTTCAGTACCCTAGGTTCAAGCAGTTATGATACATACAAGGTGAACAAACATCGGCCAGTCGGGTTACTTGACGGGCTCGACTAGTGCAATCGCATCTCGAGTTAAACGACATGAAGTGCGTAAAACACTTCGCGTGGCCTAACCACTGCCGCCAACTCTCAACACGAATCACGTTCATCGACGCGTCGTTCGTGGCTATGACCAGTCAGCCACGAATTCGCTCGGTTACCGACTGCCTGGACTAGGTCAAGTCCCACACATCTATGGAATTTCATTAACACTATATACCAAGGTATTGGAATTGAAATACATCATGTGAGCATGTTAGCACATGTTAAAACATTCAACTTAAGCAAATCTTCTAGGCATACTTCCCATGTATATTCAACTTAAGCAAATCTTCAAGGCGTACTTTCTATGCATGTAGTGTAATCATGCATAAGGTAAGCATGTAGGAATTCATTTAGGTCAGCATACAAATCATGAAATCAATCTCAAACTACTACATAACATCATTTAATTCAATACATACTAGTACAAGCATTTATACAAACACATACACTACACACTTAAGTCCACATATAGTATGTCGACCCAAAGTGCGCAACTTGGCGAATCTCTTCACCAAACTGATTATGCAATCATTCCTAACTCTCTAATGTGGCGACAAATCATGTCAATCACGTCAGCAAAATATGCATGTAGACCGTACTTCCTACAAGTGACTAAAATGCCCTAAATCTCATATTCTTCGTTAATTTACGAAACAGGAAACGGAGAGCATGTTGTACATGTCAAACGGCGATGCCGTCGATAATCTACTATTAAACGACATTGAAAGCGTTGTAAACCGTCAATCAAAGCGTCTAAAATCCTCACCTAGTCTCTTACGGTCGCGGGAATTTGAACGGAGCGTGTACGCTTCGTCTACGGCGGTAAGAGAACCTGATTCATGGATTACGTTAGCTACCATGCTCAGAATCTACGTAAACCCTAAATCAGCAAGTTTTTGGGGTTTTTCTATACCTGAAAAAGTGGAAAAATCACCAGCCAGGTGATTGGAATGAAGTGTTGAAGCAGCACTGTCAGGGACTCGGATGCGGGAAAAATCTCCTCTTCCCTTTCTCTCAAACTCTCTCTCTCTTTTCTAGGGTTTGTGAAATTCGGATGCAAGGAAGGAATGAGGGTTTCAACCCCTTTTATAAGCTTGGAAACGCCGAAAATAGGCTCCGGGACGAAGTTTACTTAATGCCTATCCATTTCGGGGCTGTTTCGGTCCAAAAACTGATTTCTGGTGGTCCCCTGGTCGATTGCGATCAGACTTAAGCTCATGGGTACCAGATGTACCTCGTATTAAGTTTTCAGTCTGGCAGGGTTCACAGATCGCACGTGGCGGACCAGTTTCAGTTCAGCGGTCACCGCACATAGATCAGGGCTGAAAGTCCCATGATAATAAATAGATATTTTTCCTAATCCGAGGGTGTAATCTGGATGAATTCTGACGGTCAGAACGCTTAATACTGACGCGTCAAGTCGTGTGCCAGATTTGAATTTGAAATTCCCAATTCGTCCCTATTCGCGGTCGCTTCAGTCCGGGTTCAACGAAATACTCTGTGATTATCGGTTTGACTTGATTTTCGAGATGATTGTCAAGTCCAGCTGGGCGGTTCTACCGGTCTAAGATAGGAGGTATCGGACCTTCGACGCGCGGTCTAAATCCAATACAAAAGTTCAACATGGTCCAGAGGACAAACCCGCTTAGAGTTTGATCCAAGGTTATAGAGTATTGTAGAGTTGTCTGTTCTACTCGATTTGGGTCTTGTAGAACGTATTTAAAGTGATCAGGGACTATTTCCCAGCTACTCTAGCGTTGCGCTAGCTAACTTACGTTTAATTTCCATGGAAATTATTTATACGCGATTTCGGGTCAAATCGGTACTCGATTCCAAGTACGGATTTTTCACGGGCGTTACATTAGGTTTAGTGATTTAAGAATACATTTAGGTTTTAGGTTTAGGTTTAGGTTTTAGGTTATAGGTTTAGGTTTAGGTTTTAGGTTTAGGTTTAGGTTTTAGGTTTCGGTTAAGGTTAGGATATAAGTTTAGGTTATAGGCTATAGGTTATACATTATAAGTCAAGGTTTAGGTTAAAGGTTATAGGTTTAGGTTGAGGTTAAGGTTTAGGTTTAGGTTATAGGTTTTGGGATTTGAGAATAGGTTTAGGTTCTAAGTATAGGTTTATGTTAATGTTGTAGGTTATAAGTTTATGTTAATATTGTAGGTTATAGGTTTAGGTTTATATACAGGTTTAGGGATTTGAGAATACATTTACGTTTTAGGTTTAGGTTTAGGTTTTACGTTTAGGTTATAAGTGTAGGTTACAGGTTTAGGTTTAGGTTAGGTTATAGGTTAAGGTTTTGGGAATTAAGTTTAGGTTATAGGTTTAGGTTTAGGTTATAGGTTTTGGGTTTTGAGAATAGGTTTAGGTTATAAGTATATGTAACACCCCGAATTTTGGCCAATCTGGGATTTGACGTCCTTAGGCAGTGGGTCAACTAAAACACCTGAAAAATCGCTCAGAACCCAATTCCATAGCCTAAGAAACCACTTAGGATTAATTCCTTTAGAAACTAAGCATAAGTTAGCTAGCGCAACGCTAGAGTAGCTGGGAAATAGTCCCTGATCACTTTAAATACGTTCTACAAGACCCAAATCGAGTAGAACCAATGACTCTATAATACTCTATAACCTCGGATCAAACTCTAAGCAGGTTTATTCTCTGGACCACTTTGAAACTCTGTATTAGATCTAGACCGCGTGTCAAAAGTCCGATACCTGCTATCTTAGACCATTAGAACCGCCTATCTGGACTTGACAATCATTTCAAAAATCAAGTCCAACCGACATTCGCAGGCTATTTCATTGAGTCCGGACTAAAGAGAGTAAGAATAGGGACAGATTTAGAATTTGAAATTTAAATCTGGCACATGACTTGACGTGTCAGTATTAAGCGTTCTGACCGTCAGAATTCAGCCAAATTACACCCTCGGATCAGGAAAAATTTCTATTTCATATCATGAGATTTGCAGGCCTGATCTACGTGCGGTGACCGCTGAACTAAAACTGGATCGCCACGTGCGATCTGCGAACCCTGCCGGACTGAAAACTTGATGTATGCTAGATCCGGTATGCGTGAGCTTAAGTCCGACCGCGTTCAGCCAGGGGACCACCAGAAATGTACTTTTGGACCGAAACAGCCCCGAAATGGATATAACCTAAGTAAACTTTGTTCCCGAGCCTATTCCGGTCATTTTTATGCTTATAAAAGGGGTTGAAAGCCTCACTCCTCTCTCCCATCCGAATTTGAGAAAAACTCTAGATTGGGAGAGAGAAAAGGTGAGAGTTTGTGAGAGAGAGTAGGAGAGAATTTACTTGCCGTTGCACCACCTGTTGCAAGTGCCTAAGCAACACACTCCGATCACCTGACCGGTGATTCCTCCACATTTTCAGGTAAGAAAATACCCTAGAAGTTGCTGATCTAGTGTTTCTTCGTTTCCGTAGCTAGATAGCTGATGTATGTTGTAAATCAGGTTATCTAGTCGCCGTAGACGAAGCATTTACGCTTCGTTCGAAAAGATACATTTATAAGAGATAAGGTGCAGATATTAGACGCTTTGATTAACTGTTTTCAACACTTTCAATGTCGTTTAATAGTAGATTATCAACGGCATCGCCGTTTGACATGTACAACATGCTGTCCGTTTCCTGTTTCGTAAACCGACAGAGAATATGAGATTTAGGGCATTTTAGTCATTTGTAGGAAATACTGTTTTCATCCATAATTTGTTGATGTGATTGACATGGTTTATTGTCACATTAGAAAGTTAGGAATACGTGCATAATTAGTTTGGCGAAGAGATTCGCCTAAATGCGCACTTCGAGTCGACATACTATATGTAGACTTAAGTGTGTAGTTTAAGTGTTTGTATAAATGCTTGTATTAGTATGTATTGAATTAAATGGTGTTATGGATTAATTTGAGATTGATTTCTCAATTAATATGCTGATGTAAATGATTTCCTACATGTTAGCTATATGCATGATTTCATTATATGTATGAAATGCATATGCTTGATATTTCACTTAAGTGGTATGTTATAACAAGTGCTTGATGATTTCCTTATGATTTAGTTTGAGATTGACTTCTCAATTAATATGCTGATGGAGATGATTTCCTATATGTTGGCGATATGCATAATTTCATTATATGTGTGAAAGACATGTATAAGATGATTTACTTAAGTTGTACGTTATAACATGTCTTAACATGCTCACATGGTTATACTTCATTTCCAATACTCTCACATGATTTGCTGATGTAATTCCATATGTTTGGGACTATGCCTAGTCCAAGCAGTCGGTAACAGAGAAAATTCGTGGGTAGCTGGTATTTACTACGAAGGACGCGAGTCGTGTTTGGAGTTGGCGGCAGTGGTTAGGCCACGCGAAGTGTTTCACGCACTTCATGTCGTTCGACTTACGATGCGATCGTGCTAGTCGAGCCCGTCAAGTAACCCGACTAGCCATTGTATGTTCACCCTGCATTAGTCATAACTGCTTGAACCTAGGGTACTGAACTTACCATTGTAAACCCTGTTAACCGTGGTACCTTGATCCACGAAGACTCATGAGCTGGACATGGTGGTATGGGACACCATGGTCGAGCTGTCGGCCTACGCTGGGGCCACAAACCTCTCTGTAGTGACCAGTGAGCACCTAGTCTCGTGAGCAGATTATGGTGGTATGGGACACTATTCTTGCTGTCGGCCTACACTGATCAGGCGACGAGTCCTTTGTAGTGACTGCGAGCGTATTCTGAGTCTACGGGAGGCGACGATCAGGCGACGAGTCCTTTGTAGGCCCGTATTGATAAGGTGATGGGGGGGCGGTGCAACGAGTGTGAGTAACAGCCCTGGCAGCCCTTGCGGTGACCTACAAAATATACCTCGTATGAGATTACTAGGAGTGACGACCCTAGACAGGATCTGTGTTGGGATTGATACAAGGAAAGTACCTTAGTTTCCCAATCCTGCTGTTTGAATGGACTAATAACAACTCAGAAATCATATCACCATTACATTGCATGTGCCTGGAAGATGTGGAGCACTTAAGGGAGTGTGGCATGCCGCGGTCGTAGGATGGTGCCGTATGAGGGAGATCGTCGGTGAGGGCATACATCACGTCATGTCATATTACATTAACAACATTATTAGGATTGTCTGATTTACTGCTTTACTATTAGCTCATGATTGATTTGAGAACATGTAAATTCTTGCTCTATGATTCCACTGAGTTAGCTACTCACTCCCACGTTACATGTAACATCCTGAAAATCGGGGAGTCAAGCAAAAACCCAACTCCCGAGTTCCAACATGTTATTTATGCAACATAGATATATATGATTGAATATTGTCCGTGATAACGTATTAAACATGAGTGAAATTAAGCTAGAACCGCATATCATACTCCAGAGACAGTTAAATTAACAAGCAGAAGACTGTGATAGTATGTATAACATACATAAAATGTTGTATGTCTCCATTGTGTGAACATGTTACCAGGTTATATACATACATGTATACTCCAAAAGTAGACAAAACGAATATGTATGAGTGCGCTAAAAATATAAAATGACAAGTGTCAAAGTATCTAATCAACCTCCCTGTAATCCCGTCAATCAGAACCGCATAAAGGAGGGATCCTCCTCCTCATCATCAAGTCCAGCTCCGCCTCGCAGGCCGCGCCATCATCTACAATCACAAAAGGGTCTAGTGGGTGTCCGGAAACACCATCCCGTAACGTGGGAGTGAGTAGCTAACTCAGTGAAATAATAGAGCAAGGATTAACAGGTTCTCAAATCAATCATGCGATAATAGTAAAGCAATAAATCAAACAATTCTAAAACTGTTGTTAATACAATATGACATGACGTGATGTATGCCCTCACCGACGATCTCCCTCATACGACACCATCTTACGACCGCGGCATGCAATCGACCCTCAAGTGCTCCACATCTTCTAGGCACATGCAATGGTATGGTGATATGATTTCTGAGTTATTATTAGTCCATTCAAATAGAAGGATTGGGAAACTAAGGTACCTCCCTTATATCAATCCCAACACAGATCCTGTCTAGGGTTGTCACTCCTAGTAATCTCATACGATGTATATTTTGTAGGTCGCTGCAAGGGCTGCCAGGGCTGTTGCTCGCACTCATTGCACTGCTCCCCCATCACTTTATCAATACAGGCCTACTGTACTCTACTACTACTGAAGGGTCGTTGCCTCCCGTAGACTCAGAATACGGTCGCGGTCACTACAAAGGACTCGTCGCCTGATCAGTGTTGGCCGACAATAAGAATATAGTGTCCCATACCACCATAATCTACTCACGAAACTAGGTGCTCATTGGTCACTACGGGGAGGTTTGTGGCCCCAGCGTAGGCCGACAGCTCGACCACGATGTCCCACACCACCATGCCTGGCTCATGAGTCTTCGTGGATCAAGGTACCATGGTTAACAAGGTTTACAATGGTAAGTTCAGTACCCTAGGTTCAAGCAGTTATGACTCATGCAGGGTGAACATACAATGGCCAGTCGGGTTACTTGACGGGCTCAACTAGCACGATCGCATCTCAAGTCGAACGACATGAAGTGCGTAAAACACTTCGTGTGGCCTAACCACTGCCGCCAACTCCAAAACACGGCTTGCGTTCATCGACGCGTCGTTCGTGGCAAAGATAAGCCAACCACGAATTCGCTCAGTTACCGACTGCCTGGACTAAGTATAGTCCCAAACAATTATGGAATCACATCAGCATTCATATGAGAGTATTGGAAATGAAACACAAGCATGTGAGCATGTTAACACATGTTATATCGTACAACTTAAGTAAATCATCTGACACATGCCTTTCATACATATAATGAAATTATGCATATCGCCAACATATAGGAAATCATTTCCATCAGCGTATTAATTGAGAATTCAATCTCAAACTAAATCATAATGAAATCATCAAGCACATGTTATAACATACAGCTTAAGCGAATCGTCAAGCACATGCATTTCATTCATATCATGAAATCATGCATATGGCTAACATGTAGGAAACCATTTACACCAACATATTAATTGAGAAATCAATCTCAAACTAATTCATAACACCATTTAATTCAATACATACTAATACAAGCATTTATACAAACACTTACACTACACACTTAAGTCTACATATAGTATGTCGACCCGAAGTGTGCATTTAGGTGAATCTCTTCGCCAAACTAATTATGCACGTATTCCTAACATTCTAATGCGACAACAAATCATGTCAATCACCTCAGAAAAATATGAATGAAATCAGTACTTCCTACAAATGACTAAAATGCCCTAAATCTCATATTCTACGTTGGTTTACGAAACAGGAAACGGGCAGCATGTTGTACATGTCAAACGACATTGCCATCGACAATCTACTATTAAACGACATCGAAAGCTTTGGAAACAGTCAATCAAAGCGTCTAAAATCCGCACCTTGTCTCTTATAAACGTGTCGTTTCGAACGGAGCGTATACGCTTCGTCGACGGCGATAAGAGAACCTAATTTACGAGTTCTATCAGTTTGCATGCTATGGAACAAAAAGAATCCCAAATCAGCAACTTATTAGGGTTATTTCTTACCTGAAAAGTGAAGAAATCACCGGCAAAGTAATTAGAGCGCGTGGCTTAACCACTTGCAGCACGTGGCACAAGCAGCAGAGAATTCTCTCCCACCTTCTCTCACAAACTCTCACCTTTTCTCTCTCCCAATCTAGAAATTTTTGCAAATTCGGATGGGAGAGAGGAGTGAGGGTTTCAACCCTTTTTATAAGCCCAAACTTGCCCGAAATAGGCTCGGGAATAAGTTTCACTTGAGGGGTAACCAAATCGGGGCTGTTTCAGTCCAAAAGGACATTTCTGGTAGTCCCCTGGCCGAACGCGATTGGACTTAAGCCCATGCATACTGGATCTAGCATACATCAAGTTTTCAGTCCGGCAGGGTTCGCAGATCGCACGTGGCGGTCCAGTTTCAGTTCAGCGGTTACCGCACGTAGATCAGGCCTACAAATCTCATGATATGAAATAGAAATTTTTCCTGAACCGAGGGTGTAATTTGGCTGAATTCTGACGGTCAGAATGCTTAATACTGACATGTCAAGTCGTGTGCCAGATTTGAATTTGAAACTTCAATTCTGTCCCTATTCGTACTCTCTTCAGTCCGGGCTCAATGAAATAGCCTGTGATTATCGGTTGGACTTGATTTTTGAAATGATTGTCAAGTCCAGCTAGGCGGTTCTAACGGTCTAAGATAGTAGGCATCGGACTTTCGACGCGCGGTCTAGATCCAATACAAAATTTCAAAGTGGTCCAGAGAACAAACCAGCTTAGAGTTTGATCCAAGGTTATAGAGTATTATAGAGTCATATGTTCTACTCGATTTGGGTCTTGTAGAACGTATTTAAAGTGATTAGGGACTGTTTCCCAGCTACTCCAACGTTGCGCTAGCTATCTTATGCTTAGTTTCTAAAGAAATTAATCCTAAGTGATTTCTTTGGCTATGGAATTAGGTTCTGAGTAATTTTTCAGGTGTTTTAGTTGACCCACTGCCTAAGGACGTCAAATCCCAGATTGGCCAAAATTCGGGGTGTTACAATCTACCCCCCTTAAAACACAATTTCGTCCCCGAAATTGGCGAAGGGCAAGGAGTACTTTTTCAAAGGAACGTTCAAATCCTATTTAATGACCTAACCGTACGTATAACCTAAATCAAATGTTTCGATCCTGGGCCAGTGGGAAAGAAGCCAACCACTCTTCCGCTGCGCCACTCTGATCGAACGGTAGCGTTGACTAATCCTAACTGGATTGGACTTAATACGTTCTAGCCCCCTTAAAACTTGGTTCTACTTAAAGTTCAAGACTCTTTGCATCGCTCCGTATATCGGAACAAGGCGGAACTTAGGGGCTATCCTTGACATGAATTGGGAAACAACTTCTCATTACAGTGGTTTTCCTTTGCTAATGATGCATTCTATGGCATTGGTATCTATGGCGATAGAGATGTGCCTAATCTCTATTGTGGTTGAGTTCAGGGCAGGTATGAGTTGGTGGTAAGATGTCGAATTCTCTACTGGCTTTAAGTCCTCGCCATTTCCCAAAGGCAATGTGATCCCGTTTGGTTATAGGTGGTTGGGCCATCATAGAAGAAAGGTCGTGTAGTAGGTCTGAGCAGGATACATAGACTTTCTGTCTAGTTAGGACAGAAGATTTATTGTATCAATTCTTAATCCGAGTCGATGCCGATCTTCTGCTTGATCAGAGCATCGGATTTAGTGGTAACTACTAGGATTAAGAAGTCGATTCAAACCGCGAATACTTCGCTGATAATTGCATTTCCTTTATTCCGCGTTTCCGAATGCAATAAGCCCTTGGGGAAGGCAATTCTAGGGGGTGTGCTAGTACATTCTAAGTTCAATCTGAGGGATTTATAAATGTTCCCTGAGAGTGAATGGTTCTTTCCTATGGGTAACAACAGGAGTCTATAAGTCATAAGGGGATCTGTCGAAGGAATAACGTTCTACTTCAACCAAATCTAACCTACAATTCCGTAGCATATATAGGCTTTACACTACTTAAGGTAACTAGTAGGCTAGTCTATAACTCTGTAGCTATAATCCAAAGCCTAAGATTATACGGTAAATGGCTTTCCTATACCATTTCTACTACAGGGAATTGTTCTATCGATTAGGGTCAAGATTGTCTAAATGGAATTGGATTTCTTATGTCGTCAGATCCTTCAAATCTAGGAGTGTTATCTCTAGGTCCAAAATGTCCAAAGGCCTATATGGCCAGTAGCATTTAGTTGTATCAAATGGAACTGCATTCCTAATCCCATATTGGGATAGGGAGTGACATGCTTGGTTGGAGGGTGGGGTGGGATAAAAACTAATTTGTAGGTTGAATCTCGGAAGTTACAATACTCCCAATCTGGGGACAATACCTTACAATAAATGAACGGCACGCACTCCATTCAACAAATTTTAGCTATATTAAGCCCAAACCACCACACAAACACATTTTCTACCTAACAACAACAAAACATAGAAATTTTAAAACGGTAATCAAACAACCGAAGAACATGGAGAAATGAGATGGGTAAGCAGGTTTTCACGAGTCTGAGGGTCAAATAAAAGGGACATGAGAGAGAGGACGATGGAAAGGGAGGAAAAGGATGAAACAGCTTTAACAATAGCCATGGAAAGAGGAGGAAATGCGGAGAAATTGTTACCCAAATGGACAGAATGAAATCTAGGCATTGTAGAGGGATGCTTCAAGCTCCCAAAGGCTAGATTTTCAAAAAGAAAAGAGAAAGAAAAAGGGGAATGGAGCTCCACACGATTTTTAGCCTTTCATGGAGGATGTGGGAGCTCCAAACAAAAAAATGGAGAGGAAGGGAGTGCCAATGGCTGTGAGTGATGGAGTAGGGTCGGTTGTGACCAAAAATGAGATTGGGAGAGGTTTGACATCGAGATTTGAGGGGAAGGCAGCAAAAATGTGAAGAAAGGAGAGTTTGGAGAGGCATTTTGTGAAGGAGGTACATCTTTTGGGGGGTTTCAAGGTACGACCCGCATACCAGGGGGCTACACTAGCCCCCAAACTCCTCCAGCCCAAAGTCCAGACCCAACGGAAGAGTTGGTCCGGCGATGCATCGCCAAATCGGCAATGACATCGCCGATGAACTTGCAAACTGGCCATGAAGGCCATATGGGATGGGTTCCCCCTTCCCTAGGGACTCCAAAAAAGTATGGTTTCCACTTTGGTTCATTGTAGATTGCCCTAGGGGGCCCAAACATGCATTCGGGGCTTTCCGGGACCAGTCTGCAAACTCGAATACAAAACCCTATCATGCAGCATATTATTTTGGGGTAGAAGGAGCTAGTACATCTATATAGCCCATTAGTTACTAAAGAGAGCAAAGTTAGAATGGCTTTATGGATATTTTTCATGAAATTTTACTATTCACTGTAAAATTTTGTCAAAGTATGATTTTATATAATTTTCACATTAGGATCAATGCCTAACATGAAATGGATAAGAAATAATTGGAGAATGGAGTGGTGAGAGGAAGAATTTTGAAGATTTTAGGTGAAACGGGGTTTTTAAGCCTTGACGATTGAATACAGGGGTCGTGGTTGTCCCACGGCCCAAGGATTCACATTTACGGGTTTAGAATCATTCAAAGAATGTCTCAACCCACCTACCTACAACCTAGGAGCTACTCAGGTCGCTTCACGCGACCCTAGATGCATTATGGACTCGATCACGCAATCGATTCAAATAGACTTCTCCTATTGGCGAATCTGCGATCCTATGAGTGTTTCTAGACCCTTCTCGCACCCACCTAAGTCAAAAGAAGCGACAACGTACGTCGCGTGACCATAACCCAGGCCCGGTTTAATCCAAATCATGCTATGATACCATATGTAACATCCCGAAAATTGGGGGGTCGAGCAAAAACCCAACTCCCGAGTTCCAACATGTTATTTATGCAACATAGATATGTATGATTGAATGTTGTCTGTGATAATGTATTAAACATGAGTGAGATTAAGCTAGAACCGCATATCATACTCCAGAGACAGTTAAATTAACAAGCGGAAGACTGTGATAGTATGTATAACATATATAAACTATTGTATGTCTCCAGAGTGTGAACATGTTACCAGGTTATATACATACATGTATACTCCAAAAGTAGACAAAACGAATATGCATGAGTGTGCTAAAAATATAAAATGACAAGTGTCAAAGTATCTAATCAACCTCCCTGTAATCCCGTCAATCAGAACATGCATAAAGGAGGGATCCTCCTCCTCATCATCAAGTCCAGCTCTGCCTCGCAGGCCGCGCCATCATCTGCAATCACAAAAGGGTCTGGTGGGTATCCAGAAACACCATCCCGTAACGTGAGAGTGAGTAGCTAACTCAGTGGGATAATAGAGCAAGGATTAACATGTTCTCAAATCAATCATGCGATAATAGTAAAGCAGTAAATCAAACAATTCTAAAACTATTGTTAATGCAATATGACATGACGTGATGTATGCCCTCACCGACGATCTCCCTCATACGGCACCATCTTACGACCGCGACATGCAATCGACCCTCAAGTGCTCCACATCTTCCAGGCACATGCAATGGTATGGTGATATGATTTTCGAGTTATTATTAGTCCATTCAAACAGCAGGATTGGGAAACTAAGGTACCTCCCTTATATCAATCCCAACACAGATCCTGTCTAGGGTCGTCACTCCTAGTAATCTCATACGATGTATATTTTGTAGGTCGCTGCAAGGGCTTCCAGGGCTGTTGCTCGCACTCGTTGCACCGCTCCCCCATCACTTTATCAATACAGGCCTACTGTACTTTACTGTTACTGAAGGGTCGTCGCCTCCCGTAGACTCAGAATACGCTCGCGGTCACTACAAAGGACTCGTCGCCTGATCAGTATAGGCCGACAGCAAGAATATAGTGTCCCATACCACCATAATCTGCTCACGAGACTAGGTGCTCACTGGTCACTACGGGGAGGTTTGTGGCCCCAGCGTAGGCCGACAGCTCGACCACGGTGTCCCATACCACCATGCTCGGCTCATGAGTCTTCGTGGATCGAGGTACCATGGTTAACAGGGTTTACAATGGTAAGTTCAGTACCCTAGGTTCAAGCAGTTATGACTCATGCAGGGTGAACATACAATGGCTAGTCAGGTTACTTGACGGGCTCGACTAGCACGATCGCATCTCAAGTCGAACGACATGAAGTGCGTAAAACACTTCATGTGGCCTAACCACTACCGCCAACTCCAAAACACGGCTCACATACATCGACGCGTCGTTCGTGGCAAAGATAAGCCAACCACGAATTCGCTCGGTTACCGACTGCCTGGACTAAGTATAGTCCCAAACAATTATAGAATCACATCAGCATTCATATGAGAGTATTGGAAATGAAACACAAGCATGTGAGCATGTTAACACATGTTATATCGTACAACTTAAGTAAATCATCTGACACATGCCTTTCATACATATAATGAAATTATGCATATCGCCAACATATAGGAAATCATTTCCATCAACATATTAATTGAGAATTCAATCTTGAACTAAATCATAATGAAATCATCAAGCACATGTTATAACATACAGCTTAAGCGAATCGTCAAGCACATGCATTTCATTCATATCATGAAATCATGCATATGGCTAACATGTAGGAAACCATTTACACCAACATATTAATTGAGAAATCAATCTCAAACTAATTCATAACACCATTTAATTCAATACATACTAATACAAGCATTTATACAAACACTTACACTACACACTTAAGTCTACATATAGTATGTCGACCCGAAGTGCGCATTTAGGCGAATCTCTTCGCCAAACTAATTATGCACGTATTCCTAACATTCTAATGCGACAACAAATCATGTCAATCACCTCAGCAAAATATGAATGAAATCAGTACTTCCTACAAATGACTAAAATGCCCTAAATCTCATATTCTACTTTGGTTTACGAAACAGGAAACGGGAAGCAAGTTGTACATGTCAAACGGCATTGCCGTCGATAATTTACGAGTTCTATCAGTTTGCATGCTATGGAACGGAAAGAATCCCAAATCAGCAACTTATTAAGGTTATTTCTTACCTGAAAAGTGGAGAAATCACCGGCAAAGTAATTAGAGCGCGTGGCTTAATCACTTGCAGCATGTGGCACAAGCAGCAGGGAATTCTCTCCCACCTTCTCTCACAAACTCTCACCTTTTCTCTCTCCCAATCTAGAAATTTTTACAAATTCGGATGGGAGAGAGGAGTGTGGGTTTCAACTCTTTTTATAAGCCCAAACTTGCCCGAAATAGGCTCGGGAACAAGTTTCACTTGAGGGGTAACCAAACGGGGCTGTTTCAGTCCAAAAGGACATTTCTGGTAGTCCCCTGGCCGAACGCGATCGGACTTAAGTCCATGCATACTGGATCTAGCATAAATCAAGTTTTTAGTCTGGCAGGGTTCGCAGATCACACGTGGTGGTCCAGTTTCGGTTCAGCGGTCACCGCACGTAGATCAGGCCTGAAAATCTCATGATATGAAATAGAAATTTTTCCTGATCCAAGGGTGTAATTTGGCTGAATTTTGACGGTCAGAATGCTTAATACTGACATGTCAAGTCGTGTGCCAGATTTGAATTTGAAATTTCAATTCTGTCCCTATTCGTACTCTCTTCAGTCCGGACTCAATGAAATAGCCTGTGATTATCGGTTGGACTTGATTTTTGAAATGATTGTCAAGTCCAGCTAGTCGGTTCTAACGGTCTAAGATAGTAGGCATCGGACTTTCGACGCGCGGTCTAGATCCAATACAAAATTTCAAAGTGGTCCAGAGAACAAACCAGCTTAGAGTTTGATCCAAGGTTATAGAGTATTATAGAGTCATATGTTCTACTCGATTTGGGTCTTGTAGAACGTATTTAAAGTGATCAGGGACTGTTTCCCAGCTACTCCAACGTTGCGCTAGCTATCTTATGCTTAGTTTCCAAAGGAATTAATCCTAAGTGATTTCTTTGGCTATGGAATTGGGTTCTGAGCGATTTTTCAGGTGTTTTAGTTGACCCACTGCCTAAGGACGTCAAATCCCAGATTGGCCAAAATTCGGGGTGTTACATTACGGGACGGTGTTCTTGGACACCCACCAGACCCTTTTGTGATTGCAGATGATGGCGCGGCCTGCGAGGCAGAGCCGGACTTGATGATGATGATGAGGCGGAGGATCCCTCCTTTGTGCGTGTTCTGATCGACGAGATTACATGGAGGTTGATTAGATACCTTGACACTTGTCATTTTATATCTTCAGAGCACTCATGTATATGTTTTCTTTCTATTTTTACATATACATGTATATGTTTAACCTGGTAACATGTTCACACTCAAGAGACACACAACAGTTTATATATGTTATACATACTATCACAGACTTCCGCTGGTTAAATTAACTATCTCTGGAGTATGATATGCTGTTCTGGCGTAATCCCACTCATGTTTCATACATTAACACAGACAACATTCAATTATACATATCTATGTTGCATAAATAATATTTTGGAACTCGGGAGTTGGGATTTTACTCGACTCCCCGATTTTCAGGATGTTACAGATGGTATCAGAGTATGATTTGGATTAAACCGGGCCTGGGTTATGATCACGGGACGTACGCTGTCGCTTCTTTTGACTTAGGTGGGTGCGAGAAGGGTCTAGAAACACTCATAGGATCGCAGATTCGCCAATAGGCAAAGTCTATTCGAATCGATCGCGTGATCGAGTCCGTAACGCATCTTGAGTCGCGTGAAGCAACCCGAATAGCTCCTAGATTGTAGGTGAGTGGGTTGAGACGTTCTTTGAACGATTCTAAACCTGTAAATATGAAACCTTGGGCTGTGGGACAACCACAACCCCTGTATTCAATCGCTAGGGCTTAAAAACCCCGTTTCACCAAAAATCTTCAAAATTCTACCTCTCACCACTCCAATCTTCAATTATTTCTTATAATTTTCATGTTAGGCATCAATCCTAATGTGAAAATAACATAAAAGCATACTTTTATAAAATTTTACAGTGAATAGTAAAATTTCATGAAAATTGGCCATTAGGCCATTCTAACTTTGCTTTCTTTAGTAAATAATGGGCTAGATGGATGTACTAGCTTCTTCTACCCTAAAATAATATGCTGCATGATAGGGTTTTGTATTTGAGATTGTAAATTGGCACCGAAAAGTCTTGAACGCATGTTTGGGCCTCTATAGGGCAATATACAATGAACCAAGGTGGGGACCATACATTTTTGGGGTCCCTGGACCATGGGGGACCAAACCCATGTGGTCCCACTGCCTGAACAGAGAGATGTTCAGCGATGCAATCGCCGATCCGGCGATGCATCGCCGATCCGGCGATGCATCGCCGGCCACTGTGGCCCACTTGATGTATGGTTTGGGATCTGGGGGTATTTTGGGTAATACACCCCCCCAGGTGCGGTTCGTCCATAGAAAACCCCAAATAGGGGCACTTCCTTCACAAACAGCCCCTCCCCTAGCTCCATTTACGTTTTCTAACTGCCCTCTCCCAAAACCGTGGTTCCAAACTACTCCCAAATCCATTCCATGCTGAAAACGATCACACTCCATCACTTCATTGAAGTTTGCAGCCTTTCCTCTTGCAGATCTCGTCGTTTGGAGCTCTTACAACCCCCAAATCGAGCTGAAATCGTGAGGTGCTCCATTCCCCTTTTTCATTCTCTTCTCTTCCTGAAAATACATCCTAGGAGAGCTTGAAGCATCCCTCTACAATGCCTAGATTTTATTCTATCCATTTGGGCAACAATTTCTCCGCATTTTCTTCGCTTTCCATGGTTATTGTTAAGGCTGTTTCAGCCTTTTCCTCCCTTTCTATCGTCCTCTCTCTCAAGTCCCTTTTATTTGATCCTTAGACTCGTGGAAGCCTGTTTACCCATCTCATTTCTCCACGTTCTTCGCTTGTTTGATTACCATTTTAAAATTTCTGTGTTTTGTTGTTGTTAGGTAGAAAATGTGTTTGTGTTGTGGTTTGGGCTTAATATAGCCGAAATTTGTTGAATGGAGTGCATGCCGTTCGTTTGTTGTCAAGTATTGTCCCTAGATTGGGAGTATTGTAACTCCCGGGATTTAGCCTACAAATTAATTTTTATCCCACCCCACCCTCCTACCAAATATGCCACTTCCGATCCCAATATGGGATTAGGAATGCAGTTCCATTTGATACAACTAAACGCTGCTGGCCACATAAGCCCTTGGCATTTTGGTCCTAGAGTTAGCACTTCTAGATTTGAAGGGTCTGACGACATAAGAAATCCAATTCCATTTAGACAATCTTGACCCTAATCGATAGAATAATTCCCTGTAGTAGAAATGGTATAGGAAAGCCATTTACTGTATAATCTTAGGCTTTGAATTATAGCTACTGAGTTACAGACTAGCCTACTAGTTACCTTAAGTAGTGTAAAGCCTGTATATGCTAAGGAATTGTAGGTTAGATTTGGTTGAAGTAGAACCTTATTCCTTCGATAGATCCTCTTATGACTTATAGACTTCTGTTGTTGCCCATAGGAAGGAGTCATTCACTCTCAGGGAATATTTATAAATCCCTCAGATTGAACTTAGAATGTACTAGCGCGCCCCTTAGAATTGCCTTCCCCAAGTGCTTATTGCATTCGGGAACGCGGAGTAAAGGAAATGCAATTATCAGTGAAGTATTCGCGGTTTGAATTGACTTCTTAATCCTAGTAGTTACCAATGAATCCAATGCTCTGATCAAGCAGAAGATCGGCATCGACTAGGATTGAGGACTGATACGACAACTTTTCTGTCATCGCGGGGCAGAAGGTTTGTGTATCCGGCTCAGACCCATTACATAACTATTATTCCACGTTGGCCCGACCACCGACAACCACAAGTTATTGCTTTGCCCTTGGTAAATGTTAAGGACTTAAAGCCAGTAGAGGATTCGACATCTTACCACCAATTCATACCTGCCCCTGAACTTAACCACAATAGAGATTAGGCTCATCTCTATGATCATAGGTACCAATTCCATAGAACGCATCATTAGCAAGGAAAACCATGTAGAGAAAGGTTGTTTCCATTTTAGGTTAAGGATAGCCCCTAAGTTGCGCTTCGTTTCGATATACGGATCGATACAAAGATTCTTCAACCTTAAGTAAAACCAAGTTTTAAGGGGGGTAGAACGTATTGAGTCCAATCCAGTTAGGTTAGTCGACGCTACCATTCGATCAGAGTGGCGCAGCGGAAGAGTGGTTGGCCTCTTTCCCACTGGCCCAGGATCGAAATAATTGAGTTAGGATGTACGTACGGTTAGGTCAATAAATAAGATTGAACCTTCCTTAGAAAAAGTACTCCTTACCCTTCGCCAATTTCGGGGATGAAATTGTGTTTTAAGGGG
Source organism: Magnolia kwangsiensis (assembly GCA_037074715.1). NCBI lineage: Eukaryota > Viridiplantae > Streptophyta > Magnoliopsida > Magnoliales > Magnoliaceae > Magnolia > Magnolia kwangsiensis. The sequence continues at coordinate 106,834,194 of CM073571.1, forward strand.
GGTAGATTGTAACACCCCGAATTTTGGCCAATATGGGATTTGACGTCCTTAGGCAGTGGGTCAACTAAAACACCCGAGAAATCGCTCAGAACCCAATTCCATAGCCAAAGAAACCACTTAGGATTAATTCCTTTAGAACCTAAGCATAAGTTAGCTAGCGCAACGCGAGAGTAGCTGGGAAATAGTCCCTGATCACTTTAAATACGTTCTACAAGACCCAAATTGAGTAGAACCAATGACTCTATAATACTCTATAACCTCGGATCAAACTCTAAGCAGGTTTGTTCTCTGGACCACTTTGAAACTTTGTATTGGATCTAGACCGCGCGTCGAAAGTCCGATACCTACTATCTTAGACCGTTAGAACCGCCTAGCTGGACTTGACAATCATTTCGAAAATCAAGTCCAACCGACATTCGCAGGCTATTTCATTGAGTCCGGACTGAAGAGAGTAAGAATAGGGACAGATTTGGAATTTAAAATTCAAATCTGGCACATGACTTGACGTGTCAGTATTAAGCGTTTTGACCATCAGAATTCAGCCAAATTACACCCTCGGATCAGGAAAAATTTCTATTTCATATCATGAGATTTGCAGGCCTGATCTACGTGCGGTGATCGCTGAACTGAAACTGGACCACCACGTGCGATCTGCGAACCCTGCCGGACTGAAAACTTGATGTATGCTAGATCTGGTATGCGTGAGCTTAAGTCCGACCGCGTTCGGCCAGGGGACCACCAGAAATGTACTTTTGGACCGAAACAGTCCCGAAATGGATATAACCTACGTAAACTTTGTTGTCGAGCCTATTCCGGGCATTTTTATGCTTCTAAAAGGGGTTAAAACCCTCACTCCTCTCTCCCATCCGAATTTGAGAAAAACACTAGATTGGGAGAGAGAAAAGGTGAGAGTTTGTGAGAGAGAGTAGGAGAGAATTTACCTGCCGTTGCACCACCTGTTACAAGTGCCTAAGCAACACACTCCGATCACCTGGCCGGTGATTCCTCCGCATTTTCAGGTAAGAAAATACCCTAGAAGTTGCTGATCTAGTGTTTCTTCGTTTCCGTAGCTAGATAGCTGATGTATGTTGTAAATCAGGTTGTCTAGTCGCCGTAGACGAAGCGTTTACACTCCGTTCGAAAAGATACGTTTATAAGAGATAAGGTGCGGATATTAGACGCTTTGATTGACTGTTTTCAACACTTTCAATGTCGTTTAATAGTAGATTATCGACGGCATCGCCGTTTGACATGTACAACATGCTGTCCGTTTCCTGTTTCGTAAACCGACGGAGAATATGAGATTTAGGGCATTTTAGTCATTTGTAGGAAATACTGTTTTCATCCATAATTTGCTGATGTGATTGACATGGTTTATTGTCACATTAGAAAGTTAGGAATACGTGCATAATTAGTTTGGCGAAGAGATTCGCCTAAATGCGCACTTCGAGTCAACATACTATATGTAGACTTAAGTGTGTAGTTTAAGTGTTTGTATAAATGCTTGTATTAGTATGTATTGAATTAAATGGTGTTATGGATTAATTTGAGATTGATTTCTCAATTAATAGGCTGATGTAAATGATTTCCTACATGTTAGCTATATGCATGATTTTATTATATGTATGAAATGCATATGCTTGATATTTCACTTAAGTGGTATGTTATAAAAAGTGCTTGATGATTTCCTTATGATTTAGTTTGAGATTGACTTCTCAATTAATATGCTGATGGAGATGATTTCCTATATGTTGGCGATATGCATAATTTCATTATATGTGTGAAAGACATGTGTAAGATGATTTACTTAAGTTGTACGTTATAACATGTGTTAACATGCTCACATGGTTGTATTTCATTTCCAATACTCTCACATGATTTGCTAATGTAATTCCATATGTTTGGGACTATGCCTAGTCCAAGTAGTCGGTAACAGAGAAAATTCGTGGCTAGCTGGTATTTACCACGAAGGACGCGTCGATGAACGCGAGTCGTGTTTGGAGTTGGCGGCAGTGGTTAGGCCACGCGAAGTGTTTTACGCACTTCATGTCGTTCGACTTACGATGTGATCGTGCTAGTCGAGCCCGTCAAGTAACCCGACTGGACATTGTATGTTCACCCTGCATGAGTCATAACTGCTTGAACCTAGGGTACTGAACTTACCATTGTAAACCCTGTTAACCATGGTACCTTGATCCACGAAGACTCATGAGCCGGACATGGTGGTATGGGACACCGTGGTCGAGCTGTCGGCCTACGCTGGGGCCACAAACCTCTCCGTAGTTACCAGTGAGCACCTAGTCTCGTGAACAGATTATGGTGGTATGAGACACTATATTCTTGCTGTCGGCCTACACTGATCAGGCGACGAGTCCTTTGTAGTGACGGCGAGCGTATTCTGAGGCTACGGGAGGCGACGACCCTTCAGTAGCAGTAGAGTACAGTAGGCTCGTATTGATAAGGTGATGGGGGAGCGGTGCAACGAGTGCGAGCAACAGCCCTGACAGCCCTTGCGGTGACCTACAAAATATACCTCGTATGAGATTACTAGGAGTGACGACCCTAGACAGGATCTGTGTTAGGATTGATACAAGGGAAGTACCTTAGTTTCCCAATCCTGCTGTTTGAATGGACTAATAACAACTTAGAAATCATATCACCATTACATTGCATGTGCCTGGAAGATGTGGAGCACTTAAGGCAGTGTGGCATGCCGCGGTCGTAAGATGGTGCCGTATGAGGGAGATCGTCGGTGAGGGCATACATCATGTCATGTCATATTACATTAACAACAGTATTAGGATTGTCTGATTTACTGTTTTACTATTATCGCATGATTGATTTGAGAATATATAAATCCTTGCTCTATTATTTCACTGAGTTAGCTACTCACTCCCACGTTACGGGAAGGTGTTCCTGGACACCCACCAGACCCTTTTGTGATTGCAGATGATGGCGCGGCCTGCGAGGCGGAGCCGGACTTGATGATGATGATGATGAGGAGGAGGATCCCTCCTTTATGCGTGTTCTGATAGACGAGATTACAGGAAGGTTGATTAGATGCCTTGACACTTGTCATTTTATATCTTCAGAGTACTCATGTATATGTTTTCTTTCTATTTTAAGGTATACATGTATATGTTTAACCTGGTAACATGTTCACACTCAAGAGACATACAACAGTTTATATATGTTATACATACTATCACAGACTTCCGCTGGTTAAATTAACTGTCTCTGGAGTATGATATGCTGTTCTGGCGTAATCCCACTCATGTTTCATACATTAACACAGACAACATTCAATTATACATATCTATGTTGCATAAATAATATTTTGGAACTCGGGAGTTGGGTTTTTACTCGACCCCCCGATTTTCGGGATGTTACAGTATAGGTTTAGGTTATAAGTATAGGTTTAGGTTAATGTTGTAGGTTATAATTTTATGTTAATGTTGTAGGTTATATGTTTAGGTTTAGGGATTTGAAAATACATTTAGGTTTTAGGTTTAAGTTTAGGTTAAGGTTAAAAGTTTAGGTTATAGGTTTAGGTTTAGGTTATAATTCTAAGTTATAGGTTTAGGTTTAGGTTTAGGTTAGGTTATAGGTTAAGGTTTAGGGAATTGAGAATAGGTTAAGGTTTAGGTTTAGGAAATCGGGTTTGGGTTTAGGTTTGGGTTTTCAAGTTTAGGTTTAGGTTAAGGAGTTGAGATTAGGATTAGGTGTATGTTTAGGTTTAGGGATTTGAGAATACATTTAGGTTTTAGGTTTAGGTTTAGGTTTTAGGTTTAGGTTAAGGTTATAGGTTTATGTTTAGGTTATAGGTTATAGCTTTAAGGAATTGAGAATACATTAAGGTTTAAGTTTAGGAAGTCGTGTTCGAGTTTAGTTTTGGGTTTTCAAGTTTAGGTTTAGGTTAAGGAGTTGAGATTAGGATTAGGTGTAGGTTTAGGTTTAAGGATTTGAGAATACATTTAGGTTTTAGGTTTAGGTTTAGGTTATAGGTTATAGGTTATAAGTGTAGCTTATAGGTTTAGGTTTTGGTTTGGTTATAGGTTAAGGTTTAGGGAATTGAGTTTGGGTTATATGTTATAGGTTTAGGTTATAGGTTAAGGTTTAGGTTTAGGTTATATGTTTAGGTTTAGGTTATAGGTTTTGGGATTTGAGAATAGGTTTAGGTTAATGTTGTAGGTTATAAGTTTATATTAATGTTGTAGGTTATAGGTTTAGGTTTAGTGATCTGAAATACATTTATGTTTTAGGTTTAGGTTTAGGTTTTACATTTAGGTTAAGGTTACAGGTTTATGTTTAGTTTTAGGTTAAGGTTATAAGTGTAGGTTATAGGTTTAGGTTTAGGTTTAGGTTAGGTTATAGGTAAAGGTTTAGGGAATTGAGTTGATGTTATATGTTAAAGATTAAGGTTTAGGTTATAGGTTTTGGGATTTGAGAATAGGTTTAGGTTATAAGTATAGGTTTAAGTTAATGTTGTAGGTTATAAGTTTATGTTAATGTTGTAAGTTATAGGTTTAGGTTTAGGGATTTGAGATTATATTTAGGTTTTAGGTTCAGGTTTAGGTTAAGGTTACAGGTTTAGGTTATAAATGTAGGTTATAGGTTTTGGTTTAGGTTAGATTATAGGTTAAGGTTTAGGGAATTGAGAATAGGTTAAGGTTTAGGAAATCAGGTTCGGGTTCGGGTTCGGGTTCAGGTTTAGATTTGGGTTTTCAAGTTTAGGTTTAAGTTAAGGAGTAGAGATTTGGATTAGGTGTAGGTTTAGGTTTATGGATTTGAGAATACATTTAGGTTTTAGGTTTAGGTTTAGGTTTTTGGTTTAGGTTAAGGTTATAGGTTTAGGTTTAGATTTAGATTATATGTTAGAGCTTTGGGGAATTGAGAATAGGTTAAGGTTTAGGTTTAGGAAATCGGGTTTGAGTTCGGGATCGGGTTTAGGTTTGGGTTTAGGTTATAGGTTTAGGTTATAGGTTAAGGTTTAGGTTTAGGGTAAGGAGTTGAGATTATGATTAGGTGTAGGTTGAGGTTTAAGGATTTGAGAATACATTTAGGTTTTAGGTTTAGGTTTAGGTTTTAGGTTTTAGGTTTAGGTTATAGGTTTAGGTTTATGTTATAAGTGTAGGTTATAAGTTTAGGTTTAGGTTAGGTTACAGGTTAAGGTTTAGGGAATTGAGTTTAGGTTGTAGGTTATAGGTTTAGGTTATAGGTTATGGTTTAAGTTATAGGTTAAGGTTTAGGTTTAGGTTATAGGTTCAGGTTTAGGTTAAGGTTTAGGTTTAGGTTATAGGTTTTGGGATTTGAGAATAGGTTTAGGTTATAAGTATAGGTTTAGGTTAATATTGTAGGTTATAAATTTATGTTAATGTTATAGGTTATAGGTTTAGGTTTAGGTTTAGGTTTTACGTTTAGGTTAAGGTTATAGATTTAGGTTTAGGTTTAGGTTATACGTGTAGGTTATAGGTTTAGGTTTAGGGACTTGAGTTTAGGTTATAGGTTATAGGTTTAGGTTATAGCTTAAGGTTTAGGTTTAGGTTATAGGTTTAGGTTTAGGCCAAGGTTTAGGTTTAGGTTATAGGTTTGGGATTTAAGAATAGATTTAGGCTATAAGTATAGGTTTAGGTTAATGTTGTAGGTTATAGGTTTAGGTTATAAGTTTATGTTATTGTTGTAGGTTTAGGTTTAAGTTTAGGTTTAGGGATTTGAGAATACATTTAGGTTCTAGGTTTAGGTTTAAGTTTTACGTTTAGGTTAAGGTTACTGGTTTAAGTTTAGGTTATAAGTGTAGGTTATAGGTTTAGGTTTAGGTTAGGTTATAGGTTAAGGTTTAGGGAATTGAGAATAGGTTAAGGTTTAGGTTTAGCAAATCAGGTTTGGGTTTGGGTTTAGGTTTTGGTTTTCAAGTTTAGTTTTAGGTTAAGGAGTTGATATTAGGATTAGGTGTAGGTTTAGGTTTAGAGATTTGAGAATACATTTAGGTTTAGGTTTTGGTTTAGATTTTGGTTTAGGTTATAGGTTATAGCTTTAGGGAATTGAAAATATGTTAAGGTTTAGGTTTAAAAAATCAGGTTCGGGTTCAGGATCGGGTTTAGGTTTGGGTTTTCAAGTTTAGGTTTAGGTTTAGGTTAGGGAGTTAAGATTAGGATTAGGTGTAGTTTTAGGTTTAGGGATTTGATAATAAATTTAGGTTTTAAGTTTAGGTTTAGGTTTAGGTTATAGGTTTAGGTTTAGGTTATAAATGTAGGTTATATGTTTAGGTTTAGGTTAGGTTATATGTTAAGGTTTAGGTTGTAGGTTATAGGTTTAGGTTATAGGTTATAGGTTAAGGTTTAGGTTTAAGTTATAGGTTTAGGTTTAGGTTATAGGTTTCGGGATTTGAGAATAGGTTTATGTTATAAGTATAGGTTTAGGTTAATGGTGTAGGTTATAGGTTTAGGTTATAAGTTTATGTTAATGTTGTAGGTTATAAGTTTAGGTTTAGGTTTAGGGATTTGAGAATACATTTATATTTTAGGTTTAGGTTTAGGTTATAGGTTATAGTTTATAGGTTATAGCTTTAGGGAATTGAGAATAGGTTAAGGTTTAGGTTTAGGAAATCAGGTTCAGGTTCAGGATCGGGTTTAGGTTTAGGTTTAGGTTAGGGAGTTGAGATTAGGATTAGGTGTATGTTTAGGTTTAGGGATTTGAGAATACATTTAGGTTTTAGAATTCGGTTTAGGTTATAGGTTATAGGTTTAGGTTTAGGTTTTAGGTTTAGGTTAAGGTTAGGTTATAGGTTAGAAGTTTAGGTTATAGGTTATAGGTTATAGGTTAAGGTTTAGGTTGTAGGTTTTGGTTTAGGTTAAGGTTATAGGTTTAGGTCTGTGTGAACTTATCAATAGGTTGGATCTCAAATAACCACCATGGTAGGTCCCAGGAAGGAATCAACGGGCGGGGGCACTGTCCCCACCATGATGTTTAGTTTTAGGTGTAGGTTTAGGTGTAGGGTTATACTAGGGTCTGCTCTAATAATTTTGAGCTAATACATAAATACGACCTATCCAAATGGGTAGGCCACTCCAATACTGTCCATAGGAAATGGACAGCTTCATCATAGTCATAACAGCGGTTCTCACCTTCCACGGGCCCTCGCTCAACATCCGCATAGTTCCGACACACATCCGGGTCTGCTCCATCAATTTCGAGCAAATACATAAACACGGCTTATTCAAATGGCCAGGCCACTCCAATGTTGTCCATAGGAAATGGACAACTTTATCATGGTCATAACAGTGGTTCCCACCTTTCATGGACCCCTGATCAACATCCGGATAGCTCCGATGCACATCCGGGTCTTCTTCATCAATTTCGAGCTAATACATTTAAAAACAACATAAAAGGTAAGTAAAACAAGAAACATCCATATGAAGTTATTAAGGGAAATTACTAGTGTATCTATATTCCTTTTATGTACTAGGTTGATTTTGAGTTGATTATGACTAAGATGTTTGGATGGATGCCTTAAGGCATGTCATTATTATTTGTTCATATTACATCCCTATGACATGGTGAATTGTACTACCAACTCCTAGGACAGGATACTTGTAATATGACCATCCTTCCATCCCTGGATGGTAAACCAACCCTTATAATCTTGTCAAAATGACCATTTTAATAGAAATTTAGATTATATTTACTCTAGAACTTAAAGGACAGTTCTTAATACATGCCTGTGATGTTGAAACTTTGAACCCATCCATCTCAGTTAGTATTTGAAGCAGACCTTTCTCCCTTTTAGCACCACCCTACAATCCATATGTGAGCAAACCCATTATTTACCAACAGTGCCTGATAGTGATAGCTAAAATACATAGATAAACAACTTTACATCTAGAATTTCCTCAAAAATATGAAATTTTAAAACAGAAGTGGCACCCTAAATAAAGGCTTTCAACTATTGGAAACTGAAATAGTGGGGAAGACTACTTGAGTTGAAGTAGGAATATGCCAATATGTCTTAGAGGGGGGTGAATAGGACTTTTTAAAGTTTTATAATGTATTTAAAAATCTTATTGCACTAATCCTATCAGATATACAATTATCATGATTACTCAAATATAACTCTATTGACTTCCAAGCCTTGTAGAGGATCCAATCATAAAATTTTTGAAAGATAAACAAGTTGCATACAAGATTGTGATGGATATGACTGTGTGTGTGTATGAGGTGTGATCTTAGATAATCAGATATAAAAGCATGTAAGGAATATCACACAAATGAACACAATAACCATCTTAAACACAGTTATTTTTATAGTGGTTCGACTACTTGTCTACTCCTCTCTTGGCTGCCGCACTCAACCCTTGAGTGTACCGGATTTCACTAAGAAGGTTTCCCAGGGTTCATCTCAAACCTAAGGTTTTAAATCAAGTTCACCTTCAACCTTTACATGGAGGTTTTTACTCGGTTCACCTCTAACCCTGGAGTTTTACTAGTGCACTCCTGACCAGATGTTTATACTCTCCATAGAGCAAGGGTCGACACAACGCACCCGGATGTTTATGCTCTCCATAGAGCAAGGGTCCACATAATGCACCCACTATGTACACTCCCACCGGAGGCCTCCTATAAGGACTTCAAAGGGTGAGTAACACTTAAGACCCAATCCTAAAAAGGAATGATCACAAGTGTCCTCTGGACTCTAGATACTTACAGATAAGTTGATGAATCCCATTCAACACAATAATGAAGTTCTCCTCCTTGTTGTTGAAGAATCTTCAGTTCTCTTGATCCGTAACAAAAAAGATGTACCAGTACTTGGCTTCAGGATGGAAATCCACTCTCTTAGAATTTTCCTATAAGGAAGATAGAGTGATTCCCATCATCTATTCATTCAAGGCATCCCAACTTAATGATATGCTATTAAGATAGTTACTGAAGGATCCTTGAATGTGAAAGTTCATTTTCCAATCCACTCTATTGAATGTCAATGAATGAGAGTGGATTGGAAGATGAACTCCCGTGAGAGAAAGGGCTTTGGGTATATGATTTAATGGTAAAACACACAAAAGCACTCTCTTCTTTCTCTACTAGAAAAATGGACAAGTCTCTCTTTATATAGGCAAAAGGTTCTAACGGATATAAAACAGTCATATTATGACAGAGTTTGATATCATCGAGTAGGGTTGATATCATCGAGTGTATACTCTCGATGGGATCGAGTGTCCGCTCGATAACACAAACTCAAATGTCTACGCTTTTGAAACCTTTTTCCAGCTGGTCAATGAGATCGATACTGGTGTCGATGTCATCAAATTTTGAACTCTGATTCCATTGATACAGGGATCAATCTATTGACATTTGAAGCATGAGAGAGATTAGCCTTGAAATATTTTAAGTTTTTAGGATATGATCAGGGAACAACTGATGTCATCGAAATTTGAATATCGATGATATCAAGGCCGTGTCGATGGGATCGATGAATCGTATATATTTACCTATAAGCATACTGGACAATTTGTGTCCAGTCTTGATCCAATCGACTATACCTCGATAGCATCGACATAAGAATATCAATTTCCTTGAGTGGCCCCCAATCAAAAAGTTAAAAAAAACCTAAAATATTTGTTGGAAGAAATGTGTGCCCACTATCGATATGATCGATGGCCTTCCGATATGATTGATATTTGAATTCAGATTGAATTGAGAAAGACATCGATATATCGAAGCACATAGTAATTTTCTTAAGAAAATAGGGGCTTCAGAAATCTGCCTGTCGATATTATCAAGCCACTTCTGATGGGCTCAAAATTTGAATATCGATGATATCGATAGGTGTATTGATATATCGATAAATCTGTCCAAATGAGTATGTGGTTGCTGGACACTTTTAGTCCTCTTATCAATAGTATCGATCAATAGTCAAGGACATCAACAGCGCAGGTCGATTATATTGAAATGTGTATCGATACAATCGATAGGGCAAATAAACTTAGAGATTTTTTGATGTTTGAAAAAGTTAACTTACCCCAAAACCCTCATATGTTCTAAGTTATTTTTAAGGTTTGAATCACCTGGTGCTTTGGGACATGGGATGTGAGGCTATGATTTACCTATGACGAGCTTCCACACATCCGGTTGAGGCAGGCGCTTGTAGTTCGACTGACTCAACACACACGGTAATTGACAAACCAGGGCACTAGTAGGTGCACTTTCAGAAACCACCATTGTTTGCATAAAGTGACATGAGGCACATAAAGTAGATAACAACAATGAAGACTCCATGACAACAAAACTCAATTTTAAGAGCAATTAATATGGATACATACAAGCAAGAACATGATCAATCATCTTTCTATTTTAAACTGATTTGTTTGGCTTCTAAACTCATATGCATGTTTGGATGCACATGTGAATTGTATTGTGAACATTGAGTTTAATTAGGAAGAAATGACAAAACCTAATGTTGTTTCTGAGTACTCAAACCAATCAAGTAGCCTCAAATAAAACATTTCTTCCACGTCCAAATCCAACTTTAAGAGTAAAACAATTGCAATCAGGAGCCAAGTCCCTTAATGCGAATGCAAAATTGGAATTTGGCTTTTTCTGCTTTACTAATAATCATAATCCAAAACACTATCATTTGCAGGTGCTTGATTAGATGTCTAGGATCATCTGTTAGGTAAATTCCTTGGTCACAAGCAAGTTCACGGTAGGTGGCCCCCTCATAGAATAGACACTATGCAAGTATGCATCAAAGATGGGGCCTACTATCCAAAGCAAAGGACCAAACACTTTAATATATGTGGGAATCTTCACAGTTCATACTAGATGATTCCCTAGAACATGACTGAATTTAATGGTTGACCCTCATTCAACACTGTTTCCAGTAATGTCGTCCACTTGAGATTTGGATATACCTCATTTTTGGACTTATACCGTAAAATGATCTCTAAAAATAGATGGATGGCATGGATGAAACACATAAATCATGGTGGGGCCCACATAGCACCGACCACCAGTCGTTGGATGGTGTCAGGGGGAGTAGCATAAAAAATACAACAGTTGATTTTTATTTTTATTTTTGTTCAAATGCAATGGATGTTTCCCAATTAGTTGGTGTAAGGCTTTGATGATGATGAAGGTCAATGGATGTTTCACAACCTGAAAATCCTACAGGAATTCAAACACATAGAGATTGAAGAGATGAATAAGAGGACATATGCCAGCACACCATTCATGTGGGATCTGCACCTATCATTGAGTAGATCCAACCATGAATATGCCCTGCTACAAAGCAGGTCAATCCACTCATCAGGTGGGCCACACTCATATTCAAAAAAATGAATAGCTGCTTTGATTGCACATCTCTCACACTTGTGCCATGATCTAATTCTTTAATCCCTTAATGGAAATTATTCAAAAAACAAGAAAAGGCTACAAAGACAATAGCTTTCGATTTTCTTAAGAACGTTAAAGAGAACATGGGGCTTGTAAGTCGGTCAAGCAACCAGTAGACTTCACCCCCACCACATTTAGAGACCGTCAGCTAGCCTTTATGGGTTCGACCGTTACCTGTTTCTGAAACATGTAACTGGGGTGCATTAGCCTAGATTTTGAGCCTTGCATTAGCCTAGATTTTGAGATGTATGCCTAACATGGGGTGTAGATCTAATGGACAACTTGGATGACCCTCACACAAAACGATGGACACTCCTTTCAATGTTCAAAACCCACTCCATAGATTTTAGAAACGGAGAGAGAGAGAGAGAGAGAGAGAGAGAGAGAGAGAGACTAACCGATGTCTAGATTTCCTTTCCTTCTCATTTTTTTTCTTCTTCTTCTCTTTCTTTCGAGTACTTTCATAGATCAATGGTGGGTTTGGGTGAAAGGGGGTTTTAAAAACCCTAACAAGAGAGAGAGAGAGAGGTTGGGAAACAAAGGGAGGGGAATGGGGCCAAGAGATAGAGAGAGGGTGAGGGAGCGCAGGAGATCGAAAGAGAGGGAAAGGGAGAGGCTGAGTGCGAGAGAGAGAGAGAGAGGGTTTGGGTTTTGGGAGATTAGAAGGGATTTTTATTTGGAGGTACGCGCGCGGGAGGATTAGAAGGGATTTGGTTTTGGGGGCCGGTGACGGACGGAAAGTGCTTAGATTTGTGGGGCCCCCCATGATGTATGTTACTGATCCACTCTGTCCATTCATTTTAACAGATTATTTTAAGGATTGATCTAGAAAAGGAGTCATATCGAAGCCATAAGCAAATCTTATAACATATTAACGATAATTTTTTTTTTTTTATTTCTTATGGTGTGGTCTGCTTAGACCTTCAATCTATTTAATTTTTGGGCTCGTCAACTGAAACTATATATCAGAACATATAGGATGCTTAGATAAAACATATATATTCCAATGGGCCCCATGGAGCCCCTTAAGAACCATCAATCTTTAACAAAATTCAGGCACTATGCAAGTATGCATCAAAGATGGGGCCTACTGTAAGACTCATATCCTAATCCGTACTGTTCCGTCAACTCCCGCGATCCTTTCTGTCGAAGTCCGATAATCCGCGACCTATAATTGATGTTTGAGTGTGACCTTAAGTCGTATCTTATAGATTTGAGTTGGCTTAATCCGTGACTTGTACCATTGCGACCGCACCGTCGCCGCGGTTCCAACTCCGTGCTTACAAACTGATCTGATACCCTGGCAAGGAGATGTGGGCTGGCGTTTATTTTGAAGAAAACGCCGTGCGTTTACAATCCCAAGAGAATCTCTACATCACGTCCCATCAATCAATCACTCAAATCAATTAATCACTTACCTCATATCAAGTACAAGAGCAACCCATGCTTTCTTTCTCCACAAGTCAAGCAAACCCCAAAAGCCAACAAGTCTCCCACCTCACCCATCACTCACCTCACTTCTATCACTCACCTCACATCCACCACCCATCACTCTCTCTCCCTTACAACCCTCTCTCTCTCATTTCACAAACACATTTTCCAAGCACCCAAAGGAGTGCACGTCCAAGCCTTTCCCAAGAGAGAAGAGTGAGTTGTGTGGCCCACTTCTCACCCCAAAATCCTTCATCCTAGCCATTCAACTCTCATCACCTTCCATCAAAGTGAAGTATAAGGAGACCGACATTCCATCAGACCAAGAAGATCGAACGGTGGGTGCTTTATAGGCTAAATTTTTTATATTTTGATGATGGGCCAAGTGAGGCCTACCGATTGATGGTATGGATCTCACTTTGGACCCTAGATGTGGCCGATGGCCCACCTTGATTCTCATGATCATTCGGTGATAGGGCCATTCTCCATAGACCCCATTATGATGTTTATTTTCCTTGCATGAAAAGAGGTCATCTAGACCGTCCATTTTGGGTGGAGAAGGAGTCTCTACCGTTGATCTTTGATTTGGTGGGCCCACATGTATTGAGACCCACTTGAAGTATGATTGAATGTAATAGAGGGCTCATAGTGGCGGAGCACTCCATCACACCTGTCTATTTCTCTCTCTCTCTCTCTCTCTCTCTCTCTCTCTCTCTCTCTCTCTCTCTTTTTCTTTTTATGTGATGATGTAGTTGTGTGGCCCAACCCGAATGGACCCCCACCATGAAGCATGTATTTGGTCCAAGCCATTTGTAGGTGGGGCCCACTTTATATATGTGTTGTATCCACACTATCCATCATTTGGTGGCCCACCTAAGCAGGGCCCACCTTTCATACTTGGAATGTCCACACCGTCCAGAGTCCCTGGATGCTGGATGTTAATTGAAAATATAAATGTTAGCTTTGGTTCAAAGCTATTTGAGTGGACCACTTGTGTAGGCCCACCTTGATGTATGGAGTTAATCCACACCATCCATTCCATTCCCCAACTCATTTTAGGCGTTGAGCTGAAATATGAGGCCAATCTGAGTATCTGGTGGGCCATAACATAGAAAATAGTATCTTTACCGTTGAAATCCACATGACGTTTCCGCACACAAAAATATATTGAATATTGGGCTTGTTTGGCTTGTCTTGAGCCATAGTAGCTATTGGATGGGGTGGATCCTTCTGATGCGGGCCCCATATATGGAAAACTGTAAAAAAATATTTTTTCAAAAAAAATATAAGCAGGCAGCACTTGCTGCTGCTAACGCTGCAACAGAATGTTGCTGCATTTTAGCGGACAGATAGGCAGGGACCCACGGTCCTAGTCGTGGGCCCCACCGTGATGTGTGACAACATCAACACCGTGCATTTTAAGGGCCCCCTCTTATTTGTGGGCCACCCCAAAAATCAGCCATTTGTGGAGCTCAGGTGGCCCACATCACAGGAAACAATGGGATTAGGCGTTTACCGTTGAAACCCTTTTTCCTGTTACAGAAGTGTTAGATCCTTGTGAAATTTGTTTTTCCTCTTTATCAGGGCCTGTGTAACCTTATCAACGGTTTAGATGAAAGAGAAACATTATGGTGGGCCCCACGTGGGACCCACTGATGTATGTACTGCATTCCACACCGTCCGGATGACTGGATGGTGGAACCCATGATGGTGCTTGTGTTTTACCCACACCGTCACCCCCCCAATGATGTATGTGTTCTCTCCACATCGTCCATCCTTGTGGGACCCACCATGATGTATGTGTTGCATCCAAATCGTCCAACCATTTGACAAGCTCGTCTTAAGGCTTGAGGCTAAAAATTAAGACAGATCTAGGATTAGGTGGACCACACTATAAAAAATAGTGGGTTTGACCGTCCACCATTAAAACCCCTTTCAGGTCAGTGTGACCTTGTGATCAGATTGGATGGGAAATAAATGTAATCGTGGGCCTTGAGAATTTTAATGGTGGAAATCATTATCTCCAGTTATCTTTGGATATGGCCCATTTGATATGCATGGGGCCCAATTGTTATGGCTCATTTGATATACATATGGCCCATGTGATGTGGCCCATTTGCCATATGACGACCCATTGTGATGTATTCAAAGGCCCATGGGATGTGGCCCATTGCAATGTACATACTCTGATATTGTAGACTTGGTGCATTTGCCATATGAGGGCCCATTGTGATGTATTCATGGACTTACCGCATATTTCTGCATTACTCTGATATTGTACACTCGGTGCTTGCCTTGCACACACACTTATACCACCCCATAAGTTTTTGTAAGCTTATGCATGACCGTTGTGTGCAGGTGGCATTTGATCGCAGTAGCGCTGAGGCAGGAGCACACATTAGATTATTTTGGAGTTTTTGATCATCCTGTATTTCTCTTTTCACATTGTACTTGAAGTTTTTGATATAGTGGATATGTGATGATGTTGTTTTGTGACTTGGTTATGCTTCGTGGTTATGCTCCATTACAAAAAAAAAATTCATACTAAAAATCCTCCTTGTAGGATCAAAGGATCGAAATTTAGCATGTGAGTGTCAGGATCTGAGAATGGGGCACTATAGAGGCTGTCAACACCAGATGTAGTGATCGAGAATTTTGCGAGCCCGTTTTCTGAGTTTAGGGCATGACAGAAGTTAGTATCAGAGCATAACTTAGGAATACCTGAGATCACATCACATATCTGTTATGAACTTAAAATGAATAGGTTTCGAGTCTGAATAACTTAGCAATAATGATTTTTCGACATAGACCCTTAACGTTTATGCCTTCGAGAATTCTCAAGGCTGATAAGCCCTTGGTCCTTCCTATAGGGCATTATGCATAGAAGAGAGACCTGAGCGAATCCTGCTCCACCACCTGTGACTCCCACTCTACCACCTACGATTCCCACTCCACCACCGGATATTCCTGCTTTCCAGCCTGAGGATGCCACTCCTCTACCTAAGACTAGTGCAGATTTGACTGTACCTGTGAGTGCCACCACTACAACAGATGCTACAGGCGATGACTGCTATTCTTCAGGGGTAGAGTAGGCATCCTACTATTACGCTAGCCGAGGTAAAACAGGAACGTGCAAGCACCCTTCTCAAGGACTTTCGATAGCATGATCCCACACATTTTCGAGGTAAGCCAGACCCTACTGCAGCATAGATATGGTGCTCTAAGGTGGAGAAGATATTTGACACTATGAGATGTATGACCCAGCAGTGAGTCTTATTAGCTGTATTTCTTCTCCAGGGTGAGGTTCAGTTTTGGTGAGCATCTTTCGCCCGATCGGTAGCGGCCGATTTCGTGTGGACCTGAGAGGACTTTGTAGCTTGTTTCGACCGAAAGTTCTTTCCCAAACATGTGCAGCAGCAATGCGCATTAGAGTTTGAGACTCTGGTCTAGGGTGACATAACTATCCCAGTATGAGGCACGTTTCGTCGCACTATCAAGATTCATGACGTACCTTGTTGATGATGAGGCACGGAAGGCTCGCCGTTTTAAGAATGGATTGCGCCCTGCCTTCAGGAGCCATGTGATCGGACACATGCTTCTGACATTTGAGTAGATTGTAGAGAGGGCCCAGATCTACGAGTAAGATTGGGCCGATTTGTAGAGAGCCCATGACCAGAGGGGAGATCAGAAGAGGAAGGTGTCCTCTGGTAGTACCACCAGTAGCATCGTTCATAGCAGTGGTACACAACCCGCTCAGCATTCCGAGCACCAGTAACACCCCTAGCACCACCTTCGGGGCTATTCATAGGTACCTTCTTTGGATACAGTAGGATAGGACATCGTGTGCATGAGTGTTCCCTTCCGCAGCAGTAGCAGCTGAGGGTATCGCATCCACCTCCATAACAGCCCCCACAACAGTAGCAACGAGCACAGCACCGGCCTCCTGTACCTCCCCCCACAGCAGTAGAGGTAGCAGATCAGGTCACCACAGCAGTAACATCACTAGTAGAGACCTCAGAGGGGACCTGCACCTCCCTAGTAGGCCCAGGGCAGATTTTATGCCACCCAGCAGGACCCTCAGTCATCAGGAGGGGTCGTTGAGGGTACTCTCCCTGTTTCTGCATGTATTGCACATGTATTGTTTGACTCTGGTGCATTACATTCCTTTGTGGCTGATGATTTCTGCCGATCGACCGATTTACCGATGGAGTATGCCAGTGAGGGTTTGTCGGTATCGGTGCCCTTGGGGAAGAATGCAGTATTAGACCAATTTTACTCATCTTTCCCCATTCTGATTGGGGATATCTTCTTACCTGCCAACCTATTCGTATTGCCGATGTCTGAGTTTGATGTCATTCTGGGTATAAATTGTCTCACCGAGTACCACGCTATATTGGACTGCTCCGCAAGGACAGTAACGTTCGATATACCCGACGTGCCAGAGTTCTAGTTTATTACCGAGTGTAGAGGAGAGAAGCTTTCCTGCTTGTTGTCATGTGCCATTGAGGAGTTAGTTGCTTTGAGTATCGACCAGCTTCCGGTTGTTTGTGGTTTTCTTGATGTGTTCCAGGAGATTCTGGGGTTACCACCTCATCGGCATACTGAGTTCCAGATTGATCTCGTGCCTGGTACCATGCCTATTTTGAAGGCCCCGTATCATAAGGCACCGTTGGAGTTATGGGAACTGCAGAAGCAGTTGGACGAGTTGGGCGAGCTAGGCTTTATTCGTCTGAGCAATTTGTCGTGGGGAGTGCCGGTACTCTTTGTGAAGAAGAAGGATGGCTCGTTGAGGCTTTGCATAGATTACCGCGAGCTCAACAAGGTCACGATCAAGAATAAGTACTGACTTTCGAGGTTCGATGATTTGTTTGATCTGATGCAGGAGGTGTAGTTCTTTTCAAAGATAGACTTGTGGTCAGGTTATCATCAGGTTCGGATCCTAGATGAGGATATCCCGAAGACAGCCTTCAAGACGCGCTATGGTCATTTTGAGTTCCAGGTTATGTCCTTCGGACTGACCAATCGCCTGCAGTATTCATGCAGTTGATGAATAAGGTCTTTCGTCCGTATCTCGACCAGTTTGTTGTGATGTTCATTAACGACATTCTGATATATTCGAGGACCTGTGACGAGCATGAGCGGCATCTGGAGATGACCTTACAGGCCCTCCATGCACATCAGCTTTACGCGAAACTGGAGAAGTGCGAATTCTGGCAGGAGGAGGTGAAGTTCCTCGGTCATGTGGTGACGAGGCAAGGTGTTACAGTGGAGCCCTCAAAGATTAATGTCGTGCGTCAGTAGGGCCAGCCCATAAATGCATCCGAGATCCACATTTTCCTTGGTTTGGTGGGCTACTACCAACGTTTCATTGAGGGATTCTCTTGTATTGCAGTTGCTTTGACCAAGTTGACCCGGAAGGGTGCCGAGTTCGTGTGGAGCGACGCTTATGAGCAAGCATTTATGGAGCTGAAGGACCGCCTCACGTCCTCTCCTATCCTCACTCTTCACTCTAGGAGTAATGGATTTGTTGTATTTATTAATGCCTCACGAGTCGACTTAGGTGTTGTCCTGATGCAGCATAGGAAGCCGGTGGCTTATATGTCTCGCCAGCTCAAGGTCCATGAGCTGAACTACTCCATGTATGATTTGGAGCTCACAACAGTTGTCTTCGCACTGAAGGTGTGGAGGCACTATCTTTATGGGGTGAGGTTTGAACTCTTCTTTGACCACAAGAGCTTAAAGTATCTGTTCTCTCAGTCTGAGCTGAACATGAGGTAGAGGCATTGGATGGAGCTCTTGAATGACTATAATTTTGATCTTCAGTACCACCCGGGCAAGGCGAACATGGTGGTGGATGCCCTTAGCCATCAGTCATGAGGCCTGGTGGCATACATGATGATTCAGGAGTGGTGGATGCTTGAGGATGTGTTTGTATTTAATTTCGAGATCGGCTTGTAGTCTTCTATTATGCAGTTATCGAGCCTGTCAATTCAACCCTCTCTTATCGCAAGGGTGATCGAGACTCAACAGGCAGATGAGTCATTACAGGATTATCGAGCAGAGGTAGCATCTGAGAGTCAGTTAGACAGGCAGATTGATTTTGATGGTGGACTTCATTTCAGAGGCCGATTATGTGTCCCAGATATTCCTGAGTTACGCAGAGATCTTATGACCGAGTCACACCAATCACGGTTCTCTATCCACCCTGGCTCGACAAAGATGTATCGCGATATGAGGTGTCAGTATTTTTGGGAGGGAATGAAGCACCAGATAGCCAATTTTGTGGCTGAGTGTGACACGTGCCAACATGTCAAGGCTGATCATCAGAGACCCCTTGGTCTATTACAGTCATTGAGCGTCCTGATGTAGAAGTGGGAGCACATATCTACCGATTTTATCATGAGTTTTTCGAGGATAAAGCACGGTCATGACGCCATCTAGGTTGTTGTGGACCGTCTGACGAAGTCGGCACATTTTTTTACAATTTGTGAGTCCTGACATGCGGACCGACTCACCAAGCTGTTTGTTGATGAGATCGTGAGACTCTACAGTGTTTCAGTTTCGATCGTTTCTGACTGAGACCCGAGCTTTACGTCTCAATTTTGGAGGAGCTTCTAGAGAGCGATGGGGACTGATTTACAGCTTAGCACCACGTATCATCCGCGGACTGATGGTCAGACTGAGAGGGTCAACCAGATCCTTGAGGATATGCTTTGGGCCTACGCGATTGGTTTCTCGGATAGTTGGGACGAGCACCTGAGATTGGCTGAGTTCGCGTACAACAACAGCTATCAGGCGACCATTGACATAACTCCTTTTGAGGCATTATATGGCAGACCGTGTAGATCTCTGAGTTGTTGGATTGAGGTTGGAGAGCGGCGTCTCCTAGGTCCCGAGCTTGTGCAGCAGATGTCAGAGGCTATTGATATCATCAGGCAGAGGATGCGCACAGCTCAAAGCCGGCAGAAGAGTTTTGCTGATCGTTGATGCTGTCCCTTGGAGTTTGCTGTTGGGGACTATGTGTATCTCAAGATCCCACCCATGAAGGGTGTGATTCATTTTGGAGCGAAGGGAAATCTTGCTTTGAGATACATAGGACCTTTCGAGATCACCAGGAACATTGGCGCCGTGGCCTATCAGCTTGCCTTATCATCTTAGTTGTCTGACATCCACAACGTTTTTCACATTTTTATGTTGAGGAGTGTGGGTCGGACATCGTACCTATTATTGATTGAAAGCCGTTGGAGGTTCGTGAGGATGCTTCTTACATTGAGCAGTCAGTTCGTATCCTTGATCGGAAGGAGCAGGTCTTGCGGACCAAGGTCGTTCCCTCAGTGAAGGTGCAGTGGGGCTATCATAGTGTAACGCCCGTGAAAAATCCGTACTTGGGCTCGAGTACCAACTCGACCCGAAATCGCGTAGAATTAATTTCCATGGAAATTAAGCGTAAGTTAGCTAGCGCAATGCTAGAGTAGCTGGGAAATAGTCCCTGATCACTTTAAATACGTTCTACAAGACCCAAATCGAGTAGAACAAACAACTCTACAATACTCTATAACCTCGGATCAAACTCTAAGCAGGTCTGTTCTCTGGACCACATTGAATTCTTGAATTGGATCTAGACCGCGCGTCGAAGGTCCGATACCTCCTATCTTAGACCGTTAGAACCGCCCAGCTGGACTTGACAATCATCTCGAAAATCAAGTCAAACCGATAATCACAGACTATTTCGTTGAACCCGGACTGAAGAGACCGCGAATAGGGACAGATTTGGAATTTCAAATTCAAATCTGGCACACGACTTGACGCGTCAGTATTAAGCGTTCTGACCGTCAGAATTCATCCAGATTTCACCCTCGGATCAGGAAAAATTTCTATTTATTATCATGAGACTTTCAGTCCTGATCTACGTGCGGTGACCGCTGAACTGAAACTGGTCCGCCACATGCGATCTGCGAACCCTACCAGACTGAAAACTTAATACGTGCTACATCTGGTACGCATGAGCTTAAGTCCGATCGCAATCGACCAGGGGACCACCAGAAAGCAGCTTTTGGACCGAAATAGCCCCGAAATGGATAGGCACCAAGTAAACTTCGTTCCGGAGCCTATTTTCATCTTTTTTAAGCTTATAAAAGGGGTTGAACATTTCCCTCTCCCATCCGAAAATTGCAAACCCTAGGAGAAAAGGAGAGAGAGTTTGAGAGAGATTGGAAGGGATTTTTCCCGCTTCCGAGCCACCGATTGCTGCTGCTTCAGCACCTCTTCCCAATCACCTGGCTGGTGATTTCTCCGTTCTTTCAGGTATAAAACAACCCTAGAACTTGATGATTTAGGGTTTATCCATATTTAGGGCGTGTTAGCTAACGTATTTCATAAATCAGGTTCTCCTACTGCCGTAGACGAAGCGTACACGCTCCGTTCAAAAATCACGCTTCCGTAAGAGACTAGGTGAGAATTTTAGACGCTTTGATTGACGGTTTACAACGCTTTCAATGTCGTTTAATAGTAGATTATCGACGGCATCGCCGTTTGACATGTACAACATGCTCTCCGTTTCCTGTTTGTAAATTAACGAAGAATATGAGATTTAGGGTATTTTAGTCATTTGTAGGAAGTACGGTCTACATGCATATTTTGCTGACGTGATTAACATGGTTTGTTGTCGCATTAGGGAGTTAGGAATGCTTGCATAATCAGTTTGGCGAAGAGATTCGCCTAGTTGCGCACTTTGGGTCGACATACTATATGTAGACTTAAGTGTGTAGTGCATGTGTTTGTATAAATGCTTGTATTAGTATGTATTGAATTAAATGATGTTATGTAGTAGTTTGAGATGGATTTCTTGGTTAATATGCTGACCTAAATGATTTCCTACATGTCGACCGTATGCATGATTCTATTACATGCGTGGAATATATGTGTTTGAAGATTTGCTTAAGTTGAATGTTATAACATGTGTTAACATGCTCACATGATTGTATTTCAATTCCAATACCTTTGCATATACTGTTAATGTGATTTCATAGATGTGTGGGACTAGACTTAGTCCAGGCAGTCGGTAACCGAGCGAATTCGTGGCTGACTGGTCATAGCCACGAACGACGCGTTGATGAACGTGATTCGTATTTGGAGTTGGCGGCAGTGGTTAGGCCACGCGAAGTGTTTTACGCACTTCATGTCGTTCGACTTGAGATGCGATCGCGCTAGTCGAGCCCGTCAAGTAACCCGACTGGCCGATGTATGTTCACCTTGTATGAGTCATAACTGCTTGAACCTAGGGTACTGAACTTACCATTGTAAACCCTGTTAACCATGGTACCTTGATCCACGAAGACTCATGAGCCGGGCATGGTGGTATGGGACACCGTGGTCGAGCTGTCGGCCTACGCTGGGGCCACAAACCTCCCCGTAGTGACCAGTGAGCACCTTGACTCGTGAGAAAATTATGGTGGTATGGGACACTATATTCTAGCTGTCGGCCTACACTGATCAGCCCTTTGTAGTAACCGCGAGCGTATTCTGAGTCCACGGGAGGCGACGACCCTTCCGTTGCAGTAGAGTACGGTAGGCCTGTATTGATAAGCTGATGGGGGAGCGGTGCAACGAGTGCGAGCAACAGCCCTGACAGCCCTTGCAGTGACCTACGAAATATACATCGTATGAGATTACTAGGAGTGACGACCCTAGACAGGATCTGTGTTGGGATTGATACAAGGGAAGTACCTTAGTTTCCCAATCCTGCTGTTTGAATGGACTAATAACAACTTGGAAATCATATCACCATAGCATTGCATGTGCCTGGAAGATGTGGAGCACTCTAGGGAGTGTGGCATGCCACGGTCGTAAGATGTTGCCGCATGAGGGTGATCGTCGGTGAGGGCATACATCACGTCATATTATCTTGCATTAACAACAGTATTAGGATTGTCTGATTTACTGCTTTACTATTATCGCGTGATTGAATTGTGAACATGCTAATCTTTGCTCTATGATTCCACTGAGTTGATCACTCATTCCCACGTTACAGGATGGTGTTTGCAACACCCACCAGATCCTGTTGTAGATGCAGGTGAGGCCGACATCCAGGAGGTGGAGCCAGAGATCGACGAGGACCAGGATGAGTTCTCGTATATGCAGTATCACGACGGCTTTCCGTAGGCGACCTGGATCGAGGGGACATCAGTGGGACTTTTTTTGAACATTATTCTTTTGTTTATGTATATGTATATGAGACTCAGAGATGTAGTCATACTTTGGAGACAGATGAGATTTACTTTGTTTTTCCATACAGTGATATATATATTGTTTAGTCTTCCGCTTGCTTTTATCACTGGATCTGAAGTATGAATTACAGTTTTGGTATACTTTTACTCATGTGAATGCTTTAAATTAGACAACAATGAATCATAACCATTTTTGTTGCACAAGTGACGGTCTGGAACTCGGGAGTTGAGTTTATACACGACCTCCGATTTTCAGGGTGTTACACATAGTGTGTATGAGGCATCATAGGAGCGCGAGGAGGAGATTCGAGAGCGCTATCCCCATTTTTTAGATGTTTGATTGTGTTTTGCTTATACATGATATCATGTTTCCTATTTCCTTAAGAGTTGTGTTTAGTTGCGATGGTAGTATAAATTTTGAGGATGAAATTTTTATTAGGTGGGGAGAACTGTAAGACCCGTATCCTAGTCCATACTGTTCCGTAGACTCTCGTGATCCTTTCCATCGAAGTCCGGTAATCCGCGACCTATAATTGATATTTGCGAGCGACCTTAAGTCGTATCCTATAGATTTGAATAAGCTTAATCTGAGACTTATACCATTGCGATAGCACTATTACCGTGGTTCTAACGCCGCATCTTGCATACTGATCCGATACCCTGATAGGGAGATGTGGGCTGGCTTTTATTTCGAAGAAAATGCTGTGCATTTGCAATCCTAAGAGAATCTTTACATCATATCCCATCAATCAATCAATCACCTCATGTCAAGTACAGGGCAACCCATGTTTTCTTTCTCCACAAGTCAAGCAAACCCTAAAAGTCAACAAGTCTCTCGCCTCACCCATAACTCACCTCAAATCCATCACTCACCTCATATCCATCACCTATCACTCTGCAAGTGCTATAGTTTATAGCCCCTTGTTATTGTCAAATTTGCAATGACAAAGTCACTGCTTTGAAGCTGTATATGAGATGAACAAAAGAACGATTCAAGACATAAAGAGTCATGATGATAGCTTCAATAGACAAGCAAAGCTTTCAAGTTCAAGATCTCAAAAGCTTTCAAGTTTAAGATCTCAGAAGCTTTCAAGTTTAAGATCTCAGGCTTAATTATACTCAAAGGTCACTTGTCTTCAAGTTTCAATGTCCTTGCTTCACTATTGAGGTATGACTGACCTTAGGTTAACCTTTAGAGGAGGCCATTTCGGATACATAATCCATATATATTTTATAAGTGAATTTGGTCCGTTCTAAGACTAGTCCTGAACTTTGTTCGACTAGTCCTAGCACTGGTTCGACCTATCCAAGAAATTCCATAATCAGTCCTAAGTTGTTGAAGATTTTCAGAATTTTTTGGTTACTCTACGAGCAGTCCTGGATCCAGTTCGACCAGTCGTAAGAACAGTGTCGACTGATTGTTCGACCAGTCGTAGACCTTCGACTCAAAGTCCAGCGTCGAATAGTGCCTATCTACTGCCAGTTGTATGCAACCTATGACCAGTCGAAGGAGACCTATGACCAGTTGTGAAACCGCCTTATCTTATTGCACCTAAAATTTCAAATTTCAGTTAGTTCTACGACCAATCGTATAGGTCTCTAGACCAGTTGAAGACGTGGTTTGATCAACTTTATATAGAGCACGAATCTCAAAATAAAATAGGAAATTCAAGCTAATTAATTTGACATTCTGAGAGATAAGTCTATGCTCCATTTTAAGCTAAGTGTGCGTATTTAATATTCTCTTTCATTAGCTTTATTAATTGATTTTGTTTCTTGTATTCCAATGTAATTTAAAAAGAGGAATTATTATTTTCCTTTCCTTGGAATTAAAATCAATTGAAGCTAGCCCATTTTGGTTTAATTTAAAATGAATTAGAACTAGAACCATTGTAATGTGATTTTGGACATTGAACTTGGACATTCAATCATCTACTCTGACATGGTTCTTCGGGGCTGCTACAATAAAGGAGAAAATCAGGTATTTTATATTTAATTGTAAATTCCTTTCTGTTTTGGTTTTGTTTGGGATTTGCTAAAAAAAATCTCATTGTATTGGTTATCTGAGGAGAGCCAGGAAAACTCAGAAGTGGGGTTTTTTTTAATTGTGTAAGCCCATTAAAAAGGACATAATTGTAAAGGTTTTGGGTGAACATATGAAAACTTACTTTTGTAGTGAACGCTAATATCTTCTGTGTGAGGATATTAGGAGTGGAGTAGCATTCTGTGTGGCTGTTGTTTAACAGTTAGTGAACACATAGGTGAACCACTATAATCCCTTGTGTTTCGTGGTTGAATGGTTTATATTTCATATCTTTAATTATTCATTTGTGGGATGTATATGTGGATGTGAATGCTGTAATCATTTATTTCAAGCGTTGTGGGAATGTTGTAATAGTTTAGAATTTATTTCTCGTTATTCCTTTATCAGTTTCATTATTTGTTCTAGTAAGGTTGCCCTGCCATTTTTATGGTGAATGGTTGTCCCTAGAATAATATATATTTGAGATTGCATTTTATTCTTCAGTGCAGTATGTATTTATTTTTCTATTCCTCTTCAGTTTGAGATTAGATACAAAGACCTTTTTAGAAATAAGGTTGTCCTACCATAAACTCTGGTTTTTGGTGTAAGGTTGTCCTTAGAACAACATTTGTATCAACCTCTCAAGATCTGAAATTTGAGGTTGCTTTACATTCTTGTATTGTGATTTGTTTATACCATTTGTTGGCTATCATATTTATTTAATTTTCGCTGTTATAAGTTTTATTTGGCATAGTCCTATTCACCCCCCCTCTAGGACATATAGCTAGGCCTTTTCAAGTGGTATCAGAGCCTAATAGTTTATTTTTAATTCTTAATTCTTGGATTTATTTCTTGAGCTAACGATTTAAGCTATTTAAGATGTCAAATTTTGATAGCCTATCAGTAACTAGGCCTTGTCACGCCCCAAACTCAGAAATCGGATTCACAGGAATCCTGATCACCGAATCCGGTGCTGATAGCCTCCGTAGTACCCCATTCTCGGCTCCCGGCATACGTACGCCAGATTCCGATCTTGGGATCTTAAAAGGAGGATTTTTCAGTATACATTTATTTCGCAATGAGCATAACCACAAGATTACCCAAATCATAAAGGTAACATCATCATCATATATCCACTAATATAATCGTTTGAATACAATGCTGAAGGGAAATACATCTATAAATATATATACATAATCAAAGCTCCAGAGGTCTGCTGCAAGCTTCAAGCTCAACACTGCTGTAACCTAATGCCACCTGCACGCATCTATCGTGCATAAGCTTATAGAAAGCTTAGTGGGTGGTGAAAGTGTGTGCACGAGGTAAGTACCAAGTAAGCAATATCAGAGTAATCAGAGTAAGCAGAAATACTGGTAAACCCATAATCATACAATATCAGAAACACTAGCAAGATCATAAATCATACGAAATCAGAGTAATATGAAAACATGCTGATAGGCCCATAAATACCATCAGTCTTATCCAGGCTCTGCGACGTAAAAATATAAAAATAATATCATATACTGATGAAGCGATGTAGATCGACTATGTAATGCGGAGACAACAAGCCAACTATCAGATGCTAATGATGCAATGTAATATACAAATCCTGATGAGTCCATAAATACCGTCAGTCATATCTAGGCCATATAAATGCAGAAATATAGTAACCCAAAATGTCATATGCATGTGGATGTAGTGCAATATGCGATGTGAATGAAACGACCAAGCTGAAGTGTGAAGTCGGGATGATAGTACGTAATATCGCAGACCACGGGGTCCACCACAAGGGACTTCTATCCAAACCAGTCCCATACCTAAATTTGGATAGTCAGACTCAATGTGGTACACCCCTGATCTCAGGTTAGTCGCGCGCCCAAGCAAAATCCTAGTCATGCGAAGGTACACGTAACAAATTGATGCGTACAATCAGCCCGAGTGGATAGTGAATGAATGAATGCATGAGTATGCAATTCCTACTCAATAAGTACACATATCAGTACGGTTACTCTCTGAGAAATTACCGGGGTCTATTACACTCCAAATGGAACTGCCGCTCTCCCTAGCCGCATAGTCCAAGTGAGCGTAAGAAACCTCACTATCTGCCTGGCCAATAGTCTGCCAATACCTAACCGGCACGTCGATAGAGGATCCATTCCGCGAGCTGGTCAAACTCAGCCTAGCTTTGCCCCCTGCACTCGGGCGAATAAGGCCGCACCCCCTTCCAACCGACCACAACACAGTGGAGAGCGCAACCATCTGGAAATCGGCACTCAACGCTCATCTACCCACGCGGTCTAGAGTTGGAGCATCCTCTGGTACCAAGAGGGTATTTAAGAATTTTCACCCAGGGCCATCTATAGCAGCCCGATGCTCGAACAGATTTTTGGTGCCCCATCTGGCCATCCACGATATGTCTGTGGAGGTTACGACCCTAGTGTCACTAGGGCGTACAATAATCACAACACAATGCAAGATGCATGAGTCATACAATCCAATCATGCATCAATCCTGTGCATGCCGTGCGCTCATGTGGGAGAACCACCGCCTATCAGGGAGTCTTATATCATCATGCCCAATGACATATGCAATGATCATTCACATCTCATAACAAACATGTAGATGATGCATATGGGCATATATCATGATGCTACGCAGTCACATACTCATAATCGGTATCAATAATGGGCATTGACAATTGACATCGATGACGTGGACATTTAACCAACATTGTCCCCCAAGGAACGGCCTTCATAAAGCCTAACATATAGTGGACTCATGGCCTCACATTAGGGCCAAATATACAACACCATGGGCCTCACTCAAGAGTTTAATACATATCACGATGGGCCTAACATACATTACAATGGGTTCCATCGCCTAGCCCTCAAATGCATCACAGTTGGCCTCATCACATAAGCCTCATATACATCGCATTGGGCCTTAAACATGGGCTGGATACACATCACAACGGGCTTCATATACATCACATTGGCCCTCGACAATCGGAATCGGCGATCAGCCACGACAATCAGAATCGACAATCGGCCACGATAATTGGCCTCGATCAGTAATCGGCCTCGATAATTGGAATCGATCAATAGGCCCTGACAAGTAGAATCGACAATCAATCACGTTAATCGACAAGAAGCCACGATCGGTAATCGGCCTCGATCGGTAATCGGTCAATCGGCCACGGCACACAGAGTCGGCAATCAGCCACGTCAATCGATAATCAGCCACGATCGGTAATCGGTCACAATAATCGGCCTCGATGGGTAATCGGTCAATCGGCCACGACAAAAAGAATAGGCAATCGGCCACGATCGGTAATCGGTCTCTATAATCGGCCTCGATTGGTAATCGGTCAATCGACCACGACAAACAGAATCGGCAATCGGCCACGTCAATCGACAATCGGCCACGATCGGTAATCGGTCTCGATAATCGGCCTCGATCGGTAATCGGTCAATCGGCCACGACAAACAGAATTGGCAATCGGCCATGTCAATCGACAATCGGCTACGATCGGTAATCGGCCTCGATCGGTAATCGGTCAATTGGCCACGACAAACAGAATCGGTAATCGGCCATGTCAATCGACAATCGGTCACAATCGGTAATCGGTCTCGATAATCGGCCTTGATTGGTAATCGGTCAATCGGCCACGATAAACAGAATCGGCAGTCGGCCACATCAATCGACAATCGGCCACGATCGGTAATCGGTCTCGATAATCGGCCTCGATAATCGGCCTCGATCTATAATCGGTCAATCGGCCACGACAAACAGAATTGGCAATCGGCCACGATCGGTAATCGGTCTCGATAATCGGCACCGATAATCAGCTGATAACAAAGCGAGGTCTATAGATGATCAGCCGTTCAATCATAGTATAAAGATCGGCACTCGGCCGTGGTTATATCAAATTCAATAGCACAAAGCCATCCATTTACGGTGAATGGGGCTTACTTATTTGGGTTAACCCATGAAGAGAATGGACCTAACAAGGCCTAAGGGAATGTCACAATGAGGACATCTAACCATCATTGCACATTAATGTGGATAATTAACCAACATTGCTCCCAAGGAGTGGCCCATACAACGGATTCATACACAACTTAATGGGCCATACACACATCGCACCGGGCCTCAACCATGGGCCTTGAATACATCACAATGGGCCTCTAATACACAATAGGCAGGCCCTGCACCTAAGCCTCAAAACATGCAACAGGTGGGCCCTGCCCCTGGGTCAAAGATACATCATGATGGGCCACAAGTATATCAAAATGGGCCACAAAGTACATCAAAGTGGGTCTCAACAATGGCCTTATACACATAAGGTGGGCCTCAACAATGGGCCTCATACACATTAAGGTGGGCCTCAACAATGGGCCACAAAATACATCAAGGTGGGCCTCAAACATATCATAATGGGCTTCAAATACACAATAGGTGGGCCCCATTACATGGGTCACAAATACATTACAACGGCCTTACCAAATGGGCCCCAAGTACATTACAACGGGTCATATCACTCGAGCATTACCCATCACAATGGAGCCCACAACCCTCATTCTAACTGGAAATGGATGGGCGTTGTGTGTGCATAACACATACTTCATGGTGGGCATCATACATCATCAAACGGGCCCTATCAGGAATGGCCAGCGTGAATATATATAACATACATCAAGTGGGCCTGCTGCCAGACGGTTAGTCTAGTAGCGCCCCTGGCCCATTTTGGGCACCAAATGAACAGGCAGCCGGAATAAAATACATACATAGTGTGGGCCTTACGAAACACTCATGGGCCCCACAAGGAGACGGCCAGTGAAGGCCTAAACACATACATCAAATGGACCCTTACTGGTCATCCAACCCACCCAACACTCAGGGTCCATCAACGTCCAACAGATTGACAGTCTGGATGAAACATTTTCGTGGTGGGTCCTATCAGGGGGTCGGTCTAGCTGGTGCATAGATCGAGCCCCAGAAGGCCACACGATGGCTGGATGAAGTGGATAAACATGTACATCATGGTTAGCCGCACACAGTGTAAGACCCGTATCTTGGTCCGTACCTTTTCGTAGACTTTCGTGGTCTTACTGGTCGAATTCCGGCAACCTTCGACCCTTAACCAGTATCGACGCACGACCCTGATTCATGTGCCGACAACCTGAGACCAATACCATAGCGACCGCGCCGTCGTTGCGGTTCCGATATCGTGACTCGCGCGCCGAGGCGATACCCTGGTCAAGAGATATGAGCTAACGTTCGGTGCGAGAAAACGCCGCGCGTTGCGAAATTCAAGGGAATCTCAACGATGTGTCACATCAATCCCATCAATCAATCAATCTATCAAGCCATCACATGTCAAGTACACATCACTTTATTCCATTTTCCCAAGCAACCACAAAAGTCTCCCAAAACCATACCTCTCTTACACGAAAGCCTCAAAAGTCAAGTTTTTCTTACACAAACATCACTCACCACATCCATCCATCACTCTCTCTCTCCCTTACATCACTCTCTCTCTTTCTCTCTTTCTCATTTCAAACCTCCAAGCAACTTCCAAGCTCCATACGTATGGAGTTTTGCAAAGCCTCCTAAGCTCCAAGTGGCCCACCTCTTCATCCCAAAATCTCTCATCTCAACCCTTCATTCTTCATCTCATCCATTGAAGTTGAAGCTAAGGTGCCAAGGAACCCCTAAGAGTGAGAAGATCGGACGGTGGGTGCCTCTATAGGGTAGTTTTCCTTATTTTTATGGTGGACCAAGTGAGGCCCACCGAGCAATGGTGTGGATCTCACTTGGGACCCTAATATGTGGCCGATGGACCACATGGATCATCATGATCATTCCATGATGGGGCCATTCTCCATGGACCCCATCATGATGTTTATTTCATTTAGAAAGGTCATCTAGACCGTCCATATCAGTGGGGAATGGATCTTCACCGTTGATTTACATTTTTGGTGATCTCATGTTCAAGGGGATCCATTTATTGTACGATTTCATTCAAGGGAGGGCTCATAGTGGCGGAGCCCTCCATCACAAGGTGTGTCCCACTCTCCATGTCTCTCTCCCTCTTTTATTTATTTTATTTTATTTTATTTTATTTTATTTTATTTTTATGCAATGGAGTTGTGTGGCCCACTTGAATGGACCTCACCTTGAGGTATTTATTTTTGTCCAAGAGCACTTCAAAGAGGCCCACCTTGCATGTGGTACCCCCCATCATCCATTAGTGGTGGCCCACTTCAAAGAGGCCCACCATCATGTATTTTTTTAAAGAAAAAATAAAATAAAAGAGAGCTCACCGTCCAGCGTCTGGGACGCTGGACGTCCCTGTACAAAAAAAGAGAAAAAAGTAAAGTTTTTGGGGTGGTCCCTGGTGTAGGCCCCACCCTGATGTATCATTCTAATCCAAGCCGTCCATCCTCTTACCTACGGTATTTTAGCCGTTGGGTAGGAGTTTGGGGCTGATTGGAAGATTGGTGGGCCGTAGCGTCAAAAATTTCATCCTCACCATTCAAATGTCATTTTCCTATTTTATTTCACTTCCTAAGCGTTTTAAAATTTGAACTCTAGACTCATTTCGACTGTGGCGGGCCACTGATCGTAATGGCCGGGACGGATTTTGGTGCAGCGGGCCCCATGTACGAAAAACCCCAAAAGACCAGTTTTTCTCAAAATTTACAAGAGGCTTTGTCTCCTTGCTTCTGATAGCAGCCGCTGCACGCGGCAGCGTGCAGACGTGAGGGCGAGCGGGCGTCCAACGTGGGACTCACGGCTCCAGCCGTGGGCCCCACCATAATGTTTATTTGTCATCCAACTTGCTCATGAGGTGGGCCACCCGAGTGGTGGGCCCCCCTCCAAAAATGAAACAGATCCAAAACTCAGGTGGCCCACACTACGTGAAACAGTATGAATTAAATTTTACATTGAAAAGTTTTTGGGGCCCACAGAAGTATTGGATCAAGCTGAAATTTATGTTTTCCCTTCATCCAGGTTCGAGCGACCTTATGAACGGGTCGGATGGCACTTAATGTAACATCCAGAAAATCGGGGGGTCGATCAAAAACCCAACTCCCGAGTTTCAAAATGTTATTTATGCAACATAGATATGTATGATTGAATGTTGTCTGTGATAACGCATTAAACATGAGTGAGATTAAGCTAGAACAGCATATCATACTCCAGAGACAGTTAAATTAACAAGCGGAAGACTGTGATAGTATGTATAACATATATAAACTGTTGTATGCCTCCAGAGTGTGGATATGTTACCAGGTTATGTACATACATGTATACTCCAAAAGTAGACAAAACGAATACACATGAGTGCGCTAAAAATATAAAATGACAAGTGTCAAAGTATCTAATCAACCTCCCTGTAATCCCGTCAATCAGAACACGCATAAAGGAGGGATCCTCCTCATCATCATCAAATCCAGCTCCGCCTCACAGGCCGCGCCATCATCTGCAATCACAAAAAGGTCTGGTGGGTGTCCAGGAACACCGTCCCATAACGTGGGAGTGAGTAGCTAACTCAGTGGAATAATAGAGCAAAGATTAACATGTTCTCAAATCATTCACGCGATAATAGTAAAGCAATAAATCAAACAATCCTAATACTGTTGTTAATGCAATTATGACATGACGTGATGTATGCCCTCACCGACGATCACCCTCATACGGCAACATCTTACGACCGCGGCATGCCACACTCCCTAGAGTGCTCCACATCTTCCAGGCACATGCAATGCTATGGTGATATGATTACCAAGTTGTTATTAATCCATTCAAACAGCAGGATTGGGAAACTAAGGTACTTCCCTTGTATCAATCCCAACACGGATCCTGTCTAGGGTCGTCACTCCTAGTAATCTCATACGATGTACATTTCGTAGGTCACTGCAAGGGCTGCCAGGGCTGTTGCTCGCACTCGTTGCACCGCTCCCCCATCACCTTATCAATACAGGCCTACTGTACTCTACTGCACGGAAGGGTCGTCGCCTCCCGTGAACTCAGAATACGCTCGCGGTCACTACAAAGGGCTCGTCGCCTGATCAGTGTAGGCCGACAGCTAGAATATAGTGTCCCATACCACCATAATCTGCTCACGAGTCAAGGTGCTCATTGGTCACTACGGGGAGGTTTGTGGCCCCAGCGTAGGCCGACAGCTCGACCACGGTGTCCCATACCACCATGCCCGGCTCATGAGTCTTTGTGGATCAAGGTACCATGGTTAACAGGGTTTACAATGGTAAGTTCAGTACCCTAGGTTCAAGCAGTTATGACTCATACAAGGTGAACATACATCCGCCAGTCGAGTTACTTGACGGGCTCGACTAGCGCGATCGCATCTCAAGTCGAACGACATGAAGTGCATAAAACACTTCGCGTGGCCTAACCACTGCCGCCAACTCTAAACACGAATCACGTTCATCGACGCGTCGCTCGTGGCTATGACCAGTCAGCCACGAATTCGCTCGGTTACCGACTGCCTGGACTAAGTCTAGTCCCACACATCTATGAAATCACATCAACAATATATGCAAAGGTATTGGAATTGAAATACAATCATGTGAGCATGTTAACACATGTTATAACATTCAACTTAAGCAAATCTTCAAACACCTACATTCCATGCATGTAATGGAATCACGCATATGGTCAACATATAGGAAATCATTTAGGTCAGCATATTAATCAAGAAATCATTCTCAAACTACTACATAATATCATTTAATTCAATACATACTAGTACAAGCATTTATACAAATACATACACTACACACTTAAGTCTACAAATAGTATGTCGACCCAACGTGCGCATTTAGGCGAATCTCTTCGCCAAACTAATTATGCACGCATTCCTAACTTCCTAATGCGACAACAAACCATGTCAATCACATCAGAAAAATATGAATGTAAACTGTACTTCCTACAAATGACTAAAATGCCCTAAATCTCATATTCTTCGTTAATTTACGAAACAGGAAACGGAGAGCATGTTGTACATGTCAAACGGCGTTGCCGTCAAGAATCTACTATTAAACGACATTGAAAGCTTTGGAAACAGTCAATCAAAGCGTCTAATATCCGCACCTTTTCCCTTTTAGGGATGAGAATTCGAACGGAGCGTATACGCTTCGTCTACGGCGAATAGAGAACCTGATTTACGAGATCCATAAGCTACATCGCTATGGAAACAAGGGAAACTCAAATCAACAACTATTTAGGGTATTTACTTACCTAGAAAAGCGGAGAAATCACCGGCAACGTGATTGAGTTGCGTTGCTTAGGCACTTGCAACAGGTAGCACAAGCGGCAAGGAATTCTCCTCCAATCTCTCTCACAAACTCTCACCTTTTCTCTCTCCCAATCTAGGGATTTTTGCAAATTCGGATGGGAGAGAGGAGTGAGGGTTTCAACCCCTTTTATAAGCCTAAACATGCCCAAAATAGGCTCCAAGTCAAGGTATACTTAAAGTATATCCAAATCGGGGCTGTTTCGGTCCAAAAGAGCATTTCTGGAGGTCCCCTGGCCAAATGCGGTCGGACTTAAGCTCGTGCATACTGGATCTAGCACACATCCAGTTTTCAGACCGGTTGGGTTCCCAGATCGCACGTGGCGGTCCAGTTTCAGTTTAACGGTCATCGCACCAAGATCAGGCCTATAAGTCTCGTGATATATAATAGATATTTTTCCTGATCCAAGGGTGTAATTTGGCTGTATTCTGACGGTCAGAACGCTCAATACTGATGCGTCAAATTGTGTGCCAGATTTGAATTTCAAATTCCAATTCTAACCCTATTCTCACTCTCTTCGGTCCGGGCTCAATGAAATAGCCTGTGATTATCGGTTTGACTTGATTTTTGGAATGAGTGTCAAGTCCAGCTAGACGGTTCTAACGGTCTAAGATAGGAGGTATCGGACTTTCGACGTGCGGTCTAGATCCAATACAAAGATTCAAAGTGGTCCAGAGAACAAACCTACTTAGAGTTTGGTCCGAGGTTTTAGAGCATTATAGCACCATTGGTTCCACTCGCTTTGGGCCTTGTAGAACGTATTTAAAGTAATCAGGGACTGTTTCCCAGCTACTCCAGCGTTGCGCTAGCTAACTTATGCTTAGTTTCTAAAGGAATTAACCCTAAGTGATTTCTTTGGCTATGGAATTGGGTTCTAAGCGATTTTTCAGGTGTTTTAATTGACCCACTGTCTAAGGACGTCAAATCCCAGGTTAGCCAAAATCCGGGGTGTTACACTTAAACATTACAGTAGGCCCCACACGGGACCCACAATGATGTATGTATTTCCAAGGCCACCGTCCAGGCGGATAGTGGCACCCCCCCCTTGCATACGCGCTGCCTCCACCGTCCAACGGACGGTGGGGTCCTGGGTGATGTATGTACCTTACCCGCACTGTCCACTGGACAGTGGGACCCACCATGATGCGTGTAATGCATCCAGACCGTCCATCCACTTGGTGGGATTATTTTAAGGCCTAATGCTATTGGATGGGTGGGCCACTCAAACGGGTTAGGCCATTTGATTTGTAACAGGCCTATGGACTAGGCCCATTTGAATTTCAAAAGGGCTATGGGCTAGGTCCATTTGGTTTATGAAGTACTTATGGGCTAGGCCCATTGGATTCATTTAAGGCCTAAGGACTTAGGCACATTCGATGTGTTGTAAGTCCATAGGACTAGGCCCATTTGATGCACTTCAAGGCCCATGTAATTAGACCCATTGTTGCATTCTTAAAGCCCATGGAAGTGAACCCATTTGATATATTGTAAGGCCCATGGGACTAAACCCATTTGATTATAAAAAGGGCTCATAGGATTAGGCCCATTGGATTTATTTGAGACCCATGAGTTAGGCCCATTTTATTTGATTAAGGCCTAGGGGTTTAGGCCCATTTGACTCATGATAGGCCTAGGGGTTCAGGCCTATTTAACTCATGTTAGGTCTATGGGTTGAGGCCCACTTGATCTACATGTGGGACCCAATTGGTGTGGCCCATTGGTCACATAATAGACTCATGAGACTAAGCTCATTTGATGCAATCCAGGGCCACGGGTTTTGACCCATTGCAATGCACATAAGACCCATTGGTGTGGCCCGTTTATATGGCCCATCTGATGAATAAAAGGCCTATAGGATAGGGCCCATTTGATATATATATGAAAAGCCCAATAGGATGAACCTAAGGTCCATTGCAATGTGTAATCCCAATACCGATTATGTAGTGATGTTTAAGAAGATTTGTGCCTTGAGGGCAATGTTGGTTTGACGTCCACATTGCGAGTGTAATGTTGGTTGGATGTCCACATTACGACTCTCCTTAGGGCCCATTACTGGGCCGTACTTGCTGTGTATAGGCCGTCTAGGCCCATCCGCGTTGTATGAACGATTCATCACTCATTTACATGTTTAGTATAGTTTCATGACCCATGATCATACGCATCATATGTATGCTTGATATGAGGATTGACTGATCATAGCATATGCCTTCGAGCAGGTTGTTTATGAGCTCCCGGTTAGGCGGTGTCGCCCTACATGAGCGCACGATATGCGCAGGATTTGTTGTATGACTGGTAGCGTGAATCATGCATTTTGCATTTGTGTGACATGGTGATTATTACGCCCTAGCGACATTAGGGCTGTAGCCTCCACAGACGCACCGTGGTTGGCAGGATTGGATACCGAAAATCTCGTTATACATGGGGTACTATAGATATCCCTGGGTGAAAGTCCCTAAACCCTTATGATACCAAGAGGTTGTTCCAACATCTAGACCGAGTGGGTAGATGAGCGTTGAGTACCGAATACCAAAAAGTTATGCTCTCCACTGTGTCGTGGTCGGTTGGAAGGGGGTGCGGCCTTATCCGTCCAAGTGTAGGGGGCAATGCTAGGCTGAGTTTGACCATCTCGAGGAATGGGTCTGCAAACGACTAGTCGCGCCCGATATTGGCAAATGGATAGTGAGGTCTGTTCCACTTACCTTATTGCGCGCGATGTGGCAGAAATCTGGTTTAGAGTGTACTAGACCCCGGTGATATCCCATATTTGAGCTATATTGATGTATGGACATAGATGAGGATTTGTATGCTTGAGTTGCATTGCACATCGTATGGCCTTGGGATGGCCGATACCATTCATGTCTTACATCGTATAAGCCTTGGTACGGCTCATGATATTATGGTTCCATCTGCATATTCCGCATTACTCAAACATTGCATGTTCATATTACTACCTTGCACACACACTTTCACCACCCTCTAAGCTTTCTGTAAGCTTATGCACCACCGTTGCGTGCAGGTGATGTTGGATCGCAGCAGCGCTGAGGCAGGAGCACGTTGCTGAGCGTTTTAGAGTTTTTATTCTTTACCATTGTATTTCCCTTTATGTTCATTGTATTTGTAAAGTTTTTGATCATAGTGGAAATGTAATGGAGTGCTTGATTGTTGTTTGTGGGTTATGCCTTTGGTTATGCTTATTACGAATCAAACTGACATTGAAAATCCTCCTCGTAGCATCCCAGGATCGGAACTTGGCGAATGGGAGCTAGGAGCCGAGAATGGGGTTCTACGGAGGCTGTCGGCACCGGATTCGGCGATCGGGAATTTTGTGAGCCAGGTTTTCAAGTTTGGGGAGTGACACACAGCACCGTCCAACAATGGACGGTGCGGATATAAAACACATACATCGAGGTGGGCCCCATCCCCTGCCAAACAGATGGATGGCATGGATAACAAATGCATCAAATGTGTCCACCGTCCAGAGACTGGACGGTGCTGGACACCACGCACTAGGTGGGTCCCACTTCCATCCCACAGTATATGTAAAATGCATAAATCATGGTGGTCCTGCGTCCAGTGGGCCACCCGGATGGACGACATGGACACAGAATATATACATCCAAGATGGGCTCTACAACCCAAGACAAGGTGGGCCCCACCTCCACATGTGCAACATGCGTGGAGTGGGTCCCACGTGTGCATAGATGGGCGGCATAAAAAATACATCAGGGTCGGCTTCACAATCACCGTTTAGATGGATGGTGTGACTACAACATAAATACACTACAATGGGTCCCACGTCCACACGTACCACAGGTGGAGTGGGCCCACGCCCATGGGATATGGACGGACGGTCAGGATTTAACCGTTCCTCATGGTGGGACGACAGAACTTGCTGATGTCAATAAGCAGCAAGCTGCTGACTGCTGGCCCACCAGCAATTGGATGGACGGTCAGGATATAACAGGTGGGGCCACGTCCATGTGTTGGACGGTGTGAGTACACCACACCAGATGGGTCCCACGTGGCGTGTTCCACCTAAGATTTGAATCTGCGTCATTCTCCAGGACTCTTAGGCCTGGATGGACGGTCGAAATATAACACATATGTCATATATGGGCCCCACAGATGGGCGGTGTTGATGAAACACATGCATCACGCCATCGAGGTGGGCCCTACGTGCTATGCACGGATGGCAGGGTGAGATCTATACTAGAGGATCAGACCCATGGACTTGTTGTTTGATAAAATAGCAGCTATACTACTGGTGTGCGGTATGCCAGCCGATCTTCTTTCACGGCCAAGGTGGGTCCCACATGATCGGACCGTCACAATTTGGTAAGGCCAATACATCAGGTGGGCCAAACAATCAGGGAAGAGAGAGAGAGAGAGAGAGAGAGAGAGAGAGAGAGAGAGAGAGAGAGAGAGAGAGAGAGAAGCACCCACCTATGATATTCTCCTCCTTTCACCAAAGTATCGTAGAGCATTAATGGACGAACTTCAACGGTCGAGATTGGATCATGGACCGTGGAGATGGGAGGTAGGAAAGTGGGCCTCACAAGCTCTCTTCCATGGAAGTTTAGCCGTGAGTTGCTTGGAGAATGAGAGAGATGAGACAGAGGTGTAAGAGAGAGAGAGAGATGGGTGTGATGGGTGAAAGGTGAGTGATGGGGGTACTTTGTGTAAGAGAGTGTTGACTTTAGGGGTTTCTTGGGGATGGGGTGATGTGTACTTGACATGAAGTGTGATTGATGGGAATGATGGGACATGATTTGAAATCTTTATTGGGTTTGTAATTGCGCAGTGTTTTCTCAAACTGAACGCGGGCCCACATCTCCTAGCCTGGGTATTGCCTCAGCGAGCGAGTCTCGGCATCGGAACCGCGGCGACGGTGCGGTTGCTAGGATACAAGTCTCGGGTTAAGTCGACTCGGGTTGACGGCGTGTAAATCACGGTCGTGAGCAAATACCGATTAAGGGTCGAAGGTTGTTGAAATTCGATAGAAAAGATCATGGGAACCTACAGAATGGTACGGTCTAGGATACGGGTCTTACAGGCCTCCACCCTTTGATGACACCAATTATGCCTATTGGAAAGCTAGGATGAGGATCTTCCTCAAATCCATGGATGAAAGTGTGTGGCTGGCCACTGTGAATGGTTGGAACCCTCCTACCACTGAAGTAACTGGAGTTGATGGTTCAAAATCTATGAGAGTAACACCTTATTTCTCTTGGACCACACTTCAGAAAAGTGAGAGTAGTGCAAATGTTAAAGTACTAAATGTAATCACTTGCGCACTATCACAGGATGAATTCAAAAGAATTATATCTTGTGATTCTGCAAAATAAGCTTGAGATATATTAGAAATGACACACGAGGGTACATCAATTGTCAAGAAATCGAAAGTCCAACTCCTTACAACCAAATTTGAAGAAATTCATATGGAGGAAAATGAAACTTTTATGGACTTTTATACATGATTAAATGACATTGTAAACTCTATGTGGGGTCTTGGTGATAAAATCTCAGAAAGTAAAGTGTGTGCAATTCTCACTTCCTGAACAGTTAAACTCTAAAGTAACCGCGATCTAGGAACTTCATGATACGGACAATATGAGGGTTGAAGAATTAGTTGGTTCTTTACAAACCTATGAGTTAACTTTTAAAGTTCCTAAAGGAAAATCAATTGCTCTTAAAACTTCTAAAAACAATTTTCAAGAAAATTCTGATTTAGATAACTCTGAAGATGATAAGGCCCTTTTGGCGAAAAAGTTTTATAAAATCTTCAAAAGTAAAAAGAGAGTTAATTTTCAAAAAGGAAATGATAAGAAAAGATCTAAACCTAAATTTAAAATTTGGAAATCTTTGAAAGATAGTCAATGTTACAACTGCCAAGAATATGGGCATTTGGCTAACAAGTGTCCTAAAAAGGACAAACCTAAGAAGAAGGGTATGTTGGCTACTTGAGATGAATCCTCTGATTCTGAAGCTTCTTCTAAATCTGAAGATTCTGAAACTGAGTCAGGCAATGAAGTGAAAACCCTTATGACTCTAGCCAAATTCACATTTTCAGATAATGATTCAACAAGTGAAGAAAATCTGAACAGTGAATGTGAAAATGAAGATGATCTTCAAGATGCCTATAATGCCCTATACATGGAGAGTTGTAAGATTGCTGTAAAATTGAAACTTCAAAAAGAAAAATTTTCTAAACTCAAAGAATCTTATGAATCTCTTATTTTAGAAAAGTCCCATATTTCAGATTGTTTTGAAAATACAAAATGCGATTTGGATTTAAAACCACCCAAGTTGAAAATCTTAAATCTGAAAACGATAAACTAAAACATGAAGTCTCTTCTCTCTTGAGTTTAAAGAAAACTTAGAAATATGCCCAAGGTGATTCTAAATTAGAAAAACTCTTATCAGGATCGAGAAAATATGGGGATCAATCCGGTTTGGGATATGATAAGAATGTTCCATCTAAACCGAAGAATACTCCTCTCAAATTTGTAAAAGGAGAGACCATATACTCAAAAGGGAAAGGACAAGTGTTTTCTAACGACCTTAAATTTGTTCAAAAACCTAAAAAAAATTATTTCAACTATAAGAAGCATAACCAAGATCCTTTGGCTGAAAAAATAGTTGATTTACTTAAGGAGCTTCTAAAGTCTAACTCAATAGGTCATACTTATAATTCTTACAATCAAAAGAAGACCAACTATCCACCTAAACTCAAAATGGTTATGAAATGGATTCCAAAGGTCACTTGCTTAGTTACCCACACTGCTTTCAAAGCTATAAGCCATTCAAAGTGGTACCGAGATAGTGGTTGCTCCAGACATATGATAGGTGACAAGGCTTTATTCAGTGATCTAAAAGATATGATTGAAGGGTCAGTTACATTTGGTGATGGCAGTAACTGCAAAATTATGGGCCAAGGTATGGTTCAACTTTATAACTTTTCATTATTTAAGAATGTCTTATATGTTGAAGGACTAAAACATAACTTGCTAAGCATATCTCAAAAATGCGATAATAACCATAGTGTACGATTTTCTAATCAAAGCTGTGAGATTCTAAACAACAAGGGTTTTGTAATACTAACTGGACGTAGAACATCTGAAAATTGCTATATTGTTGGCGAATCTAGCTCATCTAATTAAACATGTTACATGGTCCATACAGACGAGATTGAATTGTGGCACAAACGTTTTGGACATATACACTACCGAAATTTATATAGATTGAGCAAACAGGAACTTATAAGAGGTCTACCCAGACTTCAAAAATTAGATAAGATATGTGGTGAATGCCAGTTTGGCAAACAAATAAGGAACTCACACAAAAAGGTGAATTCCAATACCACATCACGACCACTCGAACTTCTCCACATGGATCTAATAGGACCTAACAGAACAGAGAGTCGAGGTGGTAAAAGGTATATCTTGGTAATAGTAAATGACTTTACCATATATACATGGGTAGTCTTCTTAAGGGACAAATCAGAAACCCTTGAAGAAGTAAGAAAAGTTCTCAAAAGGATTCAAACTGAAAAGGTTCTCAAATCAGTAAGATTTGTAGTGATCATGGATTTGAATTTGAGAATAGTGGTTTTGAGAAGTTTTGTAGCGACCAAGGAATATTATATGAATTCTCAGCGCCTAAAACTCCACAACAAAATGGTATAGTGGAAAGGAAAAATAGAGTACTTCAAGAAATGGCTAATGTCATGTTAAATAGCATGAAGCTCTCTAAGAATCTTTGGGCTGAAGTAGTCAATACAGCTTACTATATTATTAATCGAGTTTACACTAGCAAAGGTAATAATAAAATGGCTTACGAAATGTGGTTTGATAGAAAGCCCACTGTCAAATACTTTCGAGTTTTTGGCAGCAAGTGCTATATTTTACGAGATTATGAATATCTGGGAAAATTTGATATGAAAAGTGATGAAGAGATCTTTCTAGGGTATTCTTTAAACAGTCGTGCTTATAGGGTTCTGAACAAAAAGATCGGTGTGATTCAAGAGTCCATCAATGTAGTCATTGATGATCACTTAAACACACCAGTCTCAAGTTCAGATAATGAAGTTCTTGTAATTGATAAATTTGATACTTCATCTAGTCAGACTGATTCTAAACTAAGGACTCTTAAAGATCATCCAACTACTCAAATTCTTGGAAACCCTCTCACTGGTGTTCGTACTTGTAGACAACTTGAGGATATATGTAATTATGTATGTTTTACATTCCAGATAGAACCATCTAGCGTAAAAGAAGCTCTTGCTGATGAAAACTGGATTGTTGTGATGCAACAAGAACTTAACCAATTTGTAAGAAATGATGTTTGGTATCTCGTACCTAGACCCAAAGATAAACACATCATTGGAACGAAATGGGTTTTCAAAAATAAGTCTGAATAGCTTGGAAATATAATTAGAAACAAGGCTAGGCTAGTGGTGCAAGGTTACACTTAAATTGAAGGTATTGATTTTGATGAAACCTTTGCACCGGTAGCACGTCTTGAATCAAACAGAATGTTTATATCCATTGCATGTTTTAGAAAGATTAGGATTTATCAAATGGATGTGAAAAGTGCTTTCTTAAATGGTGATTTGCATGAGGAAGTCTATGTTGAATAACCGATGGGTTTTGAAGATCCCAAAAATGCTGATCATGCGTATCGCCTTAAAAAGGCACTTTACGGATTAAAACAAGCTCCTAAGGCATGGTATGAGAAACTAACAAAGTTTCTGTTAAGCCATAATTTTTAAATGAGATCTGTTGATAAAACTCTGTTTGTTAAAAAACATAATGATCATATTTTAATGGTACAGATTTATGTTGATGATATTATTTATGGATCTACTTGTATTAACATGACTACTGAGTTTACAGATTTGATGAAATCACAGTTTGAAATGAGCATGGTTGGGGAATTGAATTATTTCCTAGGGTTGCAAGTAAAGCAACAACCTGATGGAATATTCATTTCTCAATCTAAATATGCTTTGAATTTAATTAAGAGATTTGGATTTGAGAATGGTATGAACTTCAATATCCTATGATATTACCTTAAAACTCTCAAAAGATTCTGCAGGTAAAAATGTTAATCCGAAATTATATCGGAGCATGATTGGTAGTCTATTGTATTTAACTGTTAGTAGGCCTGATATTGCACTGAGTATTGGTATTTGTGCTAGATATCAGTCTAATCCTAAAGAATCACACTTGATTGCTGTCAAGCGGATTATGCGATATATCTCAAGTTCTGTTAATCTCGGTCTCTGGTATCCACATGAGACTAGTGTTCAATTAGCTAGGTATTCAGATGCTAACTGGGATGGTAATCTTGATGATAAAAAATCAACCAGTGGTGGTTGTGTAACGCCCTAAAAATCGGGGGTCGAGCATAACTTAGCTCCTGAGTTCCAAAACATCACTTATGCAACATTTTCAATGATGGATGAATGTAGACTGTATTAGTGCATAAGACATGAAGTAGATTAAGCCAAATCAGCAAACATAAACCAGGAACAGTTACAATACACGGATGAAAATAGGTGTGGCGTCAACGTAGACGCACAGTTCTGCTCAGGAACCGAAGGTGTGATAGGTGGTACCACAGGCGATGTCACAGGTGTCGGCCTAGCAGCGGGGCCAGTGGCCGGCTGAGAATCCGACATAGGGTCAAAGTGAGATGGGCTCGAACTTGGGTTCGTATGGGTATCACTCAGGGGAGAGGCCCCGTCAAGCGACTTGCCCAAAGAGAGAAGTGTTGAAGTCCTCGTGCCCTTAGGTGGCATACCCTACATTCAATAGAGGGTGCAATCAGTGAGATTAAACGTACACACAGTCCATCCACACATCATTCACAATCACAACTCAAAGAAACAACATGCATCTCATTTAACAAAATTGTCAAAATACATGAGGTGAAGTATTACATGGATTGCGACAGAGAAAGCATGTGAGCTATTACTACTAAGCTTCAAATACTAAAACAACTACCAAACTACTATGCCTATAAGGCTACACACAAGAATAAACAACAAACAAAACAAATGATGACTACATAAAGGTCTATTCGTCGAAATCAGGCGATGGAGGAGGGGCACTCTTATCCTGTAGACGACACAGGATAGACTTCAAAGTGCGAGTTACTTTCTTAAACTTGTGCTTACGAGGCCCCGCAGATCGATAATATCCTGTCGTAGGATGGCCTGGCCCTCCTCAAGTCTAGCTAAACGGGCTTCCCTATCAGTCCGATCAGGATCATACTCTCGAGCCGTAGGAGAAGGACTCTCATCCATATCCTGGGCCTCCTCTTCTTCCTCGTCCTGCTCAACTTCTTTTTCTATTTTGGCTCCACCTTCTTCATCGCTCTCTTCCGCATCACTTTCAGTCTCATCCTCACTCTCTTCAAGTAGGGCTTGTCATTGTCGTGACCCAATATCCATCTGATTGAGAGTAGTCATGTTGATGTAATGGATCGGCGCTGCCAATTCTGCCCCAAGTCTGTAGCCAAACTCAAGTGCAATCTTGCATATGAGTCGGCCAAACGGGAGTGATTCAGTCCTTCTATTAGGACGTA
The DNA here is from genome assembly GCA_037074715.1 of Magnolia kwangsiensis. Classification (NCBI taxonomy): domain Eukaryota; kingdom Viridiplantae; phylum Streptophyta; class Magnoliopsida; order Magnoliales; family Magnoliaceae; genus Magnolia; species Magnolia kwangsiensis. Next base: position 106,879,175 of record CM073571.1, read on the forward strand.
CGGTAAGGACTATCTGTCGTAGGACATGCGTAGGCACACATAACTTCTTTCCCTGCCCCACCTGGTACAAGAAGTCCACCATCAGGCACGTACATTCACTGCGGTTGCTCCACTTGGGGTAGACGTTGAACGTGCAAATGTGGTGAAGCAGGCAGAAGTCGTTCTTCATATTAGTCGCTAAAAGGCTTTTGTTAGGTTGTCATTCAACTAGACGACCACAAAGGAACCGTGTGCGGCGATCCCTTTCACGTGCACTGCTCAAATTCTTCTCACTTGCATGAACCTCGCCAAGTGGCACATTCAAAAGCCGAGATATGAAATCAATGTTGATTATGGCCTCCAGATCTCTTCCAAATGGAATTTTAAACTGCAAAGGCTCTAATGTCGGCTCTCGAATGTGGGCATAGAAAGCTCGGACAGTCCCCACATTTGCACGGTGCTCACCCTCAAATAGCGGACCCCACTTGGCTTCTACCAGGCGCTTGAACATCAAGTATTCTCCAAATAGCCATGCATATACATGAGCTTTAAAAAGGACCCTACGGCCCTCATAAACTCCATGAGACAACTTTGCTAATAAAGCCTTTCCTATGGGAGCATGGGGATCTAAATTTCCCTTCGTCTACAACTCTCGATTAGCGCTTGAATTCCTGACGGCATCTCTCAGCCTCCTAGAACGGTGGGGCGACTAGGCCTGGCTTCATCTACGGGAGCTCTCTTCTTTCCCATGAAAGAGAGAATGGTGGAAATAGAAAATATGGCCGTAATAAGCTCGAATAGGGCCATAGAAAAGGAAAGAAAAGAGGGAAATAGAATGAGTATGGGGTTTCCTTGAATTTGAGACTCAAAGTAGGGATTTGAGTGCTTAAATGGAAAGAAAAGAAAGGGAAATCAGCAACAGAGGTGGGTTTTGAAATGGGTAGAGAGTGGGTGCACGAAAATGGAAGAAGGAAGGGTTTGAAAGATGATTTTTATGGAATTTTGGAGGGTTTCTTTAGAAAAGGAAAGCTAGGGAGGGTGATTTATGAAGGGAAGATGCTGTAGGATGGTCTTTATTCAACCAACCTTGGATAAGTGGGCCACACTAGGCCCTAAGAGCGTCGGCCCGAGCCGGCCCACCCGGACTGGCCCGCTGGGCGGCGAGGCCTCGTCAGTCTCTGGATAATCCGGCAATGGCTCATAGGTGGGGCGAGGTCCTCCTGTCCCCTAGGTCTAAAAAAAGTATGGGTCCCATCCTGGGTCCCCCTAAAGATGTCCCATTAGGCCCCCTACTCTGTTTCGACTCGTTTCCTGTCATTTCGAATAGAATCTGATGTATATTCTCACTTACATATTTTAAATGGCTGGGATAGGATGAAACACGATCTAAACCCATCAATTGATGGTCTAAAAGTGGTTTAGGGTCATTGTGTGTGATCGGGAGTGTGAACGGACTCGATCTTGGTGATCGTTTACAGTAATCTTTCGCCAATTGGCGAAACTGGGAATCCTAAACTTATTTCTAGATTTTTCTCGCACCCTCCTATGTTATATTGGTGTCAACGTACATCGTGTAACCATAACCCAGGTCCGGTTTAATCCAAATCATGCTCTAATACTAACTTATAACGCCCTAAAAATTGGGGGTCGAGCATAACTCAGCTCCTGAGTTCCAAAATATCACTTATGCAACATTTTCAATGATGGATGAATGTTGACTATATTAGTACATAAGAAATGAAGTAGATTAAGCCAAATCAGCAAACATAAACCAGGGACAGTCAGAATACAGAAATGGAAGATTAGAAGAAATATATACACCAACATAAGTCCCCAAGATATGTATGCTCTACCAGGTCATAATTACATGTATTGTCTTAAAATACAAATGTCAAAATGTGATAAACCACTACAAACTTAACCCTGAATCCCTGTCAATCAGGACACGACTCACATGAACCCGCCTGAGAACTGCATGAAGGAGAACACCTCCTCATCATCCTCGAACTCCGGCTTTGCATCGTGGGTCGCATCATCATTTGCAACTAAGACAGAGTCTGGTTGATGTTTAAACATCGTCCCAGAACGTGGGAGTGAGTGATCAACTTATTGGAGCTATACAACAAAGGTTAACATATTATCAATTCAGTTAAGCAGTAATGATAAAGTAGTACAATAAGCAAGTCCTAAGTACTCTGATTAATATAAGGATGGAATGTAGTCATGATGCTGCCTGCACTCCCTTTGTGACCTTCATCTCATGGTCGTGCATGTCAGTCACTTCCTCAGTGCATTACCCAATGTCAAACGACACATGCAATGCGGTACATGAACGTGATTACCAAATTCTTATTAGTCCTTTTCATACAACAGGATTGGGAAGCTAAGGTACCACCCTTTATATCATTTTCCCAACATTGATCCATCTAGGGTCATCAATCCTAGTTAATCACATACGATAGGCAAGTTCATGTCACTACCACCAACGCCCTACTAACTGGTAGTCTATTTTCAAAGGCTCGTCACCAACCCGACTGGGGACCACAGCTAGGCTGCGCCGAGGTAGGTCTATTCATACTCAAGGTCACTCCACTAACGCCCTACCAACTGATAGTCTATTATCGAAGGCTCATCACCAACTCGACTGAGGATCACAACTAGGCTATGCCAGTGTAGGCCGACAGTTCGAATACAGTGTCCCATACTACCATATTCAGCTCACGAGTCTGGGTTGCTCACTAGTCACTACGGGGAGGCTCGTCGCCCTAGCGTAGGCCAACAGCTCAACCATGGTGTCCCATACCACCATGCCCAGCTCATGAGTCTTAGCGGATCGTGGTACCAAGGTTAAACGGACATTTCACTGGTAAGTTTGGTATCTTAGGTTCAAGCAGTAGCATCCATACATGGTGAGCATACATTGGGTCAATCGGGTTACTTGACGAGTTCAATTGGTACGAGCGCATATCGAGATGATTGACATGAAGTGCGTAAGCACTCTGTGTGGCCTAACCACTGCCGACATTCCAAGTACGGCTCGGATTCATCGAACACATCCTGCATGGTGAAACAACTATAGCCACTAAAACAAGGCCAGTTACTGATTGCCTGAACTACGTTATAGTCCCAACCGCGTGCAATCAAACAAATAAGCATATGAGGTAAGTAAGCAGTAAGGAATACTTAAGTCAAATCCTACAATCATGTGAGCATGTTATGGAATATAACTTAAACATGATTATACAATACAAGGAGAAAAATCATACACACAGTTAAACATGAATGAACAGACTCTATCATATGTAGGTCATGGAGGAAATCATACACACTATTAAGGTAGTTGGGATTCATATCTCAACTCCCTTATAAATCACATTTTACTAACTACTAACTCATTTAGATATTTTTATAAATACTTAGACTACACCTTCCAACGTATATAACATACGTTGGTTATAATACGTATTAGGGTAAATCCTTTCGTTAAGGAATTGTCGTCTACACAACAATCATATACTCACAAGAGTTAATTATGGCGAGCATGAATACACATTCTATACTCATTTAGACATTTTCACAAATACCTAGGCTTCACAATATAACATACACAACATATATTGGCATAACATGTATTAGGGCGAATTCGTTCGATAAGAAATTGTTACATATACGACTAGCATATATGCACGACAATTAGTCATGGCAAACGCAATTCCAAATTTCATACGTATATGATCCTTTTTGCAAATACATGAAATACACTAAACGCAACATAGTTCATATATAACTGAAACACGAAACAAATATCGCATTTGGCATGTGAAATAGTATTCACGTCAGTAATAAATCATTAACTGACATTTAAAGTCTTGAAAACCATAACATATACGTATATAGTCCGCACCTTAAACTGAAAAATGCGAAATGGATATGATTTAGACGATAAGTCGTCGTCATTGGCAGATTGACAATGAAATAGGTTAGCTACATCATTAGTTAGACTATTGAAAACCCTAGAACAGGTTAGGTTTAGTATTTCTTACCTATGTATTATATTAGAATCGCCGGAATAATGATTCAAATAGGTGGATTAGGTACATAGAGAGGCAGGGTAGAATCCCTGGGAGAATCTTCAACTTCTCCCTCACTTTCTCTCTCTTTTTCTCTCTTTCTTAGCTAGGGTTTGAGAATTCGTCTGGAATTTGTGAGAGAGGGTTTAAGGCCATTATATAGGCCCAGAATTAAGGAAAATAGCCCCAAGGACAAGGTATACTTAGGTTATAACTAAATCGGGATTATTCCGATCCAACGGAGTATTTCTGGAGGTCCTTTTATTGAATGCTGTCGGACTTAAGCTCACAAATATTGGATCTTAATCAAGTTAAGTTTTCAGTCCGATCGGGTTTCCAGATCTACCGTGGCGGACCAGTTTCAGTTTAACGGTCATCAAAACTCGATCAGGGCCACAAGCATATTGGTATATGTGGGCCATCTTCCCTGATCCGAGGGTAAATTTGGGTCAGAATGCTTATAATTGGTCCGCAAATGACATGACTCAAATTACTTAAATTTATATTTAATTTCATAAAAAACTTCACGTTCTCACACACTTCGCTCCGGACTCAAGAAAATAGTCTCAGGACATCATCTGGACTTGATTTTTGAGGTGATTGTTAAGTCCAACTAGGCGGTCATAATTTTTTAAGTTTATCGCATCGGACTTTTGATGTGCGGTTTAGGTCTGATACAGAGTTTCTGAATGCTCCCGAGAGTAACTGGGTTTAGAGTTTGATCCTAGATTTTAGAGTAATATAGCATTAATGTTTATACAAGTTTTGAATCTTTCAGATCGTATTTAAAGTAATTGGTGCTAATATCACAGGTAATCTAGTTTAGTATTAGTTAATTCTCGTTAAATTTCTAAAGGATTTGGGTCTAAGTGATTTCTGGTTGAGGTGGTACTCGGGTCTTCGTACGGATTTTTTCGGGACATTATAGGTTGCTTTTATATCAAAAACTGTTTAGTTTCTTGGTTTAGTAAGCAACAAAGTTCTATATCACTTTCAACAGCTGAAGCTGAATACATCGCAGCTGGAAATGCGTGTATGCAACTTGTTTGGATGAATCAAATGATAAGTGATTATGGAATTAAACAGGATTTTATGTTATTATATTGTGATAATTCTAGTGCCATAAATATTTCAAAAAATCCTATTCAGCACTCTCATACTAAGCATATTGACATTAGATTTCATTATATCCGTGAATTAGTAGAAGAAAAGGTTATATCTTTGGAATATATACCTACCGAGAATCAACGTGCTGACATTTTCACTAAACCGCTCGACAAAAGAAGGTTTAACCAAATAAAATTTGATCTTGGCATGTGTATTTTAAGATGATAATTTATGCTTTTTTGTATCATATTGTATATTCTTGCCAGTTTAGATTTTAATTTTTAGAAATCACGAAATAAATTATGTAAAACTTAAAGAAAATTGCATTTTTGGCTGGTCCTCAACCGATCATGAATATACGTGACCAGTCATGGTATAACCGGTCCTGTATATCCACGATGAGTCGAGAAACTCATTAAATCACTTTAATTTGGGGAAAACACTTCATCTTCTTCATTTCTTTTTCACTCTCCAACGAGCCGACGTTCGACTAGTCGAAACCAACCTTCCAAATCTTCATTGTTAGTGCTCCATTTACATTTTTCTTGAAGATTTGTGTCTAGATTACTTCTATTGATCTCTTAAAGTTATCTATTTTGAATTTTATTGAGATTTGGGTTTTTTCTTTTAAAAAATTTGATTTGAGAAAACCCTCTTCTCAATCCTTTGCAACTCCTTGTCTTCTTGAAATCATTATTGCAAATGGCTTCTAGAGGGAGAAAAATAACATCTCGTTGTCCATCTTCCTCCAGATCGGTCCCTATCACTAAACGTCATCTTAGGGCTTCCGAGGATGATCCATCTTTTGTTCGAGACATCAGATTACGTAATGTTATTGTTGAACATGTTGTTGATATTAATCATACTGCTACTTTTGATATCCTTCTTATGCTCCAAGCTGTAGGTTGAGATAACTTATTGCATTAGGGTGTGCCAGCATACCGGTCCATTGCCCAGTCCATGTTTGTTTGCATATGTGAATTTTCACTGGAAAATCTAACATTTAAAATTGTCATAAGAGAAGGATCATTCGACATTGATCGTCATTTGATTGCAGCTCTTATGGAGATTCCTATGAATGATGAGGGTATTCCAATCCATACCTTGTCTGAAAAACCCTCTCAATCTGAAAAACATATGCTCACAAGGAACTTATGCAATTTGGACATTCAATGGACGCATAAAAGAAATGCACTCCCCTCAAGGTTTTTGTTACCCAAATACAGTGTTCTTCACAAGATTTTTGTGTCTAACTTGTATCCTAGATCTGGTAATAAATCTGAATTGACGTCCTTCATGGTTCGTGTTCTTCTCTCTGTTACTAGAGGTGTTCATGTCTGTTTACCATCCTTAATTTGTTATTCCATTACTCAGTTTCGACTCAATCCAGGTCACAGTGACATCCCTTTTGGTTATCTGATGACTGTGTTGGCTATGCATATGTTAGTCGATATGCCTGTTGGAGATGCCCCTATCAATCATCTGATATTTAACAACTCTAATATCAATAAGATGAAGCTGGAATTTCATCTGGGTCAAAGAGATGGTGTTGATGCGGCTGAAGCTAAACATGAGGAAGATGTTGGTGATCTTCCTCCTGATGATATTAACATAGATGATATTTTTGAAGAAATTGAATCTGACTCTGCAAATGATCTAGATTATGAGCCTTCTACTTTTGATCAATCCTAAGTTGTTGAATATTTTTAGAATTTTTTGGTTACTCTACGCTAGTCCTGGAGACTATTTGACTAGTCGTAGGAACAATGTCGACTGATTGTTCGACCAGTCGTAGACCTTCAACTTAAAATCCATTGTTGAATATCATCTGTCTACGACCAGTCGAAGGGGACCTACGACCATTCGTAGGGTACCTAGACCAGTCGTGAAACCGCCTTATCTTATCGTGCCTGAAATTTTAAATTTCAGTTGGTTCTATGACCATTCGTAGAGGTCTCTAGACCAGTCAAAGATGTGGTTTGCTCAGCTATATATAGAGCATGAATCTCAAAATAAAATAGGAAATTCAAGCTAATTAATTCAGCCTTCTAAGAGATAAGTCTGTGCTCCATTTTAAGCTAAGTGTGCGTATTTAATATTCTCTTTCATTAGCTTTATTAATTGATTTTATTTCTTATATTCCAATCTAATCTGAAAAGAGGAATTGTTATTTCCCTTCCTTTAGAATCAAAATAAAGAAGCTAGCTCATTTTGGTTTAATTTAAAATCAATTAGAACTAGAACCATTGTAATATGAGTATTGGACATTGAAATTTGACATTCAATCATCTACTCTGACTTGGCTCTTCGGGACTGCTACAACGAAGGAGAAAATCAGGTATTTTACATTTAATTATAAATTCCTTTTTGTTTTGGTTTTGTTTGGGATTTGTTAGAAAAATCTCATTGTATTGGTTATCCGAGGAGAGCCAGGAAAACTCAGAAGTGTGGTTTTTTTAATTGTATAAGTCCATAGAAAAAAGACACAATTGTGAAGGTTTTGGGTGAACCTGTGAAAACCTACTTTGATAATGAACACTAATATCTCCTATGTGAGGATATTAGGAGTGGAGTAGCATTCTGTGTGGCTGTTGTTTAACAGTTGGGGAACACACAGGCAAACCACTATAATCCCTTGTGTTTCATGGTTGAATGGTTTATATTTCATATCTTTAATTATTCATTTGTGGGATGTATATGTGGATGTGAATGTTGTACTCATTTATTTCAAGCATTGTGAGAATGTTGTAATAGTTTAGAATTTATTTCTTGCTATTCCTTTATCAGTTTCATTATTTATTCTAGCAAGGTTGCCCTGTCATTTTTATGGTGAATGGTTGTCCCTAGAACAATATATATTTGAGATTGCATTTTATTCTTAAGTGCAGTTTGTATTTATTTTTCTATTCCTCTTTGGTTTGAGATTTAATATAAAGACCTTTCTAGAAATAAGGTTGTCCTATCATAAACTCTGGTTTTTGAAAATGTATCATATCTTGAAAATATGTTTTGTCACTAATTTGACAAAGGGAGAGATTATAAGTGCTATAGTTTATAGCCCCTTGTTATTGTCAAATTTATAGTGACAAAGACACTACTTTGAAGCTGTATTTGAGATGAATTAAAGAATGATTCAAGACATCAAGAGTCATGATGATAACTTCGATAGACAAGCAAAGCTTTTAAGTTCAAGATCTCAGGCTTAATTATACTTAAAGGTCACTTGTCTTCAAGTTTCAATGTCCTTGCTTCACTATTGAGGTATGACTGACCTTACGTTGACCTTTAGAGTAGGTCATTTCAGATACATAATCCATATATGTTTTATAAGTGAATTTGGTTTGTTCTAAGACTAGTCCTGAACTTTGTTTGACTAGTCCTAGCACTGGTTCGACCTATCTAAGAAATTCCATGATCAGTCCTAAGTTGTTGAAGATTTTCAAAATTTTTTGGTTACTCTACAACCAGTCCTGGAGATTGTTCGACCAGTCGTAGACCTTTGACTCAAAGTCCAGCGTTGAATATCATCTATCTACGACCAGTCGTATGCAACCTATGACCAGTCAAAGGGGACCTACGACCAATCGTGAAATTGCCTTATCTTATCGCGCCTGAAATTTTAAATTTTATTTGGTTCAATGACCAATCGTAGAGGTCTCTAGACCAGTCGAAGACGTGGTTTGCTCAGCTATATATAGAGCACGAATCTCAGAATAAAATAGAGAATTCAAGATAATTAATTCATCCTTTTGAGAGATAAGTCTGTGCTCCATTTTAAGCTAAGTGTGTGTATTTAATATTCTCTTTCATTAGCTTTATTAATTAATTTTGTTTATTATATTACAATCCAATCTGAAAAGAGGTATTGTTATTTCCCTTTCTTTGGAATCAAAATCAATTGAAGCTAGCCCATTTTGGTTTAATTTAAAATCAATTAGAATTAGAACCATTGTAATATGAGTATTGGACATTGAACTTGGACATTCAATCATCTACTCTGATTTGGTTCTTCGGGACTGCTACATTGAAGGAGAAAATCAGGTATTTTACATTTAATTGTAAATTCCTTTCTGTTTTAGTTTTATTTGAGATTTGCTAGAAAAATCTCATTGTATTGGTTATCTGAGGAGAGCCAGGAAAACTCAGAAGTGGGGATTTTTTAATTGTTTAAGCCCATAGAAAAAAGACACAATTGTGAAGGTTTTGGGTGAACCTGTGAAAACCTACTTTGATAGTGAACGCTAATATCTCTTATGTGAGGATATTAGGAGTGGAGTAGCATTCTATGTGGCTGTTGTTTAACAGTTGGTGAACACACAGGCGAACCATTATAATCCCTTGTGTTTCGTGGTTGAATGGTTTATATTTCATATCTTTAATTATTCATTTGTGGGATGTATATGTGGATGTGAATGTTGTAATCATTTATTTCAAGCATTGTGGGAATGTTGTAATAGTTTAGAATTTATTTCTTGTTATTTCTTTATCAGTTTCATTATTTGCTCTAGTAAGGTTGCCCTGCCATTTTTATGGTGAATGGTTGTTCCTAGAACAATATATATTTGAGATTGCATTTTATTCTTCAGTGCAGTTTGTATTTATTTTTTTATTCCTCTTTGGTTTGAGATTTGATACAAAGACCTTTCTAGAAATAAGGTTGTCCTACCATAAACTCTGATTTTTGGTGTAAGGTTGTCCTTATAACAACATTTGTATCAACCTCTCAAGATATAAATTTTGAGGTTGCTTTACATTCTTGCATTGTGATTTGTTTATATCATTAGTTGGCTATCAAATTTATTTAATTTTCGCTATTATAAGTTTTATTTGGCATAGTCCTATTCACACCCCCCCCCCCCCCATCTAGGACATATAGCTAGGCCTTTTCACACTCTCTCTCCCTTACAACCCTCTCTCTCATTTCAATAACACATTTTCTAAGCACCCAAAGGAGTGCACGTCCAAGCCTTTCCCAAGAGAGAAGAGTGAGTTGTGTGGCCCACTTCCCACCTCAAAATCCTTCATCCTAGCCATTCAACTCTCATCACCTTCCATCAAAGTGAAACACAAGGAGACCGGATATCCATCAGACCAATAAGATTGAACAGTGGGTACTTTATAGGCTAGATTTTTCATGTTTTGATGATGGGCCAAGTGAGGCTTACCGATTGATGGTATGGATCTCACTTTCGACTCTGGATGTGGCCGATGGCCCACCTTGATTCTCATGATCATTCCATGATGGGGCCATTCTCCATGGACGCCATCATGATGTTTATTTTTCTTGCATGAAAAGAGGTCATCTAGACCGTCCATTTTGGGTAGAGAAGAAGTCTCCACCATTGATCTTTGATTTGGTGGGCCCACATGTATTGGGACCCACTTGATGTATGATTAAATGCAAGGGAGGGCTCATAGTGGTGGAGCCCTCCATCACACATGTCTATTTCTCTCTCTCTCTCTCTCTCTCTCTCTCTCTCTCTCTCTCTCTCTCTTTCTCTTTTTCTTTTTATGTGATGTAGTTGTGTGTCCCACCTAGATGGACCCCTACCATGAAGCAAGTATTTGGTCCAACCCACTTGTAGGTGGGGCCCACTTTATATATGTTTTGTATCCACACTATCCATTATTTGGTGGTGCACCTGAGCAGGGCCCACCTTCCATACTTGGAATGCCCAAACTATCCAACGTCCCTGGACGCTGGATGTTAGTTAAAAATACAAATGTTAGCTTTGGTTTAAAGCTATTTGGGTGGACCACTTGTGTAGGGCCCACCTTGATGTATGGAGTTAATCCACACCGTCCATTCCATTCCCCAGCTCATTTTAGGCGTTGAACCGAAACATGAGGCCAATCTAAGTATCTGGTGGGCCATAGAATAGAAAACAATATCTTTATCGTTGAAATCCACATGATGTTTCCACACACCAAAATATATTAAATATTGGGCTTGTTTGGCTTGTCTTGAGCCATAGTAGCCAGTAGCTGGGGTGGATCCTTCTAATGCAGGCCCCACATATGGAAAACCATAAAAAAATATTTTTTTTAAAAAAATATACCTGCTATTGCTAACACCTGCGTTTTGGCGGACACACAGGTAGGGACCCATGCTCCCAATCGTGGTCCCCACCATGATGTGTGGAAACATTAACACCGTGCATTTTAAGGGCCCCTCCTATCTATGGGCCACCCCAAGAATCAGCCATTTGTGGAGCTCACGTGGCCCACGTCACAAGAAATAGTGGGATTGGGCGTTTGCCATTGAAACCCTTTTTGCTGTTACAGAAGTGTTGGATCCTTATGAAAATTTTTTTTCCTCTTTATCAGGGCTTGTGTAACCTTATCAACGGTTTGGATGAAAGATAAACATTATGGTGGGCCCCATGTGGGACCCACTGATGTATGTATTGCATTCCACACCGTCTAGATGACTGGACGGTGGAACCCACTATGGTGCTTGTGTTTTACCCACACCGTCCACACCATTGGACGGTGGGACCCCCCAATGATGTATGTGTTCTCTCCACACCATCCATCCTTGTGGGACCCACCATGATGCATGTGTTGCATCCAAACCATCCAACCATTTAGCAAGCTCGTCTTATGGCTTGAGGCTAAAAATTAAGACAGATCTAGGATTAGGTGGAACACAGCATAGAAAATAGTGGATTTGACCATCCACCATTAAAACCCCTTTTAGGTCAGTGTGACCTTATGATCAGATTGGATGGGAAATAAATGTTATCTTGGGCCTTGGGAATTTTAATGGTGGAAATCATTATCACCACTTATCTTTGGGTATGACCCATTTAATATGCATGGGGCCCAATTGGTGTGGCCCATTTAATATACATATGGCCCTTGTGATGTGACCCATTTGCCATATGAGGGCCCATTGTGATGTATTCAGAGGCCCATGGGATATGGCCCATTGTAATGTACATAAGGCCCATTGATGTGGCCCATTTGATGTATCTGAGGCCCACGGGTCGAGGCCCAAAGAGATGTATATAAGTCCATTACAATGTGTGATTTCATCGTGGTATATATAATGATGTTTATGGTGGGTCGTGCCTTAGGAACAATGATGGTTTGACGTCCACATTGTAAGAATAATGTTGGTTAAATATTCCCATTATAACTCTCCCTAGGGCCTATTGATAGGCCCGTTCTTGTTGTGTGTAGGCCGTCTAGGCCTATTTGCATTGTAAGGATAGTTCATTACTTTATAACATGTTTAATACAATTCTATGATTCATGCCCATACGCATCATATGTATGTTTGATATGAGGAATGTTTGATTATAACATAAGCCGTTGGGCTGAGACATTTACGGGACTCCTTACGAGATAAAGTCTCCCACATGATCGCCTGGTACATGCGAGATTGCTATATGATTGTATGGTGTGACTCATGCATCTCGCATATGTGTGACTTGATCATTATATGCCCTAGCGACATCAGGGTCGTGGCTCCACAGACACATTGTGGATGGTCGTATCGGATACTTAAAATACTTAGTTTTAGCACTGTGAGCACTTAGGATGTCTTTGGGTGAAAGTCCCAGAACCTTTTTGGTACTAAGAGGTGCTCCAAAGTTTAGACCGAGTGGATCCATGAGCGCTCGAGTGTCGAATACCAGTAGGCCGCGTCTCCCACTGTGTCATGGTCGGTTGGAAGGGGGTGTGGCCTTATCCTCCCGAGTGAGTGGGCTATAAGCTAGGTTAAGTTTGACCAGCTCGTAAATGAGTCCGCTATCGATGAGCCGGATAGGTATTGGCAAACTACTGGTCAGGAGGATAGTGAGGTTTATTCTGGTTGTTAGGTTGTGTGGCTAGGGAGACGACAGTCGGTGTGGAGTATACTAGACCCCGGTGATATTCCAAAGAGGAACTGTCCTGATATGTGTTCTTGATGAATACTGGTATGCTTTCTTTGCATCTTGTATATGACATTTGGCTACAAAGGCCTCGCATCACATGACCTTGGTATGGCCGATAGCATTCATGCCTTACATTACATAGCTTTGGTACAGCTGATAGCATTCATGGACTTACCGTATATTTTCACGTTACTCTGATATTGTACACTTGGCACTTGCCTTGCGCACACACTTACACCACCCCCTAAGCTTTTGTAAGCTTATGCACGACCGTTGCGTGCAGGTGGCATTGGATGGCAGCAGCGTTGAGGCAGGAGCGTACATTAAATTATTTTGGAGTTTTTGATCACCTTGTATTTCCCTTTCCACATTGTACTCAAAAGTTTTTGATATAGTGGATATGTGGTGATGTTGTTTTGTGACTTAATTATGCTCCATTACAAAAAAAAATAAATTCATACTGAAAATCCTCTTTGTAGGATCTCAAGATCAGAATCTGGCATGTGAGTGCCGAGATCCGGGAATGGGGCACTACAGAGGCTATCAACACCGGATTCAGTGATCGAGAATTTTGTGAGCTTATTTTCTAAGTTTGGGGCATGACACGTACTATTCAGAGCAAAGGATCAAACACTATAATATATGTGGGAATATAGTGGAGAGGGGTTTCCTTAAAACTTTCATAATCATATATTGGGCTTGCCTAAATGTGATTCACATATCTAATCCACTCATTATGTGTGTCCCACTTGGATGAGGGGTTAGACCCAGTTTCAACCGCATTTAAAACTCATGTGGGCTGCACCAAGTGCGTATATATTTTTTAGGATATCTTCACATAGTTTTAGATGGTATTGCCCACTTGAGTTTCGTATACAGATGATTTTTGAGATATCTCATAACCTAAAGGGGACACATCAAATCCACAGTGTTGATGTTTGACACACATCATGATGGAGCCTACAAAACTTACTAACATCAATTCTAAGGTTCTCACGCGGTCAGTAAGTTGGGTCACAATTTTAACCAGAATATTTGACCCATTTTACATGTCTGGTCCATTCACTCTATTTTACTGATCAATACTCTCAATTTGACTAGTTACTTGCCTTAATCAGGCTACATATGAGAAAGATATTGGGCATACAAGATTGATCAACAATTTCTGTGAAATTTGATTTAAACATCTGAAGTTATTTACTCTTCAATTTGAACTGATTAGATTGTCCAAAAATGATTAAAGGTTCAATTAGTGGATGTGCCTAATAATTTAGTAATTTTATTTTTCATAGATAAATTTCAATTTCCATTTAAAAATAATATATTCTTTTCAAAATGTATATTTTAAAAACATTATATGCTAGAATTGTGTGCATGTCATCAATTAGTGTATATTTTAATAATGTAGACCGTCAAAAAAATATATTTAATTTCTAAGCATTATTCTACAATGCATATAAATCAATATGATCGTAACCATCCATAACAACATTCCAAATTTTACTGTAACAAGAAAATATTTTATAGTCTATCTTACAAAAATTTAATTGATTTTCTATAGAATCATAAGCAATCCATGACAGGTCCTAACCATCAATGCTTGTCTGAGAGCTTAGGCCACCCTTTTTACTCACAGAGAAATATAATAGTGAATCATAATTTTACACTGAGAAATGCCTATGTACTATCAGCTTAACCTAAAGGGGACACATCAAATCTACGATGTTAATGTTTGACACACATCATGATGGGGCCCACAAAACTTAATAACATCAATTCTTAGGTTCTCACGAGGTCAAAGTTGGGTCACAATTTTGACCAGAATATTTGGCCCATTTTACATGTCTGGTCCATTCACTCTATTTCACTGATCATTACCCTTAATTTGACTAGTTACTCACCCCAATCATGCTACATATGAGAAAGATATTGGGCAAATGGTAGATGCCTTGGAATTTACTCTGGTAAGGGTAACGAGTAACTCACCTAACTAGTTTACTCCCGTTACCTAACGAGACCTCAAATTAGGAATGTTTTAAGGAAACCCTTCTCCACTACATTCAGGGGAGTTACTCATTACCCTTACCAGAGTAAACTCTGTGGGGTCCACTGTTATTTATTTATTTTATCCACTCCATTCATCCATGTTAAAAGATAATTTGAGGTCTAGAGAACAAAAAGGAAGCATATCCAAAGCTCAAGTGGACCACACCATAGGAAATAGTGTGATTGAACATCTACCATTTAAAATTTCTTGAAGGCCATAGAAGTTTTTGGACAATTTTGATCAGTCCAGATTGAAGAGTAAATAACTTCAGATGTTTAAATCAAAATTCACTCAAATTGTTGATCAATCTTGTTTGCCCAATATTTTTCTCATATGTAGTGTGATCGGGGCGAGTAACTAGTCAAATTGAGGGTAATGATCAGTAAAATATAGTGAATGGACTAGAGATGTAAAATGGGTCAAATATTCTGGTCAAAATTGTGACCCAACTTATTGACACCTTGAGAACCTAAGAATTAATGTTAGTAAGTTTTGTGGGGCCCATCATGATATGTGTCGAACATCAACACCGTGCATTTGATGTGTCCCCTTTAGCTTATGAGATATCTCAAAAATCATCTGTATATGAAACTCAGGTGGGCCATACCATCTAAAACCATGTGAAGACATCCTAAAAATTATAAAAGCACTTGGTGGAGCCCACATGAGTTTTGAATGCAGCTGAAACTGGGTCTAACCCTTCATCCAAGTGGGACACCTAATATTTGTGTTTTCTCTTCATTCATATCCTTTTGATATTATGAATAGGTTAGATGACAAATAAACATCACTGTGGGCCCAAGGAAGGTATCAACGGTGGAAATCATTATTCCACATTATTTCATGTGGCATGATGCTCTGTGGGCCCCACCATGATGTATGTGTTTAATCCATGCTGTCCATCTATTTTTAAAGATCATCTTACAGCATGAGACCAAAAATGAGGTATATCCCAATCTGAAATGGACCACATTACAGGAAACAGTGTTAAATGAGCATCAACTATTAAAAACATTTCGGGGGCCATAAAAATTTTAGATCAAGATGATTTTTGTTTTTCCCCTTCACCTAGGCTTGTATGACCTAATAAACAGATTGGACGTCAAATAAACAGTACAGTGGGCCTTAACAGGATTTTAATGATGGATATCCAATCACTATTGTTTTTATGTGGTATGGTCCACCTGAGTGGGTGGCACGTAGGCTCAGGTACCATTTTAGGGCATCCAGAGAGGGACACCCTAATTCATAGCTCTCATATTCAAATATCTGTCTCTCACACGCTCTCCCTAATCGACAGGTCGGATAAAAATAAATATTACAATGGGTACTAAGGTGGGCCCATAAAGTTTTTAATGGTGGTTGTTCAATTACCATTATTTTTTATGTTGTAGTCTACTTAAGATTTGAATATGATTCATTTTTGGGCTCATATCCTACAATGAGTTAGCAAAACAAATGGACCATATACATATACAATATATAAATCAAAGTGGGCTTTCGTGTGCCATGGTCCACTTGAGTTTTGGATTTACTGAAAATTTGGGATCAACCCACACCATTAGGGTTGTTCATGAGTCAAGCTAGCTCGACTAACTCGCTCAACATGGCTCGAGTCAGCTCGAATTGACTTGGCTTGAATGGCCGACTCGGGCTGAGTCAAGCTATTTTTTTGTAGCTCACGTTAAGTTCGAGCCAAGTTCGACCAGGTGGTATTTCAACTCGACTCAAGCTCGAGCTCGACTCGGCTCGTTATTAATTTATATATATATATATATATATATATATATATATATATATATATATATATATATATATATATATATATATATATATATATATATATATGGGAAAAGGTTCTATACGGCCGAGCTCATGGGAACTTCTCATGAGGTCGAGCTGTGTGGGCCCCACCGTGATGGGTGTTGAACATCTACCCCATCAGTCAGATGCACCATTCCATGGTGGGTCTAGGGCTTAAAATCAAGTCAATTCGTGACTTTTTTTGGGCCACACCACATACAAAAGTTGAGAGGGGTTACCCTCCATTAAAATATTCATAATCATTTGTTGGGCCCACCGAGATGTGGTTCACAAATCCAGGCCATCCATTATGTGTGTCCCACTTAGATGAGGAGTGAGACCAAGTTTCATACGCATCAAAATTTCAGGTGGGCCCCACCAAGTGCTTTTATATGTTTTAGGCATTTCTTCACATGATTTTAGATGGTATGGCCCACCTAAGTTCCGCGTATGGATGATTTATGGGATATCCCATAATTTAAAGGGGGCCCATCAAATACACGGTGTTGATGGTCAACACGCATCACAGTGGGGCCCACACAACTCGACCTCGTGGGAAGTTCCCCTGAGCTCGACTGTATAGAACCTTTTCCCTATATACCCGACCCCACCCAACCTTAGCCCCCTTTCCCTTTCTTCTCTTTCTCTACCCGCCGCATGCCCTCTCAACGCTCGCCCGATGCCCAACCACCAGAAATCTCTCTTCTCTCTCTCTCTCTATCTCTCTCGCACCCTCTCCCCCTTCTCTCTCTCTCTGTCTCTCTCTTCCTCTCTCTCTCTCTGATCTCTCCAACCTACCGTTACCGCACGCCCTACCCATGCATGCCTTCTCTCTGTCTCTAAAGCTCGGTGAGGTATCTCTCTCTCTCTCTCAATCTCAATACCGATTTAGGGATTTGGGGATTTAGCAATTTGTGGATTCCTGATTCGATGTGGACCCTCATGGCTTGTTTTAAAGATGAGAGACCTTTGTAGGAATTCTTTTTGAATTTCAGGTGCTAAGGGACAATAATTTCTATTGGTATGTTTGATTTTCTAGGATCGTTTTAGTTTCTATTGGAGGGTGCTTGTATGCATACCACTTGTACAGAAAGTGAATCACAATAAGTGATAGAAACTGACCAACAGTCTAGCTTTTCTTGTTCCAAGCATAGTTCATCAGTCATACCAACAGAGAGATTTTAGGAATTAAATTCTGAATATTGACAAGCTTTTTGCAGGATGTCTTCCATCGAAGTTATTATTATTTTTCTTGAATTTACTTATAAACTCATGGTTTTATGTTTAACTTTTCTTAAGTTGTTATGTTTGTTTTTGAGTCATTTCAATTATTTTAATTGGTTGTATTAGCTGTTTCCAGGAAAGAAAAGAAGCATTTAACTCTGGATTTTGTATAAGCTCCAACATGTGTATGCTTTATGGTTGCATTGAGATGATGAGTGTAGCTTATGAAAATATATTCTTCATGCGTTTAGGTTATAGCCTTGTTTGTTTTTTTTCTACAACCCATAATTCTTGATTGATTAAAAAAAAAAAAACTCTTTTGTTAAATTTGCTTTTGTGGGTTTATTTGTTATTGAGTCTTCTTTTATTGTTAGAATTTGGTGTGTATGAAGAATGCTTATAGTAAAAAAAGGCTGTGAGTTTTGGAATCTGAGAAGTTTATAGATTGCTTGTAGTTTTGTTGGTACTATTTCTTGGTGAATTACAGCTTGATAACAATATGACTTTTTTTTTGAGTTTTTTGAGGTTAAAATGGTATTCAAGGGGTGATCCTATAAGTTTGTGATTATGTTACTTGAGTAAGAATCAGTGAGGAAGTGACACTTTTTGTAACTAGATGGTGTTATTAATATGAGTGGGTTGGATTTCTCTATCCCACTGTAGACATTGAAATGGTTGCATAGGTCTTCTAGATCTGATGGAACAAATATTTCCTTAACCAAATTAAACATTGTAGCCTTTTCTCCTTTCACTTAAATTGAAATCAGAATCTATCAATTTTTGTAGATGCAAACTTCATGATTTCATAACGTTTTGGAAAACCTTCCTGATAGACCTAACTTTGCGGACATACAAGATAGAACAAAGACTGTCTTTACTGAAGACTTTTCTATTTGTTTCTTTTTTAGATTTCTCAATTTTTAGAACTTCAGGCTTTCAACTAGAGATATAGAATGGATAAAGTCTCTGTTCTTAAATTTAGTAATGCATTTCATGTTTACGTCATGACATGTTAGCTAGATACTTCATTTTTGGCTAATAGACTGATATCATTTAAAAGAAAAGGAAAACATGTTACTACCTTATTCAAAGAAACAACTCATCTAAGCATTTGGATTTTTGGCTTTTGAGGTATTTAGCATAGCTTTTCCATTGTTCATTTTCTTTTTTCATGAATGACCATCATCACTATTCTAATGTATGCTTTAGTTTGGAGAAAAATGATATGAGGTAAGAGGTCATCTACACCAAAAGGTGTATGGTGTCTTCCTTAATATAAATCACACAATGACTTCCGATGACTTTCTTCTCTACTCATGAGATTGGCATTTCGTATCACAGCATGTTATTTATTGCTTATAAATAAGCACTGAAAATTAATGATGAAAAGCATATGCTCCTAGAAAAACTCATTATCATCATCTAAGCCTCATCCTAATTACTTCATTAATTTGATGGTCATGGTTGATAGTAAGATTATATTTTTTTATTTTCTTTCCAAGCATTATTTGTAATTTCTTTAAAATATCTTTAGTAGTGTGAGCTTATGAACAAGTTAGATAACAAATAAACATCATCGTGACCCTTAAGTAGGATTTAATAGTGAAAATCGTTATTCACACTATTTCATTTGCTATTGTGTAATGCCTTGAAAATCGGGAGTCGAGCGTAAACTCCACTCCCAAGTTCCAACGAATCACTTATACAACATAGATAATGATGATTGAATGTTGCACATATTGGTGCATTTAACATGAGTGGGATTAGACCAAAACAACATATTATACTCCAGAGATAGTTAAATTTCACAAGCGGAAGACGGTGATAGATATATAAAATATATAAACTATTGTAAGTCTCCAGAGTTTGAAATGTTACCAGGTTAAATATATATATGTATACTCCAAAAATGAACAAAATGAAGATACTTGAGTATTCTAAAGGTGCAAACTAACACGTGTAATGGCATCTAATTAGCATTCCTGTAACCCGTCGATCAAAACACGGCTCACATGAACCCTCCTGAAACTACATGTAGGAGAATGCCTCCTCATCATCCTAAAAGTCTGGCACTGCCTCGCAGGCATCGCCATCACCTGTAGCTAAGACAGAGTCTGCTTGGTGTTTAAAATACTGTCCCATAATATGGGAGTGAGTGATCAACTCAGTGGAGCAATAAAGTAAAGGTTAACATGTTATCAATTCAGTCAAGCAGTAATGATAAAGCAGTACAATCAAAA
The DNA here is from genome assembly GCA_037074715.1 of Magnolia kwangsiensis. Taxonomy (NCBI): domain Eukaryota; kingdom Viridiplantae; phylum Streptophyta; class Magnoliopsida; order Magnoliales; family Magnoliaceae; genus Magnolia; species Magnolia kwangsiensis. The sequence goes on from CM073571.1 coordinate 106,899,528, forward strand.
AAGTCCTAAGTACTCTGATTAATGCGAGAATATGATGTAGTAATGATGCATGCCCTCGCCTGCACTCTCTCTGCGATCTTCATCTCACGGTTGCACATGTTAGTCACTTCCTCAGTGCTCTGCCCTACGCTAAATGACACATGCAATGCGGTGCATGAACATGATTACTAAGTTCTTATTAGTCCTTTTCATACAACAGGATTGGGAAACTAAGGCAACTCCCTTATATCAATTGCCAAACAATGATCCATTCTAGGGTCATCGGTCTTAGTAAATCTCATACGATGTTGTGGTTCTAGGTCATTACAAAGGGCTCGTCACTTGATCAGTGTAGGCTTAGTTTATACTCTAGTTACTACGGAAAGGCTCGTCTCCTCAGCACAATCTCAAAGTATGCTCGAAGTCACTACAAAGGGCTCGTCACCTTATAAGTGTAGGACGACAGCTCGAATACAGTGTCCCATACCACTGCATTTAGCTCACGAGCTTTGGTTGCTCACTGGTCACTACGGGAGGCTCATCACCCTAGCGTAGGCCGACAGCTCGACCACGGTGTCCCATACCACCATACCTGGCTCATGAGTCTTAATGGATTGAGGTACCAAGGTTAAAGGGGCTTTTTCACTAGTAAGTTTGGAACCTTAGGTTCAAGTAGTAGCATCCATACATGGTGAACATACATTGGGCCAATCGTTTTATTAGACGAGTTTGACTAATACGAGTGTACGCTGAATTAATCGATAAAGTACCGTTGTCGACGATCCTCGTACGACTCAGATTCACCGAACGCATCAATTATGGCGAGTCTAACTCAACCACTTAAACAGGAATTTGTTACCGATTGCCTGGACTATACTATAGTCATAAACACCCTCCAAAATAATTTATTTCACATATGATAGTCAAGTACAACATGTGACAACCAAACCACAGAGAGATCTGATTTGAGCATTTTGTCAAACACATAGTATACATGTTAACCTACATAAACATTTCATTACAAATCACGTAGTAGCAAGATAGAGTACATAAAGGGAACTGTAACTATATACAAGGTAATTGAGAAACCCATCTCAATGGCCTTATTAAATACATTTCAGTGAGCATGTACTCATTCAGGCATTTTATCAAACACTTAGGCTACACACTTCACATACATGTAATAAATTTGTTAAAACACATATTATAGCAAATCCTCTCACAAGGGAGTTGCCACACGTACATCAAGCATGTATTCTCAAACATCAATCATAACAAGCATAAATCATAATTTCATATTCATTTAATCATTTCAATAAACACATAGAATACATTAAAATCAATGTAGCTTACATATATATATATATATATATATATATATATATATATATATATATATATATATATATATATATATATATATATATATATATATATATATACAGAAAACATCGTATCTAAGAATATGTGACAGAAATCAAGTCAGTCATAAACCATTACTGACATTGAAAGCCTTGAAAACCATAATATAAACGTTTACGGTCCACACCTTTTGCCCGTACGCTGACTACGAACTCGGTTCATCTACGCCACCTTCGTCTATGGCACAACGGCTACCTAATTTATGAAATAGGTTAGCTATTTCATAATTTACTCTATTTGAATCCCTAAGACAGATTAGGGTTAGCGTTTACTTACCCAAATCTAACTCAAAGTTCATAGAATAACGTAGAAGAGAGGTGATTTAGTGTGTGTAGCAACAAGGAAGGATTACAACAAAACTCCTCACAAACTCCCGTTCTTCCTTCTTCTTTTCCTCTCCCTTTTTTTTTTCTCTCTCTCTTACCTAGGGTTTTGAAATTTGTATGAAAGAGAGAGGGGGGGTTGGGGGTTTATGGTCCTTATATAAGCCCAGGACTGACACAAATGGCCCCAGGGCCATGGTATACTTATATTTTAGACAAACGCGGGCCGTTTCGATCCAACGAAGCTATTCCGGAGGCCCCTTTTCTGCGTGCAGTCAGACTTAAGCTCCCTAACCATAGATCTAGGTCAGTCTAAGTTTTTAGTCTAATTGGGCCAGTGTATTGGCTACGGGGGACCTGTCTCAATTCGACGGTAACCGACATTCGATCAAGGCCACAAGTGCACTGACATATGTGGGACATTTTCCTTGATCTGAGAGTCTAATTGGGTTAGATTTTGATGATCTAAACCCTTATATTTGGCCTGCAAGCGACACGACTCAGATTTCTTAAATTTGAATTTAATTTTAAAAATATTCATATTTCTCACACACTTCGCTTCGGGCTCAAGTAAATCGTCATGGGATATCATCTGGACTTAATTTTCAAGGTGGTTGTCAAGTCCAGCAAGATGGTCGTATTCATTTAGCATTGGGGTAATCAGACTTTCGACGTGCGGTCCAGGTCCGATACAAAGTTTTAGCGTGCTCCCGAGAGTAGTCGGGTTTAGAGATTGATCCTAGGTTTCTAGGTAACATAGGATTAGCGGTTCTACTCATTTTAGGTCTTGTAGTTCATATTTAAAGTAGGTCAAGCTAATTCTACTAAGTATTTAGTTTAGTACTTAACAAAATTAAACCATAATTACGATAGAATATGATCCTAGGGAAGTTCTACGCCCCTTTCTGGTACTTTTAGTTAGTAGATTATTTTAATTAATTTTTTAATATTTCATCATCAATTTTACTCCGTCTTCACCAAATTTCATGAGATTTAGTGTTGTAGAATAATTCTAAAAATTCTAGAAGCAGCAGCTGTCCAAACTATTATTTTTGGACAATTGTCACAATGACCTATTTTTAACTATACTAAATATTTTCTTATATTTTTTTACATATTTTTATATGAAACTAGACTCATTTAGCTTTAAAATGGCTTTTAAATCACCTAAATTAGAGTTATAACGAGGGAGATATGACCTTTTGAAGTCAAATGAAAAGTGTAGGAAAAATGCAGAAAAATGGGCTGCCCGACCTGCTAAGCCCACTATACGGACGAGGCCTCGCCAAACCGGTGAGGCCGTTGCCGACCACTGGACTTTTCGACGAGGGCTCGCCGGTGGGGCGAGGTCCTCCTGCCCCCTGTACCCTAGAAACATGTGGGACCCACTGTGGGCCCCCCTGGACATGCTTCGATAGGTCCCCCACTCCGTTTAATGTGGTTTCACTGATCTGATATTTGAAATGGGTGTAGCTTTCAATCTGGAATGGGTTACACGACGTACAATATATGATTTTTGGGTAAGAGAAGCTAATATATTCAAATATCCTATCTCTATCATGAGATTCCAAAAATTCAATAGTCAAAATCCTATTTTATTCATGTATTTACCATTTATATTAAGTTTTAGTTTAAGTATAGTTCTTCACCAATTAAACTTCAGGATTTGTGTCTAATATGAAAGTACTTGGAGAAATTTGAATAATAAGGTGGTGAAAGATAAGATTTTGAAGGAAATGGGTTGAAAGGGGATCCGAGGCTTTAGGATTGACTTCTGAGAAGTCAATTTAAGATATTATGAGCGACTCATTGCCTAAGGACGTCTAACTCTAGGTTGGCAAAAATCCAGGGTATTACAATCTACCCCCCTTAAAACTAATTTCATCCCTAAAATTCGCTAAAAGTAATGAGTACAGATTCTATTATTCCTTTCGCCTAAGCTTTATGAATTTTAAGTTTATATGCATGATGGGGTGTATACTATCTATGCTAATCTATCTCACTTTAGTTTACCCTCCTTAAAATTGTTTCGCCCTGAAATTGGCTAAAGCTCATATTGGGGCCGAATTCAACGAGCATATTATCGATACACTGACATTGGTAATTGCAATTCAGCTGCACCCATTGTTAGGCCTATTCTTTAATATGGATTGATTTAATACTTAAATCTTAATTGTTATTATTCCAGTAACTTCATTGTCGACATTCTAAGGAAGATTTAGATCCTATTTAGGGGGCTTATCCTTAAGTATAACCTTGATTAATTTCCTTCGATCTTAGGACAGTGGGGAAAGGGCCAACCACGCTTTCGCTGCGCCACTAGATCCACCAGTTGTATTAGCTAACCTAACTAGATTGGGTTCATAGTGTTCTACCCCCCTTAAAAATTATTTCTACTCTCAAGGCTCAAGAATCTGTCCTGATCTGTATGTCAGAACAAGGTATAATTTAGGACCTATCCATGACATGAAATGGTAAACAATCTCTAAATACATTAGTCTTCCTCCCATCGATGATGTGTGCTATAACGTTGGTACCTATGTTATAGAAAGGAGCTAAAAATGATGGGTGTTGTGGTTGATTTCAGGGACAGGTGTGAGTTTGTGACAAAATGCCTAATCTCTATTGGCTATATATCCTTAACACTTCCAAAAGGCAAAGTAATTAACTTTTGGTTGTAGGTGGTCAGGCCAACATGGAAGAAAAGTTGTGTAGTGGGTCTGAGCCGGATACATAGACCTTCTGCCTAAACTATGACAGAAAATTTGTCGTATCAGTTCTTAATCCCAGTTGATTTCGATCTTCTACTTGATCAGAGCATTGATTTCATTGGTAACTACCACGATTGAGAATTTGATTCAAACCACGAATACTTCTCTTATATCTAATTCTTCTACTATCTGTTCTCGATTATAATAAGTCTTTGGGAAGGAAATTCTAAAGGGCGTGCTGGTTTATCCTAACATTCAATTCGAGGGATATATAAGTTTTCTCTAAATGTGACTAGTTTCTAAATCAAAACAGCTTTCCTAAGGGTTATTAAAGAAGCCTATAAGTATCAAGGGAATGCAACAAAGGAACGAGGTCTCACTCTAACCAAATCAAGACAACTAACTAAGTCTACATTTTAATTATCTTAGCAAAATCAGACTTTTACATTCATTAGTATAAGCAATATTCTAGTCTTAACTTGGGAGTAGAGGTAAACCAATAGTTGTAATCCAAAGTGTATGTTTATACGCTAGATGATTTTGTACCATTTCTAATACAAGGAATTGTTTTATCGCTTAGGGTCAAAAATTGTCTGATTAAAATTGAGTTGCCTGAACTTGAATTTAACTGCACTCGAGCACTTCACATATGCTAATACCAGCTAAGGAGGTCTTAGGGTTCACATTATTAATTTATTAGATTTTCTATACCACCAGATCTTTCGAAATCTAGGAGTACCAACTCTAGGTCCAAAACTCTAGATATCCCAACACTTGATGGTCACTGTTTATGGACTAAGCTACAGTGTTTGGTCTCGCCCGTCGGTAGAGACCGTTCTAACGGAATGCAAGGGTCGAGATCCCGTTTCGACTTTCACTCGATGCTTGCACTTGTCTTCTTCTTAGAATGGTTTGGACGGCTAGGTCCGGCCTCATTTGGGGCCGTTCTCTTCCTTCCCATAAAGGAAAGAAGTGTAGGGATCGAGAAGATGGTTGTAACTAGCTCAAAAAGAGCCATTGGGTTAAAAAAGTTTGTAGGGTGAGATGGGTTTGTGGGTTTGGAAGGTTATGAGACACAAAAGATGGGTTTTTTTTGACTATCGGTGTTTATGTGATTGAGATCCATTCGCATAAACTTGAACGCGTATGGGCAAAACTACAGTAGTTAGTCTCACCTGTCGGCAAAACTTAGGATTCTAATGTGGTTTCTAAATTCCATCACCCCCTTCCTAAGTCAGAGTGCGTTAGAATGCGTCGTGATACCACAAACTAGGTCCAGTTTAATCCAAATCATGCTCTGATGCCATCTTGTAATGCCCTGAAAATCGGGGGTCGAGCATAAACTCCACTCCCAAGTTCCAATGCATCATTTATGTAACATAGATAATGATGATTGAATGTTGTTCATATTGGTGCATTTAACATGAGTGAGATTAGACAAAAATAACATATCATACTCCAGCGACAGTTAAATTTCACAAGCAGAAGACGGTGATATATATATAAAATATAAAAACTGTTCTAAGTCTCTAGAGTGTGAACATGTTACCAGGTTAAATATATACATGTATACTCTAAAAATGAACAGAATGAAGATACTTGAGTGTTCCAAAGGTACAAACTAACAAATGTAATGGCATCTAATCAACATCTCTGTAACCCCGTCGATCAGAACACGACTCACATGAACCCACCTAAATACTGCATGTAGGAGAATGCCTCCTCATCATTCTCAAAGTATGGCACTGCCTCACAAGCATCGCCGTCATCTGCAGCTAAGACAGAGTCTGGTTGGTGTTTAAAATAAGGTCCCGTAATGTGGGAGTGAGTGATCAACTCAGTGGAGTAATAAAGCAAAGGTTAACATGTTATCAATTCAATCAAGAAGTAATGATAAAACAGTATAATCAAACAAGTCCTAAGTACTCTGATTAATGCAAGAATGGGATGTAGTAATGATGCATGCCCTCGCCTGCACTCCCTCTACGATCTTCATCTCACGGTCGCACATGTCATTCACTTCCTCAGTACTCTACACAACGTTAAACGGCATATGCAATGCGGTGCATGAACGTGATTACCAAGTTCTTATTAGTCATTTTCATATAGAAGGATTGAGAAACTAGGGTACCTCTCTTATATTAATTCTCAAGCAATGATCCATTATAGGCTCATGAGTCCTAGTAAATCTCATACGTGTTGTGGTTCTAGGTCACTACAAAGGGCTCGTCACCTGATCAGTGTAGGCCTAGTTTATACTCTAGTTGCAATGGAAAGGCTCGTCACCTCAGTCCAATCTCAGAGTATGCTCGAGGTCACTACAAAGGGCTCGTCACCTTATCAATGTAGGCCGACAGCTTGAATACAGTGTCTCATACCACTGTATTCGGCTCAAGAGCTTTGGTTGCTCATTGGTCATTATGGGGAGGCTCGTCGCCCCAGCATAGGCCGACAGCTCGACCACGGTGTGCCATACCACCATGCCCGGCTCAGGAGTCTTAGCGGATGGAGGTACCAAGGTTAAAGGAGCTTTTTCACTAGTAAGTTTGGTACCTTAGGTTCAAGCAGTAGTGTCCATACATGGTGAACATACATTGGGCCAATCGGTTTATTAAACGAGTTTGACTAGTACGAGCGTACACTGAATTAATCGACAAAGTACCATTGTCGACGATCCTCATATGACTCAGATTCACCGAATACATCAATTGTGGCGAGTCTAGCTTAGCCACTTAAACAGAAATTTATTACCGATTGCATGGACTATACTATAGTCCCAAACATACTCCAAAACAATTTATTTAACATATGATAGTCAAGTACAACATGTTATGACCAAACCACAGGGAGATCTCATTTGAGCATTTTGTCAAACACATAGTGTACATTTTAACCAACATAAACATTTCATCACAAATCACGTAGTAGCGAGATCGAGTACATAAAGGGAACTGTAACTATATACAAGGTAATTGAGAAACCCATCCCAATGGCCTTATTAAATACATTTCAGTGAGCATGTACTCATTCAGGCATTTTATCAAACACTTAGGCTACACACTTCACATACATGTAATAAATTTGTTAAAACACATATTATAGCAAATCCTCTCACAAGGGAGTTGCCACACGTACATCAAGCATGTATTCTCAAACGTCAATCATAACAAGTATAAATCATAATTCCATATTCATTTAATCATTTCAACAGACACATAGAATGCTTTAAAATCAACGTAGCTTACATATATATGTAATATACAGAAAACATCATATCTAATCATATGTGACAACAATCAAGTTAGTTATAAACCATTACTGACATCAAAACCTTGAAAACCATAACCTAAACATTTACAGTCCACACCTTTTGCCGATACGCCGACTACGAACTCGGTTCGTCTACGGCACCTTCGTCTATGGCACAACGGCTACCTAATTTATGAAAAATGTTAGTTATTTCACAATCTACTCTATTTAAATGGCTAAGACAGATTAGGTTTAGGGTTTACTTACCCAAATCGAACTCAAAGTTCATAAAATAACGTAGAAGAGATTCAATTCAATGTGCATAGCAACAGGGAAGGATTACAGCAAAACTCTTCACAAACTCTCCCTTCTCCCTTCTTCTTTTCCTCTCCATTTTTTTTCTCTCTCTTACCTAGGGTTTTGAAATTCGTATGGGAGAGAGAGAGGGGGGGGGGGGGGGGGGAGGGGTTTTATGGTCCTTATAAAGGCCCAGGACTGACACAAATGGCCTCAGGGCCATGATATACTTATATTTTAGACAAATGTGGGCTGTTTCGGTCCAACGAAACTGTTCTAAAGGCCCCTTTTCTGCATGCGGTTGGACTTAAGCTCCCTAACCATGGATCTAGGTCAGGCTAATTTTTCAGTCTGATCGGGTCAGTGGATCGGCCGCGGGGGACCTGTTTGAGTTCGACGGTCACCGGCATTCGATTAAGGCCACAAGTGCACTAATATGTGTGGGACATTTTTCCTGATCCGAGGGCGTAATTGGGTTAGATTCTTACGGTCTGAACCTTTATATTTGGCCCGCAAGTGACACGACTCAGATTTCTTAAATTCAAATTTAGTTCTAAAAACATTCACGTTTCTTACACACTTCGCTCCGGGCTCAAGTAAATCGTCATGGGATACCATATGGACTTGATTTTTAAGGTAGCTATCAAGTCCAGTAAGATGATTGTATTCGTATAGATTTGGGATAATCGGACTTTCGACGTGCGCTCCAGGTTCGATACGAAGTTTCGGCATGCTCCCAAGAGCAACCGAGTTTAGAGATTGATCCTAAGTTTCTAGGTAACGTAGAATTAGTGGTTTTAGTCATTTTGGGTCTTGTAGTTCATATTTAAAGTGGTTCAAGCTAATTCTACTAAGTATTTAGTTTAGTACTTAACTAAATTATGCCCTAATTACGGCAGAGTATGGTCCTAAGGAAGTTATATGCCCCTTTCTAGTACTTATAGTTAGTATATTATTTTAATTATTTTTCTAATAGTTCATCATAAAGTTTACTCTATCTTCACCAAATTTCATGAGATTTCGTGTTGTAAAAAAATTCTAAAAATTTTAAAAGCAGCAGTTGTCCAAACTATGATTTTTGGATAGTTGTCACAACGACCTATTTTTAACCATTCCAAAACTTTTATTATATTTTTTTACATATTTTTATTTGAAATTAGACTCATTTATCTTAAAATTAGATTTTAAATTACCTAAATTGGAGTTATAACGAGGGAGATATGACTTTTTAAAGTTAGATAAAAAGTGTAGGAAAAATGTAGAAAAATGGGTTGCCCGACCCGCCAGGCCCGCTATATGGACGAGGCCTCGCCAACCACTAGAATTTTTGGTGATTTCTTGCCTGTGGAGAGAGTTCCTCCTACTCCCTAGACCCTAGAAACTTGTGGGACCCACTGTGGTCCCCCTGGTCATGCTCCGATAGGTCCCCAACTCCATTTGATGTAGTTTCACTGATCCGATATTTGAAATGGGTGTATCTTTCAATTTGGAATGGGTTACGTGACATACAATATATGATTTTGGGGTAGGAGAAGATAATATATCTAAATATCCTATCTATTTTATAATATTCCAAAAATTAAATAGTCAAAATCCCATTTTATTCATATATTTACCATTTACAGTAAGTTTTAGTTTAAGTATAGTTCTTCACCATTTAAACTTTAGAATTTGTGTCAAATATGAAAGTACTTGGAGAAATTTGAATAATAAGGTGGTGAAAGGTAAGAGTTTGAAGGAAATGGGTTGAAAGGGGATCTGAGGCTTTAGGATTGACTTCTGAGAAGTCAATTTAAGGTATTATGAGCAACTCATTGACTAAGGACGTCTAACTCTAGGTTGAAAAAATTCTGGGGTGTTACATATTTTCTACTTGAGCTTTGGATATGCCTTCTTTTTTATCTCAAGCCCTAATAAAATAGATGGTTTGATTCATAAATATAATTCAGTAGGCAATCTACTTCGAAGTGGATTAGGTGTGCCCTAACCTCATCCACAATGGTGTGGCCCCTACCTTGGCGCCCACCTTGTCGCATGTATCTTATATCCAGGTAGTTCATCCATTTTCCATAACATATCATGGTATAAGCCTAAAAATGAAGTAGATACAAGTATCAGGTGGATTATAGTACAGGAAACAGTGGTAAATGACCATTAAAAGTTTGTTAGAAATGTTTATTTACTTAGCATTGTATTTCTGTTCTCAGTATGAAGATAAAATGTGTATATTGTTCCATTGCCTTCTGTTGCCTAAAATGGTCCTTGCAAACCTTATGGACAGACTTGGATGTGCGTCGAAGCTATTCGGATATTGTCCAGGTGTCCCTTGAAGGTGGGAACCGTTGTTATGACCATGATGAAGCTGTCCATTTCCTATGGACAGCATTGGAGTGGCTTGACCATTTGGACAAGCCGTGTTTATGTATTAGCTCGAAATTGTTGGATCAGAACCTAGTATAACCCTAAACCTAAACCTGCACCTAAAACTAATACCGAAAACTAAACATTGATTCCTTCCTGGGACCCACCATGGTGGTTATTTGAGATCCAACCTGTTAGTAAATTCACACAGACCTAAACCTAAAGAAGGAATAACACAAATATCAGCTTGATCGAAAACTTTTGTGGCCCCAATTTGTTTCGAGGCCCACTTGAGCTTTGGATCTACCCTAAACATAAACCCAAACCTAAACATATTCTCAAATCCCAAAACCGAGAACCTAAACCTAACCTTAACCTAAACCTAAACCTATAGCCTTAACCTAAACAAAAACCTACAACCTAAACCTATAACCTTAACCTAAATGTAAAACCTAAACCAATAACCTTAACCTAAACCTAAACCTAAAACCTAAATGTATTCTCAAATCCCTAAACCTAAACCTACACCTAATCCTAATCTCAACTCCTTAACCTAAACCTAAACTTGAAAACCCAAATCCGAACCCGAACCAGAACCAATTTCCTAAACCTAAACCTTAACCTATTCTCAATTCCCTAAACTCTAACCTATAACCTAACATAAACCTAAACCTATAACCTACAATTATAAACCTAAACCTATAATCTAAACCTGTAACCTTAACCTAAACGTAAAACCTAAACCTAATCCCATAACCTAAATGTATTCTCAAATCCCTAAACCTAAACCTAAACCTAAACCTAAACCTGTAACCTTAACCTAAATGTAAAACCTAAACCTAAACCTTAAACCTAAATGTATTCTCAAATCTCTAAACCTAAACCTAAACCTGAACCTATAACCTAAACCTATAACCTACAACATTAACATAAACTTATAACCTAAACCTATAACGTACAACATTAACCTAAACCTATACTTATAACCTAAACCTATTCTCAAATCCCCAAACCTATAACCTAAACCTAAACCTTAACCTAAACCTAATCCTAAACCTATAACCTAAACCTAAACCTTAACCTACAACCTAACCTATAACTTAACCTATAACTAAACCTATAACCTAACCTAAAAATAAACCTATAACCTACACTTATAACCTAAACCTAAACTAATAACCAAAACTTATAACCCAAACCTAAACCTAAACCTAAAACCTAAATGTATTCTCAAATCTCTAAACTTAAACCTACACCTAATCCTAATCTCAACTCCCTAACCTAAACCTAAACCTAAACTTGAAAACCCAAACCTAAACCTGAACCTGATTTCCTAAACCTAAACCTTAACCTATTCTCAATTCCCTAAAGCTATAAATTATAACTTATAACCTAAACCTAACCTAAACCTATAATCTAAACCTATAACCTTAACCTAAACCTAAACCTAAAACCTAAATGTATTCTTAAATCCTTAAACCTAAACTTACACCTAATCCTAATCTCAGCTCCTAAAACTAAATGTAAACTTGAAAACCCAAACCTAAACTTGATCCTGAACCCGAACCCGATTTCCTAAACCTAAACCTTTACCTATTCTCAATTCCCTAAAGCTATAACCTATAACCTAAACCTAAACCTATAACCTAAACTTATAACCTTAACCTAAACCTAAAACCTAAATGTATTCTCAAATCCCTAAACCTAAACCTACACCTAATCCTAATCTCGACTCCTTAACCTAAACCTAAACTTGAAAACCTAAAACTAAACTCGAACACGACTTCCTAAACCTAAACCTTAACCTATTCTCAATTCCTTAAAGCTATAAACTATAGCCTAAACCCAAAACTTGAAAACCTAAAATTAAACTCGATGACAACCTAGATGACGTCTTAACCGCACTATTTCGATAAGAAAACAAATGCGTTTGATTTGGGGGATTTATTTTATTCCAATATAACAAAGAGATTTCATACAATAAACATGGCGTTATTGATTCTGAGTTCATATACATCCCTTCCAAATCCCTTGATTCCAAGATAGAATACTGAATAAATGGTAATTAATAAGGTTATATGTCAAATCTTAAATTCGGCAGTATTTCGGTGCTATTTTGGTCATCTCCTAAGTACTTAGGAGGAATGTTGAATTTAATCCACCAATTTCCCTTTTGAACTTGTCCATTGTGCCAAGGAGAGGGCTTGAAGCAGTGAAGGTTGAACTCCAACGATTTCAGCAGCATTTCGACCCCTTTTTTACCTTGGCCACATGGTGACATAGTTGCGCAACCAGTGCAACTAAATTATCTGTTGCGCAGTCAGCGCAACATAGTGCTTGGGTGCACGATCTGCGCAGCTTCTCTCCTGTGTTTGCGTGATCAGCGTAACTTAGTATCCCAGTTGCTCGACTTGCGCAACTGACTCTGCTCCTCACCTTCAATCTATCTTCAGATCTTCAATTTTCTCCAGAAAACTTTTCGTCCCAAATGAGGAGGGGAGGGGTATTTATAGGCCTCCACACGTACCAACCCTCATTTCTTGTGTCATGGGCCCCACCTTGGATCAATTCTACCTGTTCATCTCGATCTGTGTCTGTTTATGGTTTCACTACCCGCATAAGGGTAAAGATAGCCGCGTGATCTGCCCAACAATTGTTTCTGGTGCGTGATTTGCGTAAGGATAAAATGATCTTTTTCTCTCACGCAATGCCTGTTCTGGATGCGCGATGCCTAAGATTCTTTCTATCGATTACACGAGCCGTGCAACGACTGGTCTGGTTGCTCGATCTACGCAACATCATTTGTTCCCTTCTTCGTTTCTTCAATTTGTATGGTTTTTTCTCATGTTTAGATTTTCCTTCATGATGATTTTTTATGCTCCAACAGATGCCCCCTTAATCCGTGGTTTTGTTCCCTTGAATCAAAGAATATGGATCAATCTTCAAGAAAAATCTTTCATTCCTTAAGGTCGTTGCACAACCCGCGCAACAAAAACCCGAGTTCTATACTCTACCCTTTCCTCTATAAATAGTCCAGCACTCGCCATTTCTTCACTTTCTCATCTCGCAGCTAGACTCTGTTTCTCTGAATTTTTACCCCCGCGCAACTAGTTTTAGTTGCGCGACCCGCACAATGTTTTTTCATCGTGCAAGGCCTTGAGCCATTACGCTATCTGTGTAACTGTCTCTTCGTTGCGCGACTCACGCAACATCTACTCCTTCTAGTCTTCTTGACTTAGTCAGTTTTCCACCTTCACTTAGTCATGGCTCGTATAAAAAGAACCTTCATCGCTATAAACCCTCCTTCTGAGCAACCTTCCCACCGAGAACTACCCATCATCGGAGCGTGCTAAACTTCAACTCCTCAAGTATCAGAATCACCATCCTCTCCTGCTCAACCCTCACGCAAGCGATTCAAGATAACTCCTAGACGCCCCGCGTACATAAAAGAACCTGTACTCCCTACGTTCGATTTCTCTTCACGCATTGAGACACTATTGTCTCCTATTCGTAGGGCTATCATTATGGGTGATCTTGAGAGGCCTCCAAAGCATGGCCGCGAGTATGACTAGGAGAACTAGTTGAAGACAATGACTCATTATCACACGAGCAGTCAAAGGCTACCTTCTAGAGACGACACCCCTCCTCCTTCTAGACCCAAGAAGAACCGCTGCAACAAAGCCCAAGAATTCTAGGAGAAGATAAAGGATCACAACAGGAAGAAGCTCAACAACTCCCGGGAGTCAGTTCGTGAGGTCCAAGGCACCATAAGATTGAGCAATCCATATAGACAGGGCTTCGTCTCACTTCCAATTAGCATCCACCGCCATCATTCCATGCTGGTCTGCGAACCCAGTGATCACCTAACTACAGAAAGACTGGCATACACAAAGTCTTGGTCATTTAAGGAGCCAAGGTTATTGGAAGACATTCTGTAGCTGCCGAGACCAAGACAGAAAGTAGGTGACATTCATCCTATGATCTTCCTTGTCCCTTCCTACGACGTTCACAGCCTATATCCCACTTGCTTCTATGAGACACTTAAATAGTGCTTTAACCACCGTACCCTCATATGGAGATTGGAAGATTTCAGGACGAGGGGTCTTCTCACTCCCCGTAACTACTATCCGAGTGGACCGCTGCAATTTTAGCGAAGTATGCTGGAACTTTATTGAAGATCAATATATTCCATGCTATCGAAGTGACATCATTCCCATTTTGCAAGGAAACTTCCATTCTGAAAGCATTTCTTAACTATTGGTGCCCTTTCACCAGTTATTTCCATCTTCCAAAAGGAGAAATAAGCATCACTCTTTGGGATATCCACAAGATCACTGGCTTGCCAATAATTGGGAAATTCTTTGATGAATCTATCCCTACCAACGAGGAACTTGCTTTTGTGTCCTCGCCTGATCGCACCCCTTTTATTTCAGAGTCAACTACAGAACTTTTTAAGGAAATGTCTAAGTTCCTAAACATCCACAAAATCCATCCCATGCAATGGCTGGCCCATTTCAGCAGAGCATTTAAGTAAGAATTCTCTTTTTCCACTTCTTCTTATTGTAGCTTGACATATACATAACCTCACCTTCATCTGCTCATCCTTTCAGGTTCGACGATGGCCATTTACAGGAGCTTGAACGTCTCTGAAGGAATATAAAAAGCCGTGCTGAATATTCTATGGAGAGCTGCCAGCATTCATCACATACTGGCTAAGCGTGTGGTCTTCCCCAACTCAAAATCAGCAGACGCCATCCATCCATCTCTGTTCGTCGTTGCAGGCGCTATGGCTGAAGGAATTAAGTTTTCTCTTGCTCCTCCTATCCTGTGTTCGATTTACAGAGGCTTTGGAGAGATTGCATGCCATTTGAAGAGCCCATCTGTCGATTCTGCTTCAACATACATGCCATGGAATTATTTCCTCGGTTGGCTTGGCGTCTACTTTCCCTGGACCTTTGAAGCACCTTACAAGGCTTATGTTCACCCTTCCTGAGTTCCTCTCTACTTCTTCTAAAAGAGATCTATGACAAAAAGATCCTAAGACTGGGCGAAGGATGCTATAACCTATTATGTAAAAATAGACTACTTCCATTTTAGTTTGTCTCGTTATACCGTGGATACGGAGAAGGCTGACACAGAATCCCTATCCTCGGAGGAAAGGGAATTTTTTATATCTATCAGATCATGCAGTCTCCCCTCGAGAGAAGGAATTGAATTCTGGCAAGAGCCGTATTACCCAAGCCGTTTCACCCGCCAGTTTGGCTTTGATCAAGCAGTCCCAAAAGATTGCGGGTTAGTCACCAGAAGGATGCAGAGTTATGGTACTGGCCCATTTAATTGGGTGATGATCTGGAAACAACTATTGGGCCATGCCAACTCTTCCTTTATCATTCCAGAATGCGACCATACCCCAAGAGCGTCATATAACCACATGAGATGGTGGGCACACCAATCCTACCTGGTCAGAAAAAGTCAACTAGTGAATAAACATATATGGCTTCCTCCTCCTACGCTTAAGGGATGTACTTTTGAAACGGGGGTCAATTTTATTGCTGAAACAAGTCATGCCCCCTCGGTTGGTCATCGTTGCGTATATATCTCCATGGAGGAGCTCATTTGTGAGATAAAGCCTGACAACACTCTCGAAGGCTGGACAACATATGGCGACACTCGTGAATTTGAACAAATTCCTCTCCAGCATCTTCGAAGAGAAGTTCTAGAAGAGGTTATCCCTCAGTCAGAGAACATTGTCGATGCTCCAAACCAGCCCTCTCCTTCCACTCATCCTCAGCAATAGCCAATGTCTTCCCCTATTTTTAGGACTCGCCTTTCTCCACAGCAGCCAACTTCTTCCCTAATGACCAGATCCTGAACACCCACCCAATCTTCTCTCCAGATAGGGATTGAAACTACCGCCTCTCCAGTTGTAATAGCCACAGAGGTTGAACCAGTAGATCAACAATCTCTTCCATCTAAAGGGAAATAAGTTATTGTTGAGGAATCAAGTGAAGAAAGTTCCAGTGACGAAAGTTCATCTTCTTCATCGGAACGTACTACTTCTGATCAAAGCATAACGGAAGAAGAAGATGCTGATTATGAAGAGGAAGAAGCTGATGTCGGTGACAACAATGATACAGTTGTAGAGGAGGCTCTAGCTAATGGGGGGCATATACTTTCAACTTCTGAAGCCATACCTGCGGAAGTTTCGCCTATCGCAGAGGAAGAAGAAGGAGAACTCCTTGACTATGGAGAATGCGGACATTCACCATGTAAGATAGTTTTACTATCATTATTTACTTTTGTTCTCCCTTTCTAACCTCCTTATCTTACACATTTTATCTCAGGTAATCAAGCCGCAAATACAGAGGTAGACAGTGCCTCTCCTTCGAATTTGCCCCCTATTGTACCAAGAGCTTCACCAAGATTTTCAATTCCTCTACTATCAGTGATACGCGAGATTGCTTTCCCAATGGAGCCTGTTGATTTTCCTACTTCGATCACGGTTGCTTCAAGCACCGAACGTGAAATGGCTTCTCCGGTGGAGCCAACTATGCTTCTTGCCTCTACTACTGTTGTTTCGAGCACTGAAGCTATGGCTCCTTCTTTTGCTGAGATGGTAACACCTGAGCCTCCTTTTGCTAGGATGACTCAACCACTCTCTATTCAAACATCAGCAGAAAGTATCCCCTTCTGTCCACATTTCTTTATATTGCCTACACATAAAAATGTTATTATAATTTCGTATTTCTTATTTCTTAACAAGGAATATACCTCAAAGCAGCATAGCAAGCTCTAGCTCTATCGGAACTTCATCACACGTGTTATCTTTTGAGAAAATTCCTTCATATAAATTGACATTGATTAAGAATTCTATATTGACGATCATCGAAATGTTCAAGGATCCTGATCAATGGTCTGATTTGATTGCTGCTTTAGATGTACTGGACAGTGCTGCATGAATGGTCAAAGTTGATGTTTCTCTTGTGAGTAATGCCCTTTTAAGGTTTCATAATTCAATAGCTGCTTTGTCCTCAGCTGAAACTCTGACTGTCCCACCTGAAACCTTAGAGTATAAGAAACAACTTGCATACTCTAAAGAGAAGGTTTCTTAGCTTGCTCCTATCGTGTCTCGCCATGATCAAGAAAAATCCTCTTTGCGAGAGCAACTGAGGGCCTTTGCTGATAATGAAGTAGTTATCTAGAATCGCATTTCTTTTCTGAAGCAAGATATTGTGAAATTGGAGAAACAAAGCTCAGAAGAGAGGCTGAATATTGAAAGAGTACAAGAGAAGACAGACTGCAACTTTCATTCTGTTAACTCCGAAAGATCTGAACTGACTACGAACGAAGAACTGATAACCTCACTAGAAGAGAAATTGGCTGGTCTCCCTGATCCTGTAAGAATGATTTCAACTGCTCGCTTGGAACATACTGCTACCCAAGTTAATTTTCAACAGAATTCACAATAATGCTTAGCAGCATTAGGCATTAAAAGGGAATTGTAAGACTATTTTATTTTGCTACTATAACTATTTTCAAGATTGCAAATGATACAAGTTTCTTATGATATTTTAATAATGATGCTTTTGTTTACCATACTATTGATATATTATACTACTTTATTTATTATATTATATATTATTATATTTTTTCTTATATATCCTTTTATGACTTGTTAGCAAAGGATTTCCTAAATGATCCTTGTCTTAGTTGACGGTACTAAATTTCAATTTAGTCGGTCACACACAGTTTAAGCTCTTGAGTAGTTGGAGCAAGCAATTTCTTAGACTCTTGTGGGAGTCGAGTCTTACATGATGATCTCTATAACTCTAATGAGTTTGCTGGACTCCTCACTGTTTAGTGAGTTCACAAATCGCGATCCATCAGAGGGGCCCAGTGAAGCTACCGGGGCTGTGAACTCGGGTTGGATTTATGCATAGGGTTGGCCACAGTAACTCTCTAGAGTTCACAGAGCACACAAGGCTACCTTTGGTTTACCAAATCTAGGGCCACCAGTCCATCAATGAGTAGGTTTAGGCCTTTCCTCATGAGTTACTACTGGAATCAATTCCCTAAATCTAGGGGGTCTTACACATGGTTGGCCTACTTATGGATATGGCCCAAAGAGCTCACACTGCAGCCCGTTTTTTCTTCGTCTGCAAGGTTGGGCCCATTCACTGGAGGGCATTCACCTCCATTCCCTGTGACACTGTAGGAAAGCTATACAAACAGCATTGGTCTTACACGCGTGACTAGCCTTCACGGACTTTTGGCCTTTTAGGCTTTTAGTCCTTGACTTCATTAGCTGCCCAAATGGGTATGCATATGATGGCCTTCACAGGCATTTTAGGGCCATTGGCTTCTCATTACTGCCTGAATGGCAAAAATGATAGGTCTTGTGCGTAGCTGGTCCTTTTTAATATTTAGTCCTTTTAGGACTTAGCCTTCTTGGGACTTGACTAGACTGCCTTGGATGATTGTAGGTCTTATATGTAGCTGGTCATATAGGCTTGGCTAGGCTACCTTAAAATGCCTTTAAAGACAATAATGGGCGTGATTGTTGTCGTTGTACTATGAGAATAATAAACTTCTCTGATTGGGAAAGAGTGATCATCGTTGTGGAGCTGCGAAAACTCTAACTGAGATTGATATGTCACCACATTTGCTAATATTTTCAGGAGAACCCATCTTTGCTATTTATAGTATACTGGCATGGTGACGATATGAATTCTGACAGGCTTTTTCAGAGCTTGTTTGATAATGGCGATAGTCACTTTCTCTTCTTACTGCTTGTTTGATATCCAGTCTTAACATACTTGCAAAATTCTTCTTTATTCATTCTCTGGATGAAGTACAGACCATATAGACATGGTTTTGCTCACCCTTGCCCCCTTTTAATTCAGAATCATTATGCTGGTGATGTTCTGCATCAAAACTAATAACATCTTCAGGGAAGGTATCTCTTTAAGAAGCGAACATTGACCGAAATACTGATACCCTGTCCATTTTGATCTACAACTATGTATGCGCCATTGGAGTATACTTCTTTTATTATATAAGGCCTATTCCATTTAGGCTCAAACTTGCCCCCTGTCCGACGGGTGACCACTATAGGCCTTTTAAGCATCAACACCATATCCCCCTTCTTGAAGGAACGATATTTAACATGTTTGTCGAAGGCGGCCGATATTCTGACTTGATATGATTGCAGTCGCTGTTGGGCTGCCAATCATTTTTCATCAAGTATAGATCCAACTCTTTCAGTCTCACCTTTGCATTTGCATCATCTGTTATGAACTGGTGTACCGCCACTCTGAGTAAAGCTACCTGTATTTCAATTGGGATCACGGCTTCCACGCCATATACCAGAGAATACAGCGTTACATTCGTCGATGTACTGTGAGTTGTTTGATACGCCCACAAAGCTTCTTGCAATCTTTTGTCCCAATCACACTTATTTCTGATCACCGTCTTCTTCAGTATTTTGACTATCATTTTATTAAACGCCTCTGCTAATCCATTAGCCAGCGGATAGTAAGGTGTTGAGAACGAATGATGAATGTTGTATTTCTGACAGAGCTTTTCCATGCCTCTATTCTTGAAAGGGGTGACATTGTCTGTAACAATCTTCTTCGAGATACCATGGTGGTATATGATTTCGTGATAGATAAAATTAATAACATTCCCTTCTTTAATATTGCGTAAAGCAATCACTTCTATCCATTTGGAGAAATAATCCGTTGCTGCTAATATATATTGCTTACCTTTAGACGAAGGAGGATTTATGGGACCAATGACATCTAGCCCCCAAGCTAAAAAGGGCCAAGAGGCGACCGACTGATGCAGGTCTTCTAGAGGGATGTGTATGACATCCCCATGAATCTGACATTCATGACACTGCTTCGCATAATCAATCGTGTCTTTGAACATGGAGGGCCAATAATATCCCATTCGATGTACTCTATGGAACAGATTTCGGCCAGCTTGATGTGCCCCACATTCCCCATAATGCACTTATCGTAATGTTTGATTCGCCTCCCTCTCATCTAAGCAACGTAACAATATTCCATTGTACGATCTCTTGTACAATACTTCTCCGCATATAATGAACCTTTTTTTACCATTGCTTGATCTGTTGTTTCTCTGCTAGTTCTTCTGGAAAGATGTCATATTTGAGATAATCGATGAGAGGTTAGCACCAATCATTTGTCGTTATCTCCAAACATGATACAAGAAGTGTTTCAACAGTCTCTTCGATGATTTTTGTAGATGGTAAAAATCTTCTCTCTTCTATGGTTACTTAAAGAGGACTTTGATTTGAGTAGGACAGGGCTGTTGCCAGGTTGGCTAAAGTATCTGCCTTCACATTTTCAGACCGCGGCACGTGTGTAATTTCAACATGATAGAATTGTTTTAGCAATTGTTGCACTTTTCGATAGTACTGTAAAAGTTCTTGCTTCCTCACTTCGAACTCAGTTGTCAATTGGTTTATGATCAACTTAGAATCTCTGAATATATGCAGTGTTTTTATCTTCATTTCTCGGGGCATTTCCATTCCAATAATGAGAGCTCTATACTCTACCTCATTATTCGTGCATGTAGTACCCAACGTAAAAGAGTAAGGCAACAAGTCACCTTGAGGAGAATTGAGTATCACTCCTGGCCCTGCTCTTGATGCTCGAGCGGCGCCATTAAAGTACATCTGCCACGGGTTTTGCGACTCAGCCAACATTATTTGTTCATCTAGAAAGTCTTCATTGATAATTTCATGTTCTACTGTAGGATGCACTGCGAGGAAGTCTGCCATTGCTTGTCCTTTTACTGCCTTTACCGGTTCATATGTAATGGTATATTTTGAAAGCAACAACATCCATTTGGCCAATCTGCCGCTCAACATCGGCCTGATCATTAAAAACTTGATAGGGTCTACCCTTGAGATCAGAGTTATATTGTGAGAGAGATAATAGTGTCTTAACTTCTGTACTGCGAATATTAATGCTAGACACTCCTTCTTGATCGGCGTATAGTTACATTTTTCACCCATCAGCGTTTGGCTCAAATAATAAAGAGAAATTTCTTTTTCTGACTTCATTCACCTGAGCTAATAAAGCCTTTAAAGATCTTTCAGCCGCAGATATATACAAAATTAATGGTTTCCCTTTTATTGGAGCAGTCAGTATTGGTGGCCGTTTCAGCAAATCTTTGATGGAGTCGAATGGGTTCTGGCAGGCTTGGTCCCACACAAATTCTGTATCTTTCTTCATCAGATGGGAAAACAGTTGACACCTCCTTGTAAGATTCGGAATGAAACGGTGAATGTATGTTAGCTTTCCTTGTAAACTTTTTAATTCCTTTAATGTTTTCGGTGGTGGCATATTTTGAATGGGTTGGATTTTTCCCGGATCAATCTCAATGCCTCTATACTGGATAACAAAACTGAGGAACTTTCTTAAAGACACTCCAAATGCACACTTAGCTGGATTCATTTTTAATTGTTTCGTTCTAAGCCGACGAAAGACTGATGTCAAATGTTCTCGATGCTCTTGATGATCTCCTGATCTGACCACCAAGTCATTAACATAGCATTTAACATGCTTGTGTATCATATCTTGGAAAATATTCTGTATTGCCCTTTGATACGTTGCTCCGGCATTTTTAAGACCAAATGGCATGAATTTATAACAATAGATCCCCAATGACGTTCTGAATGCTATCGCTTCTTCACCTTCAGGTGCCATCCTTATTTGATTATACCCTGCGTAACCGTCCATGAAGGACA
This sequence comes from Magnolia kwangsiensis, assembly GCA_037074715.1. Lineage (NCBI taxonomy): Eukaryota > Viridiplantae > Streptophyta > Magnoliopsida > Magnoliales > Magnoliaceae > Magnolia > Magnolia kwangsiensis. The sequence goes on from CM073571.1 coordinate 106,921,649, forward strand.
TGATAGCATATCGAGTGGTGCTATCAATCAGTAGCTCCACTATCGGGAGGAGAAAATCATCTTTCGGACAGGCCTCATTTAGATCTTTGAAGTCCACACACACTTTGACTTGCCCATTTTTCTTTTTCACTGGGACGATGTTTCATATCCATTTAGGATATTTGACTTCCCTGATAAACTCAACTTTTATTAACTTGGTCACTTCTTCTTCTATCAGGGGAACCAAGTCTGGATGAAATCTCCTTTGTGCTTGTTTAACTAGTTTTTTCTCTTTGGAGTTGTTTAATCGGTACATTGCCACTGAAGGTTCTAAGCTCGGCATTTCCGCATGTGTCCAAGTGAAGACATCTTTATTTTCTTTGAGGAGTCGAACATATTCCTCAGACTCCTGTGCAGAAAGACTGGCACTGATAAATGTATTTCTTGATTCCTTTTTCGTGCCTAGATTTACCTCTTGCAGGCTATCTATCGTTGGTTGCCCCCCGTCTTCTATCTGTTTGAGTGCCATTTCAGCATGTTCAACTGTCTTGGGATCTTCTTCTGATGATCGGCCAACAAAAATTGTATTTACTGACAATTCTGCCCCTAACCCTTGGAACCTTCTTCGCTTTTCTTGACCAATCCCGATAGGAATTTGGATTCCTTTCCCATGATTCAAGCCAGTGGGCTCTTCGCAATCAAAGCCCATATTTTTCATAATTTCTCTGCTTTCTGGACTATATTTTTTGAGATCTTACGTTGTTAGCCTGTCATGATACACATTATTCTCGGCCTCTTTCTCGACCCTTGACTCTATCGCAACGTAAAATTCTATTGGTTCTTGGTGCTTTAAGCTGGCCTTGACTTGAAATCTCCCTGGAGCAGTTGGGAGTGGTTTATTCCTTTCAACGTGCGGCAATGGCATCATGTAATTGGATTGTAAGATTTTTAACTGTTCTGGTGACAACAGGGTCAGCGGTAATTACCACGGTTGTCTCAGGTGTTTCGGTATGCAATATAATTTCTTCTTTGTTTTAGCAGCCCTGGCTAGCCTTGCTTCTTCTTTTACTATATTTATTTGAGTATTAGTTGGGACTTTGCTTTCATCGTTCTTTCTTCCTTGGTGAACACTTTATAGTAGCTAGCGTCAGCAAAAAAGGATTCGGCTTCTGTATATGGCTTCGCATCAGCCATTACTTTATACTATATTCCATCTTTACAGTACTTGAAGCATTGATGCAGAGTAGAAGGTACAATGCTGTAATGATGTATCCACGGCCTTCCCAGAAGGAGATTATATGTCATAATGGCATTTATAATATGGCATATGACGTCAGTAGTCAGCTCTCCTATTTTCAACATTACTATAATCTTGCCAAGCGCACATTGTCCATCTTGGTTGAAACCTTGTATCATCATGCCACTAGGGCACAGATCTGTCCGGAGGTAACCCAACTTACTCAACATCGAGAGTGGTAGGAGATTCACTGCAGACCCATTATCTATCATAATCCTCTTAACTTTCTTCCCTCAGATATGACCTTCTATCATTAACGGCCTATTATGCTCGGTTTCACAAATCAAATCATCATCAGAAAAGGAAAAAATTGGTAAACAATCCTTCCGTTCATTATCCTCTGCGTGCTCCATCTCTGCTAGCAAAGTTTCTCTGACATCATGGTCAGACTGCGCCTGGACTAAGCTTCGCCAAAATTCTTCTGACAATTTAAGCACATCGTAAATGCTAAGTCAAGCTGAGATCCCTTTCAAATGACTCACCATGTCGTAAGTCACCTTCATCATCTCATCCTTCTTTTCATTCTTATCATCTTTGCCTTGTCTTTCAGTGGCTTCTTTTCTTATGCCCCATGCCTTCTGTTTTGCAGGACTTATTATCTTCTTTCCTGATCTCAGAGTGATCATTGATACCTTCTTTACGGTCTTGTGATCTTTTTTCTCTTTTTCATCTTGAGACCTTTCCTTGATTGTGAGCGTATTCACCATTGCCATGGTACTCTTTTCTTTTTCTTCACCGATTACTATTTCACCCTTGTTTATCATTCGTTGTATTATACACTTCAGCGTATAACAATTTTCCATCGGATGCCCTATCAGACGATGATAATGGTAGAAATCCTTTTCCCTAGTCCTTGTCACATCTTCAGGATGTTTGGGTTCCAGTAACGTTATTGTGCCGATTTTCAGTAGCTGATTCATCATAGGAATAACATCTTCTTTATCGAAAGCGAATCCTTCGTGAGAATTAAGCACTCTAACCCTCTTCCTGTCATATCTACTTCTTGACTGTTGCCACTCTTCTTTATGTTCTAGTGTCTTGTCTTTTGAATCCCTTGTTCCCTTACTTCTTTAATCCTGCTCGACAGTATTTATGGCCATCCTGTTGGGTATTTCCCTACCTGGTTCATGGTGAAAGGCTAGCATCTTACGAGTCATTAATTCTAAAGCATGAGCGTTGGTGGCTAGGTTGCAAAAAGTTTGGATATCGGCACTAGTGAGTCCAAATGCGATTCCTGTTTCCATAGAGTTCAGGCACATCTTGACTTGTTCTTTTTCTTCCGGCAATTGCCTGCACGAAGCTCCTAATGTCTTCCACTTGTCTATGAATTTTTCAACTGGTTCTCCTTGTCTTTTCCATATAGAAGCCAATTCTGTGATGCTCACATCACGTTCTGAAGAGAAGAAGTTTGACATGAAGGCGTCTTGCATCTCCTCCCGCGTACGTATAGACCCTGGAGCTAAACTGGAATACCATCGGAATACTTTGCTTGTTAGTGACGACCCAAATAACCGTAAGCAATACTAAGGTATTGTAGAGAAATTTTCCATGCTGGTGATGAAGTGACTTAAGTGCTCTTCTGGCGATCCTTCCCCATTAAACTTCTGAAAGTATGGATGCTTGAAGTTGGCTGGAAAGGAGATATCTTCTACTTCCTTGAGTACAGCGTTCGGTACCTGAAACGGCCAGTATTAGCATGCTCTCTTTCCATCTTGAAAGCTTCTTCAATGACTTGTCTTATGTCGTCTTGTATTACAGTCCTCGTAATTAGAACAGATCCTCTTGATCCTATCCCTTGTGGGTGAGAGCATTCAAGATGGCTTTCATGTCCATTTACTGCACCCGTTGTTAGTGGAGCCACAATTTGGGCCACATTATGTGCAAGAGTTGCTAGTGCTTCCCTGAGGTTTTTGAATTCGTCCATTAGCGCTCTTTGTGCTTCTGCCATTTCATTATTACGATCTTCAGTAGATGGCCTATCTTCCCAGTTTGTCTCGGCCATGTGTACTGTGGCTTCTCTACTTTTTGACGAAGCCATAGCTGGAGTAGAGCTAGAGGACTTTGATGTCACGGGGCTTACAAAGAGGGGAGAAAGTGGAGTATCGTGTGACTCTTGTGTACTTCTTATGCTATCGATCGATTGGGGTGATACAAACATCTGCGAACTTGCCTGGGGTGACATGAACATTGGTGATCCCATAATTGGTGCTTTACCCTTTTTCTCTTTCATCCATCTGCCCCTTGGGGTGATTAAAGCCAGAAAGTCACGCGATGTTAACAGTGGAACTGCTCGTTCGGGATAAATTGCAGGGGGAGCGAGTTCTGGATTTCTTCTAGCTATGTTGCACGTCACAGGGCCCTTAGCTCTCGACGAAGGCAGGTTTGTTTAGAGATTCCTTACATTTTGTGTTCTTATCCTATAAGTCATTACTAGGGTCCAGTCTTTATCTCCTTCCGATGGCGAAGGTGAAACAGATACGACCCCAGCTGTAAATTGTGCCAAGCTGTTCTTGTTTGTAAGCAGTTGAGTCTTGTATTTTTAAGGCGAGTCAAGCACGCATTCTATCATGAACCCAGTCGGAGTGAAACAAAACCTCACTTTCATCGCAGTAGTTGTCATTGATTGTAATTTGTAGTTTGATTTAAAAGCCTTCAATGACAAAGTATATTTATAATTAGAATCTCTAGAGTAAATATTTTATCTTAGAGATGAAGGGGGGAATGTTCCCACTGAGATTCTCCTTTGCGACATCAGGGCCGAACCTCCACGGGCATATCGTGGATGGCCAAATGAGACACTTAAAATGTTTGGTTTGAGCATCGGGCTGCCAAGATGACCTTGGGTGAAAATTCTTAAAACTCTCTTGGTACTAGAGGACTCCCCAACATTGACACTGAGTAGATATATATGAGCGCCCGAGTGCCGAATACCAGGAGGTCACATCTCCTATTGTACCATGGTTGGTTGGGAGGGGGTGCAGCCTTACCCACTCGAGGGAGTAGGCATAGCTAGGCTGAGTTTGACCAGCTCGAGGAATAGGTCCGCTATCGATGAGCCGGGTAGGTATTGGTAGACTACTGGCCAGGAGGATAATGAGGTCTCTTCTACTTACCCAGTTGTGTTCTTGATGGGGCTGCAGGTGGCATGGTGTGTACTAGACCCTGGTGATGATCCCAGAGAGTAATTGTACTAATATATGGACTTATTGAGAAGGAATTGCATATTCATTCATTCACTATCCACTCAGGCTAGTGGTGTGTAACTATTTGTTATGTGTACCTTCGCATAGCCAGGATTTTGATTGGGCGCACAACTAACTTGAGATCTGGAGTTTACCACATTGAGTTTGACTATTCAAATTTAGGTATGGGACTAGTTTGGATAGAAGTCCCTTGTGATGGACCCCGTAGCCTGCGATACTACACACTATCATCCCGACCTACACTCCAGCTTGGTCATTTCATTCGCATCGCATATTGCATTTGCATTAATATGGCATTTTAGGTCATTATGTTTTCTATAATTATATGACCTAGATGGACTTAGCAGGATTTACATATTGCATTGTACCCTCGAAATATGATATTTAGCTCTCTATGACTCCTCATTTACATAGCTAATCTATATTGCATATTCTGATATTATATGACTCATGTACTTACCAGTATATTTCTGCTTACTCTAATATCATATGATTCATGATCTTGTCAGTATTTTCGCTTATCCCGATGATGTATGATTTATGAGCTTTATTGTATACTTAGCACTTACCTTACACACACTTTCACCACCATTTAAGCTTTCTATAAGCTTATGCACGTAGTGAAATAGCGGTGAAGATCGCTTGAGATGAAGTAGGAATATGCCAATATATCCTAGAGGGGGGTGAATAGGACTTTTTAAAGTTTTACAGTGTATTTAAAAATCCTATTTCACTAATCTTATCAGATATACAATTAATAAGATTACTCAAATGTAAACTGTACTAGCTTCTAAGCCTAGTAGAGGATCCAATCACAAACTTCTTAAAAAATCAACGAGTTGCGTATAAGTTGTGATGGATATGACCATGTGTGTATATGAGGTGTGATCCTATACAATCAGATATAAAAGCATGTAAGGGATATCACACAACAAAAAGTAATAACAATCTTAAACACAGTCATTTTTATAGTGGTTTGTCTACTTGTCTACTCCACTCTCGGTTGTCGCACTCAACCCATAAGTGTATCGAATTTCTCTACGGATGTTTCCCAGGGTTCACCTCAAACCTAAGGTTTTAAATCAGGTTCACCTTCAACCTTTACACGGAGGTTTCTACTCGGTTCACCTCTAACCTTGGAGTTTTCCTGGTGCACTCCTAACCAGATGTTTATGCCCACACAGAGCAAGGGTCCACACAACGCACCCAGATATTTATGCTCTCCATAGAGCAAGGGTCCACACAATGCACCCACAACATACACTCTCGCCGGAGGCCTCCTATGAGGACTTCAAAGGTTGAGCAACACTTAAGACCCAATCTTAGAAAGGAATGATAACAAGTGTCCTCTGTACTCTAGGTACTTACAGATAATTTGATGAGTCCCTTTTAGCGCAGTGATGAAGATCTCCTTCTTGTTGTTGAAGAGTCTTCAGCTCCCTTGATCCACAACACAAAAGATATACCAGTACTTGGCTTCGAGTTGGGTCAAGGTTAGGACGAAAATCTACTCTCTTAGAATTTTCCTATAAGGAAGATAGAGTGATTCCCATCATCTATTCATTCAAGGCATCTCAGCTTAATGATATACTATTAAGATAGTTGCTGAAGGATCCTTGAATGCAGAAGTTCATTTCCTAATCCACTCTATTGAATGTCAATGAATGAGAGTGGATTGGAAGATGAACTCCCGTGAGAGAAAGGGCTTTGGGTATATGATCTAGAGGTAAAACATATAAAATCATTCTCTTCTTTCTCTACCAGCAATATGGACAAGTCTCCCTATATATAGGCAAAAGATTCCAACGGATATAAAATGGTCATATTTATGACAGAGTTCGATATTATCGAGTAGGGTCGATATCATCGAGCGTATACTCTCGATGGGATTGACTGTTCGCTCGATAACACAAATTCGAATGTCATACACTTTTGAAACCTTTTGTCAGCTGGTCGATGAGATCAATACTGGTGTCGATGTTATCAAATTTTGAACTCCGATACCATCGATACTGGGATCGATTTATCGACATTTGAAAAATGATAGAGACTATCCGAAATATTTCAGGTTTTATAAGATATGATCGAGGGTCAACTGATGTCATTGGATTTTGAATATCGATGATATCGAGACCGCGTTGATGGATCGATAAATTGTATAGATTTACCTATAATCAAGCTGGACAGTTTGTGGCCAATCTCGGTCCAATCGACCAGGACTCGATAGCATCGACATAAGAATATTGATTTCCTCGAGTAGCCCCTGATCAAGGTTAAGAACATCCTGAAATATTTTGCTGGAAGAAATGCGAGTCTACTATCAATATGATCGATGGACTTCCGATATGATCGATATTTGAATTCAGATTGAATCGGAATAGTCATCGATATATCGAAGCTCATAGTAGTTTTCTTTAGAAAAACAGGGGCGCCAGAAATATGCTTGTCAATATTATCGACCCACTTCTGATGGGCTCGATTTTTAAATATTGATGATATTGATGGTTATATCGATATATTGATAAATCCATCCAGATGAGTATGCCGTTGCTGGACACTTTTAGTCCTTTTATCGATAGTATTGATTAAGAGTTTAGGACATCGACAGCGCTGGTCGATCATATCGAAAGGTGTATCGATATAATCGATAGGGCAAGCAAACTTAGAGATATTCTGTTGTTTGAAAAAGTTCACTTACCCAAAAATCCTCATATGTTTTACGTTGTTTTTAAGGATTTTAATCACTTGGTGTTTTGGGACATGGGATGTGAGGCTATGATTTACCTATGATGAGCTTTCACACATCCGGTTGAGGCAGATGCTTGAATTGTACTTCCTTTGAGGCTCTGAAGTATGACTGACTTAATGCACACACTAATTGACAAACCAGGGCACTAGTAGGTGTACTTTCAGATAGATGCATGCATGTGGTGTTAGATTGTAGCAGCATTGAGCTTGGAGCGTGCAGCTGTCTTCTGGAGCTTTAATTTCGATATACGTATTTTCCTTTTGACATTGTATTTAAATGATTATATTAGTGGATATGTGATGATGATATTGCCTTTATGATTTGGGTATACTTGTGGTTATGCTTCTTATGAGACAAATGTACGTTGGAAAAATCCTCCTTATAGAATCCCAGGTTTGGAACTTGGCGTATGGATGCTGGGAGCCGAGAATGGGGTACTATATAGGCGGTCGGCACCGGGTTCGACTATCGGGATTCCTGTGAATCTAATTTCTGGGTTTGGGGTGTGACAGAAGTTGATATCAAAGCATAACTTAGGAATACCTGAGGATAACATCACATATCTGCTGATAGCTACACTACACTGTGTGATTCTTGAGAACTCAGAATGGTTAGACCGCCCGAGTTCGAATAACTTAGAAACTTCCTGATATAGCTCCCTATCATGTGGGCATTCGAGAGTGCTCAAGGATGATAGACCCTTGTTCCTTCCTGTAGGACATGGCACCTAAGAGAGTGACCCAAGTGACTTTCGTTTCCTCGCCTGAGATTCCTGTTCCCCCACCTGAGACTTCTACACCCCCATCTGAGTCTAGCGCAGCACCGACCGTGTCTGTAAGTGCGGACCAGCTACAACAGATGTTGCAAGCAATGACCACCATTCTTCAGAAAGGAGACTGGAAGATGAAAGCCCCCTCTGGTAGCTCCCAACTGCGGCGATGTTAATGGCCACAAAGGCATAGGAACTGTCTGTCCTTCCGAGCATTTGCACCACCTAAACATCAGTCCTCAAGTGTATGCTTCATATGTGATGAGGCGAGGCACCGCTTCTGGGAGTGCCTCCACCTCGGCAGCCCCTGCCACTCAAATCGTTCTCTGGTGCTTGCTTTGGGTGCGGTGGGATAGGGCATCGTAGGAGCGAGTGTCCCCATCCTCAGCAGCAGCGGCAGCGACGACAGTATCTGCCATCGGGACCCCATCAGCGCAACAGCATAGGATCCTCAGACATTAGGAGGAGTCATCGATGATTCGTGTGAGTTGGCCCCTACATCGTCTTCCTAGATTGTTCATCAATGGGGCGTCTTGGGAGTTAGAGCTTGAGATTTGTGGACGTTATCCCCATCTCTTAGATGTTTGATTATGTTGGTATATTGTGTTCTGATTTTATTTTTTTTTATATATATATATATATATATATATATTGGTGTGGTTTCCCTCCCTTGGTAAGCTCTGTATTGATTTTGTTATGGTTTAAATTTCATGGATAAAATTTTTATTAAGTGGGGAGAGTTGTAAGACCCGTATTCTAGTCCGTACTATTCCATCGACTCCTGTGATCCTTCCCAATGAATTTCAACAACCTGCGACCTGTATTCGACGTTTGCACCAACCCTTAGTCGTATCCTGTAGATTTGAGTCGGTTTAATCCGAGACTTGTACCATTGCGACCACATTGTCACCACGTCTTTCATACCAATTCAATACCCTGGCCAGGAGATGTGGGCCCGCGTTCAGTTCGAGGAAAACACCGCGTATGAGAAACTCGAGAGAATCTCTAGAACATGTCATCTCAATCAATCCATCATTCACATCAAATGTCAAGTACTCCATCCCATCTCATGTCAAGTACACATCATCTTTCACCCCATCCCTAAGCAACCCCAAACTCAAAGCAACCCATCCCTCACATGTCAAAGTACACATCACCCATCACTCCATCACCCATCCCTATCACTCCTTACACCCTCTCTCACTTTCATTTCTCTCTCATTTTCCTTCCAAGCACCCAACGTCCATGGCTTCCAAGAGGAGAAGCTAGTGTGGCCCACCTTCCTATCATCCAATCCCACCCTCCAAAGACCATCTCAACCGTTAAAATTGTTCCTTTGGAGTTCTTTGTAACATCCCGAAAATCGGGGGGTCGAGCAAAAACCCAACTCCCGAGTTCCAAAATGTTATTTATGCAACATAGATATATATGATTGAATGTTGTCTGTGATAATGTATTAAACATGAGTGAGATTAAGCTAGAACAACATATCATACTCCAGAGACAGTTAAATTAACAAGGGGAAGACTGTGATAGTAGGTATAGCATATATAAACTGTTGTATGTCTCCAGAGTGTGAATATGTTACCAGGTTATATACATACATGTATACTCTAAAAATAAACAAAACGAATATACATGAGTGCGCTGAAAATATAAAATGACAAGTGTCAAGGTATCTATCAACCTCCCTATAATCCCGTCAATCAGAACACACATGAAGGAAGAATCCTCCTCATCATCATCAGGTCCAGCTCCGCTTTTCAAGCAGCGCCATCATCTGCAATCACAAAAAAAGGGACTGGTGGGTGTCCGGAAACACCATCCCGTAACGTGGGAGTGAGTGATCAACTCAGTGGGATAAGAGAGCAAAGATTAGCATGTTATCAAATCAATCATACGATAATAGTAAAGCAGTAAATCAAACAATCCTAATACTGTTGTTAATGCAATATGACATGACGTGATGTATGCCCTCACCGACGATCTCCCTCATACGGCACCATCTTCGTCCGCGGCATGGAATCAACCCTCAAGTGCTCCACATCTTGCAGGCACATGCAATGGCATGGTGATATGATTTCCAAGTTGTTATTAGTCCATTCAAACAGCAGGATTGGGAAACTAAGGTACTTCCCTTGTATCAATCCCAACACAGATCCTGTCTAGGGTCGTCACTCCTAGTAATCTCATACGATGTATATTTTGTAGGTCGCTGCAAGGGCTGTCAGGGCTGTTGCACGCACTCGTTGCTCCACTCCCCCATCACCTTATCAATACAGGCCTACTGTACTCTACTGCTACCGAAGGGTCGTCGCCTCCCGTAGACTCAGAATACGCTCGCAGTCACTACAAAGGGCTGCCAGGGCTGTTGCACGCACTCGTTGCACCGCTCCCCCATCACCTTATCAATGTAGGCCGACAGCAAGAATATAGTGTCCCATACCACCATAATCTGCTCACGAGTCTAGGTGCTCACTGGTCACTATGGGGAGGTTTGTGGCCCCAGTGTAGGCCGACAGCTCGACCACGGTGTCCCATACCACCATGCCCGGCTCATGAGTCTTCCTGGATCAAGGTACCATGGTTAACAGGGTTTACAATGGTAAGTTCAGTACCCTAGGTTCAAGCAGTTATGACTCATGCAGGGTGAACATACAACGGCCAGTCGGGTTACATGACGGGCTCGACTAGCACGAGCGCATCGCAAGTCGAACGACATGAAGTGCGTAAAACACTTCGTGTGGCCTAACCACTACCGTCAACTCCAAACACGACTCGCGTTCATCGACGCGTCGTTCGTGGCGAAGATAAGCTAACCACGAATTCGTTTGGTTACCGACTGCCTGGACTAAGTATAGTCCCAAACATGTAGAATCACATCAGCAAGTCATGTGAGAGTATTGGAAATGAAATACAACCATGTGAGCATGTTAACACATGTTGTAACGTATACAACTTAAGTAAATCATCTAACACATGCCTTTCATACATATAATGGAATTATGCACATCGCCAGCATATAGGAAATCATCTCCATCAGTATATTAATTGAGAATTCAATCTCAAATTAAATCATAAGGAAATCATCAAGCACACGTTATAACATACTACTTAAATGAAACATCAAGCATATGCATTTCATACATATAATGAAATCGTACATATGGCTAACATGTAGGAAATCATTTACATCAGCATTTTAATTGAGAAATCAATCTCAAACAAATTCATAACACCATTTAATTCAATACGAACTAATACAAGCATTTATACAAACACTTACACTACACACTTAAGTCTACATATAGTATGTCGACCCGAAGTGCGCATTTAGGCGAATCTCTTCGCCAAAATAATTATGCACGCATTCCTAACATTCTAATGCGACAACAAATCATGTCAATTACATCAGCAAAATATGAATGAAATCTGTACTTCCTACAAATGACTAAAATGCCCTAAATCTCATATTCTTCGTTGGTTTACGAAACAGGAAACGGACAGTATGTTGTACATGTCAAACGGCGTTGCCGTCAAGAATCTACTCTTAAATGACATTGAAAGCTTTGGAAACAGTCAATCAAAGCGTCTAAAATCCGCACCTTTTTCTTCTAGAAGCGCATCAATTCGAACGGAGCGTATACGCTTCGTCTACGGCGAATAGGGAACCTAATACACAAGCTACATAAGCTACATGGCTAATGGAATTGACGGAAGCTTAAATCAGCAAGTGTTGAAGGTTTTCCTCACCTAGAAGTGCGTTGGAATCGCCGGGAAAGTGATTGGAGTGCGTTGCTTAGGCACTTGCAGCAGGTGGCACGAGCAGCAAGAAATTCTCTCCTACTCTCTCTCACAAACTCTCACCTTTTCTCTCTCCCAATCTAGGGATTTTTATAATTTCGGATGGGAGAGAGGAATGAGGGTTTCAACCCCTTTTATAAGCTTAAAAACGCCGAAAACAGGCTCCGGAACGAAGTTTACTTAGTGCATATCCAATTCGGGGCTGTTTCGGTTCAAAAGATGTTTTCTGGTGGTCCCCTGGTCGAATGCAATCGGACTTAAGCTCATGCGTACTATATCTAGCACGTATTAAGTTTTCAGTCCGGCAGGGTTCGCAGATCGCACGTGGCGGACCAGTTTCAGTTCAGCGGTCACCGCACGTAGATCAGGGCTACAATTCTCATGATATGAAATAGAAATTTTTCCTGATCCGAGGGTGTAATTTGGTTGAATTCTGACGGTCAGAACGCTTAATACTGACGCGTCAAGTCGTGTGCCAGATTTGAATTTGAAATTTCAATTCTGTCCTTATTCGCACTCTCTTCAGTCCGGGCTCAATGAAATAGCCTGCGATTATCGGTTTGACTTGATTTTTAGAATGAGTGTCAAGTCCAGCTATGCGGTTCTAACGGTCTAAGATAGGAGGTATCGGACTTTCGACGCGCGGTCTAGATCCAATACAAAGATTTAAAGTGGTCCAGAGAACAAACCTGCTTAGAGTTTGGTCCGAGGTTATAGAGTATTATAGAGTCGTTGGTCCTACTCGATTTGGGTCTTCTAGAACGTATTTAAAGTGATCAGGGACTATTTCCCAGCTACTCCAGCGTTGCGCTAGCTAACTTACGCTTAATTTCCATAGGAATTGATCCTAAGTGGTTTCTTTGGCTATGGAATTGTGTTTTGAACGATTTTCCAGGTGTTTTAATTGACCCACTGCCTAAGGACGTCAAATCCCAGATTGCCCAAAATCCGGGGTGTTACAATCTACCCCCCTTAAAACAAATGTCGTCCCCGACATTGGCGAAGGGCTAGGAATACTTTTCTAAGGGAGGTTCAATCCTACTTAATAACCTAATCATACGTATATCCGAACTCAAAGGATTCGATCTTGGGCCAGTGGGGAAGAGGCCGACCATGCTTTCGCTGCGCCACTCTGATCGAACGGGAGCATTGACTAACTTAACCGGATTGGACTCTATACGTTCTACCCCCCTTAAAACTTGGTTTTACTTAAGTTCAAGAATCTATGCATCGCTCCGTATATCGGAACGAGGTGCAACTTAGGGGCTATCCTTAACCTAAAATGGAAACAACCTCTGATTACAGTGGTTTTCCTTTGCTAATGATGCGTTCTATGGCATTGGTATCTATGGCGATAGAGATGAGCCTAATCTCTATTGTGGTTGAGTTCAGGGTCAGGTATGAGTTGGTAGCAAGATGTCTAATTCTCTACTGGCTTTAAGTCCTCGCCATTTCCCAAAGGCAATGTGATCCCGTTTGGTTATAGGTGGTTGGGCCATCACGGAAGAAAGGTTGTGTAGTGGGTCTGAGCCGGATACATTGACCTTCTGCAGAGACTCTGACAGAAAATTCTTCGTATCAGTTCTTAATCCTAGCCGATGCCGACCCTCTGCTTGATCAGAGCATTGGATTTATTGGTAACCACTAGGATTAAGAAGTCAATTCAAACTGCGAATACATCGCTTACATGTAGTTCTTTTATTCCGCATTCCCGAACGCAATAAGCCCTTGGGGAAGGCAATTCTAAGGGGCGTGCTAGTACATTCTAAGTTCAATCTGAGAGATTTATAAATGTTCCCTGAGAGTGAATGGTTCATTCCTATGGGCAACAACAGCAGTCTATAAGTCATAAGGGGATCTATCGAAGAAATAAGGTTCTACTTCAACCAAATCTAACCTACAATTCCTTAGCATATACAGGCTTTACACTACTTAAGGTAACTAGTAGGCTAGTCTGTAACTGAGTAGTTATAATCTAAAGCCTAAGTTTATACGTTAAATGGTTCCATACCATTTCTACTACAGGGAGTTGTTCTATCGCTTAGGGTCAAGATTGTCTAAATGGAATTGGATTTCTTATGTCGTCAGACCCTTCAAATCTAGGAGTGCTAACACTAGATCAAAAATGCCTAGGGCCTATGTGGCCGGTAGCGCTTAGTTGTATTAAATGGAACCGCATTCCTAGTCCCATAGCGGGATCGGAAGTGGCATGCTTGGTAGGAGGGTGGGTTGGGATAAAATTAATTTAGAGGCTGAATCCCGGGAGTTACAATACGGCTGTGGAAACCATAGGGTACACCCAAACTAGGGACAATACCCTACAGCAAATGAAATGGCATGCACTCCATTCAACAAGTTTTGGCTATTTTAAGCCCAAACCACAACACAAACACATTTTCTACCTGTGACATCACTAGACCCAATAACAACAAAACACAGAAATCCTTAAAATAAAAATCAAACAATCTACAGGGCAACGGCATAGATGCCTAATTCTACCAAAGGACTTCTACCATGGTCCCAACTAACCTTCTTGAATACTATCTAGTTCAGTACTGTCTGTTGCCCATTAGAGCTCTATCGGCCAGGTATTTTCAATACTTCTCAAACGAAGAAAGTTGAGAAATGGGATATAAGGTTAGCGCGATTTTGAGACCCAAAAAGAGGGTAAAGGCTCAAATAAAAGGGACATGAGAGAGAGGGCGATGGAAAGGGAGGAAAAGGCTGAAACAACCTTAACAATAGCTATGGAAAGAGGAGGAAATGCGGAGAAATCGTTGCCCAAATGGACAGAACGAAATCTAGACATTGTAGAGGGATGCTTCAAGCTTTCCAAGGATGTATTTTCAAGGAGAAATGAAAATGAAAAAGTGGAATGGAGCACCTCACGATTTCAGCTCGATTTGGGGGGTTTTTGGAGCTCCAAAAGATGAAATCTTCAAGAGGGAGAGCTACAAACTGAAATAGAATGATGGAGAGTGGTCGTTTTTAGCCTAGAATGGATTTGAGAGTGGTTTGGGATCACGATTTTGGGTTAGGGCAGCTAGAAAATGCAAATGGAGCTAGGGATGGGGCTGTTTGTGAAGGAAGTACCCCATTTGGGGGTTTTCTTTAGACGGACCACATATGGGGGGAATGTACATGGGATATAAGGGCGTGCGTCCGAATTCCACTTCAAATGGGCCCACCTGTACGGAGATGCATCCGGCCGGTGGGACCAGATGGGTTTGGTCCCCCATGGTCCAAGGACCCCAGATATGTACGGTTTGACCCTCGGTTCATAGTATTTTGACCTACATAGGCCCAAACATGTGTTCGGGGCTTTCCGGGACCAATACGCAATACTAAATACAAAACCCTATCATGCAACATATGATTTTGGGGTAGAAGGAGCTATTACATCCATCTAGACTATTAGTTGCTAAAGAAAGCAAAGTTAGAATGACCTTATGGCCATTTTTTTATTAAATTTTAGTATTCACTGTAACATTTTGTGAAAGTATTATTTTATGTTATTTTCATATTATGATTGATGCCTAACATGAAATGAATAAGAAATAATTGAAGATTGGAGTGGTGGGAGGAAGAATTTTGAAGATTTTAGATGAAACGGGGTTTTTAAGCCCTGGCGATTGAATACAGGGGTCGTGGTTGTCCCACGGCCCAAGGATTCACATTAACGGGTTTGGAATCATTCAAAGAATGTCCCAACCCACTTACCTATAACCTAGGAGCTATTCGGGTTGCTTCACGCAACCCTAGATGCATTACGGACTCGATCACGCGATCGATTCGATTAGTCTTCGTCTACTGGCGAATCTGCGATCATATAGGTGTTTCTAGACCCTCCTCGCACCCACCTAAGTCAAAGGAAGCGACAGCGTGCTTCGCGTGACCATAACCCAGGCTCGGTTTAATCCAAATCATGCTTTGATACCATCTGTAACATCCCGAAAATCGGGGGGTCGAGCAAAAACCCAACTCCCGAGTTCCAAAATGTTATTTATGCAACATAGATATATATGATTGAATGTTGTCTGTGATAATGTATTAAACATGAGTGAGATTAAGCTAGAACAACATATCATACTCCAGAGACAGTTAAATTAACGAGCAGAAGACTGTGATAGTAGGTATAACATATATAAACTGTTGTATGTCTCCAGAGTATGAATATGTTACCAGGTTATATACATATATGTATACTCCAAAAATAAACAAAACGAATATACATGAGTGCGCTGAAAATATAAAATGACAAGTGTCAAGGTATCTATCAACCTCCCTATAATCCCGTCAACAGAACACACATGAAGGAGGAATCCTCCTCATCATCATCAAGTCCAGCTCTGCTTCTCAAGCAGCGCCATCATCTGCAATCACAAAAAAAGGGACTGGTGGGTGTCCGGAAACACCATCCCGTAACGTGGGAGTGAGTGATCAACTCAGTGGGATAAGAGAGCAAAGATTAGCATGTTATCAAATCAATCATGTGATAATAGTAAAGCAGTAAATCAAACAATCCTAATACTGTTGTTAATGCAGTATGACATGATGTGATGTATGCCCTCACTGACGATCTCCCTCATACGGCACCATCTTCGTCCGCGGCATGAAATCAACCCTCAAGTGCTCCACATCTTGCAGGCACATGCAATGGCATGGTGATATGATTTCCAAGTTGTTATTAGTCCATTCAAACAGCAGGATTGGGAAACTAAGGTACTTCCCTTGTATCAATCCCAACACAGATCCTGTCTAGGGTCGTCACTCCTAGTAATCTCATACGATGTATATTTTGTAGGTCGCTGCAAGGGCTGTCAGGGCTGTTGCACGCACTCGTTGCTCCACTCCCCCATCACCTTATCAATACAGGCCTACTGTACTCTACTGCTACCGAAGGGTCGTCGCCTCCCGTAGACTCAAAATACGCTCGCAGTCACTACAAAGGGCTGCCAGGGCTGTTGCACGCACTCGTTGCATCGCTCCCCCATCACCTTATCAATGTAGGCTGACAGCAAGAATATAGTGTCCCATACCACCATAATCTGCTCACGAGTCTAGGTGTTCACTGGTCACTACGGAGAGGTTTGTGGCCCCAGCGTAGGCCGACAGCTCGACCACGGTGCCCCATACCACCATGCCCGGCTCATGAGTCTTCGTGGATCAAGGTACCATGGTTAACAGGGTTTACAATGGTAAGTTCAGTACCCTAGGTTCAAGCAGTTATGACTCATGCAGGGTGAACATACAACGGCCAGTCGGGTTACTTGACAGGCTCGACTAGCACGAGCGCATCGCAAGTCGAACGACATGAAGTGCGTAAAACACTTCGTGTGGCCTAACCACTACCGTCAACTCCAAACACGACTCGCGTTTATCGACGCGTCGTTCGTGGTGAAGATAAGCTAACCACGAATTCGTTCTGTTACCGACTACCTGGACTAAGTATAGTCCCAAACATGTGGAATCACATCAGCAAGTCATGTGAGAGTATTGGAAATGAAATACAACCATGTGAGCATGTTAACACATGTTGTAACGTATACAACTTAAGTAAATCATCTAACACATGCCTTTCATACATATAATGGAATTATGCACATCGCCGGCATATAGGAAATCATCTCCATCAGTATATTAATTGAGAATTCAATCTCAAATTAAATCATAAGGAAATCATCAAGCACACGTTATAACATACTACTTAAATGAAACATCAAGCATATGCATTTCATACATATAATGAAATCGTACATATGGCTAACATGTAGGAAATCATTTACATCAGCATTTTAATTAAGAAATCAATCTCAAACAAATTCATAACACCATTTAATTCAATACGTACTAATACATGCATTTATACAAACACTTACACTACACACTTAAGTCTACATATAGTATGTCGACCCGAAGTGCGCATTTAGGCGAATCTCTTCGCCAAACTAATTATGCACACATTCCTAACATTCTAATGCGACAACAAATCATGTCAATCACATCAGCAAAATATGAATGAAATCTGTACTTCCTACAAATGACTAAAATGCCCTAAATCTCATATTCTTCGTTGGTTTATGAAACAGGAAACGGACAGCATGTTGTACATGTCAAATGGCATTGCCGTCAAGAATCTACTATTAAACAACATTGAAAGCTTTGGAAACAGTCAATCAAAGCGTCTAAAATTCACACCTTTTTCTCCTAGAAGTGCATCAATTCGAACGGAGCGTATACGCTTTGTCTACGGCGAATAGGGAACCTAATACACAAGCTACATAAGCTACATGGCTAATGGAATTGACGGAAGCTTAAATCAGCAAGTGTTGAAGGTTTTCCTCACCTAAAAGTGCGTTGGAATCGCCGGGAAAGTGATTGGAGTGCGTTGCTTAGGCACTAGCAGCAGGTGACACGAGCAGCAAGAAATTCTCTCCTACTCTCTCTCATAAACTCTCACCTTTTCTCTCTCCCAATCTAGGGATTTTTGTAATTTCGGATGGGAGAGAGGAATGAGGGTTTCAACCCCTTTTATAAGCTTAAAAATGCCGAAAACAGGCTCCGGAACGAAGTTTACTTAGTGCATATCCAATTCGGGGCTGTTTCGGTTCAAAAGATGTTTTCTGGTGGTCCCCTGGTCGAATGCGATCGGACTTAAGCTCATGCGTACCAGATCTAGCACGTATTAAGTTTTCAGTCCGGCAGGGTTCGCAGATCGCACGTGGCGGACCAGTTTCAGTTCAGCGGTCACCGCACGTAGATCAGGGCTACAATTCTCATGATATGAAATAGAAATTTTTCCTGATCCGAGGGTGTAATTTGGCTGAATTCTGACGGTCAGAACGCTTAATACTGACGCGTCAAGTCGTGTGCTAGATTTGAATTTGAAATTCCAATTCTGTCCCTATTCGCACTCTCTTCAGTCCGGGCTCAATGAAATAGCCTGTGATTATCGGTTTGACTTGATTTTTGGAATGAGTGTCAAGTCCAGCTAGGCGGTTCTAACGGTCTAAGATAGGAGGTATCGGACTTTCGACGCGCGGTCTAGATCCAATACAAAGATTCAAAGTGGTCCAGAGAACAAACCTGCTTAGAGTTTGGTCCGAGGTTATAGAGTATTATAGAGTCGTTGGTCCTACTCGATTTGGGTCTTCTAGAACGTATTTAAAGTGATCAGGGACTATTTCCCAGCTACTCCAGCGTTGCGCTAGCTAACTTACGCTTAATTTCCATAGGAATTGATCCTAAGTGGTTTCTTTGGCTATGAAATTGTGTTCTGAATGATTTTCCAGGTGTTTTAATTGACCCACTACCTAAGGACGTCAAATTCCAGATTGGCCAAAATTTGGGGTGTTACATAGCATGCATTGGCAGAAGAAGGAAGAAAAGATCTAAGGTGGGTTCTTCATATACCTAGATTTAATGCTTTGATGATGGGCTAAGTGAGGCCTACCAATTGATGGTATGGATCTCACTTAGGACCTTAGGTGTGGCCGATGGCCCACCTTGATCCTCATGATCATTCCATGATGGGGCCATTTTTCATGGACCTCATCATGATGTTTATTTTTCTCATATGAATAGTGTAACACCCCGGATTTTGGCTAACCTGGGATTTGACGTCCTTAGGCAGTGGGTCAATTAAAACACCTGAAAAATCGTTCAGAACCCAATTCCATAGCCAAAGAAACCACTTAGGATAAATTTCTTTAGAAACTAAGCATAAGTTAGCTAGCGCAACGTTGGAGTGGCTGGGAAACAGTCCCTGATTACTTTAAATACGTTCTACAAGGCCCAAAGCGAGTGGAACCAATGGTGCTATAATGCTCTAAAACCTCGGACCAAACTCTAAGCAGGTTTATTCTCTGGACCACTTTGAAACTTTGTATTGGATCTAGACCACGCGTCGTAAGTCAGATGCCTACCATCTTAGACCGTTATGACCACTTAGCTGGGCTTGGCAATCGTTTCGAATATCAAGTCCAACTGACGATCACAGGCTATTTCATTGAGCCCAGACCGAAGAGAGTGTGAATAGGGACATAGTTGGAATTTCAAATTCAAATCTGGCACACAAATTTGACGCATCAGTATTAAGCATTCTGACCGTCAGAATACAGCCAAATTACACCCTTGGATCAGGAAAAATTTCTATTACATATCACGAGACTTATAGGCCTGATCTTGGTGCGGTGACCGTTAAACTGAAGCTGGGCCGCCACGTGCGATCTGGGAACCCTACCGGCCTGAAATCTGGATGCGTGCTAGATCCAGTATGCACGAGCTTAAGTCCGACCGCATTTGGCCAGGGGACCTCCAGAAATGCTCTTTTGGACCGAAACAGCCCCGATTTGGATATACTTTAAGTATACCTTGACTTGGAGCCTATTTTGGGCATGTTTAGGCCTATAAAAGGGGTTGAAACCCTCACTCCTCTCCCCCATCCGAATTTGTAAAAAATTCCTAGATTGGGAGAGAGAAAAGGTGAGAGTTTGTGAGAGAGATTGGAGGAGAATTCCTTGCCGCTTGTGCTACCTGTTGCAAGTGCCTAAGCAACGCAACTCAATCACGTTGCCGGTGATTTCTCCGCTTTTCTAGGTAAGAAAGTACCCTAAATAGTTACTGATTTGAGTTTCCTTTGTCTCCATAGCGATGTAGCTTATGGATCTCGTGTATTAGGTTCCTTATTCGCCGTAGACGAAGCGTATACGCTCCGTTCGAATTCTCATCCCTAAAAGGGAAAAGGTGCGGATATTAGACGCTTTGATTGACTGTTTCCAAAGCTTTCAATGTCGTTTAATAATAGATTCTTGACGGCAACGCCGTTTGACATGTACAAAATGCTCTCCGTTTCCTGTTTCGTAAATTAACGAAGAATATGAGATTTAGGGCATTTTAGTCATTTGTAGGAAGTACAGTTTACATTCATATTTTGCTGATGTGATTGACATGGTTTGTTGTCGCATTAGGAAGTTAGGAATGCGTGCATAATTAGTTTGGCGAAGAGATTCGCCTAAATGCGCACGTCGGATCGACATACCATATGTAGACTTAAGTGTGTAGTGTAAGTGTTTGTATAAATGCTTGTATTAGTATGTATTGGCTTAAATGGTGTTATGGATTAGTTTGAGATTGATTTCTCAATGAATATGTTGATGTGAATGACTTCCTACATGTTAGCCATATGTACGATTTCATTATATGTATGAAATGCATGTGCTTAATGATTCATTTAAGTGGTATGTTATAACATGTGCTTGATGAGTTTCTTATGACTTAGTTGGAGAGTGAATTCTCAATTAATACGCTGATGGTGATGATTTCCTATATGTTGGCGATATGTATAATTTCATTATATGTATGAAAAGCATGTGTTTGAAGACTTGCTTAAGTTGTATGTAATGACATGTGTTAACATGCTCACATGGTTCCATTTCATTTCCATTACCCTTACACAACTACTGATGTGATTCTATGATTGTTTGGGACTATGCCTAGTCCAGGCGGTCGGTAACCGAAAGAATTCGTGGTTAGCTTATCTTGGCCACGAAGGACGTGTCGATGAACGCGAGTCGCGTTGGAGTTGGCGGCAGTGGTTAGGCCACGCGAAGTGTTTTACGCACTTCATGTCGTTCGACTTGCGATGCGCTCGTGCCAGTCGAGCTCGTCAAGTAACCCGACTGGCCGATGTATGTTCACTTTGTATGAGTCATAACTGCTTGAACCTAGGGTACTGAACTTACCATTGTAAACCCTGTTAACCATGGTACCTTGATCCATAAAGACTCATGAGCCGGGCATGGTGGTATGGGACACCTTGGTCGAGCTGTCGGCCTACGCTGGGGCCACAAACCTCCCCGTAGTGACCAGTGAGCACCTATGACTCGTGAGCAGATTATGGTGGTATGGGACACTATATTCTTGCTGTCGGCCTACACTGATAAGGTGATGGGAGAGCGGTGCAACGAGTGCTAGCAACAGCCCTGGCAGCCCTTTGTAGTGACCGCGAGCATATTCTGAGTCTACGGGAGGCGACGACCCTTCCGTAGCAGTAGAGTACAGTAGGCCTGTATTGATAAGGTGATGGGGGAGCGGAGCAACGAGTGCGTGCAACAGCCCTGGCAGCCCTTGCAGTGACCTACAAAATATACATCGTATGAGATTACTAGGAGTGACGACCCTAGACAGGATCTGTGTTGGGATTGATATAAGGGAGGTACCTTAGTTTCCCAATATTGCTGTATGAAAAGGACTAATAACAACTCGGTAATCATATCACCATGACATTGCATGTGCCTGGAAGATGTGGAGCACTTGAGGGAGTGCGGCATGCCGCGGTCGTAAGATGTTGCCGCATGAGGGTGATCGTCGGTGAGGGCATACATCACGTCATGTCATAATTGCATTAACAACAGTATTAGGATTGTTTGATTTACTGCTTTACTATTATCGCATGATTGATTTGAGAACATGTTAATCCTTGCTCTATTATTCCACTGAGTTAGCTACTCACTCCCACGTTACGGGACGGTGTTCCTGGACACCCACCAGACCTTTTTGTGATTGCAGATGATGGCGCGGCCTGTGAGGCGGAGCTGGATTTGATGATGAGGAGGAGGATTCCTCCTATGTGCGTGTTCTGATTGACGGGATTACAGGGAGGTTGATTAGATACTTTGACACTTGTCATTTTATATTTTTAGCGCACTCATGTATATTCGTTTTGTCTACTTTTGGAGTATACATGTATGTATATAACCTGGTAACATATCCACACTCTGGAGGCATACAACAGTTTATATGTGTTATACATACTATTACAGTCTTCCGCTTGTTAATTTAACCGTCTCTGGAGTATGATATGTTGTTCTAGCTTAATCTCACTCATGTTTAATGTGTTATCACAGACAACATTCAATCATACATATTTATGTTGCATAAATAACATTTTGAAACTCGGGAGTTGGGTTTTTGCTCGACCCCCCGATTTTCGGGATGTTACAAATAGGGTCATCTAGACCTTGCATTTTGGTGGTGAAAGGATCTCTACAGTTGATTTTGATTAGTGGACCCACATGTTATGGGACCCACTTGATATATGTTGTGATGTATGGAAGAGAGGGCCCATAGTGTTGGGGTCCCTCCACCACTCGGTCTTTCTCACATTCTCTTTCTCTTTCATATTTTTGGTGTGATGATGTGGCCGTGTGGCCCACTCGGATGGACACCACCTTGATGTGTGTCTTATCTACACCATCCAACCATTTGGTGGCCCACCTATAGCATGTCTATAGGTGGGGCCCACCTTATATATATGTGTAACCCAAACCGTCCAGCGTCCAGGGATGCTGGACATGGCTAGATAGTGAAGTGTGAACTGACGGTGAGGTGTACCGTCCAACAACCAAAAATAGATATCAGCTTGATTCCAAATTTTGGGTGGGTTGCTCATGTAGGCCCCACCTTGATATATAAATTAAATCCACATGGTCCATCCAATTTCTTAGATCATTTTAGGCGTTGAACCGAAAAATGAAGCTAATCCGAATCCCAGGTGAGCCATACTACAAATCCTAAGTGGCTGGGTTACCCACATCATTTTTTACTTTTTGCATGGGAGGTTTGGAGTGAGTTTTCACTCATGGGACCTATATTGATGTATTTCTTAGATCCACACCTTAAGTCCATTTTCTGGCACATTTTAACCATGGAGCATAAAAATCTACTCGATCCAACCATTAGGTGGACCACACCACAATCGATGGTGGTAGTGAGAACACCCCCTCAAGTCAACCATGCAGACATGGGGTGGAGGTGTCCCAACCATGGACCCCACCTTGATGTATTTGTTTAATCCATGAAGTCCACCACCTTCCCCATGTAGTTTTAGGCTATGAGTTGAAAAATGAGATATATCTTAGTTCTTAGTGGGCTTCACCGAGGGAAATAAAGTCTCACTGTTGGAACTTCCTAATATCTACTATTGTGTGTATAAGTGGTGGACCTATCCATCATTAGACTCCTTTAGTCCATAAAGAGCTGGTCGATATAATAGACAGAATGGATTATCCACTAGTGGACCTATCCATCATTAGACATAATAGAAGAAGAAAAAAAGTCCCTGGACAGTGATGGTGAGGGTGGAAACCTTACTAGGCTGCCACCACACGTGGACCCCACCATAATGAATTTGTTTAATCCACACTGTCCACCATCTCCTCCTTATAATTTTAGGCCATGTGCCAAATTTTGAGGCAAATATGAGTCTCGAGTGGGCCGTACTAAGGGTATTAATGCCCATCTATTGAAACACTCTAGGGCCCTCTTTGGAGTCCATTGTCATCCAAACCAGTCCTAGTCAGAGTCTATTTGACCTCATTCGAGGTGGCCAAGATGGTGAACAGATTAGAATATTCACTTGGGGTGGCTCACACGACAGGAAACAGTGGTGTTAAACGTCTACCATTAAAACTCTTTTCTGGGTGGATCATTATGAAATTTATTTTTCCTCTTCATCCGAGTCTGTGTGACCTTACCAACAGATTGGATGGAAAATAGTCTTATGGTGGTCTTCACGTGGGACCCACTGATGTAAGTGTTTTACCCACTCCGTCCCAACGTGTGGGAGGTGGGATGGTTGGTGGACCTCACTCCAGCTATATGATTGTTGTAGTGATGTTACCAAGGTCTATTGGGCCTGCCTTGATTTATGTGGTATATATCCACATCGTTTGGTGATTGTGGACCCCTCATGATGTATGTTCTACCCACGCCATCCACCATAACATGTGAGACCAACCATGATGTACTTGTTTGACCCACTGTCCATCTATTTTTGCCAAATCATGGGATGCCTTATGAGGCCCATTTTGATGTATTTGTGGCCCGTCTATTGAGGCTTACCTTGATATATATAAGGCCCATTTGATGAGGCCCGATGTAATGTATTTATGGCCCGTGGGTTGAGGCCCTTCACGATATATTTGGGGCCCATGGGTTGAGGCCCATTGTATGTATTAGGGCCCGTGGGTTGAGGCCCATTGTGATGTAATTAGGGCCCATGGGTTGAGGCCCATTGTGATGTATTAGGGCCTGTGGGTTGAGGCCCATTATGATGTATTCGAGGCCCATAGTTGAGGCCCAGTGTGATGTATGTATGACCTGTTAAGTTATATATGAATTCCTTATATGGGCCAATCTTTGGGAGCAATGTTTGTTAAATGGCCACATGTTATACGATGATGAACTCTCCTCATAACAAGGACGGGCCTAAATAGCCTACCCATATCAAGAATGGGCCTAACATTTATGGGGGCCTAATGACTTGGGTTAGCCTACTAAGGGAAGATGAGAATGGGCCTAACAACGGGCCCATGGAGAGTTACAATGTAGACATTTAATCATCATTGCTCTTACAATGTGGACATTTAATGACCATTGCTCCCAAGGCATAACCCATTATAATACCAACTAGGAAGATGAATGGGCATCATAAACACATGGTGGAATCACATATCACAATTGGGCCTCATCACATTTGCCTCATATACACCACAACGTGTCTCACACAAGAACCTCATATACATCTCATCGGGCCTCATATAAGGGCCTCACATACATCACATTGGGCCTCATATAAGGGCCTCGCATGCATCACACTGGGCATCACTCATTGGCCTCATATACATCACAATGGCCCACATCCCATGGGCCTCAAATACATCACAATGGGCCACATCCCATGGGCCTCAAATACATCACAATGGGCCTCATACTTGGGCCTTAAATACATCACAATGGGCCTCATACTTGAGCCTCAAATATATCATAATGGGCCTTAAATACATCACATTGGGCCTCACTCATGGGCCTCTTATACATCACATTGGGCCTTACTGCCTGGGCCTCAATTACATCACATTGGGCCTCATACACATCCCATTGGGCCTCACACAAGGGCCTCATATTCATCATAATGGGCCTCACCAAATGGGCCACATATACATCACAATGGGCCACATATTCATCATATTGGGCCTCACACAAGGGCTCATGGGTTACGCACAAGGGAAGGGTAGTATACTTACCATACATACATCAAGGTAGGGCCTATTGCATCATAAAGATGGGTCTCACTAGTTGGATATACAACGTATTCATTATGGTGGACCCCACCATCTAGGGATCAGATGGAGTGGATAAAACACCTACATCAGGTGGGGTCCTTGGATAGACGGCTTGGATCGAACACGTACATCACATGGGCCCACGTCCCATGTGGATGGCGCTGATACAACAAATTCATCACAATGCATCTCACCATCCAGTAGATTGGATGGTGTGGATAATATACATAAATCATGGTGGGTCCACATCCCAAATGGACGGTTGAGACCCCACGCATGCAAGGTGTGTCCCACGTCCAGCAATGGACGACGTGGATCTAAAATACATATATTAAGGTGGACCCCACCCTCACACGTGCAACATGTGTTGGGTGAGTCCCACGTCCTTTAAACGGACGAACGATGTGAATAAAACACATATTATGGTGGGTCCCACTGTCCACGTGTGGATAAACACATACACCATAGTAGGCCCCAACGTCCCTATATCTGGACGGCGGGGATAAAACATATACATCATGGGGGTCCCATAACTATTGGACGATGTGGGTGCACCACATACATCATGGTGGGTCCACGTGGTGGCCCACCAAAGTTTTGGATCAACCGATATTTATGATTTCCTTCATCCAGGTTCTGCCCAATGGTACAAGTCTCGGTTCGAGTTGACTTAGATCTACAGGATGCGACTTAGGATCACGCGCAAGCTCTGATTATAGGTCACGGGTTGCCGGAATTTGACGGGGAGGATCGCAGCATTCTAAGGAATAGTACGGACTACGATACGGGCCTTTACAGCTCTCCCCTCCTAATAAAAGTTCTATCCTTAAAATTTACACTAATATTGCAACTATACATTACTCATAAGAAAAGAGGAAACATAGCATCATCATATAAAATCAGAGACAATGCACAAGATACAACATATAATCAATTATCAAAGAGATGAGGATAATGCTCGTGAATCTCAGCCTCGCACTCCCAAGATACCTCCTCAAAAGAATGGTGACCCCATTGGACCTTCACCAAAGCAATGATCTTAGTCTGGATGACCTGATCCTTCCGATCAAGGATGCGAACTGGCTACTCAATGTAAGAAACGTCCTCGCAAACCTCTAGCGGCTGCTAGTCAATAAAAGGAACGATGTCTGACCCACACTTCCACAACATAGATACGTGGAAAACGTTGTGGAGACCAGACAACTGAGGCGGTAAGGCAAGCTTATAGGCCACGGCACCAACACGCCTAGTGATCTCAAAAGGTCTAATAAACCTCGTGTCTCGGTCAGAAACGATCGAATCTGAAATGCCGTGTAGTCTTACATTCTCCTCGATGAATATCCTGGCAAGCTAGTCCAAAGGCCAAGTCACACGAATTGCAAGAAAATACACCAACTTCGTCAGACAATCGACGACAACCTAGATGATGTCTTGACCGCACTATTTCGATAAGAAAACAAATGCATTTGATTTGGAGAATTTATTTTATTCCAATATAACAAAGAGATTTCATACAATAATCATGGCGTTATTGATTCTGAGTTCATATACATCCCTTCCAAATCCCTTGATTCCAAGATAGAATACTGAATAAATGATAATTAATAAGGTTATATGTTAAATATCAAATTCGGTAGCATTCCGGAGCTATTTCGGTCATCTCCTAGGTACTTAGGAGGAATGTTGAATTTAATCAACCAATTTTCCTTTTGAACTCGTCCGTTGTGCCAAGGAGGGGGCCTGAAGCAGTGAAGGTCAAACTCCAACGATTTCGGCAGCATTTCGACCCCTTTTTGCCTTGGCCACATGGTGACCTAGCTGCGTGACTAGAGCAACTGAATTACCAGTTGTGCGGTCAGTGCAATATAGTGTTTGGGTGCGTGATCCGCGCAGCCTCTCTCCCACGTTACGCGATCAGTGCAACTTAGTATCCCAGTTGCCCGACCCGCACAACTGACTCTGCTCCTCACCTTCAATCTATCTTTAGAGCTCTAACTTTCTCCAAAAAACCTTCCATCCTAAATGAGAAGGGGAGTGGGGTATTTATAGGCCTTCACATGTGTCAACCATCATTTCTGATGCCATGGGCTCCACCTTGGATCAATTCTAGGCATTCACCTCGATCTGTGTTTGTTTATGGTTGCGCTACCTACGCAAGGGTAAAGATAGCCGCGCGATCTGCCCAAGGGTTGTTTCTAGTGTGCGATCTGCATAAGGATAAAATGATCTTTTCCTCTTGCGCAACGCCTGTTCTGGATGCACGATGCCTAAGATTCTTTATACCGATTACGCGAGCTGCGCAACGACTGGTCTGGTTGCATGATCAGCGCAACATCATTTATTCCCTTCTTTATTTCTTCACTTTGTATGGTTTTTTCTCATCTTTAGATTTTTCTTCATGATGATTTTTTATGCTCGAGCACCCATTGAGTCCTTGGCTAACCCATGATAAAATATGTGGATACGTGCTCCCACTTCCACATTGGGATGCTCAATGACTACAATGGACCTGAGTGCCTCTGATGGTTGGCCTTGACACGTTGGCAAGTGTTACACTCAGTTAAAAAACTGGCGATCTGATACTTCATCCCCACCTAAAAATACTATCGCCTTATATTGCAGTACATCTTTATAAAGCTAGGGTGGATAAAAAACTTCGATCGGTGTGCCTCGGTAATAAGATCTCTACGAAACTCTATAATATCTTGGACACATTATCGGACTCTAAAGAGAAGTCCACCATCAGAACCAATCTGCCAATCTCACTGACTCTCAGATGCCACCTCTGCTCGATAACTCTGAAGTGACTCGTCTGACTGCTGAGCCTCGATCACCCTTATGACAAGAGAGGGTTGAATTGATAGGCTCGATAACTAAACGATAGAAGACTGCAAGTTAAACTCGAAGTCATATGTTGCAATATCATCGAGCATCTTTCACTCCCAAATCATCATATACGCCACCAGGCCTCGTGGCTGACAGCTAAGGGCATTTGCCACCACATTCGCCTTGCCCGGGTGGTACTGAAGATCAAAATTATAGTCCTTTAGAAGCTTCATCTAGCATCTCTGCCTCATATTTAACTCTGACTGTAAGAAGAGATACTTCAAGCTCTTGTTGTTTTAGAAGAGCTCGAACCTAACCCTGTAAAGATAGTGCCTCCACACCTTCAGTGCGAAGAAAACTGTACCCAACTCGAAATCATGCGTTGGGTAGTTTTACTCATGGACCTTAAGATGGTGAGATGCAAAGGCCACCAGTTTCGCATGCTGTATCAGGACAACATCCAATCTAATATGCGAGGCATCGGTAAAAACCACGAATCCTTCACTCTTAGAGGGAAGAGTGAGGACTGGTACGGATGTCAAGCGTGCCTTTAGCTTTGCGAATGCTTGCTCACATGTTTCACTCTACACAAACCTGTGCCCTTCTGGGCTAACCTGGTCAGCGGTGCTGCGATACGAGAGAATCCCTCGATAAAATGTCAATAAGATCCCACCAAATCAAGAAAACGGTGGATCTTGGACGCATTCGTGGGCTGGCCTAATAACGCACTACATCTATCTTTGAGGGGTCCACTGCGACACCCTCCCTCGTCACCACATGACCGAGAAATTTCACATCCTCCTGCCAAAACTCACACTTCTCAAGCTTAGCATAGAGCTGGTGGGCACGGAGGGTGTGCAACGCAACCTCTAAATACTGCTTGTAGTCCTCGCGAGTCCTCGAATAGATCAGAATGTCGTCGATGAAGACCAACAAACTGATCAAGATAAGGTTGGAAGACCTCATTCATCAACTGCAAGAAGACTGTGGGTGCATTAGTCAGCCCGAAGGATATGACCTGAAATTCAAAGTGACCATAGCGCGTCCTGAAAGCTGTCTTCGGGATGTCCTCCTCTCGGACTCGAATCTGATGATAACTTGACTGCAGGTCAATTTTTGAAAAGAACTATGCACCTTGTAGCTGATCAAACAAATAATCGATCCTCAGGAGTGGACACTTGTTCTTGATCATGACCCGGTTGAGTCGCGGTAATCCAGGCAGAGCCTCAACGAGCCATCCTTCTTCCTGACAAATAGTTTCGATGCTCCCCATGGTGAACTGCTTGGACGGATAAAACCCAGCTCACGCAACTCGTCCAACTACTGTTATAGTTTTCGCAACTCCATTGGTGCCATACGATATGGGGCCGTCGAGATAGGCATGGTACTGGGCACAAGATCAATCTAAAACTCAATATACAGGTGCAGTGACAACCCCAAAATGTCCTAGAATACGTTGGGAAAATCACAAACCACTGCCAACTAATCAACGCTCACTACTACAGGCTCCTTTACTGTACATGACATCAAACAAGACAGTGGCTCTCATCTGGGCTCGTCTACGAACTGGAACTTGTAAGTGCTATGATTTCATATCCCTTTGGTTGTCAAATTTTATCATGCCAAAACCTATATCTATGTCTTGTATATCTTGTTTCATGTTTGAGACTATTCATTGCTTCAAGACATCGGACTTCAAGACAAGAACTTAAATGAAGAACGTTTCAAGCCATGGATGAAGAATTCAAGAATAGAAGTTTTCAAGTATGCATGCTCAAGATACAATCAAGTTCAAGTATAGTAGAAGACTGTGTCAAGTTAAGATCAAGCTCAAGAAGGCCTACTATAAGATTCGTATATTCTCAAGCTTCTCTTAAAGGTCATCTGAGTGTACAGACTTTCAATGTCCATCTCACTTTTAAGGTTTGTTTGACCTTAAATTGACCTTAGGATAGGCTTTACTGTAGGTCATTCTGAATACATAATTCATATATTTTAATATTCTTGTCTAGGTTGTTCTAAGACCAGTCCTAGGAACTTTAAGACCAGTCTTAGCTCTGCTACGACCAGTCTTAAGTTTTTCATGACCAGTACTAGGTTGTTGAAGATTTTTGGATCTTTCTGGTTGTCCTACGACCAGTCCTGGACATCCTACGACCAGTCATGGATATCTTACAACCAGTCCTGTGAGTTCTACGACTCATCCTTTGACCAATCTTAGCCCTACGACTCAAACTCCAACAACTAAACTGGGGGTCCTACGACCGGTCGTACGCTACCTAGGACTGGTCGTGGAACAACAAATCCTTATCCCGTGAAAATATTTAAAAATCTTTGAAGCTATGACCAGTCCTAGGATCCTAAGACCAGTCATAGACGGGATTTTTCAGGCTATAAATTGATCATGAACTTCAGAGTTTTAGAAATTCAATTCAACTCTATTCAAGCATTCTTTAGGCTATACTCTGAGATAAGTTTGTGTTTGTTTTAAGCTAATTTGCGCTTATTTAATATTCCTTTTTCTAGCTTGTTTTGTATTTGATTTTGATCTACATTCCAATCTCATTAGAAAAGGGGAATTTCTGATATTCCTTCTTCTTGGATTCAAAATCAAATAGAACAAGCCCTTTTGATTTAAAATCAATTAGACTTAGAACCATTCTTAAAGTGAGTATTGGAATTTGAACGTTGAATCGAACTTCTACTCCGATTGGTTCTACCGGGCTACTTTAAAAGGTGATTTAGGTATTTTACATTTTTATAATTTACTTTCTTTGGTTTTGTTTGAGATTTTCCAAAAAAATCTCATTGTATTGGTTATCTGAGGAGAGCCAGAAAACTCAGATTGTGGAGGTTTTTGGATTGTGTAAGCCCGAGATCAAAGACACAATTGTGAAGGTTTTAGGTGAACCTGTGAAACCTATTTTGATAGTGCATGCTAATATCCCCTATGTGAGTATATTAGGAGTAGAGTAGCATTCTGTGTGGCTGTTGGATAATAGTTGGTGTACACACAGGCGAACCACTATATATCATTGTGTTGTGGATGTGCTTTATTCTTTCATTCCTTTATTCATTCAGTTTTGTGGTTTGTGTTTGTGTATGAATGTTGTAATCATTTTATTTCAAGCAAGTGTGGATGAATGTTGTAATAACTTTGGATTTATTTCTGCAAGTTATTTTGATTTCCTTGCTTTTTATTCATGATTGGTTTATGATACAAAGGACGTTCTAGAAATAAGGTTGTCCTACCTTAAACCTTTGATTTTTGGTGTAAGGTTGTCCTTAGAACTGATAAAGTATCATTCTATTTATTTTAGGCTATTGAGATTACTTTATATTCAGCATTGTGCTTTATTTCTTTTATTATTCCGCTGTTATTAGTTTTATTTGACATTGCCCTATTCACCCCCCCTCTAGGGCATATAGATAGGCCCTTTCAGAACTGCGACAAGTCAGGTATACAGAATGTGACTGTCCTTACGGAGCAGTCCAAAATGACATGATACTCGGTAAGCCAATCCATACCCAGGATGACATCAAACTATGACATTGACAGCATAAACAAGTCAGCAGGCAAGAAAATATCTCCCACCAACATGGGGCAAGACGAACAGAATCGGCTTAATATCGTGGTCTTCCCCAAGGGCATCGATACTGATAACCCCTCATGAGCAGTCTCTAATAGTAATCCATTTGAATGGTAGAAGTCCTCGGACATAAAAGAATGCAAAGTACTAGAATAAAATAAAACTCGAGCAATAAATCAGAAACAGGAAGAATACCCTCAACGACTCCTCTTGAAGACTGTGGATCCTACTGAACCATGTAGAATCTATCCTGAGCCAGCTAGGGAGGTGCCTGTCCCCTTCGAGGGTGCTGCTATTATGCTGTCACTGAGGTGGTCGAAACTGCTGCTCCGATGCTGTGCTCTCGGAGGCTGGTACTGCCGCTGCTTTTGTGGAAGCCTCGGTGGTAGGAGCTGCTGTCACTGCTGCTATGGTGGAGGTTTCTGTGGTGCTCTTGGCTACTTCTGCTGAGGGCAGGGACAATCCTAGATACAATGCCATGTCTCATCGCATGTAAAACAGACACCGGTGAACTACCTTGAAGGTGGTGCTGAAGGTGCTGCTAGCGCTCAGAAGGCTGGATGACCTGTACGCCTCTACCATGTTTGACGCTATTTGGAACCACCTGAGGGGGCTTGCCTCTTTCAGTCTCTCCTTTGATCATGGTCACTCTGTGTGTCGGCCCACTCAGTCTCATAAACCTGGGCCCTCAGATAAATTTCGCAAAGGTCTGAAGCATATGGCCAATAACACGGCCTCTGAGTCAATAACGCAAGCTGTTCTCAAAATGGTAGGCCTTTCTCCCCTCATTATAAACTAAGTATGGTTGCGTACTGTGCCATA
Organism: Magnolia kwangsiensis; assembly: GCA_037074715.1. Taxonomy (NCBI): domain Eukaryota; kingdom Viridiplantae; phylum Streptophyta; class Magnoliopsida; order Magnoliales; family Magnoliaceae; genus Magnolia; species Magnolia kwangsiensis. The sequence goes on from CM073571.1 coordinate 106,954,814, forward strand.
GACATATCTCCCTGCACCAGGGTCTCAAACTCTAATGCTCGCTGCCGTCAAATGTGGTTAGGAAAGAACTGCCAGTCAAACTGGTCCATGAAGTCCTCCCATGTCCAAATGAAATCATGCGCTACAACACAAGTGACGGAGGCCCACTAATGCTCGGCCTCACCCTCAAGAATATATACTGCCAATGGGACCTGCTGCTGGGTTATACATCTCATGGTCCCAAACATCTTCTCCACCTGGGAGTGCCATCTCTTGGGCACAGATGAATTGTGCTTTCCCTAAAATTGTGGGGGATCTAGCCGAAGGAAATCTCGTAATAAGGCATTAATGCGCTCCTGCTCTGCCTACTCCGGGGTCTTAACGGGACGCCTGCGCTGCCCATGGAGGGCGACTGTCATAGCCTGAAGCATCTGCTGCAACTGGTCAACACTGACTGATACGGTGGGGGCTGCGTTGGTCTCAGACGGAGGCGTAGGATCTGTAGGAATCTCGGGTGCGGGAACAGGAGGCTCGAGTGGGAGAACATGAACTACGGGAGGTCAAGCGGGAGCCGTTCGGGTTCCTTGGTTAGGTGGCATGGTCTACAGAAAAGAACAAGGGCACATATCAACCTTGAGAACCCTCGAAGGCTCAGACATTAGGGAACTAAACAAAAGGTTACGCGCTTGGGACCTAATCGTCCTAAACTCATAGCAGATATGTGATGCTGTTCTAGGTTATTCCTAAGTTAGGCTTTGATACTAACTTTTGTCACATCTAAAACTTAGAAACCGGGCTCATAAAATTCCCGATCGCCAGATCTGGTGCCAAAAGCCTCCGCAGTACCCCATTCTCAGCCCCTAGCACCCATATACCAGGTTCTGATCCTGGGATCCTATAAGGAGGATTTTCAACGTACAATTATCTCGTAATAAGTATAACCATAAGCATAACCCACAACAATAACAACCAAAAACATCACCACATATCCAGTATAATAAAAAACTTTAAGTACAATGCATAAGGAAAATACAATATCAATATCAAAAGCTCCAGAAGATAGCTGCACGCTCCAATCTCAATGCTGCTACGACGTCTTAACGTCACCTGCATGCAACGATCATGCATAAGCTTATAGAAAGCTTAGAGGGTGGTTTACATGTACGAGCAAGGTAAGTGTCAAGTATGCAATATCAGAGCAATGCGAAAACGTGCTAGTAAGTCCATGAATTCTATCAGCCGTTCTAAGGCTATGTGATGTAAGACATAAATGCTATCGGTTATACCAAGGCCATGTGATGCAAGACCTACATAGCCAAATGTCATATGTCAGATGCAATGTAAGCATGCTAGTCCTCATCTGAATCCACATAACAATACAGCTCATCTCTCGAATATCATCGAGGTCTAGTAAACTCTAAATCAGATTATCACCTCATCGCAGGCAATAAGGTGAGTGGAAGAGACCTCACTATCTTCCTGCCAATATCAGGCCCAGATCGTCGATAACGGACCGATTCCTCCAGATGGTCAAACTCAACCTAGCTTTGCCCCCTCCTCTCGGGCAAGTAAGGCCGCACCCCTTTCAACCGACTATGATACAGTGGGAAGCACGACCTCCCAGTATTCGGCACTTGGCGCTCATACATCCACTCGGTCTAGACATTGGAGTAACCTCCTGGTACCATAAGGGTTTAAAAAATTTCACCCAAGGACATCTATCGATCCCCATGTAGAGAAAAGATTTTCGATGTCCAATCTTCCATCCATAATATGCCTGTGGAGGCTACGACCCTGATGTCGTTAGGGTGTACACTAGTCATGTCACATAATGCGATATGCATGAATCACACTTTCTAGTCATGTAACAATCCTGTGTGTACTTGTGCTTATGCAGGAAAACTCCACCTATTAGGGAGTCCCATAAATAATCTGCCCAATGACATATGCTATGATCAGTCACTCATCGTATCAAACATACATATGATGCGTATGGGTATGTATCATGAAATCATACTAAGTATGTTATACGATAATAAACTCTCCTTATAAAAAGGATGGGCCTAGCAGGCCTACTCATATTAAGAATGGGCTTAACAATTATGGGGGCCTAATGACTTGGGTTAGCCTACTAAGGGAAGATGAGAATGGGCTTAACAATTATAGGGGCCCAATGACTTGGGTTAGCCCACTAAGGGAAGATGAGAATGGGCTTAACAACAGGCCCTAGAGAGAGTTACAATGTGGACATTTAACCACCATTGCTCGCAAGGCATGACCCATTATAATACCAACTAGGAAGATGCATGGGCATCATAAACATCCTGGTGGACTCACATATCACAATTGGGCCTCACCACATTTACCTCATATGCACCACAACGTGCCTCACACAAAGGCCTCATATACGTCTCATTCAGCCTCACATACATCACATTGGGCCTCATACAAGGGCCTCACATGCATCACACTGGGCCTTATATACATCACAATGGGCCACATCCCATGGGCCTCAAATACATCATAATGGGCCACTTCCCATGGGCCTTAAATACATCACAATGAGCCTCATACCTGGGCCTCAAATACATCACAATGGACCTCATACCTGGTGTCACAACCCGAATTTTCATGGCCAGAGTTTGTACTCATGCCCGAGGAAGTCGAGTGTTAATAATGATTAAACTTGGATGCTTTGGTAAAATCACACCCTATTTTTTTTCGCTTGTTTAATTACATCCAGATACATTCAAGAAGGTAACATTCACAAGAATAAAATCAACTATATTGATTATATTTCACCAATGTAAAAAAATAATCAAAGGCCTTCTCAATGGAAGCTTATTAAAATCTCAGAGTTCACAGCGAAAGTATAAAACTAAATAGTAAAACTGTCTTCTTAATATTTCAAGACAATCTTCTATAGGAAAGTAGTTCTCTAAGTCTTCAATCTGTACGTCATCTACATCAACTGTACGGTTGGGAGAGGGTCAATGCCCTATTCATAGTGAAGGTTATCCTTTAAGATTAACAACAATTCAAGAGATACATAACAGGTAAAGTAAGGGTCTGATATGTCCCGTGCTCCACTAACACGAGGGTATCAGCATACACAAACAACTTACATGAGATGCATGCCTAGAAAAGTATGTGGGGCTTATCATATATAGTGATCATCACATCGTGGAGTACAATTTATAGATAACCCGCTCGATCCGCATCCCATACTATGGATATTTGCCGGCATGGCCAACATGACCATGATTTACGAGGGGATCTCAGAGCGCACATCATGAGCTGGGTGAATTATGTGCAACGATTTGTTCATGGAGTGACTATTTACGACATCCAATCCCGAGGTGATGTGACACTACAATAGAGAATTATACACATCAATTTGTGCACCACTACTCGAAGGCCCAAGGACTTACGTGCCCCAAGAGGGTCTCTACCCAGACCGCATTACGTCCATGATAGAATATTTGAATCACTAGTTGTGATACATCTTACGCATCACTTACACTTATAGAGAATATAGATGAATCATTAAGAATATAAACTGAATCATGGAGGTTTTGGAATAACAAGACACATACTCGTGCCTATTAAAATAGATGGCACAATGCCAATGTAATAAAGACAAGAGTGACAATGGTCAACTTAGCAAAAGTGGCAATGACCAATAAAATAGGAAAAGAGTGACAAGGGTCAACTCAACAAAAGGAGAGTGGCAGAGCCAACTCAAATAAAATGAAGAGTGACATAACCAACTCAAATATAGAGAAGAGTGGTAGAGCCAACTAATAATGGATAAGGTAGGGGCAAGGCTTGTACCCATGGCCTCACATAAATTCAGAGAAATTCTCTTGTATTTGACATCATGTCATAATCCCAAAAGGGCCAATAAATCAATTGATAGGATAATTTCCAAGGAACATGTAAACATGGAATACATGATAATTCATATATTAAAAGGCACGAAAAGGCCATAATTGATGGTGAAACATATAATAACATGGAAGATTCAAATTTGATGTATAAAAGGAATACATGTAAAGGCAATATCAAATTCATGAAAACATGTATAGAAGCCAAGATAAACTAGTATGAAGATAGATAAAATACAGGAAGGTATGTAAAAGGCAGGATAAATAAATCAACTTAAATTATCGTAAGCTTAAAGGATAAAACCCTCACCTTTAAAGTCGAATTGCCCTCATCCGAGGCTAGGTGTTCCTGTATACTCTTTCACATTCAATCTTATCCTATATCATAAGATCTACAAGGTTTACAAGGTTAAAATTTAAACTTAGGATTATGTTTATGACCTAGATATTGGGCTTAACTAATCAAGACATTAGATATTACACACTTACCTGAACCTGGCCCTGACTCAGTTAAAGGACTCGGTGAGTCGACTCATCACACCATCTCTCTCTCTCTCTCTCTCTCTCTCTCTCTCTCTCTCTTTCTTCCCTTTCCCTTCTATTTCTTTCTTTCTTTCTTCCCTAGAAAGGGCTGGACGTTGCTCCTTCGCTGGACAGATAGAGCTCTCTCCCTCTTTCTCTATTCTTTCTCTCGACTCAGGCATTGCAGACGGACCCCTCTATCTCCTTGTTTCTCTCTCTCTTGCCGTTTTCTTTCTATTTTTTATCTTTTTATTCCCTTTTCGGTCCGATGGATGGCTCTTATAGGCAGAAGGGCTTTATAGATTATTCTAGCAATGCTTGTACGCAAAGTGTCTGGTGCGAACAAGTTACACAGAAACTTTACAGGTAGACTGTGTAAGGCAGTTCACAGTTGTCTTCCTCCATTTTGTATTTTTCCTAATCTTACATTACTCCTAATGATCTGTTGAATGATCATTTTGGATCATGGAACGGATGGTCAATAAGGAGTGGACGGTAGATCTTTCAACGGGGAAGATGACCCCTGTTTTAATGGAAAATTTCCTTATGATTTGTTTTACCTCATGTTATTTCTTTCCATTGGTTCAGATTAATCTAGGGACGCTTGAGTGGGCCTTAGATCGAAGGTCTAGATTTGTTCAGATGCCCACCGTGTGATTCTCTTATGCAAGGAGTTTGAAACAACACCAACATCTCTTTGTGTTGCTCGCGGACGGATTTTGGACAGGAATGCGTTTGGTTTTTCATGTCAGGTGGGTAGTGAAAACTGTTGGGACTCGGTCGGCTACGTCCTACAAATACTCTATACGGTTGGGAGGGCTCTAAATGCTCGTGATGGTGATCCACACTGATTCCCAATGTAGGCATCCCGTGCTTGGACGTTGCTGGAGTCACGTAATCTATGTGATTGGCTAACCACATAACAAGATACGTGCTTCATAGTGGCATATGGTGGGTTCCATTCGTTATGTCGGGTGGTCAATTTGGTCCGTTCACTGTCTTTAGCTCGCTATGTGAGCCCATGACCCCAAGTTTGAAGTAGATCCGAGCTATGGGCAGTCCACACAGAACGTGTGAGTGCTCACTGTAAAAATCCTATTTTATGTCTCTGTGTATATGAATTTTGAGATATGATTTACAATTTTTCCCTTTTCCATTATTGTAAGTTCTATCGTACATAACTTTTAACTGCACCATCAAATATAGGTGAAATTTCACCACCGATCACTATTTCTCGAGATTTCACAACCAGTTAAATTTGGGTCAGGATCTCTTAAGGATGACTAAGATTCTCCTTTAGTGGTTAACACACCCCGTAATTCTCAATAATATTTGTACACCTCTAATTGACAAGTTATCGGGTAGTTCGGACTTATACCCTAAGATATTCGTGATGATCGGATGGCCCATTTGGCAGATTGTATCATGATGGGTGGTCAAATGACTTTCTAAAAATAAGAAAACTTGATGATTAACACTCTGACCATGTGTGTAGGTGGGTGTACGGTCAGTTTCGTAGCAGATGAACATAAAATGGGTTTCTGAGGTGATTAGGGTTAGAGCATGTGTATAATCAGATTAGAGTATCTTATTCACATGTTTAGGTTTCTTATATCATAGTTCTGATGGTGGGTTAAACATATTCATAGGTGATGAACACGATGAATGGATCAGAATCTTAATTTGATAAGTGCACGAACGGATGTAGAGGTCAAGTAGCCAATTTACTACAATTCAAGGGTTTAAATTTGACGTGTATGGTTAATTTATGATAATTAGGCCTGATATAAAATTTCATATGGAATGGATTGTCAAAACCATGTGATCTAGAATTCAGGGTCTAGGTCAATGGAATTTTCATAATTATTGCCGATTTATGAGTTTTGGAAAATCCAATGGCTCCACATGGTTATAGGCACATTTTAAAGAAATTCTTATAAAGGAATGTATATCTAAATCATTATGGATAGTGAGTTATTCATCGTGCCCTTCGTGGGAAGATACTTACGTCAAATCATGTGATGGATGGTCCTACCTGGAAATCAATGCTCAGATGGCTTAATCTATGAATGAGGGTCATTCCTAATGGTTAGGTTTATGTCAGGGCAAGGATGTAAAACTAGGATTGTCGGATTAGTATTGTACACATGCACATATACGTAGATTTTTAAATAACGCTCGAGAACTTTCAATACTTGAGTATTGAAAAGTTCCGGGCGTTACAATCTACCCCCCTTAAACATAATTTTGCCTCTAAAATTTAGTACTTCTAACGTATAAGTCATCTTTCATGTCTCTAAGGATTACCTATATCCTGTGTTCCAGGTGATACAGATAGATGGTTGTAGTAGGTTCGAGCTCGATACACAGATCCTTTGTCTGCGCAGTACAGAGGATTAACTATTATCCACTCATAATCCTGTCGAATCTCAATCTGTTGCTTGATTAGGGCATTGGAATCTTTTGAGATTTTCTATGGCTTAGAATTTGAGTCAAACCTTGTAAATTTAACATTAATATAGTTTCATCCATCCATAATCCTCAAATGTATTAAATTCATGGGAATATCACGAAATATCACAAAATCTTATATTCTCGTAAAGGATGATTATACATGGCAAATTACGCTTTCGCTGTGTATCCTGATTATCTAAGATACCACTTAAAATTTAATTATTCCTAACATTCTCATTGATACATTATGCTTAAGTCTTCCATGTATTATTCGTGGGACAGATTCATACATGTCTAGGTGTGCATATAATTGTCTATATGATTCGGGATGCTACACTCGGGCCTCAAATACATCACAATGGGCCCCATATCTGTGGCTCAAATACATCTCAATGGGCCTTACCTGGGCCTCAAATACATCACATTGGGCCTCACTCATGGGCCTCATATATATATCACATTGGGCTTGACCACCTGGGCCTTAATTAAATCACATTGGGCCTCTTATAAGGGCCTCATACACATCCCATTAGGCCTCGCATAAGGGCCTTGTATTCATCATAATGGGCCTCACTAAATGGGCCACATATACATCACAATGGGCCTCACCAAATGGGTCATAAATTCATCATGTTGGGCCTCACACAAGGGCCCATGGGTTAGGCACAAGGTATGGACAGTGTGCTTACCATACATACATCAAGGTAAGGCTTATTGCATCACAAAGATGGGTCCCACCAGCTGGATATACAATGCATTCATCATGGTGGACCCCACCGTCCAGTCCCAACGCATTCATCATGATGGACCCCACCGTCCAGGGACTCGAATACATCACAACGGGCCACATACCTGGGCCTCGAATACATCACAACGGGCCGCATGACATGGGCCTTATACACCACAGTGGGCCTCATCATATGGGTCTAATCACATGGGCTTCAAATACACAATAGGTGGGCCCCACCCACACATGGGCCTCAAATACAAAACCTGTGGGCCCCATCACTTAGGTTGGGTATACATCATATTGGACCTCAAACATGAGCCACAAATACATCAAGGTGGGTCCACCGTTCTAGGTGAACTATCTACACCATGCATCTATTTTTAGAGATCATTTTAGAACATTAACCAAAAAAATGAATCATATCAAAAAATCATATGGACCGCACTCCAAATAGCGGTGGAGATGACGATTGGAAAATCATTTGGACCATACCATAAATAACAATGGAGATAATGATTTTTACTATTAAAAAAAATTCACAGGGCCACCATAACATTTATTTTCCATTCAGTCTGTTCGTAAGGTCATAAAGACCTGAACCAAGAGAAAAAATAAATATCATATTGATCCAAAACTTCTGTGACCCATGAAGGGTTTCCGGTATACGTTCAATCCCCTATTGCTTTTGTCGTGGACCACATGATAGTTAGATCTGACTTATTTTTCATCTCAAGACCTAGGATAAGCTCACCAAATGGATGGACGGTTTGGATGTAGTACATACATCAGGGGTGGGGCCCACGTACGTGGCCCACCAGATATTTGAATCTGCTCCTTTTTTTTAGTCTCAAGCTTAGAACGAGCTCACCAATTGAATGGAGGGTTTGGATATAACACATACATCTGGGAGGTGGGTCCCGCGGAACTTACTGACATCAATACTAGCTATATAGCTGGTGTGATGTACTCCAGGTAATTTGTGCCTCACAGTGGGGCTCACAGAAGTCATTACAACAACCATATCTGCTGGTGTGACCATCAGAAGGATGGTGTTAATAAAAACACATACATCATAGTGGGTATCCACCGTCCAGATAGCTAGACGGTGTGGATACAACACTACAGCATGGTGGGACCCTAAAAGCTGGGTGACGTCACTCAGCAGCTAAATATCTGGTGTGATGTACCCAGCCAATCTATCCAGTAGGTGGGTCCCACATGGGGTCCACCATATGTATATATGAATATATATAATATTATATTTATAAAAAATCTAGTGTCCAGAGGGTCTAGATGCCTAGGACGAATGGTGTGGATTTAAAACCCATGCATCGTGGTTGGGGTCCACACGTAGGGACGGTGTGGATGTAAGACATACATCACGTGTGGGTCCCACACAGATGAATGGTGTGGATATAAAACATACTTCATGATCCGAGCCCACGAAATTTACGGCCATGACAGCAACTATATAGTTATTGTGAGGTATACCAGCCAATCCAACTCCACCATCCAGAGTTTGGGCGGTGTGGATGGAAAACCTAGATATCTGGTGTGTCTCACCATCCTAGCCATCTGGACGGTACAACTATACAATACATACATTCGACGTGGGCCATGAGATAAGGGAATGAGAGAGAGAAAAAGAGAGAGATCGGGTGTAGTGGAGGGACCCCGCCACTATGAGCCCCTCAAGATTACAACACATACATCAAAATAGGTCCCACATACAAGTGGACCCTCAAATCATCAAAACTAATGCTTATGAACACCCACATTTAGATCTCATCTTCCTTCTTCTGCCAATAGGTTCTGGAGCTCTAAGGGAACAATTTCAACGGTTGAGATGACTTTGGATGGTGGAGATGGGAGGTAGGAAGGTGGGCCACACTAGCTTCTCTCATGTAAGCTTAGATGTTGGGTTGCTTGGAGAATGAGACAGAGAGAGAGATGGGTGAGTGATGGGTATACTTGGTTGTAAGATAAAGTTAACTTTGGAGAGGGTGGTTGTACTTGGGGATGGGTGTTGTACTTTGACTAGTGATGTGATTGATGGGATTGATTTGATTAGAGATTCTCTTGGGTTTGTAAAGTGTGGCATTTTCCTTGAACTGAATGCAGTCCACATCTCTTAGCCTAAGTATTGCCTCAATGTGTGAGACGCGGCATCGGTACCGTAGCGATGGCACAGTTGCAAGGATACATGTCTCAGGTCGAGCCAACTCAGATTGACAGGGTACAACTCAAGGTTACACTCAAATGCTGATTACAGATCTCGAGTTATTGGAATTCGACCGGGAGGACCGCGGAAACATATGGAATGGTTGGGCTAGGATACGGGTCTCACAGTCACTCTCCTCTTTGTTATGTTTGCCATTGCCACTTTTTTGAGTTAACCATTGTCACTCTTTTCTTTATTTTATTGGCCTTGTGCTATTTATCTTTTAGGCTTGGGCATGTGTCTTGATATTTCAAAACCTCCATGATTTAGTTTATATTCTCTATAAGTGCAAGCGATGTACAAGATATATCACAACTAGTGATTTAAATATCCTATCATGGACGTAATGTGCTCTGGGTAGAGACCCTCTTGGTTGTCACGTAATTCCGTGGGTCTTTGGGTAGTGGTGTAAAAATCGATGTGTGTCCTTCTCAAATGAAGTGTTGCATCACTTCCGGTATTGGATGTTGCAAATAGTTGCTTCATGATCAAGTCATGTCACATAATTCACTCGATTCATGTGTTGTGCGCCTTTAGGTGTTCACGTAAATCCACTGTAGCATTGACCATGCCGGTGAATATTCATAGTTATGAGATGCGGGTCGAGTCAGTTTTCTATAAATCATATTCCACATTGTAATGATCACTACGTATGATGTGCCCCACACACTTTTCTAGGCATGCATCTCATGTAGGTTGTTTGCGCATTCTAATATCCTCATATTAGTGGACTACGTGACATATTAGAACCCTTACATTAATTTTATGAATCTCTTAAGCTATTGTTAATCTTAAAGGATAACCATCACCATGAGTAGGGCGTTGACCCTCTCTAACCATACAGATTATGCGATGACGTACAAATTAAAGACCTAGAGGACTATCTCCCTATAGAAGAGCATTGTCGAATGACGACCTGTCTCTTTGATTCTCTTCATTATGCGAGGAATCTCTTCCTTGTGACATTCCCAGAGTCTTCCCCTATGTTATTACAAAGTCTTTCCTTCATGAGGGATTGACTATCCTTTTCCCTAAGCATAGCGTGACCACTACCTCTTTATGTGCATTTTTTGATGGGGACCCAGCTAACCCCATCGTTGACTTAATTATAATTACAATGCATATATTACATCCTTGCCTATTATGCGCACATGAATGTGCTACTTTTGTTCGACCCCTTTGTAATTGACATTTTTCATGGACTATGCGTAAGCGACACATATCCCACATGGACACGGTGTTTACTGTCACTTTCCTACATCACTCTCTGTCTTTCTCTATCACGATCTCACCCCGATTCATCATTTTCTTAAGTATATTTTTATTATGAAGTAGTTTTTAGTCAGATGTCTAAGCATGCGGTGATAGTGACAGTAATTCTTTTCTTTCATCTTTCTTACTTCTTCTTGACGCTTCAGTTGGGGTAATTCGATCGTCCCAACCCCCAATAACTGATTCATCATGAGGAGCATGTGTTCTTTTTCAAACGGGTATCCTTCATGATAGTTATATTGCCTAGGCCGCTTGTCAGTCATTTGACTCATGTAACCATCTTTGTCTTCTCTCTTATCAGTTCTTTTCCTGCCAAGAGGGTCTTCCCTCTTTCTTTCTTTATCGGCGACATTCGTCGCTACCCGACTCAGACCTCTACGCATCGTCTCTGTTTGGAAAGTGGGCATTTTTTTGGTCATGGCTTCGAGCACGTGGGCTTTGGTGGCGAGATCACGGATAGTCCGTATGTCGGTGCTTGTCAGGCTGAATGCAACTCTAGTTTCCATGGAGTTCAGACACATTTTCACTTGCTCTCTTTCCCCGAGGAGCTGTCAGCACAATGCCCCCAGAGTCTTCCATCTGTTAATGAATTTTTCTACCGAATCACCTTCTCGTTGTTGTATGGAAGCCATCTTGGTCAGGGTAATGGCTCTATTAGACGAGAAATTTACCATAAAGGAATCTTACATTTAGTCCAAAGTACGTATGGATTCTGGTGCTAGTCTCAAATACCATCTGAAGGTTTTTCCTATTAGTGATGATCCGAACTGTCGTAAATAGTACTGTGGGACTGTGGAAAAAGTTTTCATGGTTTTGATAAAATGCATCAGGTGTTTCTCTAACGACTTGTCTCCTTTGAATTTATGAAAGTCTAGATACTTGAAGTTTGCTGGGAATGACACGTCTTTGACTTCACAAGGGTACAACATTCAGAAACGAAATCTCCCTGGGTGTTCCCTCTCTTTCTGTTGTAATGGATTCACCCACTACTTGCCATATTTCATCTTGTGTTATTATGCAAGTCGTGAGTGTCGATCCGTGTGATCCTGCCCTTGGCAGTTATGAGCCTTTTACCTGTTATTCGTTCTTATTTACTGCAACCATCATGGGAGGGGTAATAACTTGGGCTACATTGCGAGCTAACATGGCCAATGTTTGTCTAAGGTTTATGCATTCCTTGATAAAAAAGGTTTGTGCATGAGGCATCTCGGCTAAACTTTCATTTGTAGATAGGGGTAGGGTTTGGCTTGTCCCTGCCATATAAACAACTACTTCTCCACTTCCCAATTATACGGTCGTTCAAGGAGAAAGAAGATAAGTCATTGCAGGGAAATTCAGAGAAAAGGAGCCCTTATTAGATCTATTGATGCTCCTGCACGATCCTTGTGATCTTGACAGGGGCATATCTGCTATCAGTGTGATCAACAGATTTTTCTTAGTAAATTCTAGGGATAGTGGCTTGTTCATCAAGGGAGACTTCCTTTTTTATTTTTGAGTCTATCATGGAGTTATAACTGAGAGGGTAAGTGAGAAGCCTAGTCTCAATCTGCTCTGAATAAAGCGGGGTCAGAGCTAATGCGAGGTTTCATTTTGCCACGTTGCGCATAATTGGTCCTTTGGCCACCAGTAGATGGATTGGACTTCTCGTTGTAGGAGACTAGGCATTTGGTCTCTTAAATGTTACCACTATCCTTCCTTCGTCACTATTATGTACTATCGGTGAAGCTGAAACTACTCTGGCCATTGCCTATGGCTTGTTGCCTTCAATCAAAACTGACTGAACCTTCTTTGCATGGTTCTTGGGCGGTAATTGTGTACTATTAGTGTAATCAATGATAAATACATTAGGTGTGAAGTAGAAGACCACGTCAGTCGAAAGATAATTCATTGTGATTGCGAAGAAGTGAAGTTCCTGAAGACGAAGCATCGTGTTAGTAATTCTAATTAACTGGAATGTACTTTGTTTTTAAAGATGAAGGGTGGGATGTTCCCATTGAGAGTCATCATTTTGGCACAATTACAACGCCAATTGATGATAAATATTCTTTTTATTATTTCGTTGTTAATATTAAACATGAACATTCTAACCAGAGGTTCTGGGTTCGATCTCCGGTGGCATCGTCATTTTATTTCGACAAAGAAACAAGTATCGCGGGTTGGAATCTATATTCAATAATAATAAAGAAAAATGGAAGAATAATCACCATCACTCATTTTATTAATTCTAAATTCGTGTTACATCCCTCATAATTCCCTTGATTCCAAAATAAAGTACATTTTAATCAATACACTGAAAGAAATGAAAATAATTAAATATTGATTTTGGCAGCATTTCGCCTTGTGAAGCATCCGTCGCAATGACAGAAGAGTTGCATGGGTTCGAATACCCCTTGTTCCACACTGATGCATTTGGAATAGAAGTGCAAAAGACCAACTCGCGGGAGATTTCAGATCTTATGGAAGAATATCACCAAAATAGTCTAAATCACATGCTAACATGTTTGTTGCATGGTCGCGCAACCAATCCTTTTTGCCTTTCTTCTTGCATCTCCTTCTTCTTTCTCCTTACTTTTCCATATTGCACCACGAGATACTTGAAGAAGCTCTCAAAGAATCTCAGGTATATCTTTGACCTCTCTGAAACTCCTCACTTGTGAATGAATCAAATAAGAGGGAGAGGGGGTATTTGTAGGCTTCCACATGTGTAAACCACCCAAACCGTACAACAAGCAGAGTTGTATGGGTGTGCAATCATACTTCTGTTACATGGCCGTGCAACATATATCTTGTTCATCTCGATCATTGTGCAGTCGCACAATAAACTGAAAGTGACCTTAGTTTGTCAATTAACGTGAGTCTTGGGTCAGTCAGACTGCAGAGCCTCATAAGAAGATCAATTCGAAGTGTCTGCATCAATCGGATGTGTGCAAACTCTCCATATGTAAATCTAAGCCTCACATCCCTTGTCCCAAAACACCAGGTAAATTAAACCCTTTAAAAACTTAGAACATCATAGGGTTTATAAGTGAGAAAACTTTTTCAAAAACAGAAAATTTCTAAGTTTTCTTGCTTGGTCGATTGTATCGATACACGTCTTGATATGATTGACCTGCGCTGTCAATGTCCTCGAAAGTTCAATTGATAAAATTAAATGTGGACAAAAAGTGTCTAGCAACCACATGTATATCTGGATGGAATTATCGATGTATCGATGTACATATCGATACCATCGATAATTGAATCTCGAGTCCATCAAAGATGGCATGATAAATCGATAGGCAGATCTTCGAAACCCTTGTTTTTCCTTAAAAATATTATATGTTCATCGATATATCGACGCCATCCCTAATACCATTGAAGTTCAAATCTCGATGATATCAGAAGACTCTTGATGATATCGGTTATAGGCGCAAAGTTTTCTAGAAAAATATTTCAAGATAATTTATCTATGATCGAGGGTCACTCGATAGAATCGATATTTAAATACTGATGATATCGATACAGTCTCGATGGCATCGAACAGGGACAGAAACTCTCCAGCAAGCTTAAATAAAAATCCTTTAGATTTACCGATGCTTCGACACAGCTATCGATATCATCGACGTTCAAATTCCGATGATATCGAAGGTCCCTCGATCATTCTTGAAAATCTGAAATATTTTATAGTAAGTCTCTCTCATTTTCAAATGTTAAGGAATTGAACCTCTCATCGATGAAATCGGATTTTGAAATCCGATGACATCGACAAGTGTTTCGATTCAATCGACCAGCTGGCAAGTGATTTTAAAAGCTCATGACATTGAGTTTGTGTCATCGAGCGGACCATCGATGTAATTGAGAGTATACGCTCTATAATATCAAACCCGCTCAATGATATCGAACTCTGTCATAAATGTGATCGCTTTATATCCGTTGGAACATTTTTGCATATATAAAGAGGACTTGTTTATTGTTGCTAGTAGAGAAAGAAGAGAGTACTTTTGAGTATTTTACCTTAGATCATATACCCAAAGCCCTTTCTCTCAAGGGAGTTCATCCTTCAATCCACCCTCATCATTGATATTCAATAGAATGGATTGGGGAATGAACTTCCACATTCAAGGATCCTCCAGCTACTACCTTAATGGCAAATCATTAAGCTAGGATGCCTTGAATGCATAGATGATTGGAATCACTCTATCTCCTTAATAGGAAAATATTTGAGAGTAGGATTCCTTCATAACCTTAACCCAACCCGTCGCCATGCATTGGTATGTCTTTTGAGTTACAGATTAAGGAAGCAGAAGACTCTTCATCAACATAGGAGGAGATCTTCATCAAGAGCTAAAAAGGGACTCATCCACTTATCTGTAAGTAACTAGAGTCCAGAGGACCCTTTGATCTTTCTTTGTAGGATTGGGTCTAAGGTGTTACTCACTCTTGCAAGTCATCAAGGAGGCCTCTGGCGGGAGTGTACGTGGTGGGTGCATTGTGTGGACCCTTGCTCTGTGGAGAGCATAAACATCTGGTTAAAGGTGAACCTGTCAAAACCTTGGATTTGAGGTGAACCGTGTGAAACCTCTGTTAAGGTCTTATGGAAGATCCTTGGCCAGTGTGCCTAAAAGTTGGTGTGTTGTGTTGACCCTTGCTCGTGAGAGCATAAACAGTTAGCCTTGGTGTAGGTTGTAAAGGTTAAAGGTGAACCTGATTTAAAACCTTAGGTTTGAGGTGAACCATTGTGAAACCTCCTTAGTGAAACCTGGTACACTCAAGGGTTGAGTGCGGTTACCGAGAGTGGAGTAGACAAGTAGTCAAACTAGTATAAAAATGACTGTGTTTACGATTGTTATTCTTTTATGCGCGTGATTTACTTCAATACTTTCATATCTGTATATCTGAGATCACACCTCACACACATACACAGTCATATCCATCATAAACTAGGTTACATATTGTTTACTTCTTGAATAGTTTGTGATTGGATCTTCTACCGGGCTTGAAAGCTAGTAGAGTTACATTTAAGTAATCCTAATAAATGCATATTGATATGATTAGTGTAATTAGATTTTTAAATAAACTATAAAAACTTTAAAAAGTCCTAGTCACCCCCCTCTAGGACATATTGGCTTATTCTTACTTCAACTAAAGCGGTCTTCACGACTATTTCAATTGGTATCAAAGCGGGTCTCTCTTTAAGGGCTTCACCACCTAGAGAGTGATCTTGAATAAATTTTAGATTATGACCAAAAGAGAGGGCTCATCAATCACTAGGCCTCCAGTATTTGATGGCTCAAATTATGCATATTGGAAGGCAAGGATGCACTACTTTCTAAGATCTTTGGATCATGAAATTTGAGATATAGTTGAAAGTGGATATGTGCCACCATCTAAACAATTGTACTTGATAGTGGCACAACCATCATAAAACCCAAACCCAAAGAAAAGTGGATGACGTTTGATAAAGAAAAATAGATTGCTGAAGCGAAAGCTATGAACGCCATCTATTGTGTCGTGTCCCAAGATATATTTAATCAAATAAGTATGTGTGGGACATCTGAGGAAGCATGGGATCTATTGAAAACAACCCATGAAGGCACAAGCACTGTGAAGAGGTCCAAACTACAACTTCTGACTTCACAGTTTGAAAGTCTCAGAGTGGAAGAGCATGAGACGTTTATGGAGTTTTTCACAAAGTTGAATATCATTTGTAACTCCATGAGTGGATTGGGAGAAAAAGTTCCAGTACCCAAAATTTGTAGGAAAATCCTAAGATCCCTACCGGAACGTTTTAATCCCAAAGTTACAACTATTGAAGAGTGTAGGAATATAGACGAAATGAAAGTAAAGAATTGGTAGGTTCCCTACAAACTTTTGAACTACACTTCAAACAATCCCAAAAATTTAAAAATATTGTCTTAAAAACTTTAAAGAAAATAATGAATACGAATAGTGGAAGTGAAAAGGAAGATGAAGATGAGTAAGTGGCTTTGCTAGCACAATGATTCAGGAGGTTCTTTCAGAAGAATCATGGTCGTTCCTCCAGAGGTAGAAATGTGGACAATAGACCTTCTACAGGTAAATTTGGTAAAAGGACCAAAGAACCACAATACTATGCCTGTCAGAAGTATGGACACCTGTTTACTGAATGCCGAATAGAAAAATGAAGGGCAAGGTAGTGGCTGCCACATGTTATGAAATAGAAGAGTCAATTTCAGAATCTAGTGACTCAGAGAGCGATGAGATTAGAAATCATTGAAAATTCTTATGGTCTTCACTACTCCAATCATTCCCATGGAATCTGAAAATAAGGAAGAATAGCTAGCCACTGAATCATTTCCATTTAATAATGAGGAAATTGGAGAAGAAGAAGAGGTAGAAAAGGATAAACTGCAAGATGCTTACAATCAACTGTACATTCATAGCATCAAAGTTGTTAAAAGACTTGGAATATCTGAGAATAAAAAGGAATTGCTGTAAAAAGATTTGGATAATACTTTGGAAATTAATACACACCTAATCAATGATTTACAGCAACATCACTCAGATAATGATAGGTTTGAAAGAATTAACACCTTCCTTAAATCAGGATCTGAGAAACTAAACAAACAAGTTGAGCAATTAAAAGACAAAAATATGTTCCTACAAAATGAAAATCACACACTTTTGTTTGATTTAGAAGAATCCAGAAAAACTACTAAGCTACACTATAAGTTTTCCCAGAGTGGTGAAAAGTTAGAAAAACTATTAGGTATGGGAAATCCGGAAAGGATAAGAACGTCTTAGGATATGAAATAAAGACTAGAACTGCAGCACTAACAACTAGAAAAACTGCTACTTTAGGTAATAATAAAAGAATTACTCCAGTGTGTCATTTATGTGGTGATTCGGGTCATTATAAGATTGAATGCTTGTCACTTAGGAAGACTCAACATAGCTCTGGTCAGAATTATATTGAAAAATTCAAACCTACCAGAAAAGTGCAAAATATCTTGAGACAACCTAGAAATATGATTAAAAGAGATTCACAGTCAACACCACCTAAAATGACTAACAAAGAACAACTAAATCAAGTGGTCAAATTAAACATGAAAACAATATCTACCACTATTAAAAATCCTATCACAAAATGGGTCCCAAAAGAAAAGAAGAATTGTTTGGTTACTCATTCAAACCATATGCCGAGTAATGAAACTAAGTGGTATCTGGATGGCGGATGTTCAAGACATGTCACAAGTGACAAATCCCTCCTTACAAATTATTCAGATCTTAATCATGGGATAGTCACCTATGGAGACGGAAGCACTGCTAAGGTAATTGAACAGGGAATCATTAAGGGAATCTAGTTGCTCAAAAATCAGAATGCCTTTTGTATAAAAGGAATAACACACAATCTTTTAAGCATTTCTCAAATTTGTGATGATAAGCATGTGGTTGCATTCTACAAGGAGAAATGCGAAATCCTGGACCTCTAAGGAAAATCAATGATGAAGGGTTCTCGCACAAATAACCACTGCCATGTTATCAAAGGTACGGGAAAGGATGATCATTATGCCTAGAAATACTGAACATAGAGAGAACATGTCCAGGTCATGCATCAAGATCTGGATCCTTGCTGAAATGATGCAATTTTTTTTTGTTGAGCTTTAAATGACACATCTGAGCTCTCTCTCCTCATTTTTTTAAGAATATCTTAATGTTTATAATTTTGATTTGTACAATGCTTTATATAATTTTGTTGAAGTATACTGTTGATACATAGATATATAAATAGCATACATGAAAGATTGTCTGAATGCTGAAAATTGAAAACATTCACCTTTGAGATACCTATCAATAAATCAAGTGAACGGTTTCATTGCATCGACCGAGAATCGATACCATCGACAATCTCGCGAGAAACTGAATCGTCGAGACGGTTGGACTTCCTTCTGATCTT
The DNA here is from genome assembly GCA_037074715.1 of Magnolia kwangsiensis. Classification (NCBI taxonomy): domain Eukaryota; kingdom Viridiplantae; phylum Streptophyta; class Magnoliopsida; order Magnoliales; family Magnoliaceae; genus Magnolia; species Magnolia kwangsiensis. Next base: position 106,973,794 of record CM073571.1, read on the forward strand.
CATTGAAAATATCAATAAGGTACCCAATGTGATCGAAACGATTTTTGATGATATCGACCGTTATTGGCGAATTAAAGACGGACGATCAGAAAAAGAGACTCATTAGTTGATCTCAAAGTGGCATTACATTTCTCAGAACAATTTTTCTTTCAAACAAACATGTCTAACAATCTAGTTCTTCCACAACAACCTTCAATGAAGAGTAAGAAAGGAAAGAATAAAGCAACTAGCTCATCTCCACTTTTCAACTTGAAGCTTGTGGCCGAACGGTCAGTTCAGAGGAAGAGCATGACACCTATTAAGATTATCAATCTCTTAGAACTAATTGGATGGGAGAATATCATGAATCTTGGAGGAGGATTTTAGCATAATCTGGTGCATCAGTTTTTGAGTTTAATCTATAATGTTGAAAATTATCCTCCAATTGTTTCAGTTGTTGTCATAAATGAGTCCGAGTACATCACCCATAGATTAATATACTGATTAATTGGGATAGAAGTCACAAGGATACCTCTATCAGAACAAAATATGAATGGTCTTGGTGTATGGGGTGAAGTTACTCGGGCACTGTGTGATGGTGTTACTACACCATGAAATGCAAAGAATATACTTCATGTTAAATTTCTCAGTCCTGCATACAAAATTCTTCACAGCATTTTCAGCACAAATGTCTATCCCTGTGAAGTCTCTTGCAACATGCTTTCTCCGTACATGCTAAATGTTTTGTATGATGTTTATCTAAGTATTCATGTCTGCCTATCCACTCTTATTTTACAACAATTGATTCGGGTATCTTCAGATGAATCCATCACTATCCTTCCATTCTCGTGTCTTGTGACCAAGCTATCATGACAATTTGGTCTCCCTCCTACTAACGATCTCTCATACCCACGTATTTGGTTTAATCAAGAAGACATCTGCAATATCGTTACCAATGCGCCTCGTGGTGGAATTAATTCAAGCTCAGACAAAGACTATTCTGTTCAAAGCCCCGTCTCTAATAAAAACATTTAGGACGTTATCAATCAAGACGCTATAAAAGATCTGCTTGATAAACAATCCCACATGATGAAATGGGTGAATGAGTGTGAAGTTCGTCTATTGGAGATCAAAACCATGCTGGCAACTTTACAACATGATATACAACAAATTCTGAATGTCCTGCCAGCACAGTAGAGGTTGTTGATTGTCTATAGAATGTCCAATGCATCACAGACCCGGATTCTCACTGAAATACTAAGGGCATTAATATCTTTTTAAATGCTCTTTGCTCATTTTTAGTATACAAAACCTCTGAGTAAATAGGTGTGATGCATTACTAAAGCTCAAATTTTTTTAGTATAAAAAACCTCCGAGTAAAGAAGACTTAGTCTTTTGATGGTTTTCTGTTCTACTACTGCCAACCTTAGGCAGTGTATGTTCTTTTTGGGCAGTGTATGCTCTTTTTGTACATTTTGACTATGGCTAGATGTAATTCTCATTTTTACTGACATTCTGATATATGTGATCCCTTGGTTTATCTAATCTTTGATATGGAGTGCATGTGTTTTTCATGATTATGTTATCAGTTTTTATCACTACTCTAATTGATCTGATATGCATCCATATTTTTTGAAAACGATGTATGCTTAAATCGATTTTATCCCTATACATCTATATCTGTGTGTTCTCTTACAAGTTGTTAAAAACTTTAGTCAATATCTACTGTCATGCAATCCTTGTCAATGATTGACAAAAAGGGGGAGAACTGAAAGAGCCTAGCTATATGCCCTAGAGGGGGGGGGGGGGGGGGGGGGGGGGGGGGGGGGGGGGGGGAATAGGGCAATGCCAAATAAAACTAATAACAGTAGAATAATAAAAGAAATAAAGCACAATGCTGAATTTAAAGTAATCTCAATAACCTAAAATAAAGAGAATGATACTTTATCAGTTCTAAGGACAACCTTACACCAAAAACCAAAGGTTTAAGGTAGGAAAACCTTATTTCTAGAACGTACTTTGTATCAAAAACCAATGAGGAATGAAAATGCAAAGAAATCAAAATAACTTGCAGAAATAAATCTTAAGTTATTACAACATTCCCCACACTTGCTTGGAATAAAAAGATTACAACATTCATCCACGAATACAAACCACAAAACTGAATGAATAAAGATATGAAAGAATAAAGCACATCCACAACACAACGATATATAGTGGTTCGCCTGTGTGTACACCAACTGTTATCCAACAGCCACACAGAATGCTACTCCACTCCTAATATCCTCACACAGGGGATATTAGCATGCACTATCAAAATAGGTTTCACAGGTTCACCTAAAACCTTCACAATTGTGTCTTTGATCTCAAGCTTGCACAATCCAAAAACCCCTACAATTTGAGTTTTCTGGCTCTCCTCAGATAACCAATACAATGAGATTTTTCTAGCAAATCTCAAATAAAACCAAAGAAAGTAAATTAAAAAAATGTAAAATACCTGAATCACCTTTTGAAGTAGCCCGGCAGAACCAATCGGAGTAGAAGTTCAATTCAACGTTCAAAGTCCAATACTCACTTTAAGAATGGTTCTAAGTCTAATTAATTTTAAATCAAAAGGGCTACTTCTATTTGATTTTGAATCCAAGAAGAAAGAATATCAAAAATTTCCCTTTTCTAATGAGATTGGAATGTAGATCAAAATCAAATAAAAAATAAGCTAGAAAAAGGAATATTAAATAAGCACAAAGTAGCTTAAAACAAACACAAACTTATCTCAGAGTATAGCCTAAAGAATGCTTGAATAGAGTTGAATTGAATTGCTAAAACTATGAAGTTCGTGCTCTATTTATAGCCTGAAAAATCCCGTCTACGACTGGTCGTAGGATCCTAGGACTGATCGTAACTTCAAAGATTTTCGTGGGATAAGGATTTACTATTCCACGACCAGTCCTGGGTAGCATACGACCGGTCGTGGGCCACCTATGACTGGTTCTGGGTCACCTACGACTGGTCGTAGGACCCCCAGTTTAGTTGCTGGAGTTTGAATCATAGGGCTAAGACTGGTCGAAGGATGAGTCGTAGAACTCATAGGATTAGTCGTAGGATATCCAGGACTGGTCGTAGGACAATCAGAAAGATTCGAAAATCTTTAACAACCTAGGACTGGTCCTGAAAAACTTAAGACTGGTCGTAGCAGAGCTAGGACTAGTCTTGAAGTCCCCGGACTGGTCTTAGAAAAATCCAAACAAGCATATTAAAATATATGAATTATGCATCCAGAATGACCTACAGTAAAGCCCATCCTAAGGTCAATCTAAGGTCAAACAAACCTTAAAAGTGAGATGGACATTGAAAGTCTGTACACTCAGATGACCCTTAAGAGAAGCTTGAGAATATACGAATCTTATAGTAGGCCTTCTTGAACTTGATCTTGACTTGAACAAAGTCTTCTTAAGCTTGATCTTGACTTGAAAAAAGTCTTCTACTATACTTGAGCTTGATTGTATCTTGAACATGCATACTTGAAGACTTCTATTCTTAAATTCTTCATCCATGACTTGAATCTTTCTTCATTTAAGATCTTGTCTTGCAATGTGATGTCTTGTTTGCAATAAATAGTCTCAAACATGAAACACAAGATATACAAGACATAGATATAGGTTTTTGCACGATAAAATTTGACAACCAAAGGAATATGAAATCATAGCACTTACAATCTCTCCCTTTGTCAAATTTGTGACAAAACACATAACATAAAGAATAAGAAGGAATCTTGAGCCATAAAATCACAAATTACTCTACTCCCCCTGAGTAATACAAATACTGGTCATGTAACCAATCAATAACATCAATACAACATATTCTCATCCACAAATCCTTCTCAATCAATCAATCCAAATCAATTCAAATGACTCTCCCTTTCCATACTACTCCCCTTTACCATACTACTCCCCCTTTTTTGTCACAAAATGACAAGGGAAAGTCATAATAGGAAAGAGAACAACAACATAGAGAGTAATAATAAACAGATAATGAGAAAGAAATATGGAAGGACATAGCATATTTCAAAATATAAACCAGAAACATCAAGCCATTATCAATCCATAATACAATATCCAAAAGATAATACAATATAAAAGATAATGTTATACTATTCAGAAGATAATTTGCCTAATCAGATCCAGAGGAAGGAGCAGGGATAGTCGGATCAATCTAGTGTAAGCCCCTATTGATGCGACGAAGATATTTTCGCATGTACTTAAATTGCATATCATGGGCTGTACTCATGTTATCAACCTTCTCTCCAATGCACGAAGGCGTGCATCATGACTAGATGGATCGTAATCAGGATCATTTGGCGAATCAGATTCAATCTCATCAAATATCTCATCCATATTAACATCTTGTTGAGGAAGATCGCTAGCTTCCCCTTCATTTTCGGCTTCACCACCACCACCACCAACACCACCTTCATCAACTTGGCCAGGAAGCAAATCCAACTTCATCTTATTAAGATTGGAATTGTTGAAAATAAGATGATGAATTGGTGCCTCATTAATAGGTTTATCGACAAGCATGTGAGTGGCTAGAACAGTCATAAGATAACCAAACGGAATATCACTATGACCCGGATGGAGACGAAACTGTATAATGAAACAACAAATCAAAGAAGGAAGACAGACCATGTTACCAGAAGCAATAGAATGCAACATACGAACCATGAAAGAAGTCAACTCGGTTTTATTACCGGATCGAGGATACACATTGGTAATGAAGAAACGATATAACACTCTGTATCTAGGTAACAAATACTTTGAAGGAGCGCATTCCCTTTGTGTGTCCATTGTGCATCAATTTTGCATAAATCTCTTGTTAACATGCGTTTTTTCGATTCAGATGGTTTGTCGTATAAAGTATGAATCGGTATACCTTCATCATTAACAGGTATATCCATAATACCTGATATCAAATGACGGTCTACTTCAAATTTATCTTCTCTAGTATCAATTAAAAATGTTAAATTATCAAGAGAAAATTCTGAGATGTTTGCTACCAAAAATACATTTTTAATGAAAAAATTAAAATTTAAACATAAATATTATTAAATATAATACACTATGATACATGCAAGGAAGTATAATCAATGTAAAATGCACATACCAAGATCAAATTTCAATTTATTAAACCTTCTTTTGTCAAGCGGTTTAGTAAATATATCAGCAAGTTGATTTTCGGTTGATATATATTCCAAAGAAATAACTTTTTCTTCAACCAACTCACGAATGTAATGATACCTAATGTCAATGTGCTTAGTACGTGAATGCTGGATTGGATTTTTAGAAATATTTATAGCACTGGAATTATCACAATGTAAGATCATTGAATCTTGATTAATTCCATAATCGCTTAGCATGCGTTTCATCCAAACTAGTTGAGTACATGCATATCCAGATGCAATATACTTAGCCTCAGCAGTGGAGAGCGATATTGAGCTTTGCTTCTTGCTGAACCAAGAAACTAAGTAATTTTCAATGTAAAAATAACCAACACTAGTTGATTTTCTATCATCGATATTACCGGCCCAATCAGCATCTGAGTACCCGACTAATTGAACACTAGTATTAAAAGGGTACCATAGACCCAGATTTATAGTACTTGTGACATATCTAATAATCTATTTAACAGCAATAAGATGTGATTCCTTAGGATTAGACTGATATCTCGCACAAATTCCAACACTTAACGCAATATCAAGTCTACTTGCAGTAAGATACAACAAACTACCTATCATACTACGATATAGTTTAGGATCTATTATCTTTACCTGCAGAGTCTTTTGTGAGTCTTAACGTTGTACTCATAGGAGTATCAAAGTTCTTACCATTCTCAAATCCAAACCTTTTGACCAAGTTTGAAGCATATTTGGTTTTAGAAATGAAAATTCCATCATGTTGTTGTTTTACTTGCAACCCTAGGAAATAGTTTAGTTCGCCAACCATGCTCATTTCGAACCTTGATTTAATTAACTCTGCAAACTCAATAGTCATGTTAGAGCAAGTTAATCCATAAATAATATCATCAACATAAATTTGAACCATCAAAATATTATTGTTATGCTTCTTAACAAAGAGCCTCTTATCGACACTACCTACTTGAAAGCTATGACTAAGTAAGAATTTAGTCAATTTCTCATACCATGCCCTAGGTGCTTGTTTTAGACCATAGAGAGTCTTTTTAAGACGAAATACATGGTCAGATAACTTGGGGTCTTCAAACCCTGAAGGTTGTTCAACATACACTTCTTTATGTAAATCGCCATTCAAGAAGGCGCTCTTTACATCCATCTGATAAATTTTAAATTTTCTAAAGCATGCGATGGAAATAAAAAGTATGATTGATTCAAGACGAGTGACTAGAGCAAAGGTTTCATCATAATCGATGCCTTCAATCTAAGTGTAACCTTGTACAACCAGTCTAGCCTTATTTCAAATTATATTTCTAAGCTCATCAGACTTATTTTTAAAGATCCATTTTGTTCCAATAATGTGTTTATCTTTAGGTCTAGGAACAAGATACCAGACATCATTACGAACAAATTGATTAAGTTCATCCTGCATAGCAACTATCCAATTTCTGTCAGAAAGTGCTTCTTTCACGTTTACCGGTTCTATTTGGGATGTAAAACAAACATAATTACATATGTTCTCAAGTTATTTACGAGTACGAACTCCAGTGAGAGGGTTTCCAATTATTTGATTGGTTGGATGATCTTTGACAGTCCTTGGTTCAGATTCTTTTTGACTTGATGAGGTATCTTGATTGTCGATAATAAGAGCTTCATCATCATCTGAACTCGGAGCTGGTGTATTCAAATGATCATCAATGACCACATTGATGGACTCTTGAATCACACCAGTTCTCTTATTTAGAACCCTATAAGCTCGACTGTTCAAAGAATAACCAAGAAAAATACCTTCATCACTTTTCGTATCAAACTTTCCCAAATTTTCACGATCACGTAAAATATAACACTTGATGCCAAAAACCCGAAAGTATTTGACAGTAGGTTTCTTTTCAAACCATAATTCATAAGCAGTCTTATTATCAGATTTACTGGTATAAACCCGATTAATAATATAGCATGCGGTATTAACTACTTCAGCCCAAATATTTCTAGAGAGCTTCATGCTATTCAACATAACATTAGCTATATCCTGAAGCACTCTATTTTTTCTTTCAACTATACCATTTTGTTGCGGTGTTTTGGGCACAGAGAATTCATGTGATATTCCCAGATCGCTACAGAATTTCTCAAAACTACTGTTTTCAAATTCGGATCCATGATCACTACGGATCTTACTAACATGAGAACCTTTTTCATTTTGGATTCGTTTGATGACCTTTTTCACTTCATCCAGGTTTTCAATTTTTTCTTTTAAGAACGATATCCAAGTGAATCTGGTATAGTCATTTACGATAACCAAGATGTATTTTTTGACTCCTCGACTCTCCAATCTGGTTGGTCCAATAAGATCCATATGGAGAAGCTCGAGTGGTCTAGATGTGGTATTGGAGTTCACTTTCTTGTGAGAGCTCCTAGTCTGTTTGCCCAACTGGCATTCACCACATATTTTGTCTACTTTTTACAATTTGGGTAGACCTCTAATTAATTCTCTTTTGCTCAATATAAATAAGTTCCGATAGTGTACATGTCCAAGGCATTTATGCCATAATTCAGTCTCATCGGTATGGACCATGTAACATGATTGAGTAGATGAGCTTGCATCACTAACGATGTAGCAGTTTTCAGAAGTTCTGTGACCAGTTAATATAACAGAACCCTTTTTATTAAGAATCTCACAACCTTGATTAGAAAACTTCACACTATGGCTGTTATCACATATCTGAGAAATGCTAAGTAGGTTGTGTTTCAAGCCCTTAACATATAAAACATTCTTAAATAAAGGAAAGTTATAAAGCTGAACCGTACCTTGGCCAATGATCTTGCAATTTCTTTCATCACCAAATGTGACTGACCCGTCAGTCATATCTTTTAGATCGGTGAATAAAGCCTTATCACTTGTCATATGCCTGGAGCAACCACTATCTAGGTACCACTTTGAATGGCTTGTAGCTTTGAAAGCAGTGTGGGCAACTAAGCAGGAAACTTTAGGAACCCATTTCAGAACTGTTTTGGGTTTAGAAGTATAGATGGTCTTTTTCTGTCTATTGTTATAGGAGTGACCTATAGAGTTAGACTTTAATAGCTCCTTGAGTAGATCAATTATTTTTTCAGCTAAAGGATTTCGATTTTGAAAATTAAAGTTGACATGGCTACCTTTAGGTTTTTGAAAAGTCCTTAAATTTTTAGAAAAACCTTGATAGGTATTCTTTTCTTTTGAGGTTGAAGACTCTCCTTTTACAAATTTAGAAGCAATGTTCTTTTGTTTAGGAGATGTATTCTTATCATAGCCCAACCCGGATCGATCGCCACATTTTCTTGATCCGGACAATAATTTTTCCAATTTTGGATCACCTTGGGCATATCTCCATGTGTCTTTCAAACTCAGAAGAGAAGCTACCTCATTTTTGGATTTCAAATCTTCAATTGGGAGGTTTTGAAATCTAAATCACATTTGATCTTTTCAAAAGAATAAAAAATATGAGACTTTTGTAAAACAAGAGACTCATAATCTTCCTTAAGCTTAGAAAATTTTTCTTTTTGTAATTTAATCTTGACGGCAATTTTACAACTCTCCTTATTTAGGGCATTATAAACATCCTGAAGATCATCTTCATTATCGCAATCACTATTCAGATTTTCTTCACTAGATATATCATCATTATCTGAAAAAGTGATCTTGGCTAGAGTCATAAGGGCTTTAACATCATCTCTCGACTTGGTTTCAGAATCTTCTGATTTAGAAGAGGATTCAGAATCAGACGATTCATCCCAAGTAGCCATCATGGTTTTCTTTTTTGATTTGTCCTTTTTAGGACATTTTTTAGCTAAGTGCCCATACTCTTGACAGTTGTAACATTGACTATCTTTCAAGGATTTTTGAGTTCTAGGTTTAGATCGTCTCTTATCATTTGAGTTCTTCCTTTTGAAAATTTTGTAAAATTTTTTTGCTAAAAGCGCCATATCATCTTCGGAATTTTCTAAATTCGAAGTGCTCTCTTGTGAAACATTTTTAGATGATTTGAGAGCAATTGATTTTCCTTTAGGAGCTTTAAAGGATAACTCATAGGTTTAAAGTGAACCAACTAGTTCCTCAACCCTCATGGTATCCGTATCACGAAGTTCCTGAATCGCGGTCACTTTAGAATTGAACCGTTCAGGAAGTGAGCGTAGTATCTTTGCGCACACTTTACTTTCTCGGATTCTATCACCATGACCCCACATAGAGTTCACAATATCATTCAATCTAGTATAGAAGTCCATAAACATCTCATTCTCCTCCATATGAATTTCTTCAAATTTAATTGTGAGGAGTTGGACTTTAGATTTCTTGACAATAGATGTACCCTCATGTAACGCCCCGAAAATCGACGGTCGGGTAGAAACTCAACTCCCGAGTTCCAGAACATCACTTATGTAATATTTTCAATGATGGGTGAATGTCGGCGGTAATAGTACATAAAACATGAGGTGGATCAAGCCAAAACAGCATATCATACTCTAGAGACAGTTAATTTAGCAAGCGGAAGAATGTGATAGATATATAGAATATATGAACTGTTGTGAGTCTCCAGAGTGTGAACATGTTACCAGGTTAAACATATACATGTGTACTCCAAAGATGAGAAAAAAGAATATACATGTTTGCAAAAATAAAGGGCAAAATACCACGTGTGCTGGCAGCTAATCAGTAACCCTATAACCCCGTCAATCAGAACCAACATATAGGAGGGATCCTCCTCATCATCATCAAGTCCGACTCTACTTTGCGAGCATTGCCATCATATGAAACTAAAATAGGGACTGGTGGGTGTCCGGAACACCATCCCATAACGTGGGAGTGAGTAACTAACTCAGTGGAATCATAGATCAAAGATTAACATGTTATCAAATCCATCACGCGATAATGATAAAGCAAGAAAAATAAACATTCCTAAATACTATGATTAATGCATGGATGAAATGACATGATGGATGCCCTCACCGACATACTCCCTCATACTGTACCATCTTACGCCCACGGCATGCTTGCGTTCCTTAGTGCTCCACATCTTCCAGGCACATGCAGTGCGATATGGATAATGATTACCGAGTTGTTATTAGTCCTTTTCATACAGCAGGATTGAGAAACTAAGGTACCTCCCCTATATCAATACCCAAACAATAATCCTGTCTAGGATCATCACTCCTAGTAATCTCATACGATGATATATTTCTAGGTCGCTGTAAGGGCTGTCAGGGCTGTTGCACGCACTCATTGCACCGCTCCCCCATCACCTTATCAATACAGGCCTAATGTACTCTCGTTGCTACGAAAGGGTCGTTGCCTCCTGTAGACTCAGAATACGCTCGAGGTCACTACAAAGGGCTCGTCACCAATCAGAGTAGGCCGACAGCTCGAATGTAGTGTCCCATACCACCACAATCGGCTTACGAGTCAAAGGTGCTCACTGGTCACTACAGGGAGATTTGTGGCCCCAGCGTAGGCCGACAGCTCGACCACGGTGTCCCATACCACCATGCCCGGCTCATGAGTCTTTATGGATCAAGGTACCATAGTTAACAGGGTTTCTAATGGTAAATTCAGTACCCTAGGTTCAAGCAGTTATGACAAATACAAGGTGAACATACAATGGTCAATCGGATTACTTGATGAGTCCGACTAGCACGAGCGCACGTTGAATCGACCGGCATGAAGTGCACAAGCACTTCGCATGGCCTAACCACTGCCGACGACTCTAGTATGACTCGGGTTCATCATACACATCCTTCGTGGTGAATAGAATCCAACCACGAATTCTAAACTGTTACCGACTGCCTAGACTAGAGTATAGCCCCAAACACATGTAATGTGAATCAATAATCACGTGAGAGAGATAGAATCGAAATACAAGACATTCCAGCATGTTATCAGCATGTTATAACATACATCATAAGCAGTTAACCATATACGAGTATTTCAAACATAAGGTAATCAATTCAATACAACAAGCATGGAGGAATTCATGTACATCATCAAATTAGTTGAGAATCCAATCTCAACGCTAATCTACAACCCCATTTACTCAATACTTACTAATACATACATTTATACAAACCCTTAGACTACACAACTCCAACGTACTTGACGTATGTTGATTTCAACATATAATATGATAGATCCTTATATCAAGGAGATGTCTAATACACAACAATCATGTTCTTACATTCAAAACATATGGCAGGCATAAATCATATTAATTTAGGCATTTCAACAAACACTTAGTCTACACACATTAGTCTACATAGCATATGTCGGCCAATATGTGCATTAGGGAGAATCTCTTCACCAAACAGATCATACATCCATAACTAGTATAAATACACGGCAAATACCCATGGCAATCATATCGAAAAAATACGTACGTATACAGTATTTCCTACAAATACCCAAAATATCCTAAATCTCATATTCTTCGTACGTATTCGAAATAAAAACGAACAACATGTTCTACATGTCAAACAACATCCTTATCAGTAATCTACCATTAAACAACATTGAAAGCTTTGAAAACAGGCAATCTAAGCGTCTAAAATCTGTACCTTTCGCCGTAGAAGTGTAACGAATCGAACATGAAGTCTATGCTTCGTCAACGGTGATATGACGACCTAATTCACAAGATACATCAGCTACTTCGCTACTTGTACTGATAGAATTCCTAAAACAGGTTAAGGTTAGGGTTTTCTTACCTAGAACGAAGCCAGAGTCACCGAAAAAGCGATACAGAAGGGTGGATTTGGCATGTAGAGCAGCAGGGAAGAATCCCAGGAGAAATCACCAACTTCTCCCTCACTCTCTCTCTTTTCTCTCTTCTCTCCTAGGGTTTTCTCCAAATTCGTATGGGTTAGAAAGCTAAGGGTTTAAAGCCCTTTTATAAGCCCAAACATAACCAAAACAGACTCTAAGTCAAGGTATACTTGGGTTATAGCCAAATCGGGTCTTTTTCGATCCAAAAGAGTATTTCGGGAGGTCCCCTAGCCGAATGCGGTCGGATTTAAGCTCATGGATATTGGATCCTGCTCACACCAAGTTTCTAGTCCGGTAGAGTTCCCAGATTGCACGTGACGGACTAGTTTCAGTCCAGCGGTCACGGAGACTCGATCGAGGATTCCAAGTACACTAACCTGTGTGAGAAATGTTTCCTGATCCGAGGGTGTATTTAGGTCAGATTCCGATGGTTTGAATGCTTATACTTAACCCGTAAGCGAAACGTGCCAGATTTATTTAAATGACATTTAATTTTTAATGAACTTCACTCTTTCTCACACTCCTTGCTCCAGGCTCAATGAAATAGCCTCAGAACATCAGTTGGTCTTGATTTTTGAAACGATTGTCAAGTCCAACAAGGCGGTCGTAATCTTCTAAGATTATGGCTATCAGACTTTCGACGCGCGCTCTAGATCCAATACAAAGTTTCAAAGGGTTCCTGAGAACAAACAGGTTTAGAGTTTGATCCTGGATTTCATGGTAAGATATCGTCAATGGTTCTACAGGTTTTGGATCTTACAGATCATATTTAAAGCGATCAGTGCTAATTTCATAGCTAATCTAACGTAGCGTTGTCTAATTCACATTAAATTTCTATATAATTTCATTATAAACGATTTCTTGGCTTTGGAATTGGGTTCTGAGAGGTTACCAAGGTGTTATGGTTGACCCATTGCCTAAGGACGTCTAATCCTAGGTTGGCAAAAATCCGGGGTGTTACACCTCATGTGTCATTTTTAATACATCCCATGCTTGTTTTGCATTTTCACAAGAGATAATTCTTTTGAATTCATCTGGTGATAATGCACAAGTGATTGCATTTAGTGCTTTTGCATTGACACTACTTTCACTTTTCTGAAGTGTGGTCCAAAGAGAATAAGTCGTTACTTTCATTGATTTTGAACCATCGTCATTAGTTACTTCAGTGATAGGAGGGTTCCATTCATTCACTGTGGCAAGCCACACACTTTCATCCAAGGATTTGAGGAAGATCCTCATCCTACCTTTCCAATAATCATAGTTTGTGCCATTAAAGGGTGGTGGCCTAGTGACTGATAGGCTATCAAAATTTGACATCTTATTATATCTTAGATCGTTAGCTCAAGAAATAAATCCAATAAATAAACAATAAGCATAAGCTATTAGGCTCTGATACCACTTGAAAGAGCCTAGCTATATGCCCTAGAGGGGTGGGGGGGAATAGGGCAATGCTAAATAAAACTAATAACAGCAGAATAATAAAAGAAATAAAGCACGATGTTGAATTTAAAGTAATCTCAATAGCTTAAAATAAAGAGAATGATACTTTATCAGTTCTAAGGATAACCTTACACCAAAAACCAAATGTTTAAAGCAGGATAACCTAATTTCTAGAACGTCCTTTGTATCACAAACCAATGAGGAATGAAAATGCAAAGCAATCAAAATAACTTGCAGAAATAAATCCTAAGTTATTACAACATTCCCCACACTTGCTTGAAATAAATAGATTACAACATTCATCCACGAATACAAACCACAAAACTAAATGAATAAAGATATGAAAGAATAAAGCACATCCACAACACAACGATATATAGTGGTTCGCCTGTGTGTACACCAACTGTTATCCAACAGCCACACAGAATGCTACTCCACTCCTAATATCCTCACACAGGGGATATTAGCATGCACTATCAAAATAGGTTTCACAGGTTCACCTAAAACCTTCACAATTGTGTCTTTAATCTCAGGCTTACACAATCCAAAAACCTCCACAATCTGAGTTTTCTGGCTCTCCTCCGATAACCAATACAATGAGATTTTTCTAGCAAATCTCAAATAAAACCAAAGAAAGTAAATTACAAAAATGTAAAATACCTGAATCACCTTTTGAAGTAGCCCGGTAGAACCAATCGGAGTAGAAGTTCGATTCAACGTTCAAAGTCCAATACTCACTTTAAGAATGGTTCTAAGTCTAATTGATTTTAAATCAAAAGGGCTAGTTCTATTTGATTTTGAATCCAAGAAGAAGGAATATCAGAAATTCTCCTTTTCTAATGAGATTGGAATGTAGATCAAAATCAAATAAAATACAAGCTAGAAAAAGGAATATTAAATAAGTACAAAGTAGCTTAAAACAAACATAAACTTATCTCAGAGTGTAGCCTAAAGAATGCTTGAATAGAGTTAAATTGAATTATTAAAACTCTGAAGTTTGTGCTCTACTTATAGCCTGAAAAATCTCATCTACGACTGGTCTTATAATCCTAGGACTGGTTGTAGCTTCAAAGATTTTCATGGGATAAGGAATTGCTGTTCCACTACCGGTCCTGGGTAGCCTACGACCGGTCGTAGGACTCCCAGTTTAGTTGCTGGAGTTTGAGTCGTAGGGCTAAGACTGGTCGAAGGATGAGTCGTAGAACTCACAAGACTGGTCGTAGGATGTCCAGGACTGGTCGTAGGACAACCAGAAAGATCTAAAAATCTTTAACAACCTAGGATTGGTCCTGAAAAACTTAAGACTGGTCGTAGCAGAGCTAGGATTGGTCTTGAAGTCCCTAGGACTGGTCTTAGAACAGCCCAAACAGGCATATTAAAATATATGAATTATGTATCTAGAATGACATACAGTAAAGCCCATCTTAAGGTCAATCTAAGGTTAAACAAACCTTAAAAGTGAGATGGACATTGAAAGTCTGTACACTGAGATGACCCTTAAGAGAAGCTTGAGAATATACGAATCTTGTAGTAGGCCTTCTTGAACTTGATCTTGACTTGAACAAAGTCTTCTTGAGCTTGATCTTGACTTGAACAAAGTCTCCTACTATACTTGAGCTTGATTGTATCTTGAACATGCATACTTGAAGACTTCTATTCTTGAATTCTTCACCCATGACTTGAATCTTTCTTCATTTAAGATCTTGTCTTGCAATGCGATGTCTTGATTGCAATAAATAGTCTCAAACATGAAATACAAGATATACAAGACATAGATATAGGTTTTGGCATGACAAAATTTGACAACCAAAGGGATATGAAATCATAGCACTTACAATAATAGTTCAAACACCCCGTCAAGAAATGTATATCTACTTGAGTATGGTATTGCTGGTGTTACGGGGAGTGGGTGCACCAAACGAGGGGGAGTTTACAGATATGGGGAGTAGCTTCTAAATATGTTGTGTGTATGACATTGTTAGCATTGTAAAATTATGTAATGTGTATGTGCACACAATTTAGGATGTCAGTATAAAAGCTGGTCCAGCGTGTTTTGGTATTTTGTCACGTAATTGACAAAGGGAGAGGTTGAAAGTGCCCTTGCTTTGTCAATTAACGTGAGTCTCGAGTCAGTCAGACTGTAGAGCCTCATAGGAAGATCAATTCAAATTGTCTACCTCAACCGGATGTGTGCAAGCTCGCTAAAGGTAAATTTAAGCCTCATATCCCCTGTCCCAAAACACCAGGTAAATTAAACTCTTTAAAAAGTTAGAACATCATAAGGTTTGTAAGTGAGAAATTTTTTTCAAAAACAGAAAATTTCTAAGTTTTCTTACTTGGTCGATTGTATCAATACATGTCTCGATATGATTGACCTACGCTATCGATGTCCTCGAAAGGTCAATAAATAAAATTGAATGAGGACATAAAGTGTTCAGCAATCACATGTATATTTGAAGAGAATTAGCGACGTATCAATGTACATATCGATACCATCGATAATTGAATCTCGAGTCCATCAAAGATGGCTTGATAAATTGACAGGAAGATCTCCGACGCCCCTATTTTTTCTTAAAAATATCATATGTGCATCGATATATTGATGCCCCCCCGATACCATCGAAGTTCAAATCTCGATGATATTAGAGGGTTCTCGATGATATTGGTCATGGGCGCGAAGTTTTCTAGCAAAATATTTCAGGATAATTTATCTATGATTGAGGGTCACTCAATATAATCGATATTCAAATATCAATGATATCGGTACTGTCTTGATGGCATCGAACAAGGATAAGAACTGTCCAGCAAACTTAAACGAAAATCCTTTGGATTTATCGATGTCTCGACACAGCTATCGATATCATCGACATTAAAATTCTAATGATATTGAAGGTCCCTCGATCAATCTTGTAAACCTGAAATATTTCATAGCAAGTCTCTCTCTTTTTCAAATGTCGAGGAATCGAACCTCTCATCGATGAAATCAGAGTTTAAAATTTGATGACATCGACAAGTGTTTCGATTCAATCGACCAGCTGGTAAGAGGTTTCAAAAGCGTATGACATTGAATTTGTGTCATCGAGCGGACCATCAATGCAATCGAGAGTATATGCTCGATAATATCGAACCCACTCGATGATATCGAACTTTGTCATAAATGTGGTCATCTTATATCTATTGGAACCTTTTTCCTATATAAAGAGGACTTATCTATTATTGTTGGTAGAGAAAGAAGAGAGTGCTTTTAAGTATTGTACCTTAGATCATATACCTAAAGCCCTTTCTCTCAAGGGAGTTCATCCTCCAATCCACCCTTATCATTGATATTCAATAAAGTATATTAAGTAATGAACTTCCATATTCAAGGATCCTCCAGCTACTACCTTAATGGCAAATCATTAAGCTGTGATGCCTTGAATGCATAGATGATTGGAATCACTCTATCTCCTTTATAGAAAAATATTTGAGAGTAGGATTCCATCATAACCTTGACCTAACCCATTGTCATGCATTGGTATATCTTCTAAGTTGAGGATCAAGGAAGAAAAAGACTTTTCATCAACATAGGAGGAGATCTTCATCAAGAGTTAAAAAGGGACTCATCCACTTATCTTTAAGTAACTAGAGTCCAGAGGACCCTTTGATCATTCCTTTGTAGGATTGGGTCTAAGGTGTTACTCACCCTTGCAAGTCCTCATGGAGAACTCCGGTGGGAGTGTACGTGGTGGGTGCATTGTGTGGACCCTTGTTCCGTGGAGAGCATAAACATCTAGTTAAAGGTGAACCAGTCAAAACCTTGGGTTTGAGGTGAACTGTGTGAAACCTCTATTAGGATCTTATAGAAGATCCTTGGCTAGTGTGCCTAAAATTGGGTGCGTTGTGTTGACCCTTGCTCGTGAGAGCATAAATATTCAGCCTTAGTGTAGGTTGTAAAGGTTGAACGTGAACCTGATTTAAAACCTTAGGTTTGAGGTACCTCCTTAGTGAAATCTAGTATACTCAAGGGTTGAGTGTGGTTACTGGGAGTGGAGTAGACAAGTAGTTGAACCACTATAAAAATGATTGTGTTTGCGATTGCTATTCTTTTATGTGTGTGATTTACTTCAATACTTTCATATCTGTATATCTGAGATCACACCTCACACACATACACAGTCATATCCATCATAAACTAGGTTACATATTGTTTACTTCTTAAATATTTTGTGATTGGATCCTCTACCAGGCTTGGAAGCCAGCAGAGTTACTTTTGAGTAATCCTGGTAAATGTATATTGATAGGATTAGTGTAATAGGATTTTTAAATAAACTATAAAAACATTAAAAAGTCCTATTCAACCCCCTCTAGGACATATTGTCATATTCCTACTTCAACTAAAACGGTCTTCACTGCTATTTCATAAGCTACCTGCATAGGCTAGGCAACTTGTCTTTAAGTCATTATGCGGCTGTGCTGCTCATCTCTGTTGCGTGGTTGTGCAATAGACCTTTACACATACTTCTTCATATTTTTTTCATGCTCCAACACTTACATCGATGTGTGCACCACTAATCAAATCTAAGGGTTTATGCATCGACTAAGAGGTTCACTATCCGGAGTACATTACGTCCACAATAAATACATACACGTCATTATTTGTGAGACCTTCGATACATCACTTAGGTAAAAAAGGAAAGAAATGGATTGGTATGATCAAAATTAAATTTTAAACATAATTATCACTTGGATAAACAATTCACCATAATCTATCTCTTAATTCCATAGAAGTTATAGAAAAAAAAAACTACTAGGAAAAATAAGAGAAGTACCATATAAATCAACATAAATTAGCTAAGCTTAAAGGAATTGCTCACCTCTAATGTCGGATTGCCCTAAAGTATTGTTAGAGTTTTCTGTATAGACCACATGATTGAATTTTAACATAATTTTAAACAATTTGTGCGATTAGATCGCCACATTAGATGACTCCTATGGCTAAGATCAAAGACTAGGATTCAATCTAAGGTTGCATTTATGGCCTAGGTCTAGGGTTTGAAATAGTTAACAATTTAAGGGGAAATTTAAAATAAGATGTTAAGTAAACAAGCGTTTTACCTCGTTTAGTGATTATTCTTAGCCCGACAACCTAACAATTCAGTGAATACTTCTATCGAGTTGACTCGGATTGACTCGGCCGAACTTGGTTGAATTCTGCATGTATTGTTTGAGAATTTTGGGTTTGAATGAAGCTTAACATTAATCGAGAAGAATAAGGGAAAATCTAATTCATCAATTCACCTCTGGAAAGTGTATCTTGGCCAAACTCTGGATCCGAGTTAGTGACTTAGTGAGTCATGATTTAATGCACGACACCCACAATTCTCTCTCTCTCTCTCCCCCCCCCTCTCTCTCTCTCTCTTTTCTTCTTCTTCTTCTTCTCCTCTTTCCTTTTTCCTTTCCTCTTTCCTCTTCCTATTTTCTCTGGAAGGTTTAATAAAGGATATGGACAAACCAAAATCCGTACTTGATTGCACCCCATCGAGTTGACTCAGTTCGATGGGATGGTTCTTTCTCTCCTCCCCTCATTTTTTTTCTCTCTCCCTCTCTATCATTTCTTTCTTTTTCAATTTTTAGATTAATATGAAATCTCACGAATATAAAGATTATATAGGTTGTTTGGATAGTCCTTATGTAAGATAAATACCAAGTTGACACATTATACAATTCGTGTAATAATCTTGTGCATGGAAATTTTGGTGGCTGTTTGATTCAAAATAGTGGTTTAGATCGATGGTTCGTTTCATCTTGCATTTTGGGGGATATCTCAAATTTAGGTGTGCCATCGGATGGGTGGATTTGATTAGAGATTGATGTTTAAACAATAAGTGATGGTCATCTTCCAAATAAAGAAGATGATGGGTGTTGTAATGGTCATTTCACAGTCGCTGGTTCTTTTTATGATCCCATTACAAGAAAATAGAGAGTTACTGGTGCATTTTCATCGGCCACTAGTTTATAGCATCAGTAACAATTTGAATCGATGGCACTGTGAGATGGTCACATTTTCACCCTCCAAAATATTTTAGAAAAAAACTGGTACGGAAGCGGATTGGCCGGTGTACCACACACCAACGATATAGCTGATGTGGGTACGTGTCATGTGAAGAGGAGCACTGACGCTGCTTGAGCTCCAAATTGTATGAATGATTCAAAGCTTATCAAAGTTACATGGGTCCCACAATGATGTATTTATCATATCCACACTGTTCATCCAATTTTTGAGATCATTTTAGAGTATGAGCCAAAAAATGAATCATATCCAAAACTCAACTGGACCACACCACAGATATCAATAAGGATAATGATTTTCATGGTTAAAACATTCGTAGTGTCCACCATATTGTTTATCTCCCATCCAATCTAATCATAAGGTCATAGAGAATTTGATGAAGAGGAAAAACAAATATCATATTGATCCAAAATTTCTATGGCACCTAAAAGTGTTTCAATGGTAGACGTTCAATCATTCATTGGTTTTTTCAGTGTGGTCCACTTGATCTTTGGATATGTCTTATTTTTTGGCTCAAGCCTTAAGACAAGCTCGAAAAAAGGATGGACGGTTTGAATATAATACATACCTCATGATGGGATGCACAGAACTTGCTGACATCAATACACCAGCTATATTGCTGGTGTGTGGTACACCAGCCAATCCACTTCCGGCGTTAGGCAGGTCTCGTTCTCTTACTATCACTTCTCCTTTTTCATTTTTTATTTAGGGTTTTCTTCTCTCTCCCTCCCGATTTTCTAAGGGCTGCTGCTGCTTTTTCTTCTTCCTCCCTCTCTGTTCTCTGCTCTCTCCTTTTTCATTTTTTAATTTAGGGTTTTCCTCTCTCTCTCTCTCTCTTTATTCTCTACTCTCTCCTTTTTCATTTTTTAATTTAGAGGTTTGTTCTCTCTCTCTCTCTCTCTCTCTCTCTCTCTCTCTCTCTCTCTCTCTCTCTCTATATATATATATATATATATATATATATATATATATATATATATATATATATATATATATATATATATATATATATATATATATTCTCTGCTTTTCTCAAATTTGGAGTAGATCTCTCTCTCAATTCTTTTCTCACTCTTTGCCTGCCCTTCATTATTCTTCTGTAAGTTTTCCTCTCTATCTTTACTTGAATTGTCTCGAGATCTTGGTATTCTCTCTTTGATCATGAATTTCCTATCATTTTCCAATTCTTTTGACATTTTAACCATTTTAAAAACCTAGATTCATGTATATGTATATATTTTTTAAATTTCTGAGTTTCCATCTCGTGTAAGAAAACTTACGAAATCAAAGTCCAAGAGAGGAGATTCCAATACATTTAGTTTCAATCAGACCAACTAATTAGCTCATCGAAGAAGATAATAGGTAAGGGACCTGATGCAAACCTAAAATGGAAAGCAAATAAATCAATAAGAAAAGAAAGAGATTGTGGAAAAAATTCAACAATCCTCTAGCCAGATGCTAGAGATCACAAATGTAAGACTGTGAGCAAGCTTAACAGTCCTCTAGTCTAGAACTAGAGATCACTTTCCCCCCTTCAAAAGCTACCGTAGAGAATAAGAAAATTTCATAAAGAGAATATTAATCAAATCATGTTATTCCATAGGACATAGATCCTATTTATAATCAACCTTACGATCTGTAATAAAAGATATAAATCTAAAAATCTATGAAATAAGAAAGCACTTAAGTAACAAAGCATTCTATAATTAAGAAAATACCTAAAATAAGAAGATACTTAGATAAAAAAATATTTAATATTATTGCCTACCTAAAAATAAAGATATGAAAAAAAAGAGCATATTTCCTAATTTAGAGATTTGAGAAAAATGGAAAGTGATGATGGCTAAAAAAGGAAGGTGGTCCTTTTCTTGTACACACGTGCAAAGCATGCACGTGTGGGATGCGGGATGATTGCATCAATTCCCCCCGGCTTGAAAAACTCGGCTCCGTCAAGTTAATGGAAATGTACTCCTCATAGAGTTTCGGGTTGATGGGCTTGAAATCCTCTGCCGAAATCCATGTGCTGTCGGACCTTAGTCGACCCTTCCATTTGATAAGAAACTTTTGATACCCCCTTGGTGTGTTGAAACTATCTAATCATCTAACACGTCCTCAATAATTTCTTTGAGCTGACGTGGTACCTCATCTATCTGGATAGCCTGCTCTTCCATGCTCTCGTTTGTATGATGACAAAGATAAATTGTAAGGTCTTTCACATTAAAAATGGGATTGATCTTCATTTCAGGTGGTAGCTTGATTAGGTATGCATTATCACCCAGCTTCTTCAAAATGTGGTAAGGAATTGCCTTTCTGGAGTGGAGATTTGTATAAGAGCCTACTAGAAATTGCTCAGGCTTGAGTTCCACCATGATTCTATCTCTTTTTTGGAATTGTACAAAACGTCGTCGAATATCTGCATATCCCTTGTAATTTTCATTACTAAGGGTGATTTTTTTGCATAACTTCTTCATGTATCTCCTTAACATGTTGTGCAAAAGCTTTAGCATCTTGCTCGACCAAAAAGTCCTTCATCTGCATCCCCTTCTCGAATTAGAAACCCCACCTTTTCATTGTAGTTGACTTCAATGACCTCGATCTGCCTATCCAATCAATATCTCATTCTGACCTGATTTAACCTCCTGCTTTCCGGATCAATCAATCTACTACTGCCTTCCTTCCGAATTAAGATGTTTCCATGAGGGACGACTGGGATCAACTACTCTAATGACGGAGGACCTATTCTGTCCTCCTCCTCTTCCTTAATGGGTGGAAACGCCTTGATGAAAAAGATGGTACTACGGAGGAAGGAATTCCTTAACCACCTAGCATATTGTTCTAGCCAGAAGATTCGAAAAAGGAAGAGTTTTTCCTACCCCTACTCATAGTTATAGGTAGGGTTATCAGGGAAAGGTGCGGGGAGGCATGAAATGACGAATATTTCCTCACTCTAAAAAGATGGTATTGAAATGGATGGGGTAGAAATTGCTCAGTCAGGAGGAACATAAATGTCTTCTCGCCTCCTCTGACTTGCTCAATCGAGTCACACTAGGAAGTGGGACTAAATCGATAGGTTGTTGCGGTCGCATTCTAGTGTCAATTTCAAAAGGAGAGAGTCCTGTAGTACGGTTCAAAGAACTATTATAAGCGAACTCAGCTTATGGTAATATGATGTCCCATGGGCTTATATGATCACCAACCAGACATCGAAGTAGATTCCCAAGGCTACGATTTACGACTTCAGTTTGCCCATCTGTTTGCGGATGATACGCACTTGAGAATTTCAACTTAGTTCCCATCTTAAACCATAAGGTGCACTAGAAGTAACTCATAAACTTGACTTCACGATCAGATAGAATGGTTTTGGGAACAGTATGTAGACTAACCACTTGTTTAAATAAAATATTGGCAATGTGCATGGCATCTGATGTTTTCTTGCAAGGGATAAAATGAGCCATCTTTGAAAACTAGTCAACCACAACATAACTAGAGTCATGGCAACGTTGAGTCTTAGGCAATCCTAAGATGAAATCCATACTAATGTCTTTCCATGGAGCATTTGGCATAGGTAATGGCGTATAAAGACCAGTATTTTGCTTAATACCTTTACTAAGCTGACATGCTTGACATTGATGAACAACGATCCCAACGTCTTTCTTTAAACTTGGCTAGTAAAAATGATCTTCAACCATAGCTGTCATTTTATCAATACGAAAGTGACCACCTAGGCCCCCTGAATGAAGCTCTTGTATAACAAGCTCTTGCAAGGAACTCGTAGACCTCATGTCAAAAAACAAGTACCCATCGTGCAAGCTATACCTTGGGTACTTGGTAACTGCCCTGGAAATGAGTGTTAAAATACCTTTCCAAAATCATCATTTGTGCCATAGCCCTATTTAAGTTCTTTAAATCCAACAACAGAAAATGATAAGGTAGACAAATGGTGCGACTTTTGTCTTAAGGCATCTACTACTTATTTTCAATATCGGTGCAATATTTGAGGTTGAAGGTGAACTCTTGAAGACAAGCACTCCACTTAGCATGCCTAGCACTAAATCTCTTATGAGAATTCAAGTAATGTAATGCCTCATGATCAAAATATAGCACAAACTCTTGATGAATGAGGTAATGACGCCAATGTTTCAGAGTTTATACAATAGCATAAAACTCCACATCATAAGTAAAATACTTCTTTCGTGATGCATTGAGTTTCTCACTAAAAAAGGCCACTAGATGTCTTTATTGGCTAAGAACACCTCCTATGCCTATGTGTTATGCATCACAGACAACTTTAAACACTTTTTTGAAATCAGGAAGTCTAAGAACTGGAGCCTCCATTTTTCGCTGCTTAATTTCTTAAAATGCCTTTGTTACTGCTTTAGTTCACTCAAATGGATTGGGCTTCATACATTCAATAATTGGCACCATGATGGAACTAAAGTTTTGAATAAACCTTCGATAAAATGTCGTAAGCCCATGAAAACTACGAACCTCATGAATGTCTCTGGGAGTAGACCATTCAACAATAGCCCTTATCTGTTTTGAGTCAGCCTTTACGCCCTCTGCTGAAACGATGAACCCGAGAAAGACCACGCTAGAACTCATGAAGGTATAGTTCTTCAAATTGATGTAGAGCTTCCCATGTAATAGTACTCTTATCACCTAGTAAACATGGTCCAGATGATCTTCTTATGAATAGCTATAAATGAGGATGTCATTGAAGTATACGATGACAAACTTGTTAATGAATGGTCATAGAATTTGTGTCATCACCCACATGAATGTGCTTGGTGTGTTTGTCAAGTTGATGACATAACTAGCCATTCATATAATCCATCCTTTGTCTTGAAAATATTTTTCCATTTATCGGTAAGACGAATTCTTATTTGATGGTACTCGCTTTGCAAATCAATTTTTGAAAAAATTGTAACATTTGCCAACATGTCTAGCATGTCATCTAGGTGTGGAATGGGAAAATGGTACTTTATTGTTATCTTGTTGATGGCGTGATTGTCAACGCATATTCACCAATTACCATCTATCATGGCCCAAACTCAGAAATCGGGCTCAAAAAATTTTTGATTGCCGAATCCAGTGTAGACAACCTCTGTAAAACCCCATTCTTGGATCCTAGTGACCATCCGCCAGGTTCCGATCCTGGGATGCTACGATGAGGATTTTCAACATCGGTTCGATTCGTAATAAGCATAACCAAAGGCATAACCCACAAACAACAACTAAAAACTCCATCACATTTCCACTATGATCAACAACTTATAAGTACAATGCGTGTAAAGGGAAATGCAATAATGATATATAAAAAGCTCCCAAATGCTCTTGCCTCAGCACTGCTGCGGTCCAACAACCCCTGCACGCAACAGTCGTGCATAAGCTTACTAAAAGCTTAAAGGGTGGTGAAAGTTTGTGTGCAATGTAGTAATAGAATTATGCAAAATCAGAGTAATGTGGAATATGCTGATGAATCCATGAATACTATTGGCCGTACCAAAGCCATGAGATGTAAGACATGAATGATGTTAGCCATACCAAGGCCATACGATACGAGATGCAACCTAAGCATACTAATCCTCAAATGAGTCCACATATTAATACATCTCAACTCTGAAATATCACCGGGGTCTAATACATTTCAAACCAGATTGTTGCCCCATCACGCTCAATAAGGTGAGTTGGAAGAGACCTCACTATCTTCCTGCTGATATCGGGCTCAGCTCATCGATAGCAGACCCATTCCTCGAGCTGGTCAAACTCAACCTATCTTTGCCCCCTCCTCTCGGGTGAGTAAGGCCCCACCCCCTTCCAACTGACTATGACACAGTGAAAAGTATGACCTTCTGGTAATCGACACTCGGTGCTCATGCACCCACTCGGTCTAGACATTGGATCAACCTCCTAGTACCATAGGGTTTAGGGAATTTCACCCAAGGACATCTATAGCACCCTATGTAGAATAAGATTTCTGGCGTCCAATCCTACCAACCACGATATGCCTGTGGAGGCTATGGCCCTGATAACGCTAGGGCGTACAGTATACATGTCATATAATGCAAGATGCATGAATCACGCAATCTAGTCATACAACAATCATGTGCGTGCCATGCGCTCATGTCGGTAACTCCCCTTATCAGATAGTCCCATAATAATCTACCTAATGACATGTGCTATGATCAATTATTCCTCATATCAAACATATATATGACGTATATGAGCATGAATCATGGGTCTATACTAAGCATGTTATGTGATGACGATGTGTCCTCCCCTCCTTATATCAAGGTTGGGCCTAAGTGGCCTACCCAAAGCCTAAGGATCCGAAAAGGGTTCCTTCACCTTACTATTGCATGGCCCGCTAGATGCCTTAGGGGGCCCAAATAAGTCCTAGATGGACTCTAAAATAAAAGAAGTAATCCTCCCAACAACCAATGGGGGTCCAATATCTTGGGATAGCCCAATAAGAATAGATGGGTCATGCAAATGGGGCCCACTTAGAGAATGATGCGAATGAGCCTGACAAGGCCTAAGGGAAGGTCACAATGAGGACATTTAACCATCATTGCCCATCAATGCGGACATCTAACCAACATTACTCCCAAGGAGTGGCCCTCATAAAGCTTAGCATATAGTGCGCCCATGGCCTCATACAAGGGAATTACATACAATGTAATGACCACACATACATTACATTGGGCCTCACTCATGGGCCTCACATACATCATATTGGGCTTCATACAAGGGCCTCGAATGTAACACAATGGACCACGCCCACGGACCTCGAATACATCACAATGGGCCTCACCCATAGGCCTTGAATACATCATATTGGGTCTCGCCCATAGGCCTTGAGTACATCTCAATGGGCCATGCCTATGGGTCTCGGATATATCATAATGGGCCTCATCCCATAGGCCTCTAACCTATCATAATGGACCTCATCAAATGGGCCATAAATGCATCACCATGGGCCTCACACGTGGGTCTCATATGCAATAAGTGGACCACACTACTTGGGCCTCGTATGCACCAAATGGACCACGTATCTGGGCTTAACAATACAAACAGGTGGGCCCTACCCATGGGCCAAAATACATCTGTTGAGGCGTAAAAAATGATGAAAGAAGGAAGTACAAAAGGATTGAAATTGTGGGAGAAAATTGAAGATGAAGAAGAAACGAGTAGATTTGAACATGGTTTGCGTAGGTCCGCGCAACCAATGATTGATGCACAGGGTCACGCAACCAAACCCTTATTGTGCGGGTCCGCGCAACCAAAGTTCCGTTATACAGGTCCGCACAACCAAAGTTTCGTTGTGCGGGTCCGCGCAGATGGTTTCAAGAGAAGTTTTCCTTGAACAGTTGGGATTGATGCAAAGTGGGCCCCTCGACACCAAAATCGAGGTGTCACACATGCGAAGGCCTATAAATACCCCCTCACCTCCTTCATTTGGACCGGTTGAAGATTTTTGAGAGAAAGCAGAGAGAAAGAAGATTGAAGGTGAGAGGGAGCGTAGTGGGAGCTTGTGTAGGTCTGCACAACCAATGTCCTTTGTGTGGAGCCGCGCAATCAGACTACCCTGTAGTCTGTGATGAAAAGGGCTGTTATGCTGCTGAAATATTTGAAGACTTCAAGTTCTCTATATTCAGGATTCGAGAAGAAGGATCAGTAAAAGATCATATTCCTCCTAAGTCCTAGGAGATGATCAAAATAGCTATCAAAAGGCTGACGGATTTAAGATTTAGTGACCTTTGACAGTTGCAACTCATTTATAATAAATGATCTATCTTAGAATCAAGGGATATTTAAAGGATGTATACGAACCCGGTATCAATAAAATATGATGATAGTTTTTAAATACTATTTCTTTGTTATGCTTAAATAAGATAAATTTCCCAAACAAAATACTTTTATTTCTTGTTCGAAACAAAATGGTGACTCCACTAGGGATCTTATTTATCTTGTTTAGCATTAGCAGTTAAATTATTTTGAAACTTTCATTATAGTTTGGCATCTTTCAGACGCCAAAATGACAACTCTCAGTGGGAACATCCTCCCCTTCATCTCTAAGATAGATCACTTTAATTGTTTATCTACTAATTACAATTATTTTTCATGTTTGAAGGTTTCTGTAGCCGACTACAACTTACTACTCATGGCAATTCCAGTAAGAAAAGTGAACTTTCGATTCACCCCGATAGGATTCTTGATAGAATACATACCGAATCAAATTTTGAAGTACCTAACTCGAACTCATGCAAGTGGAGGTAGCATGGATCAGGTAATAGCTGGGGTTGTTTCTGCTTCGCCCCAATCATTGGATATCGACGCGAGCTGGACCGTCGTAACATCTCGTAGGACAAGAGCATGAAATGTCAGAAGTTCTAAAATAAATCAGTCTTCATTAAGAATCAGAGGGCTGATAACACGTAATACAGTTAAGAGGAATATTGAACTTTCTCCTCCAGCGATCTATCCTGAGCAAATAATCCCACAATTGACAGCATGTGATTTCCCAACTTTGAATGCTCCAATAGCTAAATGGACGAGAGAATAAAAAGTAAAAGCACTGGTGATCAGATCACCAATGTCGTCCCAGGTAAATTTACCAGTATCAACATCACCTCAGTTAATTGATGCCACAGGGGGCATAGAAAAGTCCAATGAAACTCTATTCCCTCCCTTTTCCGTGAGTCCTGTTACGTCAGCATATTCTTTCTCTACTCCAATTACTGCTTCGTCAAAAAGTGGAGAAGCTGCAGTAAATATGGCTGGAACAAATCCAGATTGTAAAGCAACTACCGAGGATTGTTTCAATGCAATAGCAGAAGCCTAGAATACATTAATGGAAGAATGCAGAAACCTTGGAGAGGCACTGGCGACCCTTGCACATAATGTAGCTCGAATGGTGATCCCCCAAAATGCAACGGAAGGATAAGAAAATCAGCCTGACGTCCTCCCACCACAGGGGGCAGGGTCATTAGGGTCCATTCCAGTAGCAAGAACTGTGACATAAGATGAGGTGAGACAAGTGGTTGAAGAAGCTGTTAGAGCGGAAAGAGAATGTGAAAACACTGGGCATTTTAGGTATCGAATGCCGTATCTAAGGGAGATAGAAGACATCCCCTTTCCGGCCAACTTCAAGCATCCGAATTTTCAAAAGTTTAATGGGGAAGGATCCTCAGAGGAGCATATAATGCACTTCATCACCAGTATGAGAAATTTTTCTACAATACCACAGCATTACTTGCGATTGTTTGGGTCGTCGCTAATACACAAAGCATTTCGATGGTATTCTAGTTTGTCACCGGGGTCAATACGTACTTGGGAACAAATGCAGGAGGTTTTTATGTCAAACTTTTTCTCTTCAGAGCGTGATGTCAGTATTATGGAGCTGGCCTCTATATGACAGAGAGAAGGAGAGCTGGTAGAAAAATTTATAGACAGATGAAAAATATTGGGGGCCTCATATAGGCAGTTACCGAAAGAAAAAGAGCAAGTCAAAATGTGTCTGAATTCTATGGGGACAGGGATTGCGTTTGCACTCACTAGTGCTGATATTAAAACTTTTCGTGACTTGGATACTAAGGCTCATGCTTTGGAACTGATGACTCGTAAGATTCCAGCATTTCACCATGAGACAACCAGGAGGGTATCCAGCAAAACAGCCGTGAACGCTATTGATCGTGACAAAAGAAGTAAAGATACAAGGGACTTGAGGGGAAGAAGACCAGACCGAAGAGAAGAATGGAGCCAGTCAAGGAATAGATACAATGGAAAGAGGCCTAGAATGCTGAATTCTCATGAGGGGTTCGCTTTTGATAAGGATGATGTCGCTCCTATGATGGATCAACTGTTAAAGGCTGGCACGATAGAATTACCAGAGCCTAAACGCCCAAAAAATGTGATAAGAACTAAAGAAAGGGATTTTTGTCGTTATCATCGCTTGGTGAGACACCCAACAGAGAATTGCTATACACTGAAATGTATAATACAGTGAATGATTGATAGGGGTGAGATAGTACTGGGTAAAGAAAAAGAAAGGGGTGCCACGACAACAGTAAATGTGCTTACAGTCCGAAAGAAAGACCAACATGTGAATAAGAAGGAAGCTGGTGAGACGACAAAGAAGGTTGCAGTAATCACCCTAAGATCAGGTAAAAAGGTGGCAAGTCCTATAAAGCAGAAATCAGAAATCACTAGGAAAGAAATAATTGAAAGACAGTAATGGTAATAAGACAAAAGAGAAGAATGAAGTGGTGAAAGTGACTTATGATGTAATAAGTCATTTAAAGGGAATACCGGCCCGATTAAGTGTTTATGATGCACTTAATTTATCAGAAGAATTTTGACAAAGTCTGATTCAAGCATTGTCTGATCATGGAATTAGAGAAGCTTTGCTGGCAGAGTTAGAGCATGAAGAACTTGATGAACAAGAAGACTGTCTCCCAGTTGTTTCTTTCTTTGATGACGACTTGATCTGTGAGGGAGAACATAATAAGCCAATGATGATATAAGGTCATATCTGGGGGAAGCAAGTCAAATGGATTATGATAGATAATGGGTCTGCAGTGAATCTTTTGCCGCTTTTGATGTTGAGTAAGTTGAATTACCGTCACTTAGACCTACACCCCAGCGGAATGATGATACAGGGTTTTAATCAAGATGGGCAACGTGCACTTGGCAAGATTAAGTAACGCTGGAAATAGGAGAGTTGACTACTGATGTTGTGTGTCATGTTATAAGCGCAGTAACAACATATAACCTTCTCATAGGAGGACCATAGATACATCAGTATAATATTATACCCTCCACTCTGCATCAGTGTTTCAAATATTGTAAAGACAGAGTACAGCATAAAGTAGTGGCTGATGCGAAACCGTACACAGAAGCTGAGTCCTTCTTTGCAGACGCTAGCTACTATAAAGAGTTTGTTATAGAGAAGATAACAAATGTTGAAAATAGGGTCTTAAAGGATGTTCAGGAGAGTGTGATTAAAGAAAAAGCAGAAAAGACAATCATCTAAAACTGCGGAAGTAAAGAAAATTTTTTATTTTGTGCCGAAACATCTGAGGCAGCCGGGACAACCGCCATCAACCTTGCTATCATCTGAATAGTTGAAAATTTTACATTCTAATTATACAGTGCCGCTGCCGTAAGTTGAAAGGAATGAACCGTTTTCAGCCGCTCCGGGGAGATTTCAAGTTAAGGCAAGCGAAAAATGCCCTGAACCAATAGAGTTTTATGTTTCAGAAGAAGTAAAGAGAAGAGGAGAAATTGAAAATAATGTGTACCATGGTAGATTGACATCACAAGATCTTAAAAAGTATAGTCCAGCAAGTAAGAAGATAATGAAAAATATGGGTTTTGATTATGAAGAACCCACCGGCTTGAACCATAGGAAGGGAATTCAAATCCCTATTGGGATCAATCAGGATAAGCGAAGAAAATTTCAAGAGTTGGGGGTAAACTCATCGATAAATATGATTACAATTGTGCAGTCTTCTGCAGTAATACACTGCCTCAATATCTCTAAGAAGAAAGAGTATATTTCCAAGAGTAGTCACAATCATATCAGGGGGCAAGTTCAAGATTAAATGAGATAAGATGTACTTGATAAAAGAAGTATGTTCCAATGGAGTAAATAAAAGTGCATGTTGGCCTATACTTGCTTTGTCAAAAAGGGATTTCTCCTGAAGGCGCTACTGATTTTGATCCAGAACATTATCAAAATAATAATTTTATATCAAAAGGGGGCAAGATGAATAAAATGAATAAGGAGGAAGTTAGTGAGCATATTGAGATCATATGATAGTAAATATTATTATAAAGAGGAAGATGAGCGCCATCAAGTGAGCCCTACGAAATTCTGCCTGAAATTGATATCATCATCAAGTTGGTACATTATGAACAATACAGACAAACAGTACAGATAAATAGATGGGTACAATTAAAAATATTGGCAGTAGTGGTGGTGTGTCAATTTCAGTCAGAAATACTTATCATTGTCTTCCAAAGCATTTTAAGATAGCATAAGTGTTGATAATTGTTGTCGAGCGATAACGATTGCTGTCAAACATTGATGATCATCGCCGACGCCAAAGATGTAACACCCTGAAAATCGGGGGTCGTGTATAAACTCAACTCCCGAGTTCCAGACCGTCACTTATGCAACAAAAATGATTATGATTGAATGTTGTCTGAGTTAAAGCATTCACATGAGTAAAATATACCAAAACTGCAATTCATACTCCAGATCCAGTGATAAAAGCAAGAGAAAGACTAAAGAATATATATATCACTGTATGGAAAACAAAGTAGGTCTGAATTGTCTCCAAAGTATGAATACATAGCTGAGTCTCATATACATGTAAATAACAGAAATCAAATGTCAAAATAGTCCCACTGAGAAGTCCCGTCAATCCAGGCCACCTAAGCAAAGCCATCGTGGTACTGCATATATGAGAACTCGTCCTGATCCTCATCATAGTCCGGCTCTGCCTCCTGAATCGCTGCCTCACCTGCATCTAAGACAGGGTCTGGTGGGTGTTGCAAACACCATCCTGAAACGTGGGAGTGAGTAGCTAACTCAGTGGAATAATAGAGCAAGGATTAACATATTCTCAAATCAATCATGTGATAATAGTAAAGCAGTAATTCAAACAATCCTAATACTGTTGTTAATGCAATATGACATGACATGATGGATGCCCTCACTGACGATCTCCCTCATACGGCACCATCTTACGCCCAAGGCATGCTTTCATCCCACAGTGCTCCACATCTTCCAGGCACATGCAATGTGATGGTGATATGATTACCGAGTTATTATCAGTCCTTTTCATACAACAATATTGGGAAACTAAGGTACTTCCCTTATATCAATCCCAACACAGATCCTATCTAGGGTCATCACTCCTAGTAATCTCATACAATGTATATTTTGTAGGTCACTGCAAGGGCTGCCAGGGCTGTTGCTCGCACTCGTTGCACCGCTCCCCCATCACCTTATCAATACAGGCCTACTGTACTCTCACTGCTACGGAAGGGTCGTCGCCTCCCGTAGACTCAGAATACGCTCGCGGTCACTACAAAGGACTCGTCTCCTGATCAGTGTAGGCCAACAGCAAGAATATAGTGTCTCATACCACCATAATCTGATCACGAGTCATAGGTGCTCATTGGTCACTACGGGGAGGTTTGTGGCCCCAGCGTAGGCCGACAGCTCGACCACGGTGTCCCATACCACCATGCCCGGCTCATGAGTCTTTATGGATCAAGGTACCATGGTTAACAGGGTTTACAGTGGTAAGTTCAGTACCCTAGGTTCAAGCAGTTATGACTCATACAGGGTGAACATACAATGGCCAGTCGGGTTACTTGAAGAGCTCGACTAGCACAAGTGCATCTCAAGTCGAATGACATGAAGTGCGTAAAATACCTCATGTGGCCTAACCACTGCCACCAACTCCAAAATACGGCTCGCGTTCATCGACGCGTCGTTCGTGGCAAAGATAAGCTAACCATGAATTTACTCAGTTACCGACTGCCTAGACTAGGTATAGTCCCAAACAGTTATGAATCCACATCAGCCATCATGTAAGAGTAATGGAAATGAAATACAACAATGTGAGCATTTTAACACATGTTATAACATACAACTTAAGTAAATCATTAAGCACATGCATTTCATACATATAATAAAATCATGCATATAGCTAACATGTAGGAAACCATTTACATCAGCATATTAATTAAGAAATCAATCTCAAACTAATTCATAACACCATTTAATTCAATACATACTAATACAAGCATTTATACAAACACTTAAACTACACACTTAATTCTACATATAGTATGTCGACTCAAAGTGCGCATTTAGGCGAATCTCTTCGCCAAACTAATTATGCACGCATTCCTAGTATCCTAATACGACAAGAAGCCATGTCAATCACATCAGAAAATTATGGATGAAAACAGTATTTCCTACAAATGACTAAAATGCCCTAAATCTCATATTCTTCGTCTGCTTACGAAACAGGAAACGGACGGCATGTTGTACATGTCAAACGGCGTTGACGTCGATAATCTACTATTAAACGACATTGAAAGCATTAGAAACAGTCAATCAAAGCGGCTAAAATCCGTGCCTTTTCTCCTATAGGTGTATTAATTCGAACGGAGCGTATACGCTTCGTCTACGGTGAACCGGGAACCTAATACATAAGATCCATAAGCTACTCCGCTATGGAAATGATGAAACCTCAAATCAGCAAGTATTTAGGATATTTGCTTCCTAGAAACGTGATGAAATCACCGGCAAAGTGATTGGATTGCCTGGCTTAAACACGTGCAGCAGGTAGTACAAGCAGCAGGAAAAACTCTCCCACCTTCTCTCATAAACTCTCACTTTCTCTCTCCCTCTTACTAGGGTTTCTAGCAAATTCGGATGGGTGAGAGGAGTGAGGGTTTAAGCCCCTTTTATAACCTAAAACTCACCCAAAACAGGCTTGGGAACAATGTTTACTTGATACCTAACCAAATCAGGGCTGTTTCGGTCCAAAAAGACATTTCTAGTGGTCCTCTAGCCGAACGCGATCGGACTTAAGTTCATGCACGTCGGATGTCTCTCTCATCCCATTTTCAGACCAGTAGTGTTCATAGATCGTACGTGACGGTCCAGTTTCAGTTCAGCGCACGTAGATCAGGTCTGTAAGTCTCATGATATGAAATAGAAATTTTTCCTAATCCAAGGGTGTAATTTGGCTAAATTCTGATGGTCAGAACGCTTAATACTGACACGTCAAGTCGTGTGCCAGATTTGAATTCCAAATTCCAAATATAACCCTATTCTCACTCTCTTCAGTCCAGGCTCAATGAAATAGCCTGTGAATGTCAGTTGGATTTGATTTTTGAAATGATTGCCAAGTCCAGCTAGGCGGTTATAACGGTCTAAGATTGTAGGTATCAGACTTTCGACGCGCGGTCTAGATCCAATACAAAGTTTCAAAGAGGTCCTGAGAACAAACCGGTTTAGAGTTTGATCCGAGGTTTTAGAGTGTTATAGCGTCATTGGTTCTACTCACTTTAGGTCTTGTAGAATGTATTTAAAGTGATCAGGGACTATTTCCCTGCTACTCTAGCGCTGCGCTAGCTAACTTACACTTATTTTCCAAAGGAATTAATCCTACGCGATTTCTGGTCGAGTTGGTACTCGAGTCCAAGTACTGATTTTTCCAGGGCGTTACAAAAGATCTCCATCAGAATCAAAATCACCAGCTATCAATGACTAAAAAAAAAAAAAAAAAAAGAGCAACTATCGCTGTGGCCAATCAATCACTTATCAAAATTGATATCATCGCCAAGCTGATATACTATTTTAAACATGATACAAAAGTTCTTATAACATTATCAGCAGCAGCGAAATATCAATTATTGATTTACCATCTTTTGATAGTGAAATAAACTATATAGCCAACTACGTACAAAATTAATGATAGCGATGGTTGCTTATTATAAAAAAAGGTAGCCTAGTCAAGCCAATGGCCAACTGTGCATAAGACCTATCAAGATCGCCATTCGGGCAACGGTGAGAAGCCAGTGGCCCTAAAAAGATGTGAAGGCCATCGTACACATACCCATGTAGGCAGCTAACAGAGCCAATGACCAAAAGTGTAAAAGGCAAAAAGTCCTCAAATGGCCAGTCATGCTTAACCCCCATGTCGTCTGTATAGCTTTCCGGCAATGTCACGGGGAACGGAGGAAAATGTCCTCCTTTGAATGGGCTCGACCTTGCAGATGAAGAAAATGAGGGCTATAGTGTAAGCTTTAGATAGGCCAACCATGCATAAAACCCCCCAGATCTACGGTTTGATTTCAGTACTAACTCATGAGGAAGGGCTTAAACCTACTCATTGACGGACTGAAGGCCCTAGATTTAGTGCCCCAAAGGTCGCCTTGTGCACCCCGTGAACTCTAGAGAGTTACTGTGGCCAACCCTGTGCGTAATTCCAACCGAGTTCACAGCTCCGATAGCTTCACTAGGCCCCTCTGATGGATCACAGTTTATGAACTCACTAGGTAGTGAGAAGTCCAGCGATCTCCTAAGAGTTATAGAGGCCATCACGTGAGACCCGGCTCCACTACTCATGAGCTTAAACTGTGTGAAATTGACTAAATTGAAATCTAGCACCACCAATGACAAAATATATGAATAAATAAAGTCACGTAGGAAATCCCGCACTAACAAGCATAAAATACTAGTTCTTATATTAATTCATTAATCAGTAAATATACTAAGGTTATCTCATAAGTAACATAATGCATGATGTAGAAATACATGAAAGAGGTTTCTGGAAATCATCACTAAAAACCAAAAGAGATTACTTGTTCAAATAACATACATACAAAAGGAATTATGTGCTTAAAGTTCTTCTATAATCCCTACTATCATCATATACTTTTGCAAGTCTTCTCTCAATTTCATTTGAGCTACAATGTTCTTTGACTTTTCCTCAAGTATAATCTTTGTTTGGTCAGGAAGACCAACCAGTTTACCTTCTAAAGACGCAATCACTTCTTTATTTTTGAGTAGCTCAAACTTCTCAGTGTTGACAGATTGAATGTTGATTTGAATCTTTTCTTCAATTTCCTTTATGGCTAATTCCTTCTCGTGACCCTTAGATTTTAGTTGTGAGATCTCTTCCTTCAGGGCAGTGATGCGGTTTTGAATACTCGATTGGTCATCAGTATAGATTTTCAGTTGTTCTTGAAGGGTTAGTTGTTCCTAGTCGAATTCGGAGATAGTGGAAGCAATGAGGGAAGCCTTTTCCTTGGATAAAATTAACTACTTCTCATACTCCAGAATCTGGGGGTCAATTCTAACATTCTCCGCTGATGCCAAAGAGAGTATTGAATTGCCAAATTTGAGAAGGGAATCACGTAAAGCAGGGATGTTAATTTTCACCATTCTTGCAGAACTTTTCAAAATCTTAATGGCAATATCTAGGTCCAACCATTGTTCGTGATCTTGAAAGATGTGAACTATCGCCAATAAAGAATTCTTCATTAAAAGTATCTTGTAGACAGGGATATTTGCAAAAGATAATAACTCAGAAGTAGTGGCCACGGACTCAGAACTTTCCTCTCTGCTGTGAAGAGGAGTCCCTGTAGTATTTAAGATAGAAAAAGCTCAGTGATATGAGTCAGAAAATGAATATTTACTAAAATCAGTATAAGTATATATACCTGCTGCAGAAGTATGACTAATAAGGGGAGGGATTTCCTGGACTGGAGAGGAGCTGACTCTTAACATATTAGCAAAAGAAGGCACGCTGGCCTCCCTGCTCGAATCTCTGGTAATAGGAGTAGGTAAATCAACAGCTTCTATAGGAAAGATAATTTCGTGGGCTACCCTTTTTGGTGCTGCCAATGGAAGTGAAGGGAT
Source organism: Magnolia kwangsiensis (assembly GCA_037074715.1). Taxonomy (NCBI): domain Eukaryota; kingdom Viridiplantae; phylum Streptophyta; class Magnoliopsida; order Magnoliales; family Magnoliaceae; genus Magnolia; species Magnolia kwangsiensis. Next base: position 107,010,689 of record CM073571.1, read on the forward strand.
TTTGGGTGAAACCACTAATGCCATTGAAGGGGGATCTAAGGAAGAAGCATCGCCCATTTCAATATTTACAACATGAGCACCTAAAAGGAAAACGTGATAATAATAATGAGATAATTACTACTAAATATGCATATAAATATCTAAAGAGCTTAAAAAATATATAAATCCCTTACTGGGTGAATATCCATATTTCCCATAATCTAAAGGTTCTTCCTCTTCTTCAATTATTGCAGGAGGTTGTGCAGGAATGTTCATGCCAGGAAGAATTTCAGAAGCCATAGAAGGATGCTCTCGTACAACATTTTCAGCATTTACATCTTCCTCTTCATCTATGTTAACGTCCCCTTCCTCAAAATCATCATCTTTGTCTTCACTACTTCCATCATCATCATCTTCATATTTTACAGAGGTCGTACCCCTTGATGAAGAGGCTGAGCTTTCATCCTCTGAGCTCCCCTCCTCAACTTCTGTAATTATGACCTGTTTTCCTTTATAAGAGGCTGCCTGGCTACTTGCCGGTTGAGGCTCCCTATCAGTGGAAATGAGAGGAGACGTAGATATTTTCTTATCACCCTCTTGAGGGACAGGTGATGACGCTTGCAAGCATGATCATGATCTGGTCATGGGGGACGATGATCTGGGAGGAGTAAGATGTGCAGGAGGAGCTAGTGTATCTTGAACTGGTCTTTCCTGAGCTGTTGAGGTTTCTGCAGGAGTGGGAGAAGTTGTTCTCTCAACGTTTTTTGTGACTCTGCCGCCAAAGTCACGAGGGACTTGTTCAAATTCTATTAAAACCCCATGGGCAAACCAGCCATCTAGGGTGTTAATGGGCTTCCTCTCACGGATCGGTTCTTCTATTAATATTTTTCTACAAAACTCACCGTGACGGGATGCATGGCTTTTCTCTAGAATAAAATCGATTTTGCCCTCAAATTTTCTACCCTTCAGGCGGGGTGGATGAAGAAAAATGGGGGAGTCTACAGGTAAACACTTGTTGACCAGGTATGACTGATGATCCTACCATCGCATTCAGCTGTACGAAGTATGGACTGTACGTTCGGAACTGGGAATTATGAAGGAAGAATTAATACGACTGCCTAGTAATTGTTTCCATATCATGGCCCAGTTGACGGGGCCAGTTCCATAGCTGCGCATCTTCTTGGTGACCAGTCCGCAATCTTCTGGTACGGCTTGATCATAGCCAAATTGATGAGCAAAGTGGCTAGGATAGTAAGGCTCTCGCCAGAATTTCGTCCCTGCTCGAAGAGGTAAGCTGCAGGAGTGAATAAAAAGAAGGAAAGCTCTTTCCGCTATAGTGAGTGTTCCTTGATCTACCATATTAGTATCATCAATGTAACGATGAAGATGGAATTGGAAGAAGTCTATTTGATCATCATCTCAGATTTTGTTGGCCACCCATTCCTATGATCTTTTGGCCATAGCTCTTTATTGAAAGAACCAGAGTGGGAGATGCATAAGATGGACATATGCTTTCTCTGGTGCTCCAAAAGTCTAGGGGAAATAAACTCCCAACCAGTCAGTAAAATAGTGCCATGAAGTGTATGCTGAGGAAGATCTAATGGTGGGGTTCTTGATAGGTGTGGTTATTTCTCCAAAAGCTTTATAGAGGGAGCATAACATTGGAGGTGCAAGGGAATACTTTTGCCCTTCTGCCATACCCTCGATGACTCGAACCGATTCCCACGAATTTTGAAGTTTCTTTTTATTATGCTCCTTGATCTTTTCTTCAAATTCCTTTAATTTATTGTAGCGAGACTTTTTGGAGTGTGAAGCAGGAGGTGTATCTTCTCGATAAGGGGGTATGTCGCTATCTATGCGGATATGGGTGGTTGTCTTCAACCATTCATCCCAGTCATATTCACGACCATGCTTCGGAGGCTGCTCTAAGTTTCCCATGATTATAGCTCGATGAATGGGAGATGGAAGCGATTCAATACGGTCAGTAAAATTAAAAGTTGGGAGCACTGGTTCTTTGAAGTATGCAGGGTTGCGGATTGTAGTTTTAGTGTGCTTGGCAGGGGGTTGATCCGAAGGAGAGGGGTGAAAGGAAGATGATTTTGGTAGGTCTTGGTGGGAAGGCCGGTTAGTAGAAGGATTGATGGGGATGAAAGTTCTTTTGGTTCGGGCCATGATAAAGAAAGGATTGCAAATTTGAAGATGATTTGTAACATCCTGAAAATAGGGGGGTCGAGTAAAAACCCAACTCCCGAGTTCCAAAATGTTATTTATGCAACATAGATATGTATGATTGAATGTTGTCTGTGTTAATGTATTAACCATGAGTGAGATTAAGCCAGAACAGCATATCCTACTCCGGAGACAGTTAAATTAGCAAGCGGAAGACTGTGATAGTATGTATACATACATGTATACTCCAAAAGTAGACAAAACGAATATACATGAGTGCGCTAAAAATATGAAATGACAAGTGCCAAGGCATTTACTCAACCTCCCTGTAATCCCGTCAATCAGAACACGCATAAAGGAGAGATCCTCCTCATCATCATCAAATCCAGCTCCGCCTCACAGGCCGCGCCATCATCTGCAATCACAAAAAGGGACTGGTGGGTGTCCGAAAACACCATCCCGTAACGTGGGAGTGAGTGATCAACTCAGTGGGATGAGAGAGCAGAGATTAGCATGTTATCAAATCAATCATGTGATAATAGTAAAGCAGTAAATCAAACAATCCTAATACTGTTGTTAATGCAATATGACATGACGTGATGTATGCCCTCACCGACGATCTCCCTCATACGGCAACATCTTACGACCGCGGCATACCACACTCCCTAGAGTGCTCCACATCTTCCAGGCACATGCAATGTTATGGTGATATGATTTTCAAGTTGTTATTAGTCCATTCAAACAGCAGGATTGGGAAACTAAGGTACCTCCCTTATATCAATCCCAACACAGATCCTGTCTAGGGTCGTCACTACTAGTAATCTCATACGATGTATATTTTGTAGGTCGCTGCAAGGGCTGCCAGGGCTGTTGCACGCACTCGTTGCACCGCTCCCCCATCACCTTATCAATACAGGCCTACTGTACTCTACTGCTAAGGAAGGGTCGTCGCCTCCCGTAGACTCAGAATATGCTCGCGGTCACTACAAAGGCTGTCAGGGCTGTTTCTCGCACTCGTTGCACCGCTCCCCCATCACCTTATCAATGTAGGCCGACAGCAAGAATATAGTGTCCCATACCACCATAATCTGCTCACGAGACAGGTGCTCACTGGTCACTATGGGGAGGTTTGTGGCCCCAGCATAGGCCGACAGCTCGACCACGGTGTCCCATACCACCATGCCCGGCTCATGAGTCTTCGTGGATCAAGGTACCATGGTTAACAGGGTTTACAATGGTAAGTTCAGTACCCTAGGTTCAAGCAGTTATGACTCATGCAGGGTGAACATACAATGGCCAGTCGGGTTACTTGACGGGCTCGACTAGCGCGATCGCATCTCAAGTTGACGACATGAAGTGCGTAAAACACTTCGTGTGGCCTAACCACTACCGCCAACTCCAGAACACGGCTCGCGTTCATTGACGCGTCGTTCGTGGCGAAGATAAGCTAACCACGAATTCGCTCGGTTACCGACTGCCTGGACTAAGCATAGTCCCAAACAATTAAGGAATCACATCAGTAAATCATATGAGAGTATTGGAATTGAAATACAACCATTTGAGCATGTTAACACATGTTATAACATAGAACTTAAGTAAATCATCAAGTACATGCATTTCATACATACAATGAAACCATGCATATAACTAACATGTAGGAAATCATTCACGTCAGCATATTAATTGAGAAACCAATCTCAAACTAATCCATAACATCATTTAATTCAATACATACTAATACAAGCATTTATACAAACACTTACACTACACACTTAAGTCTACATATAGTATGTCGACCCGAAGTGCGCATTTAGGCGAATCTCTTCGCCAAACTAATTATGCATGCATTCCTAACATTCTAATGCGACAACATATCATGTCAATTACATCAGCAAAATATGAATAAAAACAGTACTTCCTACAAATGACTAAAATGCCCTAAATCTCATATTCTTTGTTGGTTTACGAAACAGGAAACGGACAGCATGTTGTACATGTCAAACGGCATTGCCGTCGAGAATCTACTATTAAATGACATTGAAAGCTTTGGAAACAGTCAATCAAAGCGTCTAAAATTCGCACCTTGTCTCTTATGGATGTGTAAATTCGAACGGAGCGTATACGCTTCGTCTACGGCGAATAGGGAACCTAATACACAAGCTACATAAGCTACATCGCTAATGGAATTGATGGAAGCTTAAATCAGCAAGTGTTGAAGGTTTTCCTCACCTAGAAGTGCGTTGGAATCACCGGGAAAGTGATTGGAGTGCGTTGCTTAGGCACTTGCAGCAGGTGGCACGAGCAGCAAGAAATTCTCTCCTACTCTCTCTCACAAACTCTCACCTTTTCTCTCTCCCAATCTAGGGATTTTTGTAATTTCGGATGGGAGAGAGGAATGAGGGTTTCAACCCCTTTTATAAGCTTAAAAACGCCGAAAACAGGCTCCGGAACGAAGTTTACTTAGTGCATATCCAATTCGGGGCTGTTTCGGTTCAAAAGATATTTTCTGGTGGTCCCCTGGTCGAATGCGATCGGACTTAAGCTCATGCGTACCAGATCTAGCACGTATTAAGTTTTCAGTCCGGCAGGGTTCGCAGATCGCACGTGGCGGGCCAGTTTCAGTTCAGCGGTCACCGCACGTAGATCAGGGATGAAAGTCTCATGATATAAAATAGAAATTTCTCCTGATCCGAGGGTGTAATCTGGATGAATTCTGATGGTCAGAACGCTCAATACTGACGTGTCAAGTCGTGTGCCAGATTTGAATTTGAAATTTCAACTATGTCCCTATTCGCACTCTCTTCGGTCCAGCCTCAATGAAATAGCCTGTGATTATCGGTTTGACTTGATTTTCAGAATGAGTGTCAAGTCCAGCTAGGCGGTTCTAACGGTCTAAGATAGGAGGTATCGGACTTTCGACGCGCGGTCTAGATCCAATATAAAATTTCAAAGTGGTCTAGAGAACAAACCGGCTTAGAGTTTGATCCAAGGTTATAGAGTATTATGGAGTCATACGTTCTACTCGATTTGGGTCTTGTAGAACGTATTTAAAGTGTTCAGGGACTGTTTCCCAGCTACTCCAGCGTCGCGCTAGTTAACTTACACTTATTTTTCAAAGGAATTAATCCTACGTGATTTCTTTGGCTATGGAATTGGGTTCTAAGCGATTTTTCAGGTGTTTTAGTTGACCCATTGCCTAAGGACATCTAATCCCAGATTGGCCAAAATCCGGGGTGTTACATGATTGGAGCACGAATTTTTTTCAAAAGGTTAAGAATCCGTCCAAGTTCTGGAAAAAAGACTGAAATAGGAAAAATCAGCAAGTCCTGGGTTACACAGGTCCGTGAAACCAAAGTCACTGGCGTAGAGAATCACAGCTGTTAGGAAAACTTGCACCAACAAGAAACTCATTGCACGGGTTCGCATAGGCGATATTTGTTGCGCGGAGAAGAATCAAAGAAACGAAGGATTGCTACAAAATAGGAGCGGTGTTTAAATAAAGGGGTCTGGGGTATTAATACCTTTCTAGCCCGAGTATCGTACGGGAGTTTCCAGTTGCGCGGGTCAGTGCAAATGCTAGAAAAGGAGAATTTTTTATCCTTTTTCTTTGATATTTTTTAGAAACAAAGAAAGGATCAAGGGGGCATCTATTAAGGCATAAAAAATGATGAAAGAAGGAAGTAAAGAAGGATTGAAATTTTGGAAGAAAATTGAAGATGAAGAAGAAACGAGTAGATTTGAGCATGGTTTGCGTAGGTCTGCGCAACCAATGATTGATGCGCAGGGTCACGCAACCAAACCCCTTGTTGCAGGGGTCCGTGCAACCAAAGTTCCATTATGTGGGTCCGCGCAACCAAAGTTCCGTTCTGCGGGTCTGCGTAGATGGTTTCAAGAGAAGATTTCCTTGAACGGTTGAGATCGATGCAAGGTGGTCCCCTCGACACCGAAATCAAGGTGTCACACATGCGAAGGCCTATAAATACCCCCTCACCTCCTTCATTTGGACCGGTTGAAGATTTTCGAGAGAAAGTAGAGAGAAAGAAGACTGAAGGTGAGAGGGAGTGCAGCGGGAGCTTGCGCGGAGCCACGCAATCAGACTGCCCTGCAGTCTGTGATGAAAAGGGCCGTTATGCTGCTAAATATTTGAAGACTTCAAGTTCTCTATATTCAGGATTCGAGAAGAAGAATCAGCAGAAGATCATATCCTTCTAAGTCCTAGGAGATTATCAAAACAGCTGCCGAAAGGCTGTCGGATTTAAGATTTAGTGACCTTTGACAGTTGCAACTCATTTATAATAAATGATCTATCTTAGAATCAAGGGATATTTAAAGGATGTATATGAACCCAGTATCAATAAAATATGATGATAGTTTTTAAATAATATTTCTTTGTTATGCTTAAATAAGATAAATTTCCCAAACAAAATACTTTTGTTTCTTGTTCGAAACAACATCATGATGGGCCTCATGGATGGGCCGCATCAGTGGGCCTCAAGTGAGCTTAGACCACACTAAAAATCATTTCAACAGTTCTAGGTGTAACATGTGTATCAATCACTATACACTATTAGTCCTTGGGGCACGTGGCCCACTAATGATGATCAACATGGTCCAAACATTGCCCAGGTAAATCGGCACCATTCAAACATTTTCCATGTAAATCAGCACCACCCAAACATTGTCCATGTAAACCAGCACCATCCAAACATTGTCTAGCATCGTCCAACACTGTCTGGGTGGCGTGGAGGAAAAAAATACATCACATGGGCCCTTATGGTGGATGTGGGACCCATAGAACTTACTGACGTCCTAGGTGCAGTAGAAGTGGCCTGTTGCATGGGACCCACCATCCAGATGGACGATGTAGATCCAACACGCCTCAAGTGTGGGTCCCACATACAGAAGCTATGTAGCAGGTGAGACACCTAGCTAATTCGTTTCGTATACTATGTGGGTCCCATGTGGGACCCATCATAATATATATATATATATATATATATATATATATATATATATATATATATATATATATATATATATATATATATGCATATATCACAGTGTATCCCATCCAAACTGTCCAGATGGACGGCTGGGGGTCATGCACACCAAAGTGGGGCTGTACCGGGCACCGTCCAGATGGACAGTGCAAATGTAACACATACATATTGGTGTGGTCCACGAGGTGGCAGACTAGGGGTTTGGATCGGCTTTAATCCCTGGCACAGGCTAGGGACGGACGGAGTGAATGCTCATGTGGGTCCACGTGGTGTGGCCCACACATGATATATATATATATATTATATTTATATAATTATTTATATTATATATTTATATATTTTATTTTATTATTATTTTTTTTAAATAGGAACTAGCATCCAGATAGATGGACACTGGATGAAATACATACATCACGTGGCCCACCATCCAAACCATGGACGGTGAGGATCCACACGTGCATCATAGTGAGGTCCACCATCATATGGACGATGTGGATGAAAGCCACATATGCCAGGTGGGTCCACACGTGTGGGACCCATAAGCAATGAATGGGCAGTGGGATAGAATACATACCACATGATGGGACCCACCTCTCTTGATGACATCAATATAGCTGCTATATAGTTGTTGTAGGTACACTAGCCAAACTGATTCCACTTTAAGTGGGCCTCACCGTCCAGTAAGCTGGATGGTGCAATATAACCCATAAATCATGGTGGTCCTCATGCAAGACGGCATGGATACACCATGCATCAGGGTGGGGTCCACTACAGCATGGCCCACCTTCTTGGATCAAACTGATATTTATATTGTCCCCTTCATCAAGTCTATCCCAAAAATGGGCAACAACATGGTGGGCCTTATAATCGAACGGTGAGCATAATACATCAAGGTGGGCCATATAAACAAGGAGAGGGAGGGAGAGAGAGAGAGAGAGAGAGAGAGAGAGAGAGAGAGAGAGAGAGAGAGAGAGAGAACATGTAGGGGAGGGACCCCGCCACTATTGGGCCCTCCCGTGAACCATACATACATCAAGTGGGTCCCTCAACAAGTGGGCCATTAAATCATAAAAAAGGTAAAAACTATGGGTCCAATGTCACCCACCGTCCACTTCTTCTTGGTCCAATGGAATGCTAAATTCCTTGGCTTCGATCTTAAAGGAAGGTGATGAAGAATGAAGGGTTGAGATGAGAGGTAAGAGGTTTAGGGAGTGGGCCACACACAAAACTCTCTCATGGAGTTTAGGAGAGCTTGGACGTGGGATTTTTGGTTACTTGGAAAATGGGTTTGAGAAATGAGAGAGAGAGAGAGAGGGTTGTAAGGAGAGAGAGAGAGGGATGGGTGATGAAGTGATGGATGGGGGAGAGGGATGGGTTATGTAAGAGTTTTGTTGACCTTAGGGCAACTTGTGTAAGAGAGGTATGGATTGTGATGGGTTGAGTGATAGGTTGAGTGATGTGAGTACTTGACTTTGATGGGATTGATTGATTGATTGAGGTGACATTTTGGGTAGAGATTCTCTCAGAATTGTAAATGCACAACGTTTTCCTCGAATCAAACGCTGGCCTGAAAAGGTTGAGCTTAAGTCCTATTGGGGGGGGTGAATAGGACTGTCAAATTAAAAACCTAAGTATGAAATTAAACAAATATAAATAAAGATAACACTTAATCAATCTCACAATGCAGAAATGAATAACAACCTCAAATGTACAAGTATTGAGAGGTTGATACAGATGTTGTTCTAAGGACAACCTTACATCAAAAACCAATGGTTTATGGTTCCTAGAAAGGTTTGTGTATCAAAATCTCAAATTGATACAGAGGAATAAATAAATATCAAAGAATTAACTAAGCTATTATAAAATTCCCACACTTGCATAAAAGAGATTACAACATTCTTCCACAAATACATAAAAGGAAATTACAACATCCACACAATGTCACAATTAATCATCCACCACAAGACCAGAAATTATGGTGGTTCGCTTGTGTGTACAACAAATTTTTAGAAAAATAGCCACACAACTACTCTACTCCTAATATCCTCACACAGTGGATATTAACGTTTACTATGAAATAGGTTTTTCAAGGTTCACCTAAAACCTTCACAATTGTGTCTTTCAAGAGGGCTTACACAATTCAAAAATCCCACACTCTGAGTTTTCTGGATCACCTCAGACAAACCAAAAGAAAGAGATTTTTCAAGCACAATCTCAAAGAAACCAAAAAAATAGATTTACAAAACTGTAAAATACTTATTTGGATATTATCCTTTGTTGCAGCTTGGTAGAACCAATTTGGAGTAGAAGTTCAACATAGATGTTCAATGTTCACACTCACTTATGAAATGTTCTAAATTCTAAATGGATTTTAGATTAAATTACCTTGGGCTAGCTTGATTTGATTTTGATTCCAAGAAATGAAAAAAATTCAATCCTTTTTTTCAAATAAGATTGGAATATAGAATATAAAATCAAATACAAAAAGCTAATTAAAGAGAATATTAAATGAGCACTAAATAGCTAAAGAATATCACAAACTTATCTCTCAAAGTGGTGTCTTGATTTTTCTTGAATTGGATATCAAACTCTGAAAATCATGCTCTATTTATAAGTGTAGAAACTGCTCACTCGACTGGCCCAGAGGTCAGCTTGACTGGTCGAAGGACCAGGAAACATTTAAAATTTTAGACGCGATAAGATCAGGCCGTTCCATGATTGGTCAAAGGACTTGCTCGACCGGTCGAGTGGCCCTCACCAATGGTCGAGTCCTATCCATGACTGGTCGTGTGGGACCCATTTAGTTGCTGGACTTTGAGTCAAGCTTGCTCGACTAGTCTAACACTGTTCACTCAACTGGTTGAGCAGTCTCCATGACTGGTCGAGGCTTTAACAAATCTTGGACTGGTCAAGACAATGCTAGGACTAGTCAAACATAGGCTAAGACTAGTCAAGAAACAGTCTATACACTTATGTAATGACCCAATTAAAGTATGTATTCAACAATGACCTAACCTATGGTCAATTTAGGGTCTTACATACCTTATAAGCGATGTTTGAACATTGAAACATATTTTGCTTCAGTTGATTGTTGATCTTGACAAACATGAAGCTTGTTATCTTGATGAACATGAAGCTTGAATTTGAAACATTTTGAAGCTTAAACTTAAAATATCTTGAAGCTTGTACCAAAGTAATGACTATTTTTTTTGACTTAGATGTAGCTTTGAAAGCTTGAACTATCAGTTGATGTTGTACTTGAATTCTTATACTTATGATGCTTGAATCTCAAAATGGAATACCTTATAATGGATCATCTTGAACTTGTACAAGAATTATATTGGACATAAAGATGAGCTACATAAGATACAAATTCCAAGAGGTTTTGGCCCTACAAATTTGACAATCATAGGAGCAGGAAAACATAACACTTATAATATCCCCCTTTGTCAAATTTGTGACAAAACACACTTCATTAAAATAAGATAAGTACAACCCTTACAATAACGAATCATGCTCCATATATGCAAAATAAATAATTATGCACTGGTTATAACTTGATTAAACCAATACGCATTATCAATCAATACTCATCAATACTCCCCCTTACTACCAACGTCACACAATGAAAAATTTGTCTACCTATCCACAATTACAATCACACATTATCATAAATTCTCCCCCTTTTTGTCACAATATGACAAAGGAAAGAGCGATGATGAAAGTAGATCATTAAAGAAGTAAATAGAAGAGAAAAACAAGAGACTATTGATCAGGAGTAGTTCACAAGTAAGTTAACCAAGTTAACTAAATTCATAAGAAAGCATGTTCAAGCATGTCCAAGCCCATAAAACAAGAGAAATTCAAGTATCTTAAAAGTTATTACAAACCACAAATTTCAATACTAATCAGAACTAGATGAAGGAGTAGGTATGGAAGGGTCAATTTGATGAAGGCCTTTGTTAAAGCGCCTAAGATATTTGTGCATATATTTGAATTGCATTTCATGTAACACATTCATGAAAGTGCCCTTGCAAGTGCCCTGGTTTTTCAATTAGCATAGGTGTTAAGTCAATCGGACTGTAGAGCCTCACAGGATGTAATGCCCTGAAAATCGGGAGTCGAGCATAACTCAGCTCCCGAGTTTCAAAACATCACTTATGCAATATTTTTAATGATGGATGTATGTTGTTTATATTAGTGCATAAAACATGAAGTAGATTAAGCCAAATCAGTAAAACATAATCCAAGGATAGTTGTAATACGCAAGTGAAAGACTGAAACGAATATATAAACCAATATAAGTCCCCAAAATATGTATGTGCTGCCAGGTCAATAGTTACAAGTATTGTTTCAAATTACAATATTAAAATGTGATAGTCCACTACAAGTATAGCCCTGAATCCCTGTCGATCAGGACACGGCTCACATGAACCCGCCTGAATACTGCATGTAGGAGAACGCCTCCTCATCCTCCTCAAAATTCGGCTCTGCCTCGGGTGTTGCATCGTCATCTGCAACTAAGATAGGGTCTAGTTGGTGTTTAAGCACTGTCCCAAAATGTGGAAGTGAGTGATTAACTTAGTGGAGCTATACAACAAAGGTTAACATGTTATCAATTCAATCAAGCAGTAATGATAAAGTAGTACAATCAAACATTCTTAAGTACTCTGATTAATGCAAGAATGTATGAAGAAATGATGCATGCCCTCGCCTACACTCCCTTTGCGATCTTCATCTCACGGTCGTGCATGTTAGTCACTTCCTCAGTGCTCTACCCAACGCCAAACGACACATGCAGTGCGGTGCGTGTACATGATTACCAAGTTCTTATTAATCCTTTTCATAGAGCAGGATTGGGAAGCTAAGGTATCGCCCTTATATCAATTCCCAAACAGTGATCCATTCTAGGGTCGTCAGTCCTAGTAAATCTCATACGATGTTATGGTTCTAGGTCGCTGTAAAGGGCTTGTCACCAATCAATACAAGCCTAGTTATACCTTAATTCTTATAAAAAGGCTCGTCGCCTCAATGCAGTTCCAGGGTATGCTCGAAGTCACTACAAAGGGCTCGTTACCAATCAGTGTAGCCCGACAGCACGAATACAGTGTCCCATACCACCATATTCGGCTCACGAGTCTGAGTTGCTCACTGGTCACTACAGGGAGTCTCCTCGCCCCAGCGTAGGCCGACAACTCGACCACGATGTCTCATACCACTATGTTTGGCTCATGAGTCTTAGCGGATCGAGATACCAAGGTTAACGGGGTTTCACTGGTAAGTTTGGTACCTTAGAAGCAGTAGCGTCCAAACATGGTGAACATACATCGGGTCAATTGGGTTAATTGACGAGCTTGACTAGGATGAACACACGTTGAGTTGATTGACATGAAGTGCATAAGCACTCCGTGTGGCCTAACCACTGCCGACATCCCAAGTACGGCTTGGATTCATCGATCACATCCTATGTGGTTAAAACAACCTCAGCCACCAGTTTGAGGCTTGCTACTGATCATATGGACTATGATATAATCTCATCCACATGCAATCACAACAAATAAGCGTATGAGATAAACAACCAATAATGAATATGTAAGTCAAATCCTACTATCATGTAAGCAAGTTAAGGAATATAACTTACACATGAATATATAGTACATGGAGGAAACCATACACACAGTTAAACATGAATAAACAAGCTATACAGTACATGGGGGAAATCATACACACGGCTAAGGAAATTGGGATTTATATCTCAACTCCCTAATAAATCATAATTTTCTAACTACAAACTCAGTCATTTTTTCAAACACTTAGGCTACACTTTTCAACATACATCACGTATGTTGGTCATAATACGTATTAGGGAATCCTCTTTCCAAGGAGTTGTCGCATATATAACAACCATGTACCTACGGTAGTTAATCATGGCGATCACAAATTTAGATTCCAAATGCATACAAATATTTCAACAAACACATGAAATACTCTATGCACAACATAGTTTATATGTATATGTAAAACGAAACAGATGTCGCATTTGGCATGTGTAATGGCACCCACGTCAGTAATAAATCATTAACTGACAATGAAAGCCTTGAAAACTATAACCTAAACATATATAGTCAGCACCTTATGCTTTTAGACGCATAACGGATTTGATTTAGACGTTTAGTCTTCGTCAACGGTGGATTGGCAACCTAGAGCACAATTTAGTTAGCTATATCATCACTTAGACTATTTGAAATCCTAGAACGAATTAGGGTTAGATTTTCTTACCTAAGTATGGAATCGGGATCTCCCGTATAGCTATACAAATAGTTAGATTTGGCACGTAGTGTAGCTGGGAAGAACCTCAGGATGAATCTCCAACTCACTCTCTCTCTCTCTCTCTCTCTTTCTTTGCTAGGGTTTTAGAATTTGTATGGAATATGTGAGAGGGGGTTTAGGACTCTTATATAGGCCCAGAACTATTGGAGACAGCCCCAGGGCCATGGTATACTTAGGTTATGTCCACATCAGGTCTGTTCTGATCCAATGGAGCATTTCTGGAGGTCCCTTTTCTGAATGCAGTCGAACTTAAGCTCTTTGATATTGGATCTTGGTCAAGTTAAGTTTTTAGTCCGATCGGGTTTACAGATTGACCGTGGCGGACCAGTTTTAGTTCAACGGTCACTGGCACTTGATCAGGGCCATAAGTACACTGGCATGTGTGGGACATTTTCCCTGATCCGAGGGTGTATTTGGGTCAGATTCTGACGGTCTGAATGCTTATAGTTGGCCTGCACATGACACGACTCAGATTACTTAAATTCAGATTTAATTTCTAAAAACATTCACATTTCTCACACACTTCGCTTCAGACTCAAGTAAATCGTCCAAGGACATCATCTGGACTTGATTTTTGAGCTGGTTGTCAAGTCCAACCAGATGGTCACAATTGTCTAAGTTCGTCGCTATCAGACTTTCGATGTGTAGTCCGGGTCTGATGCGGAGTTTCAATGTGCTCTCGAGAGCAATCGGGTTTAGAGATTGATCCTAGATTTCAGGGTAATGTAGTGTTAACAATTTTACAAGTTTTAGGTCTTGCAGATCTTATTTAAAGTGATTGGTAATAATTTCCCAGGTAATCTAATTTAGTGCTAGTTAATTCTCATTAAAATTTTAAAGGATTTAGTCCTAAGTGATTGTTGCTCGAGGTGGTACTCGGGTCTCTGTACGGATTTTTCCAAGACGTTACAATCTACCCCCCTTAAAGAAAAAATTTTATCCTCAAAATTTGTACCTTTTCGTACTCCTTGAGAATCTGAGGGTAGTTCTTTCTGACCTTAGCTTTAGTCTCCCAAGTAGCCTCTTCCTCCTTGTGATGCGTCCATAGTACCTTCACAAGTGGGATAACCTTGCTACGCAATACCTGCTCCTTCTTATCAAGGATACATGTCGGTCGCAGTACACATGTAGCATCCTCGCTTAATTGCACCTATTCCCAACTAATGATGTGCGAAGGATTAGGAACGTACTTCTTCAATATGGACATGTGAAATACGTTATGCACGCCTACGAGTGGTGTGGGCAAAGCAAGGCAATATGCTACTGCCCCCACTCGATCAAGTATCTGAAATGGGCCAATGAATCTCGGCGTGAGCTTCCCTTTCCTACTAAATCGAAGGACTCCCTTCATGGGGAAAATCCTAAGGAATACATGGTCCTCAACCTCAAACTCAAGCGGTCGCCATCTCGTATCAGCGTAGATCTTCTGCCTGCTTTGTACTGATAGAAGTTGATGCCTAATAATGTTGATCTTCTCTAAGGTCGCCTGAAATAACTCTGGGCCAATTAAAGTCTTCTCGCCCACTTCTGCCCAGTAATGTGGTGCTCTACACGGGCGACCATACAGTACCTCATAGGGAGTCATGCCAATACTCGCCTAAAAACTGTGTTATACACAAACTCTGCATAAGAAAGACAATCATCCCAACTGTCCTTGAAATCCAGCACACAAGCTCACAACATATCTTAAAGCACCTGATTCACACGTTCCGTCTGCCCATCTGTCTATGGATGGAACGTGGTGCTGAACTTCAACTTCACACCCATCACTTCCTGGATATGAGTACAGAAGATAGATATGAATCGCGTGTCTCGGTCCGACACGATCTCTAAGGGAACACCATGCAGGCATACAATCTCCTTAATGTATAACCTGGCCAACTAGTTTGCAGAGTTCATAACTCTAATCGGTAGAAAATGAGCCGATTTCGGCAATCGGTCAATGATCACCGAAATGGATTCATGTCCCTTCCTCGTCTTCGGTAGCCCTAAAATAAAATCCATAGAGATGAAATCTCACTTCCATTCAGCTATGGGCATGGGTTGAAGCAGTCCAGGAGGTCGGTGATGCTCTGCCTTGACCTGCTGGCACATGAGACAATGGGACAAAAAATCTGCAATGCGGACCTTCATATTATCCCACCAGTACGATCTCTTCAATTTTTGATACATCTTCGTGCTACCAGAATGTATCGCAAGCTTCGAACTGTGGGCTACCTCGAGAACTTCCCATCTCAAGTCATGAACGTCTGGGATGCATAGGCGGCCACAATAATGTAAGCCCCCATCCGTACCAACACTCCACTTTAAGTCCTCATCTATACTAACCCGCTCTCTCATCTTCGCTAATAGCTCATTGTCTGCCTGAGCCGTGATAATCCTGTTGTCAATGAGGGGCTGTACTCAAATATGTGCGATGACCTCATACGGCTCCTGCACCATGAGTTTCTACTCAAAGTCTCGCACAAACTCCACCATGTCCCATTCTGTTATCATTAGCGGAGCTACAAATTCTATGGCCTTCTTGCAGCTCAAAGCATCAACCACTAGGTTCGCCTTGCCCGGATGGTAGGAGACCTCGAATTTAAAGTCCTTCAAGGTTTCCATCCATCGTCGCTGTCACATATTCAGGTCCCGTTGGGAGAATATGTATTTAAGGCTCTTGTGGTCGCAAAAGAGCTCGAACTCCTCTCCATAGGGGTAATGTCTCTAGAGCTTCAGTGCGAAGATGACGGCTGCCAACTCTAGGTTGTGTATATGGTAATTCTCCTCGTGTTTCCTCAACTGCCTCGAGGCGTAAGTAATCACCCTGTCCTTCTGCATAAGGACACAACCCAAACCAGCGCGAGATGCATTGGTGTATATAGTGTACCTAATCCCTTGCTCTGATAATACTAGCACAGGGGCGGACGTTAGCTTGTCCTTCAGCTCCTGAAAACTGCTTCCGCTTTCTTATTCCAAGAGAACTTCAGATCCCTCCGTGTCAACTGAGACAGCGGTCTGGCAATCTTGGAAAAGAACCGAATGAATTATCGATAATAACATGTCAGGCTAAGAAAACTCCTCACCTCAGTAACTGAATGGGGCTGCTCCCAGTCCTGAACTGCGGCTACCTTAGCGAGGTCGACTGTTATCCCTTCCTTGGACACCACATGTCCCAGGAACTTGACTTCCTCCTTCCAAAAGTCGTATTTCTTATACTATGCGAACAACTGGTTCTTCCTGAGAGTGTCGAAGACTGCTCGTAGATGCTCTTCATGCTCTTCCCGACTCTTGGAATATATCAGGATGTCATCAATAAACACAATGACGAATTGGAACAGAAACGACCAAAATACCCTGTTCATCAGGTCCATGAACATGGCCGGAGCGTCTATGAGTCCAAACGACATCATAAGGAACTCGTAATGACCACAACTAGTCCTAAAGGCTGTCTTCTGCACGTTCGCATCCCTGACGCGCAACTGATGATAACTTGACTGCAAATCTATCTTCAAAAAATACTGTGCCCCCTTCAACTGATCAAACAGATCATCAATCCTGGGTAAGGGATACTTGTTCTTCACTGTCACCTGGTTCAACCTACGATAATCAATACATAATCGTAGGGAACTGTCCTTCTTCTTCACAAACAATATAAGTGCTCCCCAAGGGGACACACTCGGTCGTATGAAGCCTGCCTCTATTAATTCATCAATCTGCCTTCTCAGTTTCTCCAGCTCACATGGAGGCATGCGATATGTCGGAAAAGAAATAGGTGTCGCACTGGGCACAAGATCGATAGTGAAGTCGATCTCGTGTTGAGGTAGTCTCGGGATCTTCTCAAATACATCCGGGAATTCCTGAACCACAGGCGTATCTCCCGAAGTCGGACCATTAATACTCTAACAAGGAAGCGTAGCAACTAACTCAACAGGTGTAACGCCCGTGAAAAATCCGTACTTGGGCTCGAGTACCAACTCGACCTGAAATCGCGTAGAATTAATTTCCATGGAAATTAAGCGTAAGTTAGCTAGCGCAACGCTAGAGTAGCTGGGAAATAGTCCCTGATCACTTTAAATACGTTCTACAAGACCCAAATCGAGTAGAACAAACAACTCTACAATACTCTATAACCTCGGATCAAACTCTAAGCGGGTTTGTTCTCTGGACCACTTTGAATTCTTGTATTGGATTTAGACCGCGCGTCGAAAGTCCGATACTTCCTATCTTAGACCGTTAGAACCGCCTAGCTGGACTTGAAAATCATTTCGAAAATCAAGTCAAACCGACAATCACAGACTATTTCGTTGAACCCGGACTGAAGAGACCGCGAATAGGGACAGAATTGGAATTTCAAATTCAAATCTGGCACATGACTTGACGCGTCAGTATTAAGCGTTCTGACCATCAGAATTCATCCAGATTACACCCTCGGATCAGGAAAAATTTCTATTTATTATCATGAGACTTTCAGCCCTGATCTACGTGCGGTGACCGCTGAACTGAAACTGGTCCGCCACATGCGATCTGCGAACCCTGCCAGACTGAAAACTTAATACGTGCTACGTCTGGTACGCATGAGCTTAAGTCCGATCGCAATTGACCAGGGGACCACCAGAAGCATCTTTTGGATCGAAACAGCCCCGAAATGGATAGGCACCAAGTAAACTTCGTTCCGGAGCCTGATTCCGGCATTTTTAAGCTTATAAAAGGGGTTAAAACCCTCATTTCTCTCTCCCATCCGAAAATTGCAAACCCTAGGAAAAGGAGAGAGAGTTTGAGAGAGAGAGTGGAAGGAATTTTTCCCGCTTCCGAGCCACCGGTTGCTACTACTTCAGCAACTCTTTCCAATCATCTGGCTGGTGATTTCTCCGTTCTTTCAGGTATAAAACAACCCTAGAACTGGCTGATTTGGGGTTTACTTAGATTCACGACGTGTTAGCTAACGTAACTTGTAAAATAGGTTCTCCTACTGCCGTAGACGAAGCGTACACGCTCCGTTCAAAATCCCGCATCCGTAAGAGACTAGGTGAGGATTTTAGACGCTTTGATTGACGGTTCCCAATGCTTTCAATGTCATTTAATAGTAGATTCTTGACGGCATCGCCGTTTGACATGTACAAAATGCTCTCCGTTTCCCGTTTCGTAAATTAACGAAGAATATGAGATTTAGGGCATTTTAGTCATTTGTAGGAAGTACTGTTTACATTCATATTTTGCTGATGTGATTGACATGGTTTGTTGTCGCATTAGGAAGTTAGGAATGAGTACATAATTAGTTTGGCGAAGAGATTCGCCTAGTTGCGCACTTTGGGTCGACATACTATATGTAGACTTAAGTGTGTAGTGTATGTGTTTGTATAAATGCTTGTATTAGTATGTATTGAATTAAATGATATTATGTGATAGTTTGTGATTGATTTCTCAATTAATATGATGACCTAAATGATTTTCTACATGTTGACTAAATGCATGATTTCATTACATGCATGGAATATATGTGCTTGAAGATTTGCTTAAGTTGAATGTTATAACATGTGTTAACATGCTCACATGATTGTATTTCAATTCCAATACTTTTACATATATTGCTGATGTGATTCCATAAGTGCTTGGGACTAGACTTAGTCCAGGCAGTCGGTAACCGAGCGAATTCGTGGCTAACTGGTCATAGCCACGAACGACGCGTCGATGAACGCGATTCGTGTTTGGAGTTGGCGGCAGTGGTTAGGCCACGCGAAGTGTTTTACGCACTTCATGTCGTTCGACTTGAGATGCGATCGCGCTAGTCGAGCCCGTCAAGTAACCCGACTGGCCGATGTATGTTCACCTTGTATGAGTCATAATTGCTTGAACCTAGGGTACTGAACTTACCATTGTAAACCCTGTTAACCATGGTACCTTGATCCATGAAGACTCATGAGCCGGGCATGGTGGTATGGGACACCGTGGTCGAGCTGTCGGCCTACGCTGGGGCCACAAACCTCCCCGTAGTGACCAGTGAGCACCTAGACTCGTGAGCAGATTATGGTGGTATGGGACACTATATTCTAGCTGTCGGCCTACACTGATCAGGCGACGAGTCCTTTGTAGTGACCGCGAGCGTATTCTGAGTCCACGGGAGGCGACGACCCTTCCGTTGCTGTAGAGTACGGTAGGCCTGTATTGATAAGGTGATGGGGGAGCGGTGCAACGAGTGCGAGCAACAGCCCTGGCAGCCCTTGCAGTGACCTACGAAATATACATCGTATGAGATTTCTAGGAGTGACGACCCTAGACAGGATCTGTGTTGGGATTGATACAAGGGAAGTACCTTAGTTTCCCAATCCTGCTGTTTTAATGGACTAATAACAACTTGAAAATCATATCACCATAGCATTGCATGTGCCTGGAAGATGTGGAGCACTCTAGGGAGTGTGGCATGCCGCGGTCGTAAGATGTTGCCGTATGAGGGAGATCATCGGTGAGGGCATACATCACGTCATGTCATCTTGCATTAACAACAGTATTAGGATTGTCTGATTTACTGCTTTACTATTATCGCATGATTGAATTGTGAACATGCTAATCCTTGCTCTATGATTCCACTGAGTTGATCACTCACTCCCACGTTACGGGATGGTGTTTGCAACACCCACCAGACCCGGTTGTAGATGCAGGTGAGGCTGAGATCCAGGAGGTGGAGCCAGACATCGACGAGGACCAGGACGAGTTCTCATACATGCAGTTTCACTACGGCTTCCCGTAGGTGACCTGGATCGATGGGACTTCAGTGGGACTATTTTGGACATTTACTTTTGTTCATGTATATGTATATGAGACTCAGAGATGTATTCATACTTTAGAGACAGAGAGATTTACTTTGTTTTTCCATACAGTGATATACATATTTTTTAGTCTTCCGCTTGCTTTTATCACTGGATCTGAAGTATGAATTGCAGTTTTGGTATACTTTTACTCATGTGAATGCTTTAAATCAGAAAACATTGAATCATAAGCATTTTTGTTGCATAAGTGACGGTCTGGAACTCGGGAGTTGAGTTTATACACGACCCCCGATTTTCAGGGTGTTACAACAGGACCAACTGACCTGAACTAGAAAAGTAAAGACCGCGTCCTCAGGTCCGTAGGCTATCACGACTTTGGCCTCGCAATCAATCTCTACTCTTATCCTGGTGAGCCAATCCATCCTGAGAATAACGTCATAGTGACATAGTGGGGTGATAATCAGGTCAACGACCACTGTCCTGCTACCCAAATCTACTGAGCAAGACTCACAAGTCTGAGTAAGATCTGAATAGGTCCCTGTAGCAGTAGTGAGTCTCACTCCCTTCGTAGGAGCAGTATCTAACCCTAGTCACTTGACCGCAGCATAAGAGATGATCGAAATAGTGGACCCAGTGTCCATTAATAAGAAGACAGGCGTACCTTGGATATGAGCCTGAACCTCAAAAGATCCCAATGCTAAGTCTGCCTCGGGGGCTTCAGCTGTAAGCGCGTGTACCCGAGCCTGTTGTGGACAGTTCGGTTGTGGTACCATGGGCCGTTGAGGTAGCCTGAAGCGAGGTGCGGGTGGCCTGAAAGATGGGTGAGTTGGTGCTGACCGTAAGGGTGGGACGAAAATAGCCTGAGGCATCGGAAGGTTAATCCTCTGAGGCGGTGAAAACCACTGTCCCGCATTTTGGTGAAACAATTTATCTCTGTGTGGCCTGACTTCTTGCAATAAGCACACCACACGTCTGGTCGCCTCACGGGGGAAGGAGATGTCATGAGCCTCAACAGTGAGTCTGCACGAGGCCTCTTACTGAGAAATGGTCTGCTCAAAAAATCAGGTCGTGGCCTATGAGCCATAAGTGCTCGCATACGGGACAACCTGTCCCCCCTGCTCAGCTCGTAGGGACATGCTCACTAACTCAGCATAAGTAGATATGCTACTACAACACATTTTTGACCGGATCTCGGGTCGCTGACCCTTTAAAAATTACCTCATCTGCATCGGCTGGTCACCCAGTAATAATGGAGCATACCTGCCCAGCTCCATAAATCGGTTCTCGTATTCCATCACCGGCATCCCTCCCTAACAGAGGTGAAGGAACTCACTCTCCTTCTCGTGTCGGTAGGTGACAGGGAAATACTTCTCATGGAAGCGGGTCTCAAATGCCTCCCACGTTCACACATGACCTTCCACAACAATGCGGAGAATATTATCCCACCACAAACTGTCCTCCTTCTCAAACATGAAGGTGAAAAGCTCGATCTGATCTGCCTCAGAACAGTGTAGCAGCCTCAACATCTTAGAGATGCGGTCAATCCAGTACTCGGCCTCCTTAGGTCTATGAGTACCCATGAAAGTGGGAGGCCGTAAGCGCTGGAATCGCTCAAATGTGTCGCTGGCACTAGCGCTCCCAGAAGGATGCATAGGTGAGGCAGGTGGACTCGCCCCATCGTCTGAGCAAAGATACCAGCCATAGAGGTCAAAAATTATTGTTGTTGCTGCTATTACTGTATCTGCTGCTGTTGCATCAGCAACATTATCTGCTCTAGCCTATCAAGAGGAGGAATGGACTGAGATGCATGTGGCGTCGACATAGACGCACGGTTCTGCTCAGGAACTGAAGGTGTGATAGGTGGTACCACAGGTGATGCCACAGGTGTTAGCCCAGCAGCGGGGCCAGTAGCCGGCTGAGAATCCGGCATAGATTCGAAGTGAGATGGGCCCGAACTAGGGTCTGTATGGGTATCGCTTAGGGGAGAGGCCCCGTCAAGTGACTCGCCCAAAGAGAGACATGCAGAAGTCCTCGTGCCCTTAGGTGGCATGCCCTGTATACGACATAGGGTGCAACCCATGAGATTTAACATACACGCAATCCATCCACGCAGCATTCTCATCTCAACTCAAGAAAACATCATGCATTTCATTTAACAAAATTGTCACAATACACGAGGTGTACAATTTCATGGATCGCGATAAAGAATGCATGTGAGCTAATACAACTAAGGCTTCAAACACTAAAAAAACTATCAAATTACTACGCCTATAAAGGCTACACAGAGGAACAAACAACAAAGAAAAACAAATGACGACTACATATTTGACTATTCCTCAGAATCTGGCAATGGAGAAGGGGCACCCTTATCCGGCAGGCAACATATGATAGACTTCAAAGTGCGAGTCACCTTCTTAAACTTGTGTTTCACGAGGGCCCGAACGTCAATAATATCCTTTCATAGGGCAACCTGGCCCTCCTCAAGTCGAGCTAAGCGGGCCTCCCTATCAGTTCGATCAGGGTCATGCTCTCATGTCGTAGGAGGAGGGCTCTCATCCGTATCCTAGGCCTCCTCTTCTTCTATTTCAACTTCACCTTCTTCATCACTCTCTTCCTCTTCACTTTCTGTCTCATCCTCACTCTCCTCAAGTTGGGCTTGTTGTTATCGTGGCCCGATATCCATCTGATTGAGAGGAGTCTCGTTGATGTAATGGATCGACGTCAGTAATTTCGTCCCAAATCTGTAGCCAAACTCAAGTGCAATCTTGCATATGAGTCGGCCGAACAGGAGGGATTCAGTCCTTCTATTTGAATGTGCTATAAGGACTATCTTTCGTAAGACATGCGTAGGCACAGAAAAATTCTCTCCCTGCCCCACTTGGTACAGGAAATCCACCATCAGGCGTGTGCACTCACTGTGGTTGCTCCACCTGGGGTAGACGTTGAACGTGAAGATGTGGAGAAGCAGGCGAAAGTCGTCCGTCATATTGGTCACTAAAAGGCTATTGTTTGGCTGCCATTGAAACAGATGACCACAAAGGAACCGTGTACGGCGATCCCTTTCACGTGGAATCCTTAGATTCTTCTCACTTGCATGTACCTCGCCAAGCGGCACATTCATAAGCCGAGATATCAAACCAACGTCAATTATGGCCTCCTGATCTCTTCTAAATGGAATTTTAAACTGCAAGGGCTCTAGCGTTGGCTCTCAAATGTGGGTATAGAAAGCTCGAACAGTACCCACATTTGTACGGTACTCACCCTCAAATACCGGACCCCACTTAGCTTTTACCAGGCGCTCGAACAACAGGTATTCTTCAAATAGCCGCACATCCACATGAGCTTCAAAAAGAACCCTACGACCCTTATAAACTCCACGAGACAGCTCCACCAACAGAACCCTTCCTATGGGAGCCTAGGGATCTAAATCTTACTTGGTCTGTAACTCTCGATTGGCACTTGTACTCACACTAACACCTCTCAGCCTCCTAGAACGGGTGGGGCGACTAGGCCCAGCTTCATCCATGGAAGCTCTCTTCTTTCCCATGAAAGAGAGAATGGTAAAAAGTGAAAGATGGCCGTAACAAGCTTGAATAGGGCCACGGAAAAGGGAGGAAAATAAGGAAATGGGATGGGGTATTGGTTTCCCATGAATTTGAGACACAAAAGGGGGTTTAATATGCTCAAATGAGAGGGGAAGGAGGGACATAACAACTGTGAAAGAAGATTTTGAGGGATGGTGTGGATGGTGAACGAAAATGGAAGAAGAAGTGCTTGAAGGGGTGATATGCATGGAGATTTGGGAAATTTCTTGAAGAAAGGAGAGCTTAGGGGGGTAGGTTGTGAAGGAGTGTTGCTGTAGGAGTGTTTAAAATTGACCCACCATGCACCAGTGGGCCACACAAGGCCCTAGAATTATCAGCCTGTGCCGGCCCCCCCAACCTGGCCTGCTGGGCGGCGATGCCTCTCCAAACCGGCGAGGTCCTTACCAGTCTCTAGAGTGTCCGACGAGGGCTCACCGGTGGCGTGATGTCCTCCCCCCCCTTAGGTCCAAAAAAGTGTGGGCCCCACCTTGGGTCCCCCTGAAAGTGCTTCGTTAGGCCTCCTGCTCAGTTTTGAGTCGTTTCGGGTCATTTCGAGTAATTTCTGATGTATATACAAGTTTATCGATTCTAAACGGCTGGGATAGGATAAAACATGATCTAAACCCATCGATTGATGGTCTATAAGTGAGTTGGGATTGCTTCGCGTGATCACGGGTGTGTACGAACCCAATCTCGGTGATTGATTTCGGTAAGTTTCACCAATTGGCGAACTGAAAAACCTAAACTTGTTTATACATTTTTCTCGCACCCTCCTACGTTAAATTTACGTCAGCGTACGTCATGTGACCATAACCCAGGTCTGGTTTAATCCAAATCATGCTCTGATACCAACTTGTAACGCCCTGAAAATTGGGGGTCAAGCATAACTCAGCTCCCGAGTTTCAAAACATAACTTATGCAATATTTTTAATGATGGATGTATGTTATCTGTATTAGTGCATAAAAGATCAATTAGATTAAGCCAAATCAACAAAACATAATCCAGGGATAATTTTAATATGCAAGTGGAAGACTGAAACGAATATATAAACCAATATAAGTCTCCAAAATATGTAGGCACTGTCATGTCAATAGTTACAAGTATTGTTTCAAATTACAATGTCAAAATGTGATAGTCCACTACAATTATGGCCCTGAATCCTCGTCTAAGGACCAACAAACATTTAAAATTTTGGGCACGATAAGATCTGGCCGTTCCACGACTGGTCGAAGGACCTGCTCGACCGGTCGAGTGGCCTTCATGACCGGTCGAGTCCTATCCACGATTGGTCGTGTGGGACCCAATTTAGTTGCTGGACTTTGAGTCGAGCCTACTCGACTATTCGAGCACTGTTCACTCGACTGGTCGAGCAGTCTCTAGGACTGGTCGAGGCTCACTACACCAAAATCGCCAAACCTGTACGTATTTTGGTTCAAAAACGGCTTTAAGTTGTTTCTGATTTGAAACAGTAGTGAACCATACTCGAATAGTGGCTGTTGTATGTTGTTATTTTCACTTTTTTATTGGTGTGTCCTAATTGATTATTTTATATTCTTATTTCTTATTAGTATTGTTTATTGTATTATTTTGAAACAAATGGACGGAATGGATTCTATTAGAACCCTTTAAGTGGACCCCACATGGCATGAGAGTCATGTTTATGTAAATCTACCACAGACTACTGGAGTATTTTCATCCCCACAATGCCCTAATCCCTTTAAAACACCCAAAACGCGAGCTCCCTCTCCCTCTCCCTCTCCCGATCTCCATCAACCATCTCTCTTGATCTCCTCTCCCTCTCTCAATATCCCAATCTTTCAATCTCCCTCTCCCACGATCTCCCTCTCCCTCTCTCAATCTCTCTCTCTTTCAATCTCCCTCTCTCGATCTCAACCCTCTCTCTCAATCTCCCTCTCTTTTGATCTCCTTCTCCAGATCTTAACCCCCTCTCTCGATCTCCCTCTCACTCTCCCTCCCTCTCTCGATCTCCCTCTCCCTGCAACATCCACCATCTCACGACAGTCCCCACACATGGGGTATTTAATATTGTAGAGGCAGCAGCAACAGCTCCATATGGGGTGTGTGGTCTGTCATCCACGGTTGAATCAAGAAGACTGAAGGGAGGGAGTGAGTGCATCAGCAGCGTGCAGACAGGTACATCAACGTTTTCACTTTGTTGTTAGGAAAATATGTTTGAGCTATGGCAAGGAAAAGTGTAACTCTGATTTGTTCTCACTTTGTTGTTAGGCAAATATTGATGGTGAATGGATGATGAAGTTTCCATTCATCAAAAAACCCCCTTAAACTGAGTATAATGTTCATAGTACTTTTCACCTTGTTTCATAGTTTCGAATTCCTTGAAAATATCATACAGGCATTTTAGATTTTTTTTTTTCATTCGAGTATGGCTATCGGAGAGTATTTCATATCTCCTTTACACATTCACCATACATCACGCTGTGGTTGACGTTTTCGTCAATGCCGTGGAGCTAACTCATAACTTGGCAGTTGTCTTCTTTCCATTGAGAATTGGTATTAGAATTTTCTGTTGGCTCCATATTATTTAAGTACTGTTTTAGTCTTCACTTAGATGGAAGAATATTCTGACTAAATGGGGAAATGGCAGATAGTTCTCAACACCTCTGAGTTTAACAAAGGAAATACTTGTCTCTAGTTTTGATTCCATTAACTGTTTAGGCATGAATCACAGTACCACAACAAATGTATCAATAGGCCCAACTTGTCCATCAAGCACATCAAATTCCCAAACCCAAAGAGTAGTTCCAAAATTCCTACTTGGAGAAACTTCCTAATCATTAGGATAGAAAGTAGTATTGAGATATGAAAAATAAACATTTAGAGTACAACACATACTGCAAAGTAATTCAAGAAACTTGACTTTAGCCATGGAAACTCGAAATTCACCATTCTACTTTTCATACCCCAAAATCCAACGGAATTAAGATCTGACAGAACCCTCTAAATCAAAATCACAAAAACCCATATCACGGTATGAAAACCCAAACATCTGAACTTAAATTCCAAATTACCAAAAGAAACAGAAAATCCAATCGTAACAAAGACTGGACTAAACAAAACTGCCACCAACTAAAATAAACATTTCCAGCCAGTATAGAAACAAATAGCTGGAAGCAACATTACAATTTTGAATTCAAAGCTACCAATCTGCCTTCAATAACATAGATCAATGATACAATTTATCGATCACCACAAGAATAACAAAAGCATATATTCTCGATTCCATATAGAATGGAACATATAAAGACTCCAAAATTATCAGTTTAAGACTCAACATCAAAGTCAATATCTAATCACAGACAATCCCATTCCTGTATAAAACTCTAAAATGTTTAGATCCCAAAAATCAAGGAAAGAGTTATATAAGTAAAATAGCTTGAGTTCTAGATTTAAAATAGCTTAAGCTGTAGATTCTAGTATGCAATAGACAAAAAGCCCAACATTTTCAAATTTAAAATGCACCAACCACATAAACTAATCAAGAAAATACTACAAACCCAGAAAGAAGATTCCAAGATTTAAATCCCAATTTTTCAAATAAAAACTACTGCCAGGCCCTATGTTTTATTAAATTTGGAATGTCTTCTACACCTATTGTTCTATTTCTGTCTTCTATACATCTTGTGCTATTCCATACATGCATTACTTAATATTAGATCAATCTTTGTTCTAATTCCTTCTTGTTTCTTTTGTTGGATTGCTGATTTTTCTTTTTCTTTTTTCTTTTTATTTTAAAGATACACTCGTACTCAGTGGAACCTTGCAAAGTTAAATGATGAACTTTATGAAGTCTACCAAATCATGACTTGCAATATACAAGTTCTTGGTGTTGGTGAAAAATTGGATTATAGGTTCATCTTGATGTTTTTCTTTTCCATGGGCTCAGTCATTATGCATTAATAATTTGTCTTAGGCATTGTTTATTTATTTTGCACATTTTGTGGAGTGAAATAGATTTATTTTTGTAGATGATAAGTAACACCAAAACAAACAGCTAGATAAGGCTTCAAAAAGCTTAGATCCCTACAATGCTAAAAGTATGAAGAACAAATCCCAAATCAAAGAAGTGCCTTACCAATCCCAATGCAACTCTATATGTTCTTTCAAAAGATAAAGTCCAAACAAGTCTGAATCAGATAGACACTAACTAGACTGAGAAAGCAATCAAAGAAGGTAAAACATGAAAGTAAAGCACCTCAACTAATTCAGTATTATGTACAATTCCACTTTCATGAGGAGGAAATACATCTTATAGGCTTATAGCAATACAAAATTATTATGCATATGAAAGCATTTTTCTTATTTAGCTTTTTCCTCCCTCTCAGCTAATGTGCCACTCGACCCAATACTACTAGCCATGGACCAGCCAATAAATAGAGAGTACTCCCAATACATCTTGAGATAATGCCTACTAATTGTGGCATAAAGGACCAAATCCTCTTTCAAGATGTCATGTGGGATGTTAACAAGTTAGCATATTAATCTTGCTAAGAGGTGTCCATGATCTCTACTTGTATGGGGCATTCCCTGCCATTGCCTTCATGCATCCTTTCCTTTCAATGTAGTTATGCATCCAAAATTCCATACTGTGAAATCATCCATCCACATGCATGATGCGTGCATTAGCATCCATGTTTGACATTGATATTCTTAAGAACATGACATGAGAGCATAATGGATTATTGTTTCATCTACTTCTGAAGGTCTCCTGTATTTCTGGTATCATTTTTCTTTCTTTCCTTGTAATACATTATGTGGCTTTTCAAAAAAAATAAAATGCATTATATCAGTTCAGCTTATGAAACTTCAGATTCCATGACTGCAACTACACCCCATGTAGCCAACCATATTATATAGTGTGTTTACTTAGCTTTCAAAAAGAATATAGGCTAATTAGTTAGAGCAATTCTATTTATTTTTAGTTGATACTTGTTTGAGACTTGATATCACATAGATGGTTGGGAAGAGAATGCATTAACTGGTTGTGATATTGGTAAATTACTTGGTTGAATTCTTGTTCATTGGGATTCAGCCTCCTGCATCAGTCCTAATTCGTTATGTTTTTGTCTAAGGAAATAGGTAATTCCAGATTCCATAGCAAGGCTAGAAAATTTAGAGGAGCTTCACCTTTTAGATGCAGATGGTTGTAAAAATTTATGAAGGTATTCCACTTTTCAGTCATTGGTGGAGCAACAATTGCTTGTTTTGGACCATCTGTATGTATTTTATGGTTGCATTTCAGTGATTGTCTAATAATGGTGTTAGTTGAGCATTCTAGTGACCAGGTTCTATTGACGGAACACTGAATGTTTGGATTATGACATCATATGCAATCTTCTTCTCGCTATGTTGCTAGTAATCTTTGATAAGTTGCAGATTCATAGTTGGTTTTTAACACTTCTATTTCCATCATTAGAGTTGCTTCAAAATTTGTTTCCTTGAGAATATTGGTAGCTTATTAATTCCTGCTTTGTAGGCTAGAAAGTAATGCGGCCTGTGCTTGTTGTATTTGGATCATGAATAACATTGATATAGTGAAGGGCAGATGTGGTATCAGAATTAGGGAGGTTATTTGACTATTGGATGGTCTTTTCTGTGTTGAAGTTTAGGAAGATGTGGTATCAAAATTAGGGAGGTTATTTGGCTATTGGATGGTCTTTTTGGTGTTGAAGTTTAGGATGGAGTAGCTGTAAATTTTTAGGCAAAGCAGAGATATTTTTGTTACTATGTGGTCAGTCTTCAATCTGAGATCCATGTGTAATGGATAGTCAAGATTAAGTGGATAAAAAAATAAGTCCAATCATCATCTTGAACCATATCATGAATAATGGGGCATAGTCAGCTGCACAAGGGTGGGTAACACAGGCTCAAGCCATGAATGGGCTGGACTCAGGCATTTTCATTTTTTGGCTCATTACAGGCCTAGTTCTCCTATGCAGGCCATATTTTACACCAACTCAAACTAATTAATCATGAAATCTCACGATATTTAGTGCAACCAAATGTATCCTTAAAGTTAATATGGAAGTAATAATTTACTTATAATAATTGGATTCAAATAAATAATCAGTGCATTTATCACAAGAAATATGGATTATCTCATGCCTTCCTCTCCACGAATAACACGTGTGTGCGGGATCCTGACCATCCATGCATATGGAAAAAAATCACACCGCTTGGGTAACCTCAAATATATCCAAACTCAGAATAAAGAGCTTTTCCTTGTTGTGTTCTGATGCTTGTAGGCTGTCAATGTTGATTCTGTTTCAAACGTGAGGAGTGAGCTCGGACACCAGTTAGCTGATAAGAGCCATAATCTCTAGTTGCAGTTAAATCATTAACTCATTCTATTTCTTATATATTTCTATATTTATTCTTTAAATGTTTATATTTATGATTATTTGTTAACTGATGTTGTTAATTAGTATTTAGGCTACATAGTGGTTTAGCAATGCATCCCCCCATTTAGGAATTTATATTGAATAAGTACAGTCATTTGATTTGTTCTTTGTGGTTCCTAAATTATCACATTTTGGACAGTTAAGTACCATACCATGTACTTAGGTTGTCCTCATTTTCAGTTTACATACAGTTGAAATTTCATTAGTGTCTCCCCATATTTTCTCCGAATATATGATTCTTCACTAATTTGTTTCCTCTATCCATTTGTAATGGATTACATGTGACAACTGATTAGTATTGAATTTTACATATATCTGGAGAATATGGGGAGGTGCTTTCGAAATTTCAGCTTGCATGTAAACTGTATGAGGATAATACATGGTATGTTACCGAATGGAATAGAGACAATTAGCACCTCTAGATAGAGATAATTTTCATCTTAAAGGAGATGTCGAATTTCCTGATCCAGACAGATACCATTCGACTTTAGGCGAAGTTGGAATTGGCTTATTTGTTGCATGGAATCATTGCTTTATTGAGTTCACCGATTAGTGACAATAGTCTAATACTTTTTTGGACACTTAACCTTTTTGGACTGTATATATGTTTTGATTGTATAGCTCAATTAGTTGTTTCTATAGACTGGACATGATAGATGTAATGCAGGTTTGTGACAAATGTGTTGATGGCTTCAATCAGCACTGCATGATAAGGAATTATATCATAGATAAAACACTTTATTAAAAGTAGACTCTACCAGTTTGGCTAACATTGCATTGTTGTTGCCTATTTTTAGGTATCTATATAGGAGAGATTTTCTTCTTACATCAGAGTTCAATATCATGAATGATTATATGCTGTCAGGTTTGTCAATTCAAGAGTTCAATATCATGTTGTTCGAAGAAGTGAGTGGTCATATGTAACATTTTATAAAAGAAAGTAAAATATGTGATGTTTCTAAATATTAGAACACAAGCATGATTGAGAGAGAAGCTCCATAAGCCTGATTCATAGACTGAAATTGATAAGAATATTACTCCTTTATAGATTTATAGATCTTTGCATTTGCAGGTTGTGGGATTGGTGAGGGCAATGTTCAAATGTTGTAGGAAGGTTGAAGGAATAACTAATGTGGTTGATATTGTTAGAATGGGAGGTGATGGGACAAACATGATTAACATATCAACAGGGGCTTATATTCTAGCTTCTGCCTCTGGTGCAAAAATTGCCAAGGTGATACTCCTTTCACATAAGGAATAATGTTGAAATTATTCTAGTATGTACTGTAATTAATTAGAATTTCATGTTATTAGCAACAAGGAAATAGATCCAGTTCTCCTGGATGTGTAGATTCCTTTGTGGGTGTCTATCTTTATTTGAATATGAACAAGAAGCTTTGTTGTAGATGTATGAGATGCCTTTAACAAGTGAAATAGGAGTACTACCTGGTGAAGAACAAGCTTGAATCTTTATTCGGGGTAAGGAGATTTCCTTCTAATGTGTGATTTTATTTTCCTACCACTCTCTATTTTTACATAAATTTTACATTCATAATTTATTATTACTTTTATTTTTACAGGCCTGTAGCTACTAATGTAAATCATTAAATTATATGAGAGATTTCTTATTCCTTGTAAATTTGTCTCTAATATGTATAGTTTTGTTTTTAGTTCTAGTTTTTAGTTGTGTCTTTATTCCTGCATTTGGCTTGACAATGAAAGCTTGAAGGATATGTTGTTGTAATGTATGCTCTCAATGTAATCTTTTTTCCCACGTGATTGAGAATTTTCCAATGCTATTGATGTTGTTGTTCTCTGTCTCCAGCATCCTGAACATATTAAAAATTTGATTTTGGTGGGTCCTCCTGGAGTTTCATCAAAGTCAGATGGTAAGTCAGAGTGGCTGACAAATGAAACTTTTACTTTCATGATTTCAAGTAATCCTTCTTTTCGATTTGCAAAAAAGGCACTCGAGGCTTAGCCGTGTTTCTTTCTTATGGTGTGATGCAATGTCATGAAAATCCCCATTGGAGTGATTCCATGTGATTATCCCTTTAATAGATCAATGGTCTTGACACTTGAAACTTCTATTTTCTTAATTTCACTGAATTTGAATTTGATACCTTTTTGTTTTTGTACTTATGGCAGTTCATGTACACCACCAGTTCATGTGTCCCAAATGGCCAAGAAATTAGGCAACTCTACTAGCCATGTGGGCCACAATGATAATCAGGTGGGATAGCTTAACCATACATCTTCATTTTATTGATCTTTATAGTAAAAATGAAATTAGTGATTGGTGTTAGTCCACTTGATCAATCCTTTCCTTGTTCTAATGTTGAATCGTAACAAGGTGTGATCGTTTTCATTTGTTTATTCTAAAACTATCTAGGCATTGCAATACCTGGCAATTGAAATATCCACCCCATCCAAATGCCCCATTCTCGTAACCCCTACAAGAATTTGGTTCTTTTGATCATTTATTTCGTACAATGGCCCACCCCGTGTGTGGACTGGCCCGATTTTTGGTCCAGCTTATCTACAATGTGGTCCACCTGATGGGTGGATTGGATGCTTCATGCAGGTGCCACACTGGCACATGGATGCATTCATGGGGAGTGTACAACACATGAGTGAAACCTGCAATGTACTAATGCAGAGTAGTCATTTGTCGCAGGTAGATGAAATCCTTGATCTTTTATAATTCACATTCGACTGTTTGTGCTGCAAGGATTGGATATTGACTGTTTGTATTATGAGGATTGAATCTATGTTGTACATTGCAGCACGTACTAGAAATCTGAGGATGAAGTTGTGATGCCTGGTCTTGGTGGGGAAGCTGATACTTATCCATATGTCTTCATCATAATCAACCTTGTTTGATCTAAATCAAAATCCCAGCTCGATTTGTTTAATTCGTGAGTTCGATGATTTACTCTTATCCTGCAATAATACGATGAATGGGATTAGAAAACTATCTGCACACTGTATATTAGTATACTCTATACCTGATTCTTTTGTAGTTCATCTCTATATGTATCTTGAAGTGTAACACCCTGAAAATCGGGGGTCGTGTATAAACTCAACTCCCGAGTTCCAGACCGTCACTTATGTAACAAAAATGATTATGATTCAATGTTGTCTGAGTTAAAGCATTCACATGAGTAAAAGTATACCAAAACTGCAATTCATACTCCAGATCCAGTGATAAAAGCAAGCGGAAGGCTAAAGAATATATATATCACTGTATGGTAAAACAAAGTAGATCTCGACTATCTCTAAAGTATGAATACATCTCTGAGTCTCATATACATGTAAATAAACAAAATTAAAATGTCGAAAGTAGTCCCACTGAGAAGTCCCATCAACCCAGGCCACCTAACCAAAGCCGTCGTGGTACTGCATGTATGAGAACTCGTCCTGGTCCTCATCGTAGTCTGGCTCTACCTCCTGGATTGCTGCGTCACCTGCATCTAAGACAGGGTCTGGTGGGTGTTGTAAACACCATCCCAAAATGTGGGAATGAGTAGCTAACTCAGTGAAATAATAGAGCAAGGATTAACATGTTCTCAAATCAATCATGCGATAATAGTAAAGCAGTAAATCAAACAATCCTAATACTGTTGTTAATGCAATATGACATGACGTGATGTATGCCCTCACCGATGGTCTCCCTCATACGGCACCATCTTACGACCGCGGCATGCAATCGTCCCTCAAGTGTTCCACATCTTCCAGGCACATGCAATGTAATGGTGATATAATTTTCAAGTTGTTATTAGTCCATTCAAACAGCAGGATTGGGAAACTAAGGTACTTCTCTTGTATCAATCCCAACACAGATCCTGTCTAGGATCGTCACTCCTAGTAATCTCATACGATGTATATTTTGTAGGTCGCTGCAAGGGCTGCCAGGGCTGTTGCTCGCACTCGTTGCACCGCTCCCCCATCACCTTATCAATACAGGCCTACTGTACTCTCACTGCTACGGAAGGGTCGTCACCTCCCGTAGACTCAGAATATGCTCGTGGTCACTACAAAGGACTTGTCGCCTGATCAGTGTAGGCCGACAACAAGAATATAGTGTCCCATACCACCATAATCTGCTCACGAGACATAGGTGCTCACTGGTCACTACAGGGAGGTTTGTGGCCCCAGCGTAGGCCGACAGCTCGACCACGGTGTCCCATACCACCATGCCCGACTCATGAGTCTTCGTGGATCAAGGTACCATGGTTAACAGGGCTTACAATGGTAAGTTCAGTACCCTAGGTTCAAGTAGTTATGACTCATACAGGGTTAATATACAACGGCTAGTCGGGTTACTTGACGGGCTCGACTAGCATGATCGCATCTCAAGTCGAACGACATGAAGTGCGTAAAACACTTCGCGTGGCCTAACCACTGCCACCAACTCCAGAACACGGCTCGCGTTCATCGACGCGTCGTTCGTGGCCAAGATAAGGCAACCACAAATTTACTCAGTTACCGAATGCCTGGACTAGGTATAGTCCCAAACAAAAATGAATCCACATCAGCAATCATGTAAGAGTATTGGAAATGAAATACAACAATGTGAGCATGTCAACACATGTTATAACATACAACTTAAGTAAATCTTCCAACACATGCACCTCATACATATAATGAAATCATGCATATAGCTAACATGTAGGAAATCATTTACATCAGCATATTAATTGAGAAATCAATCTCAAACTAATTCATAACACCATATAATTCAATACATACTAATACAAGCATTTATACAAACACTTACACTACACACTCAAGTCTACATATAGTATGTCGACTCAAAGTGCGCATTTAGGCGAATCTCTTCACCAAACTAATTATGCATGCATTCCTAGTATTCTAATGCATCAAGAAGCCATGTCAATCACATCAGAAAAATATGAATGAAAACAGTACTTCCTACAAATGATTAAAATGCCCTAAATCTCATATTCTTGGTCTGCTTACGAAATAGGAAACGGACAGCATGTTGTACATGTCAAACGGCGTTGTCGTCGATAATCTACTATTAAACGACATTGAAAGCGTTGGAAACAGTCAATCAAAGCATCTAAAATCTGCACCTTTTCTCTTCTAGGTGAAGCGATTCGAATGGAGCGTATACGCTTCGTCTACGGCGACTAGGCAACCTGATTTACAAGATCCATCAGCTATACCGCTATGAAAACGAAGGAACACTAAATCAGCAACTAGTTAGGGTATTCTCTTACCTAGAAATGTGGAGAAATCATCGGCAAAGTGATTGGAGCATGTTGCTCAATCACGTGCAACAGGTAGCACGACAACAGGAAAATTCTCCTCCACTCTCTCTCACAAACTCTCACCTTTTCTCTCTCTCAACCTAGGGCTTTTTTCCAAATTCAGATGGGAGAGAGGAGTGAGGGTTTCAACCCCTTTTATAAGCCCAAATGTGCCCGAAATAGGCTCAGGAACAATGTATACTTAAGGTATATCCAAATCGGGGCTGTTTCGATCCAAAAGGACATTTCTGGTGGTCCCCTGGCCGAACGCGATTGGACTTAAGCTCGTACATGTCAGATGTCGCTCACATCCCTTTTTCAGACCATCAGTGTTCGTAGATCACCCGTGGCGGTCCAGTTTCAGTTCAGCGGTCACCGCCCGTAGATCAGGTCTGTAAGTCTCATGATATGAAATAAAAAATTTTCCTGATCCAAGGGTGTAATTTGGCTGAATTCTGATAGTCAGAATGCTTAATACTGATGCGTCAAGTCGTGTGCCAGATTTGAATTTCAATTTCCAAATCTAACCCTATTCTCACTCTCTTCAGTCCAGGCTCAGTGAAATAGCCTACGAATGTCGGTTGGACTTGATTTTCAAAATGATTGTCAAGTCCAGCAAGGCGGTTCTAACGGTCTAAGATAGTAGGTATTGGACTTTCGACGCGTGGTCTAGATCCAATACAAAGTTTCAAAGAGGTCCAGAGAACAAACCGGCTTAGAGTTTGATCCGAGGTTTTAGAGTATTATAACGTCATTGGTTCTACTCGATTTGGGTCTTGTAGAACGTATTTAAAGTGATCAGGGACTATTTCCCAGCTACTCTAGCGTTGCGCTAGCTAACTTACACTTATTTTCTAAAGGAATTAATCCTACGCGATTTCTAGTCGAGTCGGTACTCGAGTCCAAGTACAGATTTTTCCTGGGTGTTACATGAAGATTTCCTGGGTGGTACAACCATGGGAGCCCACCCGTATGGATCCATTGACAGGGAAGCTATGTCTCTAAGCTTGGACAACATGTATTACCAGCACAACCCACAAGCTGAAAACAACAGGCAACAACATTCTATAGGCCGTCTCCAGCCCTTCAGGAAGTTGATTCAAGCCCAATTGCAGTAGAAGCACTCTCTAGGCCTTCTCTAGCCCTTCAAGCAGCTGATTCCAGCCCAACAGCAACAGCAACAGCACCAATACTTCCATCCACAGTAGCAGCAACAACCCTCTCATACAGACACAACGTCCACATCACTGCAGTGGATCATGGTGAACCTAGTGAAGCATTAGGATGTGCATGTCAAGCTGGTGGAAGAGATTGATCCGGGTTGTGGGGGATGGACGAGAAGACATTGAAGAAGAGGATTTGCAATGGATGTCATATCTGAAGGCAGTGATCATTCTAGAAAAGAGCAAGGAATTATTGGATTATAGAAGCCTGGAAAGGAAATTTTGTATTGAAATTGGAAATTGGATTTGAAATTGAAATGTGTACTAGAAAAGAAGGAAAAGATCATTATGTGTGTGAATCATTCTATTGTCTTTTTCTTCTATTTGTGTAATTATCTAGAATATAATACAAGTAGATTACATAACCTGCTCTCTCTCTCATACAATGAACAAAGGGGTTTAAAATAATTCTTAAAATTCCGTCTTAAAATCTAACCGTTGGCAACATTAATAAGCATTCAAAACTGTTTCTAAATTTTTTTGCCCAAAATGTGACCGTTAGCACCAGAACAGTTTAAAACCGTTCCTAAAATTCTATTTCTAAAAACTAAAATGGTACCCAAAATGGTTTTGAACCGTTCCTGATTTTTTACGAGGCCTCATTTAGGAACGGTATTAGATTGTTCCTGAAGCATTTAGGAACGGTTTAAAACCGTTCCTAAATGACAATTTTGGTGTAGTGGCTTTAACAAAAAATTCTAAAAATTAGTTAAACCTTGGACTGGTCGAGGAATTTCTTGGACTGGTCGAGCCAGTGATAGGGCTAGTCGAACATAGGCTAAGACTACTTGAGAAATAGTCTATACACTTATGTAATGAGCCAATTAAACTACGCAATCAACAACGAACTAACCTATGGTCAATATAGGGTCTTACATACCTTATAAGCGATGTTTGAACATTGAAATATCTTTTACTTCGGTCGATTGTTGATCTTGACAAATATGAAGCTTGTTATCTTAATGAACATAAAGCTTGAATTTGAAACATTTTGAAGCTTAAACTTGAATTATCTTGAAGCTTGAGCTTGAGCTTGAGGTACTTGAGTTGGATTTCACCTTAAGCTTTGAGTACCAAAGTAATGACTATTGTCTTAGCTTAGATGAAGCTTTGAAAACTTGAACTATCAGTTGATGTTGTACTTGAATTCTTATACTTGTGATGCTTGAATCTCAAAATGGAACACCTTGTAATGGATCATCTTGAACTTGTATAAGAATTATATTGGACATGATGATGAGATACACAAGATACAAATTCCAAGAGGTTTTGGGACTACAAAATTTCACAATCATAGGAGCTGAAAAACATAACACTTACAGGGCCCACATCTCTTAGCCTGGGTATTGCCTTGGCGTGCAAGACATGGCATCGAAACCACGACAATGGCGCGGTCGCTAGGGTACAAGTCTCGGGTTGAATGGACTCGGATTGACAACATGTGACTTAGGGTCACATGCAAATGCCGATTACAAGTCGCAGGTTGTCAGAATTCGATAGGGAGGATCACAAGAATCTATGGAACGGTAAGAACTACGATACGGGCTGTAAGACCCGTATCTTGATCCGTACCATTCCATAGACTTCCGCAGTCTTACCGGTCAAATTTCGGCAACCTTCGACCCTTAACCGGTATTGACGCATGACCTTGATTCATGTGCCGACAACCTGAGTCGACTCAGCCCGAAACCAATACCATAGCGACCGCGCCGTCGTCACGGTTCCGATGCCGCGACTCGCGCGCCGAGGCGATACCCTGGTCAAGAGATGTGGGCCAACGTTTGGTGCGAGAAAACGTCGCGCGTTACGAAACCCAAGAGAATCTCTACGATGTGTCACATCAATCACTCAATCCCATCAATCAATCAATCCATCAAGCCATCACATGTCAAGTACACATCACTTTATTCCCTTTTCCCAAGCAACCACAAAAGTCTTCACCACCCATACCTCTCTTACACAAAAAGCCACAAAAGTCTTCACCACCCATACCTCTCTTACACAAAAGCCTCAAAATTCCAGCTTTTCTTACACAACCATCACTCACCACATCCATCCATCACTCTCTCTCTCTCCCTTTACAACTCTCTCTCTTTCTCTCTTTCTCATTTCAAATTTCTAAGCAACAAAAAAAATTCTAAGACTCCATACGTATGGAATTCTCCCTCTCTTCCTAAACTCCAAATGTCGCCCACCTCTTCATCCCAAGATCTCCCATCTCAACCCTCCATTCCTCATCTTAACCGTTGAAAACCAAGCTAAGGTGCCAAGGAACTCCTAGGAGCAAGAAGATCGGACAGTGGGTGCTAGAGCATTCTAGTTTTTCTTATTTTTATGATGTGCCAAGTGAGGCCCACCGATCAATGGTGTGGATCTCACTTGGGACCCTAAAATGTGGCCGATGGCCCACTTGGATCATCATGATCGTTCCATGATGGGGCCATTCTCCATGGACCTCATCATGACGTTTATTTCATTTAGAAAGGTCATCTAGACCGTCCATATCGGTGGGGAATGGATCTCCACCGTTGATTTACATTTTCGATGGTCCCATGTACAAGGGATCCGTTTATTGTATGATTTTCTCTTAAGGGAGGGCCCATAATGTCGGGGTCCCTCCATCACAAGCCATATCCCACTCTCCATGTCTCTCTCTCTCTCTTTTATTTCTTTTATTTTATTTTATTTTATTTTATTTTATTTTTATGCAATAGAGTTATGTGGCCCACTTGAATGGACCTCACCTTGAGGTATTTATTTTTGTCCAAGAGTCCTTCAAGTGGGGCCCACCTTGCATGTGGTACCCCCCATCATCCATTAGTGGTGGCCCACTTCAAAAAGGCCCACCACCATGTATATGTTAAAAAAAAAAAAATAAAGAGCTCACCATCCAGCGTCTGGGACGCTGGACGTCCCTGTACCAAAATAAAAAAAAAAAAAGAAAAGGAAGAAAAAGTGAAGCTTTTGGGGTGGCCCCCTAGTGTAGGTCCCACCTTGATGTATATGTTCGATCCAAGCCATCTATCCTCTTACTTACGGTATTTTAGCCGTTGGGTAGAAGTTTGGGGCTGATTGGAAGACCTGGTGGGCATAGCATCAAAGAATGCATCACTACCATTCAAGGATCCTTTTCTGTTTTTATTTCATTCTAATCCCAAAAAAAATTCAAACTTCGGACTCTTTTTGTCTGTTGCAAGTTGTAGAACACTATGGCTGGAGTGGATTTCCAAGTAGCGGGTCCCACGCATGATTTTTGGCAAGAAAATTGAAATTGAAGGAGAGAGATAGGAAGGGTAAGGCAGCCTTGTGCTGCTGCTGTCAGGCCAGCGCAGGCGCTGCCTGCGCTGTTCCAGGCGGGCGGGCGGACGACGTGGTCCCACGGCCACCAGTCGTGGGCCCCACCTTGATCTTTATATGCCATCGAAACCGTCCATGAGGTGGGTCCCATCCTCAGGTGGGCCCCCTCCAAATTTCAGGTCGATCAAAAACTCAGGTGGCCCACACCATGAGAAACAGTGTTAATTGAATTCTACCATTAAAAACCTTTTTGGGCCCCACAGAAGTTCTGGATCAAACTAAAATTTCTTTTTTCCCTTCATTCAGGTCTGTGTGGCCTAATGAACGGGTCAGATGGTGTGTAAACCATTTGGTGGGCCCCACATGAGACCCACAGTGAGGTATGTGAATGAATCCACCGTCCGTACGGACGGTGGAGCCCTGCATTGTCCACACCGTCCAACCATCTTTGGGGGACCGCTGGACGGTCAGTGGGCCCACCCATGATGTATGAGTTGTTTCCTAACCGTCCATTCATTTTGTGAGCTAAGGCATGAGCTGATCCTTAGCTCATGTGGACCCCCCCCACCATGATGCATGTGTTACATCTAATCTATCCATTTATTTTCTTTTTATTTCATTTTTATGATTGGGCTAAAAATGAGCCAGATCTATGGTCCAAGTGGGCCCACTTTGATATGTGTATAGGGCCCATGTTGATCCATTTATGGGTATCCATTGGGGCCCACTTTGATGTGGATCTGGGGCCCATATAATGAGGCCGTTTGGTGTATTATGAGGCCCATGGGATTGGACCCATTGAGGCATTTTTAGAGCCCATGGAAGTATGCCCATTTGATATATATAAGGCCTAGGGGTTTAGGCCCACTTTAATATGCATGCAAGGCCTATGGGTTAGGCCCATTTGATTTGTAAAAAGGACTATGGGTTAGGCCCATTTGGTTGTGAAAAGGACTATGAGTTAGGCCCATTTGGTTGTGAAAAGGACTATGGTTTAGGCCCATTTTATTTTTATAAGGCCTATGAGTTTAGGCCCATTTAAATTGTATAAAGCCTATGAGTACAGGCCCATCTGATTTGTAGAAGGCCTACGGGTTTAGGCTCACTTGTGCATTCTAAGGGTCAACGGGTTACGACCCATTGCAATGCGCATAAGGCCCATTGGAGCGGCCCATCGATGTGGCCCATTTGATAAATAAAAGGCCCATTTGATGTATTTAAGGCCCAATGGGATGTACCTAAAGTCCATTACAATGTGTGAGCCCAACACGATTTATGTAACGTTGTTTGTGACGATCGTACCTTGGGAGCAAATGTTGGTTTGACGTCCACATTGCGAGTGTAATGTCGGTTGGATGTCCACATTACAACTCCCCCTAGGGCCCCCTTCGACAGGCAGTACTTGTTGAGTATAGGCCGTTAGGGCCATCTGCATTGTAAGAATGGTTCATCACTCATTTACATGTTTAGTATAGTTTCATGACCCATGATCATATACATCATATGCATGCTTGATATGAGGATTGACTAATCATAGCATACGCCCGCGGGCAGGTTGTTTATGAGCTCCCGAAAGGCGGTGTCTCCCTACATGAGCGCACGATATGCGTAGAAATTGTTGCATGACTGGATAGCGTGAATCATGCATTTCGCATTTGTGTGACATGGTTATTGTACGCCCTAGCGACATCAGGGCCGTAGCCTCCACAGACGCATCGTGGTTGGCAGGATTAGATACCAGAAATCTTGTTCTAAATGGGGTACTATAGATATCCCTGGGTGAAAGTCCCTAAACCCTTATGGTACCAAGAGGTTGCTCCAACGTCTAGATCGAGTGGGTAGATGAGCGTTGAGTACCGATTACCAGACGGTTACACTCTCCACTGTATCGTGGTCGATTGGGAGGGGGTGCGGCCTTACTCGCCTGAGAGTAGGGGGCAATGCTAGGCTGAGTTTGACCAGCTCGAGGAATGGGTCCGCTATCGATGAGTCGGGCCCGATATTGGCAGACGGATAGTGTGGTCTCTTCCACTTACCTTATTACGTGCGATGTGGCAAAAATCTGGTTTAGAGTGTACTAGACCCCGGTGATATCCCATATTTTGAGATGTATTGATGTGTGGACATAGGTGAGGATCTGTATGCTTGAGTTGCATTGCACATCGCATGGCCTTGGGTGGCCGATACCATTCATGTCTTTCATTGTATAGCCTTGGTACGACTCATGATGTTATGGTTCCATCTACATATTCTGCATTACTCTGACATTGCATGATCATATTACTACCCTGCGCACACACTTTCACCACCCTCTAAGCTTTCTGTAAACTTATGTAAGACCGTTGCGTGCAGGTGACGTTGGATCGCAGCAGCGCTAAGGCAGGAGTACGTTGCTAAGCATTTTGGAGTTTTTGTTATTTACCATTGTATTTCCCTTTATGCTCATTGTACTTGTAAAGTTTTTGATCATAGTGGAAATGTAATGAATTTCTTGGTTATTGTTTGTGGGTTATGCCTTTGGTTATGCTTATTACGAATCAAACTGATATTTAAAATCCTCCTCATAGCATCCCAGGATCAGAACCTGGAAAATGGGAGCTAGGAGCCGAGAATGGGGTTTTACGAAGGCTGTCGGCGCCAGATTCGGCGATCGGGAATTTTATGAGCCCGGTTTCCGAGTTTGGGGCATGACACGGGCCTTACACCATCCTTCTTTGGTGTCAACAATGCTAGCACAGTACACGAGCTAAGACTATCATGAATGAACCCTTTTGTTAATAATTCTTCCACCTGTCGACAAAGCTTTACATGCTCTTTTGGGTTCATTCGATATGCTGGAAGATTTGGTAATGGTGCTCCAGGTACCAGATTAATAGCATGCTGAATGTCACACATGGGTGAAAGCTCACTTGGTAGTTCAACAGAGACCAAATCCTGAAA
The DNA here is from genome assembly GCA_037074715.1 of Magnolia kwangsiensis. Lineage (NCBI taxonomy): Eukaryota > Viridiplantae > Streptophyta > Magnoliopsida > Magnoliales > Magnoliaceae > Magnolia > Magnolia kwangsiensis. The sequence goes on from CM073571.1 coordinate 107,053,677, forward strand.
TTGGAACAAATGTTCAGAATCTCGGGTGGTTGAATAGCAATATTATCAGCTAGATCGATCTTGCATCCTACCAAAGCATACATGATTCCACACTCACAACTCTCCTCTATTAATTGGGTCATGCTCAACACTGTGGAAGCTAACTTTACCTCTTTATGTTCGTCATATTTCATAGGGTTTAAAGTAATGGGCTTTCCTTTATATATAAAGATGTATGTGTTCTTGTGACCCTTGTGAGTCACATCCCTATCATATATCCATGGGCGCCCCAGTAATATATGTGTGACCTTCATTGGAATGATGTTGCACCAAAGTGCTTCTTCATAATGACCTAGAGAGAAGTTGACTAAGCACCTCTTAGTCACAGGGATGAATGTGTCATTCACCTATGCAATCTTATATGGCCTGGGATGCATTTGAGGTTTTAGTTTCAACTTGTCCACCATGCTTTGTGAGACCATATTCATGCTGCTGCCTCCGTCAATAATAACCTTGATGGCCTTTCCACCACACGATACTCGTGAATGGAAAATATTCGTTCGCAGCCAGTCTTCTTGGGCCTCCTCCTTTGGTGTTATCACAATCCTTCTGACCACCAATGATAACTTGATTTCATTTAGACCATCGAGGCCTTCCTCAATTTCATGCTCATCGTCTTCTAGATCATTTGTGTGTTCATCTTCCACTTAATTTACAATGACGTCTTCTATCTCACAAAATTAGAGATTGTGAGAGAGACACTCTGTCACGCCCTAAACCTGGAAATCAGGGTCACAAAATTCTCGATTGCCGAATTCGGTGCCGACAGCCTCTGCAATACCCCATTCTCGGCTCCCAACATCCATACGCCAGGTTCCAATCTTGGGATCCTATAAGGAGGATTTTGCAACATACATTTGTCTCATAAGAAACATAACCACAAGTATACCCAAATCATAAAGGCAACGTCATCATCACATATCCACTAATATAAACATTTGAATACAATGCTGAAAGGAAAATACATATATCAAAAATTAAAGCTCAGTTGCATGCGCCAAGCTCGACGTTGCTGCAACCTAATGCCACCTGTACGCAACTATCGTGCATAAGCTTATAGAAAGCTTTGAGGGTGGTGTAAGTGTGTGAGCTGTATATTCGTGCTCAGAATGTAATATCAGAGTAAACGAAGATACTGATAAGTGCATAAACTATACAATATCAGAGTAAGTAGAAATACTGATAAGTCCATGAAAATATCATCAACCTCATTCAGGATATACGATGAAAAGACATAGCAAGCTAATGTCATATACTGAGAAAGTAATATAAATCAACTATGTCATGCGAAAACATGATGAACCAGATATCAGATATTGAGGATGCAATACAATATGCATTTCGAAAGAGCTACAAATACCATCAGCCTCATCCAGGTCATATAAATGTAGAAACATAGTAACCCAAAATGCCATATGCTGAGGATGTAATGCAATATGCAATATGTGGTGCGAATGAAATGACCAAGCTACAGTGTAAAATCAGGATGATAGTACGTGGTATCGTAGGCTATGAGGCCTATCACAAAGGGCTTCTATCCAAACCAGTCCCATACCTAAATTTGGATAGATAGACCTAATGTGGTAAGCTCTTAACCTCAAGTTAGTCGCACGCCCCAACTAAAATTCTGGCCATTGCGAAGGTACACGTAACAAATAGTTGCACACCACCAACCCGAGTGAATAATGAATGAATGAATGAATGAGTATACAACTCCTGCTCCACAAATCACTACTGTACATCTCTGGGATCATCAAAGAGGTCTAGTACACTCCACACCAACTTGTCGCCCCATCAAGCACACAACTGGGTAAGTGGAAGAGACCTCACTATTCGCCTACTAATATCGGCCCGGCTAGTCGATAGTGGACCCATTCACTAGCTGGTCAAATTCAGCCTAGCATTGCCTACTCCCTCATGCAGGTAAGACCACACCCCCTCCCAACCGACCACGACACAGTGAGAGACATGGCCTACTGGTATACAACCCTCATGCGCTCAAATATATCCACTCGGTCTCTATGTTGGGGTGACCTCTGGTACTAAGAGGGTTTAGAGATTTTCACCCAGGGCCATCTATGGCAGCCTGATGCTAATAACATATTTTCAGTGTCCCATTTGGCCATCCACAATATGCCTGTGGAGGATACGACCATAAAGTCGTTAAGGCATACAATAATCACATGTAACACCCTGAAAATCAGGGGTCGTGTATAAACTCAACTCCCGAGTTCCAGACCGTCACTTATGCAACAAAAATGATTATGATTCAATGTTGTCTGATTTAAAGCATTCACATGAGTAAAAGTATACCAAAACTGCAATTCATACTTCAGATCCAGTGATAAAAGCAAGCGGAAGACTAAAAAATATATATATCACTGTATGGTAAAACAAAGTAAATCTCATCTGTCTCTAAAGTATGAATACGTCTCTGAGTCTCATATACATATACATGAACAACAATAAATGTCCAAAATAGTCCCACTGAAGTCCCCTCGATCCAGGTCGCCTACGCAAAGCCATCGTGATACTGCATGTACGAGAACTCGTCCTGGTCCTCGTCGAAGTCAGGCTCTACCTCCTGGATCTCAGCCTCACCTGCATCTACAACAGGGTCTGGTGGGTGTTGCAAACACCATCCCTTAACGTGGGAGTGAGTGATCAACTCAGTGGAATCATAGAGCAAAGATTAACATGTTCACAATTCAATCATGCGATAATAGTAAAGCAGTAAATCAGATAATCCTAATACTGTTGTTAATGCAAGATGACATGATGTGATGTATGCCCTCACCGACGATCTCCCTCATACGGCAACATCTTACGACTGCGGCATGCCACACTCCATAGAGTGCTCCACATCTTCCAGGCACATGCAATGCTATGGTGATATGATTTTCAAGTTGTTATTAGTCCATTCAAACAGTAGGATTAGGAAACTAAGGTACTTTCCTTGTATCAATCCCAACACAGATCCTGTCTAGGGTCGTCACTCCTAGTAATCTCATACGATGTATATTTCGTAGGTCACTGCAAGGGCTGCCAGGGCTGTTGCTCGCACTCGTTGCACCGCTCCCCCATCACCTTATCAATACAGGCCTACTGTACTCTACTGCAACGGAAGGGTCATCGCCTCCTGTGGACTCAGAATACGCTCGTGGTCACTACAAAGGACTCGTCGCCTGATCAGTGTAGGCCGACAGCTAGAATATAGTGTCCCATACCACCATAATCTGCTCACGAGTCTAGGTGCTCACTGGTCACTACGGGGAGGTTTGTGGCCCCAGCGTAGGCCGACAGCTCGACCACGGTGTCCCATACCACCATGCCCGACTCATGAGTCTTCGTAGATCAAGGTACCATGGTTAACAGGGTTTACAATGGTAAGTTCAGTACCCTAGGTTCAAGCAGTTATGACTCATACAAGGTGAACATACATCGGCCAGTCGGGTTACTTGACGGGCTCAACTAGCGCGATCGCATCTCAAGTCGAACGACATGAAGTGCGTAAAATACTTCGCCTGGCCTAACCACTGCCGCCAACTCCAAACACGAATCGCGTTCATCGACGCGTCATTCGTGGCTATGACCAGTCAGCCACGAATTCGCTCGGTTACCAACTTCCTGGACTAAGTCTAGTCCCAAACACTTATGGAATCACATCAGCAATTTATGTAAGAGTATTGGAATTGAAATGCAATCATGTGAGCATGTTAACACATGTTATAACATTCAACTTAAGCAAATCTTCAAGCATATATATTCCATGCATGTAATGAAATCATGCATATAGTCAACATGTAGGAAATCATTTAGGTCAGCATATTAATTGAGAAATCAATCTCAAACTATCTCATGACATCATTTAATTCAATACATACTAATACAAACATTTATACAAACACATACACTACACACTTAAGTCTACATATAGTATGTCGACCCAAAGTGCACAATTAGGCGAATCTCTTCGCCTAACTAATTATGCATGCATTCCTAACTTCCTAAAGCGACAACAAACCATGTCAATCACGTCAGCAAAATATGAGTATAAACCGTACTTCCTACAAATGACTAAAATTCCCTAAATCTCATATTCTTCGTTACTTTACGAAACAGGAAACGGAGAGCATGTTGTACATGTCAAACGGCGATGCCGTCGATAATCTACTATTAAACGACATTGAAAACGTTGTAAACCTTCAATCAAAGCGTCTAAAATCCTCACCTTATGTCTTACGGATGCGTGATTTTGAACGGAGCGTGTACGCTTCGTCTATGGCAGTAGGAGAACCTATTTTACAAGTTACGTTAGCTATCACGCTATGAATTTAAGTAAACCCTAAATCAGAAAGTTCTAGGGTTGTTTTATACTTGATAAAGCAGAGAAATCACCGGCCAGATGATTGGGAAGAGTTGCTGTAGCACGTGGAAGTAGCGGCACGAAGGCGGGAAAAATCCTCCCACTTCCTCTCTCAAACTCTCTCCTTTTCTCTCCCAAATCTAGGTTTTTACAATTTTCGGATGGGAGAGAGGAATGAGGGTTTCAACCCCTTTTATATGCTTAAAAATGCCAGAAACAGGCTCCGGAACGAAGTTTACTTATTGCGTATCTATTTCAGGGCTGTTTCGGTCCAAAAGATGCTTTCTGGTGGTCCCCTGGTCGAATGTGATCGGACTTAAGCTCATGCGTACCAGATATAGCACGTATTAAGTTTTCAGTCTAGCAGGGTTCGCAGATCGCACGTGGCGGACCAGTTTCAGTTCAGCGGTCACCGCACGTAGATCAGGGCTAAAAGTCTCATGATATAAAATAGAAATTTTTCTTGATCCGAGGGTGTAATATGGATGAATTCTGACGGTCAGAACGCTTAATACTGACGCGTTAAGTCATGTGCCAGATTTGAATTTAAAATTCCAATTCTGTCCCTATTCGCACTCTCTTCAGTCCGGGCTCAATGAAATAGCCTGTGATTGTCGGTTGGACTTGATTTTCGAAATGAGCGTCAAGTCCAACAAGGCGGTTCTAACGGTCTAAGATAGGAAGTATCGGACTTTCGTCGTGCGGTCTAGATCCAATACAAAAGTTCAAAGCGGTCCAGAGACCAAACCTGCTTAGAGTTTAATCCGAGGTTATAGAGTATTATAGAGTCATTTGTTCTACTCGATTTGGGTCTTGTAGAACGTATTTAAAGTGATCAGGGACTATTTCCGAGCTACTCTAGCGTTGCGCTAGCTAACTTACGCTTTATTTCCATAGAAATTAATTCTACGCGATTTCGGGTCGACTTGGTACTCGGGCCCAAGTATGAATTTTTCACGGGCGTTACAATCTACCCCCCTTAACAAATAATTTTGTCCTCGAAATTTGTACCTTTTCGTACTCCTCGAGAAGCTGCTAGTAGTTCTTTCTAATCTCGGCTTCTGTCTCCCAGGTAGCCTCCTCCTCAGAGTGATGCGTCCACAATACCTTCACAAGGGGAATCACCTTGCTACGCAGTACCTGCTCCTTCCTGTCTAGGATACGTGTCGGTCGCAGGATATATGTAACATCCTCTCCTAACTGCACCTGCTCCCATCTGATGATATGGGAAGGATCAGCAACGTACTTCTTCAGCATAGAAACATGAAATACGTTGTGAACGCTCGCGAGAGGCGTGGGTAAAGCCAATCGGTAAGCCACCGCTCCTACACGATCGAGGATCTGGAATGGACCAATGAATCGTGGTGCCAGCTTCCCCTTCTTCCCGAACCAAAGGACTCCCTTCATAGGGAAAACTCGCAAAAACACATGATCCCCAACTGTGAACTCTAGTGGCCTCCGTCTCGTATCGGCGTAGCTCTTCTGTCTGCTCTGCGCTGTAAGAAGCCGACGTCGAATAGTATCAATCTTCTCTGACGTCGCTGTAACACCCTGAAAATTGGGGGTCGTGAATAAACTCAACTCCCGAGTTCCAGACCGTCACTTATGCAACAAAAATGGTTATGATTCAATGTTGTCTGATTTAAAGCATTCACATGAGTAAAAGTATACCAAAACTGCAATTCATACTTCAGATCTAGTGATAAAAGCAAGCGGAAGACTAAACAATATATATATCACTGTATGGAAAAACAAAGTAATCTCAACTGTCTCCAAAGTATGACTACATCTCTGAGTCTCATATACATGTAAATAGACAAAAGAATAAGTTCAAAAAAAAGTCCCACTGAAGTCCCCCTCGATCCAGGTCACCTACGGGAAGCCGTCGTGATACTGCATATACGAGAACTCATCCTGGTCCTCGTCAATCTCCGGCTCCACCTCCTGGATCTCGTCGTCACCTGCAACTACAACAGGGTCTGGTGGGTGTTGCAAACACCATCCCGTAACGTGGGAATGAGTGATCAACTCAGTGGAATCATAGAGCAAAGGTTAGCATGTTCACAATTCAATCACGCGATAATAGTAAAGCAGTAAATCAGACAATTCTAATACTGTTGTTAATGCAAGATGATATGACATGATGTATGCCCTCACCGACGATCACCCTCATACGGCAACATCTTACGACCGCGGCATGCCACACTCCCTAGAGTGCTCCACATCTTCCAGGCACATGCAATGCTATGGTGATATGATTACCAAGTTGTTATTAGTCCATTCAAACAGCAGGATTGGGAAACTAAGGTACCTCCCTTGTATCAATCCCAACACGGATCCTGTCTAGGGTCGTCACTCCTAGTAATCTCATACGATGTACATTTCGTAGGTCACTGCAAGGGCTGCCAGGGCTGTTGCTCGCACTCGTTGCACCGCTCCCCCATCACCTTATCAATACAGGCCTACTGTACTCTACTGCACGGAAGGGTCGTCGCCTCCCGTGAACTCAGAATACGCTCGCGGTCACTACAAAGGGCTCGTCGCCTGATCAGTGTAGGCCGACAGCTAGAATATAGTGTCCCATACCACCATAATCTGCTCACGAGTCTAGGTGCTCACTGGTCACTACGGGGAGGTTTGTGACCCCAGCGTAGGCCGACAGCTCGACCACGGTGTCCCATACCACCATGCCCGGCTCATGAGTCTTCGTGGATCAAGGTACCACGGTTAATAGGGTTTACAATGGTAAGTTCAGTACCCTAGGTTCAAGCAGTTATGATACATACAAGGTGAACAAACATCGGCTAGTCGGGTTACTTGACGGGCTCGACTAGCGCGATCGCATCTCGAATTGAGCGACATGAAGTGCGTAAAACACTTCGCGTGGCCTAACCACTGCCGCCAACTCTCAACACGAATCACATTCATCGACGCGTCGTTCGTGGCTATGACCAGTCAGCCACGAATTCGCTCGGTTACCGACTGCCTGGACTAAGTCAAGTCCCACACATCTATGGAATTACTATAAATAGGTATTGGAATTAAAATACATCATGTGAGCATGTTAGCACATGTTATAACATTCAACTTAAGCAAATCTTCAAGGCATACTTCCCATGTATATTCAACTTAAGCAAATCCTCAAGCACATACATTCCATGCATGTAATGAAATCATGCATTTTGTCAACATGTAGAAAATCATTTAGGTTGGCATAATAATTAAAAAATCAATCACAAACTATCAAATAACATCATTTAATTCAATACATACTAATACAAGCATTTATACAAACACATACACTACACACTTAAGTCTACATATAGTATGTCGACCCAAAGTGTGCAACTAGGCAAATCTCTTCGCCAAACTAATTATGCACGCAATCCTAACTTCCTAATGCGACAACAAACCATGTCAATCACATCAGCAAAATATGAATGTAAACAGTACTTCCTACAAATGACTAAAATGCCCTAAATCTCATATTCTTCGTTAGCTTACGAAACGGGAAACGGAGAGCATTTTGTACATGTCAAACGGCGATGCTGTCAAGAATCTACTATTAAACGACATTGAAAGCATTGGGAACCGTCAATCCAAGCGTCTAAAATCCTCACCTAGTGTCTTGTAGACTCGGGAATTGAAGCGGAGTGTATATGGTTCGTCTACGGCGAGTAAGGAGCCTAATACATAAGATCCATAAGCTACATCGCTATGGAAACAAGGAAAACTCAAATCAACAACTATTTAGGGTTTTTACTTACCTAGGATTGCGGTGGAATCGTCGGGAAAGCAGTAGAGGAGTGTTGCTTAAGCACGTGCAACACGTAGCACAAGTGGCGGGAAGAACTCTCCCACTCTCTCACAATCTCTCACTCTTTTTCTCTCTCCCAAGTTAGGGCTTCTCTCAAATTCGGATGGGAGAGAGGAGTGAGGGTTTCAACCCCTTTTATAGCCTAAAACATTCCCAAAATAGGCTTGGGAACAATGTTTACTTGGTGCCTAACCAAATCGGGGCCGTTTCGGTCCAAAAGGGCATTTCTGGAGGTCCCCAGGCCAAATGCGGTCGGACTTAAGCTCATGCATACTGGATCTAGCACACATCCAGTTTTCAGACCGGTTGGGTTCCCAGATCGCACGTGGCGGCCCAGTTTCAGTTTAACGGTCACCGCACCAAGATCAGGCCTATAAGTCTCGTGATATATAATAGATATTTTTCCTGATCCAAGGGTGTAATTTGGCTGTATTCTGACGGTCAGAATGCTTAATACTGATGCGTCAAATTTGTGTGCCAGATTTGAATTTGAAATTCCAACTATGTCCCTATTCACACTCTCTTCGGTCCGGGCTCAATGAAATAGCCTGTGAGTATCGGTTTGACTTGATTTTTGGAATGAGTGTCAAGTCCAGCTAGACGGTTCTAACGGTCTAAGATAGGAGGTATCGGACTTTCAACGTGCGGTCTAGATCCAATACAAAGATTCAAAGTGGTCCAGAGAACAAACCGGTTTAGAGTTTGATTCGAGGCTTTAGAGCATTATAGCACCCTTGGTTCCACTCGCTTCGGGCCTTGTAGAACGTATTTAAAGTGATCAGGGACCATTTCCCAGCTACTCCAACGTTGCACTAGCTAACCTAGTCATATTTCCTAAAGGAATGAATTCTACGCAATTTCGGGTCGAGTTGGTACTCGAGCCCAAGTATGGATTTTTCACGGGCGTTACAATCTACCCCCCTTAACAAATAATTTCGTCCTCGAAATTTTGTACCTTTTCGTACTCCTCGAGAAGCTGTGGGTAGTTCTTTCTGATCTCGGCTTCTGTCTCCCAAGTAGCCTCCTCCTCAGTATGATGCGTCCATAGTACCTTCACAAGGGGAATCACCTTGCTACGCAGTACCTGCTCCTTCCGGTCTAAGATGCGTGTCGGACGCAGGATATAAGTAACATCCTCTCCTAACTGCACCTGCTCCCATCTGATGATATGAGAAGGATCAGCAACGTACTTCTTCAGCATAGAAACATGAAATACGTTGTGGACGCTCGCGAGGGGCGTGGGTAAAGCCAATCGGTAAGCCACTGTTCCCACACGATCGAGGATCTGAAATGGGCCAATGAATCGCGGTGCCAGCTTCCCCTTCTTTCCGAACCGAAGGACTCCCTTCATAGGGGAAACTCGCAAAAACACATGATCCCCGACTGTGAACTCTAGTGGTCTCCGTCTCGTATCGGCGTAGCTCTTCTGTCTGCTCTGCGGTGTAAGAAGCCGACGTCGAATAATATCAATCTTCTCTGACGTCGCCTGCACCAACTCTGGGCCAATCAAGCTGCGCTCACCGACCTCTAACCAGTAATGCGGTGCGCGACAAGGTCGCCCATACAGCGCCTCATAAGGTGCCATGCCGATACTCGCCTAGAAGCTATTGTTGTACGCAAACTCCGCATATGCAAGACAGTCATCCCAACTGTCCTTGAAGTCCAATGCGCAAGCTCGCAACATATCCTCCAGGATCTGGTTCACTCGCTCCGTCTGTCCGTCCGTCTGTGGGTGGAAGGCAGTACTGAACTTCAACTTCACACCCATAGCCTCCTGAATGCGAGTCCAGAAAATAGAAGTGAACCGCGTGTCTCTGTCTGACACGATCTCCAACGGAACTCCATGCAGACGCACGATCTCTCTAATATACAATCTAGCCAGCTCGTCTGCAGAGTTCGTAACTCTGATCGGTAGGAAGTGCGCCGACTTCGTCAATCGGTCGACGATCACCCAAATGGAATCGTGCCCCTTCCCCGTCTTCGGCAACCCAGAAATGAAGTCCATGGAAATGAAATCCCACTTCCACTCTGCAATCGGCATAGGCTGCAAAAGTCCAGGTGGTCGGCGATGCTCTGCCTTCACCTGCTGACAAGTGAGGCAACGGGACACGAACTCAGCAATGTGGGTCTTCATACCTTCCCACCAATACGTCCTCTTCACGTCACGATACATCTTCGTACTGCCTGGATGCATCGCGAGTCTAGTAGAATGCGCAGCCTCGAGAATCTCTCGTCTCAAGTCAGGGACATCAGGAACGCATAGGCGGCCACGGTAACGTAAGCCCCCATCCATACCAACTCGCCAGTCGGCGTCAGCATCATCACTGGCCTGCTCTCGAAGCTCAGTAAGATGTGCGTCGTCCCTCTGCGCCTCGATGACACGGTCATCGATCTGAGATCGCACCTGTACATGTGCGATGAACTCAAATGGCTCCTCTACGGTGAGTTTCTGCTCAAAGTCTCGCAAAAACTCCACCATATCCCACTCGGCAACCATCAGTGGAGCCGCAAACTCTATCGCCTTCTTGCGGCTCAACGCATCAGCCACAAGGTTCGCCTTCCCAGGATGGTAAGAGACTTCAAACTTGAAGTCCTTCAGCGTCTCCATCCATCGCCGCTGCCTCATATTCAAGTCCCGCTGCGTGAATATGTACTTGAGGCTCTTGTGGTCGCAAAAGAGCTCGAACTCCTCTCCGTAGAGGTAATGTCTCCAGAGTCTCAGTGCGAATATCACGGCTGCCAACTCCAGGTCGTGTGTAGGGTAATTCTCCTCGTGCTTCCTTAATTGTCTCGAGGCATACGAAATTACCCTGTCCCTCTGCATAAGGACACAACCCAAACCGACGCTAGACGCGTCAGTGTATATAGTGTATTTAACCCCTTGCTCTGGCAATACTAGCACAGGGGCGGACGTAAGTCTGTCCTTCAGCTCCTGAAAAGCTGACTCCGCCTTATCATTCCAGGCGAACTTCACGTCCTTCCGTGTCAACTGAGATAAGGGTCTCGCGATCTTCGAGAAATCCTGAATGCAGCGCCGATAGTAGCCAGCGAGACCCAAGAAACTCCTCACCTCAGTGACAGAACCAGGCTGCTCCCAGTCCTGCACCGCAGCTACCTTAGACAGGTCAACTGCCATACCATCCTTGGACACCACGTGTCCCAGAAACTTCACCTCCTGCTTCCAGAAGTCGCACTTCTTATACTGTGCGAACAACTGATGCTGTCTGAGCGTATCAAGGACCAAACGCAAGTGCTCCTCATGCTCCTCTCGACTCCTAGAGTATACCAAAATGTCGTCGATGAAGACAACGACGAATCGATAGAGGAAAGGCCGCAATACCCGGTTCATCAGATCCATGAACACGGCTGGTGCGTTCGTGAGACCGAACGACATCACGAGGAACTCGTAGTGACCAAAGCTGGTCCTGAACGCTGTCTTCTGCACGTCCTCATCTCTGACGCGCAGCTGATGATATCCTGACTGAAGGTCAATCTTCGAAAAGTACTGTGCTCCTCTCAACTGATCAAACAAGTCATCGATCCTGGGCAAAGGGTACTTGTTCTTCACTGTGAGTTGGTTCAGCCTGCGATAATCAATACACAATCGCAGCGAACCATCCTTCTTCTTCACGAACAAGACCGGTGCTCCCCAAGGAGACACGCTAGGCCGTATAAAGCCAAGCTCTAGCAGACCGTCAATCTGCGTCCTCAACTCCTCCATCTCACATGGTGCCATGCGATACGTCGGCAGTGAGACGGGTGTAGAACCAGGAATCAGATCGATAGTGAAATCGATCTCACGTCGGGGCGGCAAACCAGGGATCTTCCTGAACAGATCCCCGAACTCGGAAACAACTGGCGTCTGCTCAAGTACCTGGGCACCAGCGTCGCGCAATAGAGTGGCGTAGCTAAGAATGCGGAAAGGAAGATTTACCCGCACTGAAAATGTGAAAGGCGTGCCCTCAGGCTCGTACACCGTCACCACACGAGCCTCGCAGTCAATCTCGGCTCTCGCTGCAGTCAACCAGTCCATGCCAAGAATGACGTCGAGATATACGAGCGAGGGATCGACGACCAAATCAAGAGTCATCGTCCTGCCTCCCAGATCAAGTAAACAACCCTCACACATCTGGGTGACATCCGAATAATCTCCATGAGCTGCAAGGACCCGCACGCTATCCATAGTGATAGTCTGCAACCCAAGACGTCTGACTACGGCACGCGATATCAAAGAAATCGTGGAACCAGTGTCCACCATGACAAGAACGGGAGTACCTCCGATATGGCCCGTGACCTCGAAGGCTGAATGCTGGAAAGTCGGCGTCGTAGATGCCTCAGCGGTCAGTGCATGAACTCGAGCCTGCTGTGGCCGGTTCAGCCGCTGTGTCAAGGGCCGTGGGGGCTGTCGAATCTGTGATACTGTGGGTCTGAAAGAGGAATGCGCAGGAGCTGACCGTATAGGCGGTGCTGATATCGCCTGTGGACGTACACGATCAATCTTCTGCGGCGGCGAGAACCCACTGTCCCGCATCCTCGAAAAGCAACTCTGCGCTAGGTGGCCCGTCCTCCCACAGTATGTGCATGATAAATCAGGGCGCCGAAACGGTCCTACTGGCGCCGTGGTCCTGGTAGGAGGATCAACGCGAGGCCTCTTGCCCGCGAAGGGCCTATCTGGTAACTCCGGTCGCGGCCTGGAAGTAGTCGGGCCTCGTGATCGCGCAAGTCGATCCACGTCCTGCTCTGCCCGCATGGACATGTGAACCAACTCCGCATAGGAGGGGAAACTGATACAGCACATCTTCGACCGAATATCCGGTCGCAAGCCCTCCAAAAAGCGCCGTATGCGCATCTGCTCATCAGCTAGAATCGTCGGGACGTACCTGCCCAACTCTGTGAACCGATGCTCATACTCGGTAACCGTCATCGCTGCCTGCCTGAGACGGAGAAACTCATTCTCCCTCTCGTGCCTGTAGGTCTGAGGATAATACTTCTCATGGAAGCGAAACTCGAATGCTGCCCATGTCCATACGAAGTCTGCGGTAACAGTCCGCAATATACTATCCCACCACATACTGGCCTCTCTCTCAAACTGGAAGGTAGCCAGCTCTACCTGCTCTGCCTCAGTACAGTGCAACATGCGCAGAATCTTCGACACTCGGTCGAGCCAAAACTCAGCCTCCTCGGGTCTGTGAGAACCCGTGAAAGTAGGAGGCCGCAAGCGCTGAAATCGCTCCAGAAGGCCCCGTGTGTCGGCGGGATTCCCCGCAGGAAAAGCAGGCTGCGCAGGAAGTGCTATGCCCTCATCCTGGGCGTAAGCATAGGCATCCTCAGCTGGATGCGCAGGTGGTGCAGGCGGAGTAGATGCAGTCGCACCCCCACCCTGGGCTAACGTCCCAACTATGGTGGTCAGAAGCTGCTGCTGCTGTAGCATCATAGCCATCATCTGCTCGAATCTATCAGGTGGTGGAGCAGGCTGTGGCGGATGAGGTGCGGAAGTAGATGCGCGCTGTGGCTCTCTAACTGATGGTGTAAATGGCGGTGGTCCATCTGTAGGACCGACAGCAGGCTGAGACGACCGAACCGTCTCAGGAATCGGGCCCACAGCAGGGTCCGGACGAGTGCCAGACTGAGAGGGAGCCTGATCCATCTGCTCTGACAATGAAAGCCGAACCGCGCTCCTCGTAGTCTTAGGTGGCATTCCCTATATTCAAAATAGGGCGCAACCTTGTCAGTCTCAATTGCTCAAATACACCACAATCATTCACTAGAGAGTCAAAGGCATTCCATGCATTTCAATTAATCAAAATTGTCACAATACAAGGGATATATCCTTACAAGCATCATGACTAGAATGACATGGAAATTAAGACAATTAAGCAACAACAACATAAGCAAAGCACTAGCCCTAATAGGCTTTACACACATAAAACAGAAAATGGCTAACTACTCATAACAACATCAAAGATCGCTTCGCTAGTCGGAGTCTGGCGACGGAGGGGGAGCACCCTAATCCTGTAAGCAACACAGGATTGCCTTCAAGGTGCGAGTCACCTTGCCAAACTTCTTCTTCGTAACGGCCTTGGCATCAGTGACCTCTGCTCGAAGTTCTTGGACTTCCCTTCGCAAAGCGGTCTGGCTCTCCTCCATCCGAGCAATGCGATCGTCGATAGTAGCCTGCGCAGAAGGAGGAGGGCTCTCATCAGTATCCTGAGCCTCCTCTTCTGCTTCTTCCTGAGTCTCTTCCTGAACCTCTGCACTAGGTTCTCCTTCGCTTTGATCTTCCTCTTCATCAAAGTCGTCCCCACTATCCCTTTCAAGTTGATTTTCACGATATTGCGACCCAATCTTCATCTTAACCATTGTCGACTCATCGATGGTGTGAATCGATACCGGCAATTCGGGTCCAAGTCTATAGGCAAACTCAAGCGCAATCTTGCAAATGAGTCGGCCAAAGGGAAGGGATTCGGATGTTCTCCTCGACCTGGCTATGAGAACTATCTGCCGTAAGATGAAAGTGGCCATACATACGTTCTCTCCCTGGGCCACCAGAAATAAGAAATCGACCATAAGACGTGTACATTCAATGCGGTTCGTCGACCTAGGATAAACATTGAACGTGCAGATATGATGCAGCAGGCGCAAATCCTCAGACATGTACGTCGCCTTGAGGCTATTATTAGGCTGCCATGGAACCAACTTACCGCACAGAAACCTGGTGCGGCGATCTCGTTCACGTCTAGTCCTCAAATTCTTCTCACTTGGATGTACATCACCTAGAGGCACGTTGAGAAGTCGCGCAACCAACCGGACGTCGATCGTAGCCATCCGATCTCTACCAAAAGGGATTTTGAACTGCAAGGGCTCCAAGGTAGGACTCTGGATGCTAGCATAGAAGGCACGAACGGTGCTCACATTAGCACGAGCGCTAGCTTCAAAGATCGGTCCCCAGTGCGCAGCTTCAATGCGTTCGAACAACAGATATTCGCCGAACAACCGTCCATCTACGTCCGCCTCAAATAACACTCTACGATTAGTGTATTCACCATGAGGCATCTCTGATAGAATGGTTCGTCCAAGATGTGCATGGGGATCCAAATCCCGCTTTGTACGGCACTCCAGGACTGCAGCTGGACCTGCGGCGGCGCTTGAACTTGCGGCACCACCCCGCGGTCTTCTCAATCGAGCAGGGCGGCTTGGCCCAGCCTCGTCTGTTGCAGTTTTCCTCTTACCCATCAAAGACAGGATGGATGAGAGTGACAAAAGACCCAAAATAGCTTCCACGAAAGCCATGGAAAACGTCGAAAATGCAGAGAAATGGCTGCCCAATCTGACAAAAGGAAATCTAGGCGTCGTAGAGGGATGCTTCAAGCTTCCCAAGGCTGTACTTTCAGGGAAAAATAAGAACAAAAAGATGGAATGGAGCTGCTCACGATTTCAGCACTATTTGGGGGATTTTGGAGCTCCAAATGGGGAAATCTTCAAGGAAGGGGGCTGCCAACACCCAATAACTGATGGGTGGTGGTCGGTTTTGGCCAAGGAAGGTTGTAGAGGTGATTTGGGTCGCCGGGATTTGGAATGGAGTGCTGAAAATCGAATCTAGGGTATGCAAGGGGGCTGTTTGTGAAGGAGAGGGGGTTTTTAGGGGTTTTCGTGGGATGGGAGGTAGCTAGGGGTGATGTGGGGGGTATTTAAGTGGGTGCGCCCGAAGGGCAGCACCAACAGAGGTGGCCGGCCGGCGATGGCATCGCCGGTCAACTCGTAAGTTGACCAGTGGGACCCCATGGGTCTGGTCCCCCATGGTCCCAGGGTCCCAAAAAAGTTGGTCCCACCCCTTGGTTCAATGTATTTTGGTCTCTATGAGCCCAAACATGTGTTCGGGGATTTCTGGGTCCACATCGCAATTCCGAATACCAAACCATATGATGCAGCATATGAATTTGGGGTAGAAGGAGCCAGTACATCTTTTTAGCTCCTTAGTTGTTAAAGAAAGTGAAGTTAGAATGGCCTTATGGCCATTTTTCATGAAATTTTACTATTCACAGTAAATTTTGGTGAAAGTGCTAATTTGTGTTATTTTCACATTAGCTTTGATGCCTAATATAAAATGGATAAGAAAGAACTAAAGGTTGAAGTGTTTAGAGAAGGAATTTTGAGGATTTTTGGTGAAACGGGGTTTTTAAGCCCTGGCGATTGATTACTGGAGTCGTGGTCATTCCACGGCCCACGGATTCACCTTTGCGGTTTAAAACCGCTCATAGGACGTCTCCACCCGACTTCCTACAGCTTAGAAGTGATTCGGGTCGCTTTACGCGACCCGAGATACGTCACTGACTCGATCTTGCGATCGATCCTTATAGACTTCGCCTATCGGCGAATCTGTGATCCTAGAAGTGTTTCTAGACCCTTCTCGCACCCACCTAAGTCAAAGGAAGTGACAGCGTACATCGCAAGACCATAACCCAGGCCCAGTATACTCTCATTCATGCTCTGATACCAACCTGTAACACCCTGAAAATCGGGGGTCGTGACTAAACTCAACTCCCGAGTTCCAGACCGTCACTTATGCAACAAAAATGGTTATGATTCAATGTTGTCTGATTTAAAGCATTCACATGAGTAAAAGTATACCAAAACTGCAATTGATACTTCAGATCCAGTGATAAAAGCAAGCGGAAGACTAAACAATATATATATCACTGTATGGAAAAATAAAGTAATATCAACTGTCTCCAAAGTATGACTACATCTCTGAGTCTCATATACATGTAAATAGACAAAAGAATAAGTTCAAAAAAAAGTCCCACTGAAGTCCCCCTCGATCCAGGTCACCTACGGGAAGCCGTCGTGATACTGCATATACGAGAACTCATCCTGGTCCTCGTCAATCTCCGGCTCCACCTCCTGGATCTCGTCGTCACCTGCAACTACAACAGGGTCTGGTGGGTGTTGCAAACACCATCCCATAACGTGGGAATGAGTGATCAACTCAGTGGAATCATAGAGCAAAGGTTAGCATGTTCACAATTCAATCACGCGATAATAGTAAAGCAGTAAATCAGACAATTCTAATACTGTTGTTAATGCAAGATGATATGACATGATGTATGCCCTCACCGACGATCACCCTCATACGGCAACATCTTACGACCGCGGCATGCCACACTCCCTAGAGTGCTCCACATCTTCCAGGCACATGCAATGCTATGGTGATATGATTACCAAGTTGTTATTAGTCCATTCAAACAGTAGGATTAGGAAACTAAGGTACCTCCCTTGTATCAATCCCAACACGGATCCTGTCTAGGGTCGTCACTCCTAGTAATCTCATACGATGTACATTTCGTAGGTCACTGCAAGGGCTGCCAGGGCTGTTGCTCGCACTCGTTGCACCGCTCCCCCATCACCTTATCAATACAGGCCTACTGTACTCTACTGCACGGAAGGGTCGTCGCCTCCCGTGAACTCAGAATACGCTCGCGGTCACTACAAAGGGCTCGTCGCCTGATCAGTGTAGGCCGACAGTTAGAATATAGTGTCCCATACCACCATAATCTGCTCACGAGTCTAGGTGCTCACTGGTCACTACGGGGAGGTTTGTGACCCCAGCGTAGGCCGACAGCTCGACCACGGTGTCCCATACCACCATGCCCGGCTCATGAGTCTTCGTGGATCAAGGTACCACGGTTAATAGGGTTTACAATGGTAAGTTCAGTACCCTAGGTTCAAGCAGTTATGATACATACAAGGTGAACAAACATCGGCTAGTCGGGTTACTTGACGGGCTCGACTAGCGCGATCGCATCTCGAATTGAGCGACATGAAGTGCGTAAAACACTTCCCGTGGCCTAACCACTGCCGCCAACTCTCAACACGAATCACATTCATCGACGCGTCGTTCGTGGCTATGACCAGTCAGCCACGAATTCGCTCGGTTACCGACTGCCTGGACTAAGTCAAGTCCCACACATCTATGGAATTACTATAAATAGGTATTGGAATTGAAATACATCATGTGAGCATGTTAGCACATGTTATAACATTCAACTTAAGCAAATCTTCAAGGCATACTTCCCATGCATATTCAACTTAAGCAAATCCTCAAGCACATACATTCCATGCATGTAATGAAATCATGCATTTTGTCAACATGTAGAAAATCATTTAGGTTGGCATAATAATTGAAAAATCAATCACAAACTATCAAATAACATCATTTAATTCAATACATACTAATACAAGCATTTATACAAACACATACACTACACACTTAAGTCTACATATAGTATGTCGACCCAAAGTGTGCAACTAGGCGAATCTCTTCGCCAAACTAATTATGCACGTAATCCTAACTTCCTAATGCGACAACAAACCATGTCAATCACATCAGCAAAATATGAATGTAAACAGTACTTCCTACAAATGACTAAAATGCCCTAAATCTCATATTCTTCGTTAGCTTACGAAACGGGAAACGGAGAGCATTTTGTACATGTCAAACGGCGATGCCGTCAAGAATCTACTATTAAACGACATTGAAAGCATTGGGAACCGTCAATCCAAGCGTCTAAAATCCTCACCTAGTGTCTTGTAGACTCGGGAATTGAAGCGGAGTGTATATGGTTCGTCTACGGCGAGTAAGGAGCCTAATACATAAGATCCATAAGCTACATCGCTATGGAAATAAGGAAAACTCAAATCAACAACTATTTAGGGTTTTTACTTACCTAGGATTGTGGTGGAATCGTCGGGAAAGCAGTAGAGGAGTGTTGCTTAAGCACGTGCAACACGTAGCACAAGTGGCGGGAAGAACTCTCCCACTCTCTCACAATCTCTCACTCTTTTTCTCTCTCCCAAGTTAGGGCTTCTCTCAAATTCGGATGGGAGAGAGGAGTGAGGGTTTCAACCCCTTTTATAGCCTAAAACATTCCCAAAATAGGCTTGGGAACAATGTTTACTTGGTGCCTAACCAAATCGGGGCCGTTTCGGTCCAAAAGGGCATTTCTGGAGGTCCCTAGGCCAAATGCGGTCGGACTTAAGCTCATGCATACTGGATCTAGCACACATCCAGTTTTCAGACCGGTTGGGTTCCCAGATCGCACGTGGCGGCCCAGTTTCAGTTTAACGGTCACCGCACTAAGATCAGGCCTATAAGTCTCGTGATATATAATAGATATTTTTCCTGATCCAAGGGTGTAATTTGGCTGTATTCTGACGGTCAGAATGCTTAATACTGATGCGTCAAATTTGTGTGCCAGATTTGAATTTGAAATTCCAACTATGTCCCTATTCACACTCTCTTCGGTCCGGGCTCAATGAAATGGCCTGTGAGTATCGGTTTGACTTGATTTTTGGAATGAGTGTCAAGTCTAGCTAGACGGTTCTAACGGTCTAAGATAGGAGGTATCGGACTTTCAACGTGCGGTCTAGATCCAATACAAAGATTCAAAGTGGTCCAGAGAACAAACCGGTTTAGAGTTTGATTCGAGGCTTTAGAGCATTATAGCACCCTTGGTTCCACTCGCTTCGGGCCTTGTAGAACGTATTTAAAGTGATCAGGGACCATTTCCCAGCTACTCCAACGTTGCACTAGCTAACCTAGTCATATTTCCTAAAGGAATGAATTCTACGCAATTTCGGGTCGAGTTGGTACTCGAGCCCAAGTATGGATTTTTCACGGGCGTTACAATCGCCTGCACTAACTCTGGGCCAATCAAGCTACGCTCACCGACCTCTAACCAGCAATGCGGTGCGCGACAAGGTCGCCCATACAGCGCCTCATAAGGTGCCATACCGATACTCGCCTGAAAACTGTTGTTGTACGCAAACTCCATATATGCAAGACAATCATCCCAACTGTCCTTGAATTCCAGTGCACAAGCTCGCAACATGTACTCTAAGATCTGGTTCACCCGCTCTGTCTGTCCGTCTGTCTGTGGGTGGAAGGCAGTACTAAACTTCAACTTCACACCCATAGCCTCCTGAATGCTAGTCCAGAAAATAGAAGTAAACCGCGTGTCTCTGTCCGACACGATCTCCAACGAAACTCCATGCAGACGCACAATCTCTCTGATATACAATCTAGCTAGCTCGTCTGCAGAGTTCGTAACTCTGATCGGTAGGAAGTGCGCCGACTTCGTCAGACGGTCGACGATCACCCAAATGGAATCATGTCCCTTCCTCGTCTTCGGCAACCCAGAAATAAAGTCCATGGAAATGAAATCCCACTTCCACTCTGCGATAGGCATAGGTTGCAAAAGTCCAGGTGGTCGGCGATGCTCTGCCTTCACCTGCTGACAAGTGAGACAACGGGACACGAACTCAGCTATGTGGGTCCTCATACCTTCCCACTAATACGTCCTCTTCACGTCACGATACATCTTTGTGCTGCCGGGATGCATCGAGTCTAGTAGAATGCGCAGCCTCGAGAATCTCTCGTCTCAAGTCAGGGACATCTGGGACGCATAGGCGGCCACGATAACATAAGCCCCCATCCATACCAACTCGCCAGTCGACGTCAGCATCATCACTGGCCTGCTCTCGAAGCTCAGTAAGATGCGCATCGTCCCTCTGCGCCTCGATGACTCGGTCATCGATCTGAGATCGCACCTGTACATGTGCGATGAACTCAAACGGCTCCTCTACAGTGAGTTTCTGCTCAAAGTCTCGTAAAAACTCAACCATATCCCACTCGGCAACCATCAGCGGAGCCGCAAACTCTATCGCCTTCTTGCGGCTCAACGCATCAGCCACAAGGTTCGCCTTCCCAGGATGGTAAGAGACTTCAAACTTGAAGTCCTTCAACGTCTCCATCCATCGCCGCTGCCTCATATTCAAGTCTCGCTGCGTGAATATGTAGTTGAGGCTCTTGTGGTCGCAAAAGAGCTCGAACTCCTCTCCGTAGAGGTAATGTCTCCAGAGTCTCAGTGCGAATATAACGGCTGCCAACTTTAGGTCGTGTGTAGGGTAATTCTCCTCGTGCTTCCTTAATTGTCTCGTGGCATACGAAATTACCCTGTCCCTCTGCATAAGGACACAACCCAAACCAACGCTAGACGCGTCAGTATATATAGTGTATCTAACCCCTTGCTCTGGCAATACTAGCACAGGGGCGGACGTAAGTCTGTCCTTCAGCTCCTGAAAAGCTGACTCCACCTTGTCATTTCAGGCGAACTTCACGTCCTTCCATGTCAACTGAGATAAGGGTCTCGCGATCTTCGAGAAGTCCTGTATGAAGCGCCGATAGTAGCCAGCGAGACCTAGGAAAGTCCTCACCTCAGTGACAGAACCAGGCTGCTCCCAGTCCTGCACCGTAGTTACCTTAGACAGGTCAACTGCCATGCCATCCTTGGATACCACGTGTCCCAGAAACTTCACCTCCTGCTTCCAGAAGTCACACTTCTTGTACTGTGCGAACAACTGATGCTGTCTGAGCGTATCCAAGACCAAACGCAAGTGCTCCTCATGCTCCTCTCGACTCCTAGAGTACACCAAAATGTCGTCAATGAATACAACGACGAATCGATAGAGGAAAGGTCGAAATACCCGGTTCATCAGATCCATGAACACGGCTGGTGCGTTCGTAAGACGGAACGACATCACGAGGAACTCGTAGTGGCCAAAACTGGTCCTGAATGCTGTCTTCTGCACGTCCTCATCCCTGACGCGCAACTGATGATATCCTGACTGAAGATCAATCTTCGAGAAGTACTGCGCTCCTCTCAACTGATCAAACAAGTCATCGATCCTGGGTAAAGGATACTTGTTCTTCACCGTAACCTGGTTCAGCCTGCGATAATCAATACACAATCGCATCGAACCGTCCTTCTTCCTCACGAATAGGACCGGTGCTCCCCAAGGAGACACACTAGGCCGTATAAGGCCAAGCTCTGGCAGACCATCAATCTGCGTCCTCAACTCCTCCATCTCACATGGTGCCATGCGATACGTCGGTAGTGAGAAGGGTGTAGAACCAGGAACCAAATCGATAGTGAAATTGATCTCACGTCGGGGCGGCAAACCAGGGATCTTCCTGAACAGATCCCCGAACTCGAAAACGACTGGCACATGCTTGAGTACCTGGGCACCAGCGTCGCGCAATAAAGTGGCGTAACTAAGTATGCGGAAAGGGAGATTTCCCGCACTAAAAATGTGAAAGGCGTGCCCTCAGGCTCGTACACCGTCACCATACGAGCCTCGCAGTCAATCTCGGCCCTCCCAGCAGTCAACCAGTCCATGCCAAGAATGTCGTCGATATAAACGAGCGAGGGATCGACGACAAGATCAAGAGCCATTGTCCTGCCTCCCAGATCAACTAAACAACCCTCACACATCTGGGTAACATCCGAATAATCCCCATGAGCTGCAAAGACCCGCACGCTATCCATAGTGATAGTCTGTAACCCAAGACGCCTGACTACAGCACGCGATATCAAAGAAATCGTGGAACCAGTGTCCACCATCACAAGAATAGGAGTACCTCCAATATGGGCTGTGACCTCGAATGCTGAATGCTGAAGAGTCGGTGCCGCAGCTACCTCAGCTGTCAATGCATGAACCCGAGCCTACTGTGGCCGGTTCGGCCGCTGTGTCATGGGCCGTGGAGGCTGTCTAATCTGCGATACCAGAGGTCTAAAAGAAGGGTACGCAGGAGCTAACCGTAGAGGCGGTGCTGATATCGCCTGTGAACGAGCACAGTCAATCTTCTGCGGTGGCGAGAACCCGCTGTCCTGCATCCGAGAGAAACAACTCTGCGCTAAGTGGCCTGTCCTCCCACAGTATGTACATGTCAAATCAGGGTGCCGAAACGGTGGTACAGGCGCGGTAGTCCTAGTAGGAGGATCAATGCGAGGCCTCTTGCCCGCGAAGGGCCTGTCCTGCATGTCTGGTCGCGGCCTAGAAGCAACAGGGCCACGAGATCGCGCAAGTCGATCCACATCTTGCTCTACCCGCATGGACATGTGAATCAACTCTGCATATGAAGGAATGGTCACACAGTACATCTTTGACGGAATGTCAGGTCGCAAACCCTCCAAAAAGTGCCGTATGCGCATTTGCTCATCAGCCAAAATCGTCGGGACGTATCTGTCCAACTCCGTGAACCGATGCTCATACTCTGTAACTGTCATGGCTGCCTGTCTGAGGCGGAGAAACTCATTCTCCTTGTCGTGCCTGTAAGTCTGGGGATAATACTTCTCATGGAAGCGGAACTCAAACGCTGCCCACGTCCATACAAAGTCGGCGGCAACGGTCCGCAGTACGCTATACCACCATAGGCTGGCCTCTCGCTCAAATAGAAATGTAGCCAGCTCTACCTGCTCGGCCTCTGTGCAATGAAGCATCCGTAAAATCTTCGACACACAGTCGAGCCAGTACTCAGTCACCTCGGGTCTGTGAGAACCCGTGAAAGTGGGACACCGTAAGCGCTGAAATCCCTCTAATAGGCCCCGTGTATCGGCGGGATTCCCCGCAGGGTAAGCAGGCGGCGCAGGATGAGTCATGCCCTCATCCTGGGCGTATGTATAAGCATCCTCAGCTGGATGCGTAGGTGGTGCAGGTGGAGCCACACCCCCACCTTGTGCTAATGTCCCTACGATGGTAGTCAGAAGCTGCTGCTGCTGCTGCATCATAGCCAACATTTGCTCAAATCTGTCAGGAGGTGGAGTAGGCTGTGGAAGATGCTGTGTTGAAGTAGATGCACGATATGGCTCTCTGACTGACGGTGTAAATGGTGGTGGTCCAACTGTAGGACCAGCAGCAGGTTGAGATGCACGAACTGTCTCAGGAATCGGGCCCACAGCAGGGTCTGCATGGGTGCCAGACTGCGAAGGAGTCTAATCCATATGCTCAGTCAGTGCAAGACGAGCCGTGCTCCGCGTAGCCTTAGGCGGCATTCCCTATATTCAAAATAGGGCGCAACCTTGTCAGTCTCAATTGCACAAATACACCGCAATCATTCACACAAGGAGTCAAAGGCATTCCATGCATTCCATTTAATCAAAATTGTCACAATACAAGGGATATATCCTTACAATCATCATGACAAGAAATACATGGGAACTAAGACAGTTAAAATTGTAATAGCAACATAAGCAAAGCACTAGCCCTAATAGGCTTACACACATAAAGCAGGAAATAACTAACTACTGACAACTACATCAAGGTCGCATCACTAGTCTGAGTCTGGGGACGGAGGAGGAGTACCCTTATCCTGTAAGTAACACAGGATCGCCTTCAAGGTGCGAGTCACCTTGCCTAATTTCTTCTTTGTAACGGCCTTGGCATCCGCGACTTCTGCGCGAAGTTCTTGAATTTTCCTTCGCAAAGCGGTCTGACTCTCCTCCATCCGAGCAATGCGATCGTCGATAGTAGCCTGCGCAGAAGGAGGGCTCTCATCTGTATCCTGAGCCTCCTCTTCTGCCTCTTCCTAAGCTTCTTCCTGAACCTCTGCTCCAGGTTCTTCTTCGCTTTGATCTTCCTCATCATCAAAGTCATCCTCGCTGTCCTCCTCGAGCTGATTTTCACGGTACTGCGACCCAATCTTCATCTTGACCATAGTCGACTCATCAATGGTATGAATCGATACTGGCAATTTCAGCCCAAGTCTGTAGGCAAACTCAAGCGCAATCTTACAAATCAGTCGGCCAAAAGGAAGCTATTCGGATGTTCTTCTTGACTTGGCTATGAGGATTATCTGTCGTAAAATGAAAGTGGCCATACATACGTTCTCTCCCTGGGCCACCAGATACAGGAAATCAACCATAAGGCGTGTATATTCAATGCGATTCGTCGACCTGGGATAAACATTGAACGTGCAGATATGGTGCAGCAGGCGCAAATCATCAGACATGTACGTCGCCTTAAGGCTATTATTAGGCTGCCATGGAACCAACTTACCGCACAGAAACCTGGTGCGGCGATCTCGTTCACGCCTACTCCTCAGATTCTTCTCACTAGGATGAACATCACCAAGAGGCACGTTCAGAAGTCACGCAATCAGTCGCACATCAATCGTAGCCATCCGATCTCTACCAAAAGGGATTTTAAACTACAATGAGTCTAAGGTAGGATTCTGGATACTAGCGTAGAAGGCACGAACGGTGCTCACATTAGCACGAGCGCGAGCTTCAAAGATCGGACCCCAATGCGCAGCTTCAATGCGCTCGAACAATAAAAATTCACCAAACAGTCGCCCTTCCACGTCTGCCTCAAATAACACTTTGCGATCAGTGTATTGGCCATGGGGCATCTCTGATAGAATTACTCTCCCAAGGTGAGCATGGGGATCCAAATCTCACTTTGTACGACACTCTAGGGCTACAGCTGGACCTGCGGCGGCGCTTGAACTTGCGGCACCACCCCGCGGTCTTCTCGATTGAGCAGGGCGGCTTGGCCCAGCCTCGTCTGTTGCAGTTTTCCTTTTACCCATCAAAGATATGATGGATGAGAGTGATAAAAGGCCTAAAATGGATTCCACGAAAGCCATGGAAAATGGTGAAAATGCGGTGAAGTGGCTATCCAATCTGGAAAAAGGAAATCTAGGCATCGTAGAGGGATGCTTCAAGCTTCCCAAAGATGTATTTTCAAGGAGAAATGGAAATGAAAAAGTGGAATGGAGCACCTCACGATTTCAGCTCGATTTGGGGGTTTTTGGAGCTCCAAATGATGAAATCTTCAAGAGGGAGGGCTGCCAACTTCAAAGGATAGATGGAGGGTGGTCGTTTTTGGCCAAGGAGGGATTTAGAGGCGATTTGGGACCACGAAATTTGGGGATGGTTGCTGAAAAATGAAAATGGGGCTGTGGGGAGGGCTGTTTGTGAAGGAGATGTGTGATTTGGGGGTTTTCGTTGGACGAGACCTATGTGGAGAGGGTGCACATGACATTTAAGGGCGTGCGCCCAAAATTCATATCCATATGGCCCACCTGTACGGCGATGCATCACCGGATCGGTCCCCCATGGTCCAAGGGCCCCAGATCTATATGGTTCGACCCCTGGTTCATGGTATTTTGGCCTATGTGAGCCCAAACATGTGTTCGGGGATTTTCAGGACCACTCCACAATTATGAATACCAAACCCTATGATGTAGCATATTAATTTGGGGTAGAAGGAGCTAGTACATCCATCTATATCCTTAGTTGCTAAAGAAAGTGAAGTTAGAATGGCCTTATGGCCATTTATCATGAAATTTTACTATTCACTGTAAAATTTTGTGAAAGTATTATTTTGTATTATTTTCACATTATTTTTGATGCCTAACATGATTTGGATAAGAAAGAAATAAATATTTGAGTGGTGAGAGGAAGAATTTTGAAGATTTTTGGCGAAACGGGGTTTTCAAGCCCTGACGATTGATTGCAGGAGTCGTGGTCATCCCACGGCCCAAGAATTTACTTTTACGGGTTTAAAATCGTTCATAGGACGTCTCAACCTGACTTCCTACGGCTTAGAAGCTATTCGGGTTGCTTTACGCGACCCGAGATGCGTTACAGACTCGATCGTGCGATCGATTCGAATAGACATCGCCTATCGGCGAATCTGCGATCCTAGAAGTGTTTCTAGACCCTTCTCGCACCCACCAAAGTCAAAGGAAGTGACAGCGTACGTCGCGAGACCGTAACCCAAGCCTAGTACACTTTTATTCATGCTCTAATACCAACTTGTAACACCCTGAAAATCGGGGGTCGTGTATAAACTCAACTCCCGAGTTCCAGACCGTCACTTATGCAACAAAAATGATTATGATTCAATGTTGTCTGATTTAAATCATTCACATGAGTAAAAGTACACCAAAACTGCAATTCATACTTCAGATCCAGTGATAAAAGCAAGCGGAAGACTAAACAATATATATATCACTGTATGGTAAAATAAAGTAAATCTCATCTGTCTCTAAAGTATGAATACGTCTCTGAGTCTCATATACATATACATGAACAACAATAAATGTCCAAAATAGTCCCACTGAAGTCCCCTCGATCCAGGTCACCTACGCAAAGCCATCGTGATACTGCATGTACGAGAACTCGTCCTGGTCCTCGTCGAAGTCTGGCTCTGCCTCCTGGATCTCAGCCACACTTGCATCTACAACAGGGTCTGGTGGGTGTTGCAAACACCATCCCGTAACGTGGGAGTGAGTGATCAACTCAGTGGAATCATAGAGCAAAGATTAGCATGTTCACAATTCAATCATGCGATAATAGTAAAGCAGTAAATCAGACAATCCTAATACTGTTGTTAATGCAAGATGACATGATGTGATGTATGCCCTCACCGACGATCTCCCTCATACGGCAACATCTTACGACCGCGGCATGCCACACTCCATAGAGTGCTCCACATCTTCCAGGCACATGCAATGGTATGGTGATATGATTTCTAAGATGTTATTAGTCCATTCAAACAGCAGGATTGGGAAACTAAGGTACTTCCCTTGTATCAATCCCAACATAGATCCTGTCTAGGGTCGTCACTCCTAGTAATCTCATACGATGTATATTTCGTAGGTCACTGCAAGGGCTGTCAGGGCTGTTGCTCGCACTCGTTGCACCGCTCCCCCATCACCTTATCAATACAGGCCTACTGTACTCTACTGCAACGGAAGGGTCGTCACCTCCTGTGGACCAGAATACGCTCGCGGTCACTACAAAGGACTCGTCGCCTGATCAGTGTAGGCCGACAGCTAGAATATAGTGTCTCATACCACCATAATCTGCTCACGAGTCTAGGTGCTCACTGGTCACTACGGAAAGGTTTGTGGCCCCAGCGTAGGCCGACAGCTCGACCACGGTGTCCCATACTACCATGCCCGGCTCATGAGTCTTCGTGGATCAAGGTACCATGGTTAACAGGGTTTACAATGGTAAGTTCAGTACCCTAGGTTCAAGCAGTTATGACTCATACAAGGTGAACATACATCGGCCAGTCGGGTTACTTGACGGGCTGGACTAGCGCGATCGCATCTCAAGTCGAACGACATGAAGTGCGTAAAACACTTGGTGTGGCCTAACCACTGCCGCCAACTCTAAACACGAATCGCGTTCATCGACGCGTCGTTCGTGGCTATGACCAGTCAGCCACGAATTCGCTCGGTTACCGACTGCCTGGACTAAGTCTAGTCCCAAACACTTATGGAATCACATCAGCAATTTATGTAAGAGTATTGGAATTGAAATACAATCATGTGAGCATGTTAACACATGTTATAACATTCAACTTAAGCAAATCTTCAAGCACATATATTCCATGCATGTAATGAAATCATGCATATAGTCAACATGTAGGAAATCATTTAGGTCAGCATATTAATTGAGAAATCAATCTCAAACTATCTCATAACATCATTTAATTCAATACATACTAATACAAACATTTATACAAACACATACACTACACACTTAAGTCTACATATAGTATGTCGACCCAAAGTGCGCAATTAGGCGAATCTCTTCGCCTAACTAATTATGCACGCATTCCTAACTTCCTAATGCGACAACAAACCATGTCAATCACGTCAGCAAAATATGAGTATAAACCGTACTTCTTACAAATGACTAAAATGCCCTAAATCTCATATTCTTCGTTACTTTACGAAACAGGAAACGGAGAGCATGTTGTACATGTCAAACGGCGATGCCGTCGATAATCTACTATTAAATGACATTGAAAGCGTTGTAAACCGTCAATCAAAGCGTCTAAAATCCTCACCTTATGTCTTACGGATGCGTGATTTTGAACGGAGCGTGTACGCTTCGTCTACGGCAGTAGGAGAACCTATTTAACAAGTTACGTTAGCTATCACGCTATGAATCTAAGTAAACCCTAAATCAGCAAGTTCTAGGGTTGTTTTATACCTGATAAAGTGGATAAATCACCGGCCACATGATTGGGAAGAGTTGCTGTAGCACGTGGAAGTAGCGGCACGAAGGTGGGAAAAATCCTCCCACTTCCTCTCTCAAACTCTCTCCTTTTCTCTCTCCCAAATTTAGGTTTTTGCAATTTTCGGATGGGAGAGAGGAATGAGGGTTTCAACCCCTTTTATAAGCTTAAAAATGCCGGAAACAGGCTCCGGAACGAAGTTTACTTATTGCATATCCATTTCGGGGCTTTTTCAGTCCAAAAGATGCTTTCTGGTGGTCCCCTGGTCGAATGCGATCGGACTTAAGCTCATGCGTACCAGATATAGCACGTATTAAGTTTTCAGTCTGGCAGGATTCGCAGATCGCACGTGGCGGACCAGTTTCAGTTCAGCGGTCACCGCACGTAGATCAGGGCTGAAAGTCTCATTATATAAAATAAAATTTTTTCCTGATCCGAGGGTGTAATCTGGATGAATTCTGACGGTCAGAACGCTTAATACTGACGCATCAAGTCATGTGCCAGATTTAAATTTAAAATTCCAATTCTGTCCCTATTCGCACTCTCTTCAGTTCGGGCTCAATGAAATAGCCTGTGATTGTCGGTTGGACTTGATTTTTGAAATGAGCGTCAAGTCCAACAAGGCGGTTCTAACGGTCTAAGATAGGAAGTATCGGACTTTCGTCGTGCGGTCTAGATCCAATACAAAAGTTCAAAGCGGTCTAGAGACCAAACCTGCTTAAGTTTAATCCGAGGTTATAGAGTATTATAGAGTCGTTTGTTCTACTCGATTTGGGTCTTGTAGAACGTATTTAAAGTGATCAGGGACTATTTCCCAGCTACTCTAGCATTGCGCTAGCTAACTTACCCTTTATTTCCATAGAAATTAATTCTACGCGATTTCGGGTTGAGTTGGTACTCGGGCCCAAGTATGGATTTTTCACGGGCGTTACATCACAATACATAATGCAAGATGCATGAGTCATACAATCTAGTCATGCATCAATCCTACTCATACCATGAGCTCATGTGAGACAATCTCCACTTATCAGGGGGTCTCATAATAACTTGCCCAATGACATATGCAATGGTCAACCACATCTCATAATAAACATGCAAATGATGCGTATGGGCATGTATCATGATGCTATGCTATCAAACACTCAAATCAATATCAATATCTGGCCTTAAATATTCATAATCAGTATCAATAATCGGCCTCAAATACTCATAATCGGTATCAATAACAGGCGTCAATAATCATCCTCAATAATCGGCCTCGATAGCTGGCCTCGACAACCAGCCTCGATAATTGACCTCGACAATTATCCTCGACAATTGGCCTCGATGATTGGCCTCTACAATCAGCCTTGACAAACAGAATCAGAATCTGCGAATGCAGGGCTAATAGATGGGCGACCGATGATGAGTCAAGTAATATTAGTGGGGCCTAATAATTTGGGTTAACCCACTAGAGAATGATGAGAATGGGCCTAACCAGGCCTGAGGAAAGGTCACAATATGGACATTTAACCATCACTGCCCATCAATGTGGACATTCAACCGACATTACTCCCAAGGAGTGGCCCACATAGGGCCAAACGTACAGTGGGCCCATGGTCTCACATAAGGGCCTAATGTACATCATCATGGGCCTCACTTAAGGGCCTAATATACATCATCATGGGCCTTACTCAAGGGCCTAATATACATCATAATGGGCTTCATCTGGCTCTAAATACATCACAATGGGCCTTAACCCATGGGCTCCAAATACATCATAATGGGCCTTAACCAATGGGCTCCAAATACATCATAATGGGCCTCGTGTACATCAAATCAGGCCTCATCATGTGTGCTTCAAATATAAAATAGGCGGGCCTCGCACATGGGCCAAAAATACATCATGATGATCATGGATGGGCCGCACTAATGGGCCGCACCGTAAATGACGGCGGATCGAAAGATCATCTGGACCATACCACAAATAGCAATGGAGATAATGATTTCCACTGCTAAACAAATCAATGGGTCAGGGCCCACCATCGCGTTTATTTTCTATCCAACCTGTTCATATGGTCACAAAGACCTAAACTAATAGGAAAAATAAATTTCATATAGATCTAAAACTCCCATGACCCAAAAAGGGTTTCAATGGTGGACGTTCAATCTCCACTGATTTCTGTAGTGTGGTCCACCTGATAGATCTGCCTCATTTTTAGTCTCGAGCCTTAAGGCGATCTCACCATCTGAATGGACAGTTTGGATATAACACATGCATCAGCGGGACCCACAGAACTTGTTAACGACATCACAGGAGTGGGCCCCTCCGAACTTGCTGACGTCAATACAGTAATATTGCTGGTGTGAGGTACTTCAGCTAATCTGCTCCCACCGTCCATGGATTGGACTGTGAGGATACAATACATCCATCAATGTGAGGTCCAGATAAATGGATGGTGAGATATAACACATACCTTGTAATCAGTCCACAGATGGACGGTTAGATAAAACCCATACCTCATGGTGGGGTACCCGTGTGCCCCACCAACAAAATTGATGGATAGCTCGAGGATCACATACACCAAATGGGGCCCACAAAACTTGTAGGTGCCAATACAACAGCTAAATGGCTAGCTGCTGGCCAGCGTACACTAGTCAGTTAGTTTCCATTCAATAGGTGGGTCCTATGTGGGGCCCACCACAACGTTTATTTTTCATCACATCAGTTGATAAGGTCACATGGACCTAAATAAAGGGAAAAAATTTTTTCATATATATCTAAAACTTATGTGACCCAAAAAAATTTTCAATGGCAGGCTTTCAATCACGTTGTTCCCTGTGATGTGGGCCACCTGAGTTCCAGGTATAACTGATTTTTGGGGTGGCCCACATCAAGAAGGGGGCCCTAAAAATGTACGGTGTGGATGATTCACACACATCACGGTGGGACCTGTAGTGGGGCACATGGACCCAAGGTCCAAGCAACAGACACTGTTTGCTGCAGTGTCCTCTAGACGCTGACAGCAACAACGTCCCTGTTTGCTGTTTTTTTTTTTTTTGAATACTCATTTTCAGCAGTTTTTCGTAGGTAGGGCCCACATCCAGAAAATCCACTCCAGTTATTACATTTCATAGCTCAAGACTGATAAAACAAGCCCAATAGTCAGTATGTTTTGGCTTAAGGTGGGTTTTAGTCGATTTTAAAGGTAAAAATTAATATTTTCTATTCTATAGCCTGCTAAAAAAATTAGATTGGGTTCATTTTTCAGCTCAACGTCTAAAATGAAATGGGGAATGAAATGGGTGGTGTGGATTGGACCCATACATCAAGGTGGCGCCTGCATGAGCAGCCCACCTAAAGGCCTATATATATGTATTATATTTATTATTATTTTTTTTATTGCTATTGTGAGTATAACTCACTGCCTGTTCACCCTCACAAAACACGTCCAACATCCCTAGACGCTGGACGAATGACATGAATACATAAATCAAGGTGGGTCCCACATAGACATGGCCCTCTTGATTTAGATCAATATGATAATTGTATTTTTCCTTCCATCCAGGCCCTCTAACGGGCTGGACAGTGTAGATCCAACACATCTATCAGGTGGGTCCCATGAAGATGGATGGCGTGGATAGGTTACATACTTTATGGTGGGGGTTTATCCGAGTAGGCCACACGGCCACATCATCACAAGGAAACAAGGAAAGAGAGAGAAAGAAAGAAAGATGAGAGAGATGGCGATGGAGGGGCCCCGCCACTATGGGCCCCACATGATTACAACTCATACATCAGAATGTGTCCCACTTACAAGTGGGCCCTAAAATGCAAATCGATGGTAGATCACCTACCTGTTGGCCTCCTTCTTGCTCCCTTAGGCTCGTATGCTCCTTACCTTCGACTTTGATGGAGGTTGATGGTGATTGGAAGGTTCAGATGAGAGATGAGAAGGTGAGAAAGTGGGCCACACTTGTTGTTTTGGAAGGGAACTTAGAAAGGCTTGGACGTGTGGTATTTTGGGTTTCTTGGGAGTGAAGAGAGGGAATGAGAGAGAGAGAGAAGTGATGGGTGAAAAGGGTTGGAATGAGGTGTGATGGGTGATGGGTGGAGAGAGAGAGAGAGAGTTGGCTTTAGGAATGGGAAGGGATGGGTTGTTGTACTTGGGGTATGGAGTGTACTTGACTTGTACTTAACATTGATTGATTGATTGATTGATTGATGGGACATGTTGTAGAGATTCTCTCAGAATTCACACTGCGCGGCATTTTCCTCGAACTGAACGCGGGCTTACTTCTCCTGGCCTGTGTATTGTATCGACACGTGAGACGCAACGTCAGAACCTCGGCGATGACGCAGTCACACTTGTATAAGTCTCGGGTTGAGCCAACTCAGATCGACAGGATGCAACTCAGGGTCGAGCATAAACACCAAATACAGATCGCGAGTTGCAGGAATTCGACTTGGAGGATCGTGGAAGCCTACAGAATAGTATGGTTTAGGATACGGGTCTTACACACTCAGTCCCATAATGTCAACGACCACTACACTTAAAGAAATTATTGGTTGACCTCCCTTGCATTACTGTAATAGACTTTCCCTTGGTATCACTATTTCAGGGAAGAGGATTAGAAGCAGATTGGGCAGAGTTCTAATTGATTTTGTAATCCCGAGGTAAGTTAGTGCTGGGCATGAATGGTTGTAGGCGTGGAGTGGAGTCACTAGTAGTGGAACGAGTGGATGCATAACCCTCACCCTGAAGGTTACCGTGCTTTATCATCAACTTTTATTCCTACACTTTTTGGGCCATTTGATACGCTTCCTCTACGCTGTTGAGCCGAACAATTACCAACTCTCTTTGAATCTTGAACCGTAGCCCATTACAATAATGCACCACTAGTTGTCTTCCCATTTTTTTAAGCGGCATTGAATGACTAAGTCATAATAACGCTGCATATACTCCTCCCCAGTTAAATTATCTTGACGAACGTGAGGAGCTCTTGAAAAGAGGTCGTCTTGTAATTTAGTGGAAGAAACCTTCACTCCATTCTTACTTTCATTTCCTTCCAATTGCTTATGGTTGAAAGGCCACTGTAACGCCTTGGAAAAATCCATACTGAGACTCGAGTACTAACTCGACCAGAAATCGCATAGGATTAATTCCTTTAGAAATTAAGCATTAGTTAGCTAGCGCTACGCTAGAGTAGCTGTGAAATAGTCCCTGAACACTTTAAATACGTTCTGCAAGACTCAAAACTTGTAGAATCAATGACGCTATAATATCCTGAAGCCTTGGATCAAACTTTAAACCCGTTTGCTCTCAGGAACTCTCTGAAACTTTGTATTGGATCTAGACCGTGCGTCGAAAGTCCGATACCTACAATCTGAGACCGTTATAACCGCTTAACTGGACTTGACAATCATTTCAAAAATCAAGCCCAACTAACATTAAGAGGTTATTTCATTGAGCCTGGAGTGAAGAGAGTGAGAAAAGGGTTGGATTTAGAAATTTAAATCCAAATCTGGCACGTGACTTGGCACGTTATTATTAAGCATTCTGAACGTCAGAATTCAGCCAAATTTTACCCTCGGATCAGGAAAAATTTCTCTTTCATATTATGAGAATTGGAGACCTGATTTAGGTACGATGACCACTGAATTGAAACTGGACCGCCACGTGCGATCTATGAACTCTACCGGACTGAAAACTGGGTGTGAGCAACATCCAGTGACCAGGAGCTTAAGTCCGATCGCGTTCGACCAGGGGACCTCCCGAAACACTCTTTTGGATCGGAATAGCCCCGTTTTGGTTATAACTTAAGTGTACCTTGTTCTCAAGCCTAATTTGGGAAGGTTTTGGCCTATATAAGGGCTTTAAACCCTCACATATCTCACCCATCCGAATTTGCTAGAAACCCTAGCTAGAGAGAGAGAAAGTGAGAGATTGTGAGTGAGTGTGGGAAAGATCTTCCTGCCACTTGTACTAGTTCTTGTACGTGCTAAAGAAAGGCGTTCAAATCAATTTTTCGGTGATTCCAACACACTTCTAGGTAAGGAAAACCCTAACCACTTGCTGATTTGGGGATTTCTTTGATTCAAATAGCAAAGTAGCTTACTTGTGCATTAGGTCGTATTGACGCTGTTGACAAAGCGTATTCATTCCGTTCGAAACGATACACATCTAAAGCGAAAGGTGAGGATTTTAGACGCTTTGATTGACTGATTTCAAAGCTTTCAATGTCGTTTAATAGTAGATTATCGACGACAATGCCATTTGACATGTACAACATGCTGTCCGTTTTCTGTTTCGTAAACGTATGGAAAATATGAGATTTAGGGCATTTTAGTCATTCGTAGGAAATACTGTTTACATCCATATTTGGCTGAAATGTTTGCCATGACTTTTTGTCATGTTAAGATATTAAGAATGCGTGCATGATCGGTTTGGCAAAGAGATTCGCCCTAATATGCACTTTGGGTCAACATACGCTATGTAGACTAAAGTGTGTAGACTAAGTGTTTGTATAAATGTTTGTACTAGTATGTATTGAGTAAATGGAGTTGTGAATGAGTGTTGAGATTGAATTCTCAAGTAATATGCTGATGTAAATGATTTCCATCATGTTGCTATTTGTATTGATTTCATTATATATATGAAATGCATGTGTTGGATGATTTGCTTAAGTTGTATGTTATAACATGTTTCAACATTCTTATATTGTTGTATTTTATTTCCATTACTCTCATATGATTATTGATGTTGACTTACAAATGTTTGGGGCTATACTTAGTCTAGGAAGTCGATAACAGAGTAAATTCGTGGTTGGCTTATATTTACCACGAAGGACGCGTCGATGAACGCGAGTTGTGTTTTGAGTTGGCGGCAGTGGTTAGGCCACACGAAGTGTTTCACGTACTTCATGTCGTTCGACTTGAGATGCGCTCGTACTATTCGAACCCGTCAAGTAACCCGACTGGCCATTGTATGTTCACCATGTATGAGTCATAACTTCTTGAACGTAGGGTACTGAACTTACCATTGGAAACCCTGTTAACCATGGTACTTTGATCCATAAAGACTCATGAGCTGGGCATGGTGGTATGGGACACCGTGGTCGAGCTGTCGGCCTACACTAGGGTCACAAACCTCCCCGTAGTGACCAGTGAGCACCTATGACTCGTGAGCCGATTGTGGTGGTATGGGACACTACATTCGAGCTGTCAGCCTACACTGATCAGGTGACGATCCCTTTGTAGTGACCGCGAGTATATTCTGAGTCTGCGGGAGGCGACGAACCTTCCGTAGTGACAAGAGTACATTAGGCATGTATTGATAAGGTGATGGGGGAGCGGTGCAACGAGTGTAAGCAACAGCCCTAGCAGCCCTTGCAGCGACCTACAAACTATAACATCGTATGTGATTTCTAGGAGTGACAACCCTAAACAGGATCTGTGTTGGGATTGATATAAGCAAAGTACCTTAGATTCCCAATCCTGCTGTATGAAAAGGACTAATAATAACCCAGTAATCATTATTCATATCGCATTGCATGTGCCTGGAAGATGTGGAGCACTGCGGGAAGAAAACATGCCGTGGGCGTGATATGGTGCCGTATGAGGGAGTATGTCGGTGAGGGCATCCATCATGTCATTTCATGCATACATTCATAACAGTATCTAGGAATGTTTGATTTATTATTTTACCATTATCGCGTGATTGATTTGAGAACATGCTAATCTTTGCTCTATTATCCCACTGAGTTGATCACTCACTCCCACGTTACGGGATGGTGTTTGCAACACCCACTAGACCCTGTCTTAGTTGCAGGTGATGCGGCGATTCAGGATGCAGAGCCAGACTACGACGAGGACCAGGACGAGTTCTCGTATATGCAGTTTGCTGACGGCTTTGCATAGGTGGCCTGGATTGGCGGGACTTCATAGTTGGACCTTATGACAATTTGATTTTTATTTTAATACATGTATATGAGACTCAGAGATGTATTCATACTTTGGAGACAGTTTGAGATTATTTTATTTTTATACGGTGATATATATATCTTTCAGTCTTTCGCTTGCGTTTTATCACTGGATCTGGAGTATAAATTACAGTTTTGGTATAATCTTACTCATGTGAATGCTCTAACTCAGTTAAAATTGAATCATAATCATATTTGTTGCACAAGTAATGGTCTGGAACTCGGGAGTCGGGTTTATACTCGACCCCCGATTTTCAGGGCGTTACAGCCACACCGTTGTAGATCTTCTTTGATGGTGTACCACCAATCTCGAGCTACGCCTTTAATTTTTAAGGTAACGAAATGCAACTTGACAACTTTCATTTCGTACCAATGAAAATATTGCTCCATCAACTTTAGCTAGTCATTGAACACTTTGGGATCCAAATTACTTGTAACACCCCGAATTTTGGCCAACCCGGTATTAGACGTCCTTAGGCAATAGGTTAACTAAAACACCTGGGAAATCGCTCAGAACCCAATTCCATAGCCAAAGGAATCACTTAGGATTAATTCCTTTAGAAACTAAGCATAAGTTAGCTAGCGCAACGCTAGAGTAGCTGGGAAATAGTCCCTGATCACTTTAAATACATTCTACAAGACCCAAATCGAGTAGAACCAATGACTCTATAATACTCTAAAATCTCGGATCAAACTCTAAACCGGTTTGTTCTCTGGACCACTTTAAAACTTTGTATTGGATCTAGACCGCGCGTCGAAAGTCCGATACCTACTATCTTAGACTGTTAGGACCGCCCAGTTGGACTTGACAATCATTTCGAAAATCAAGTCCAACCGATAATCACAAGCTATTTCATTGAGCCCGGATTGAAGAGAGTGCGAATAGGGACAGATTTTAAATTTGAAATTCAAATCTGGCACACGACTTGATGCGTCAGTATTAAGCATTCTGACTATCAAAATTCAGCCAAATTACACCCTCGGGTCAGGAAAAATTTATATTCCATATCATGAGACTTGCGGGCCTGATCTACGTGTGGTGACCGCTGAACTGAAACTGGACCGCTACTTGCGATCTACGAACCCTGCTGGACTGAAAATGGGATGTGAGCTACACTGACAAGTGTGAACTTAAGTCCGACCGTATTTGGCCAGGGGACCTCCAGAAATGCTCTTTTGGACCGAAACAGCCCCGATTTGGATAAACCTCAAGTGAACTTTGTTCCTGAGCCTATTTCGGGCATTTTTGGGCTTATAAAAGGGGTTGAAACCCTCACTCCTCTCTCCCATCCGAATTTGAGAAAAACCCTAGATTGGGAGAGAGAAAAGGTGAGAGTTTGTGAGAGAGAGTGGGAGAGAATTCTTCGCCGCTTGTGCTAACTGTTGCAAGTTCTTAAGCAACATACTTCGATCACCTGGCCGGTGATTTCTCCGCATTTTCAGGTAAGGAAATACCCTAGAAGTTGCTGATTTAGTGTTCCCTTGGTTTCATAGCGAAGTAGCTGATAGAACTTGTGTATTAGGTTCTCTAATCGCCGTAGACGAAGCGTATACGCTCCGTTCGAAACGATACATATATAAAGTGAAAGGTGCAGATTTTAGATGCTTTGATTGACTGTTTCCAACACTTTCAATGTCGTTTAATAGTATATTATCGACGGCATCACCGTTTGACACGTACAACATGCTGTCCATTTCCTGTTTCGTAAACTGACAGAGAATATGAGATTTAGGGCATTTTAGTCATTTGTAGGACGTACTGTTTTCATTCATATTTTGCTGATGTGATTGACATGGTTTATTGTCGCATTAGAATGTTAGGAATGAGTGCATAATTAGTTTGGCGAAGAGATTCTCCTAAATGTGCACTTCAAGTCGACATACTATATGTAGACTTAAGTGTGTAGTGTAAGTGTTTGTATAAATGCTTATATTAGTATGTATTGAATTAAATGGTGTTATGAATTAATTTGAGATTGATTTCTCAATTAATATGCTGACGTAAATGATTTACTACATGTTAGCTATATGCATGATTTCATTATATGTATGAAATGCATATGCTTGATGATTCACTTAAGTTGTATGTTATAACATGTGCTTGATGATTTCATTATGATTTAGTTTGAGATTGAATTCTCAACTAATATGCGGATGGAAATGATTTCCTATATGTTGGCGATATGCATAATTTCATTATATGTATGAAAGGCATGTGTCAGATGACTTACTTAAGTTGTACGATATAACATGTGTTAACATGCTCACATGATTGTATTTCATTTCTAATACTTTCACATGATTTGCTGATGTGATTCCATAATTGTTTGGGACTATACTTAATCCAGACAGTCAGTAATCGAGCGAATTCGTGGTTGGCTTATCTCGGCCACGAAGGACGCGTCGATGAACGCGAGTCGTGTTTGGAGTTGGCGGCAGTGGTTAGGCCACACGAAGTGTTTTACGCACTTCATGTCGTTCAACTTGAGATGCGATCGTGCTAGTCGAGCCCGTCAAGTAACCCGACTGGCCATTGTATGTTCACCCTGCATGAGTCATAACTGCTTGAACCTAGGGTACTGAACTTACCATTGTAAACCCTATTAACCATGGTACCTCGATCCACGAAGACTCATGAGCCGGGCATGGTGGTATGGGACACCGTGGTTGAGCTGTCGGCCTACGCTAGGGCCAGAAACCTCCCCGTAGTGACCAGTGAGTACCTAGTCTCGTGAGCAGATTATGGTGGTATGGGACACTATATTCTTGCTGTCGGCCTACACTGATCAGGCGACGAGTCCTTTGTAGTGACCAACGTATTCTGAGTCTACGGAAGGCGACGACCCTTCAGTAGCAGTGAGAGTACAGTAGGCCTGTATTGATAAGGTGATGGGGGAGCGGTGCAACGAGTGCAAGCAACACCCCTGACAGCCCTTGCAGCGACCTACAAAATATACATCGTATGAGATTACTAGGAGTAACGACCCTAAACAGGATCTGTGTTGGGATTGATACAAGGGAAGTACCTTAGTTTCTCAATCCTGCTATTTGAATGGACTAATAACAACTCGGAAATCATATCACCATAACATTGCATGTGCTTGGAAGATGTGGAGCACTTGAGGGTCAATTGCATGCCACGGTCGTAAGATGGTGCCGTATGAGGGAGATCGTCGGTGAGGGCATACATCACGTCATGTCATATTGCATTAACAACAGTATCAGGATTGTCTGATTTACTGCTTTACTATTATCGCATGATTGATTTGAGAACATGTTAATCTTTGCTTTCTTATCCCACTGAGTTGATCACTCACTCCCACGTTACGGGATGGTGTTTCCGGACACCCACCAGTCCCTATTGTGATTGTAGATGATGGTGCGGCCTGCGAGGCAGAGCTGGACTTGATGATGAGGAGGATTCCTCCTTTATGCGTGTTCTGATTGACGGAATTACAGGGAGGTTGATTAGATGCCTTGACACTTGTCGTTTTATATTTTTAGAGCACTCATGTATATTCTTTCTTTTTCTTTTGAAGTATACATGTATGTATATAACCTGATAAGATGTTCACACTCTGGAGACATACGACGGTTTATATATGTTATATATACTATCACAGTCTTCCGCTTGCTAATTTAACGGTCTCTAGAGTATGATATGATGTTTTATATTAATCTCACTCATGTTTAATGCGTTAACACAGACAACATTCAATCATACACATTTATGTTGCATAAATAACATTTTGGAACTCGGGAGTGGAGTTTTTACTCGACCCCCCAATTTTTGGGATGTTACAGATGGTATTAGAGCATGATTTGGTTTAAAACGGGCCTGGGTTATGGTCACGTGATGTACGCTGTCACTTCCTTTGACTTAGATGGGTGCGAGAAGGGTCTAGAAACACGTATAGGATCGCAGATTCGCCAATAGGCGAAGTCTATTGGTATTGATCGCGCGATCGAGTCCGTAACGCATCTTGGGTCGCATGAAGTGACCTGAGTAGCTCTTAGGTTGAAGGTAAGTGGGTTGAGACGTTCTTTGAACAATTCTAAACTCGTAAATGTAAATTCTTGGGCTGTGGGACAACCACAACCCTTGCATTCAATCGTCAGGGCTTAAAAATCCCGTTTCACCGAAAATCTTCAAAATTCTTCCTCTCACCACTCCAATATTCAATTATTTCTTATCCTTTTTATGTTAGGCATCAATCCTAATGTGAAAATGATATAAAATCATACTTAGATAAAATTTTACGGTGAATAGTAAAATTTCATGAAAAATGGCCATAAGGCTATTCTAAATTTGCTTTCTTTAGTAACTAATGGGCTAGATGGATGTACTAGCTCCTTCTACCCCAAAATCATATGCTGTGTGATAGGGAATTATATTTAGGATTGCAGATTGGTCCTGAAAAGTCCTGAATGCATGTTTGGACCTCTATATGGCAATCTACAATGAACCAAAGTAGGAACCATACTTTTTTGGGGTCCCTAGGGTAGGGGGAACTCAGCCCATATGGCCTCCATGGCCAGTTTGTAAGTTCATCGGTGATGTCATCGCCGATTCGACGATGCATCGCCGGTCAAACTCTTCCATTGGGTCTGGCCTTTAGGCTAGAGGAGTTTGGGGGATAGGGTAGCCCCCTG
Source organism: Magnolia kwangsiensis (assembly GCA_037074715.1). Taxonomy (NCBI): domain Eukaryota; kingdom Viridiplantae; phylum Streptophyta; class Magnoliopsida; order Magnoliales; family Magnoliaceae; genus Magnolia; species Magnolia kwangsiensis. The sequence goes on from CM073571.1 coordinate 107,095,388, forward strand.
GTATGCGGGCTGTACCTTAAAACCCCCCAAAAGACGTACCTCCTTCACAAAATGCCCCTCCAAGCTCTCCATTCTTCACATTTTTGCTGCCTTCCCCTCAAATCTCGATGTCAAACCTCTCCCAATATCATTTTCGGTCACAACCGACCCTACTCCATCACTCACAATCGTTGGCACTCCCTTTCCTCTCCACTTTTATCATTTGGAGCTCCCACAATCTTCATAGAAGGCTGGAAATCATGTGGTGCTCCATTTTCCTTTTTCATTCTCTTTTCTCTCTGAAAATACATCCTAAGGGAGCTTGAAGCATCCCTCTACAATGCCTAGATTTCATTCTGTCCATTTGGGCGACCATTTCTCCGCATTTCCTTCGCTTTCCATAGCTATTGTTAAGGCTGTTTCAGCCTTTTCCTCCATTTCCATCGTCCTCTCTCTCATGTCCCTTTTATTTGATCCTCAGACTTGTGGAAACCTGCTTACCCATCCCATTTCTCCACGTTCTTCGCTTGTTTGATTGCCATTTTGATATTTCTATGTTTTGTTGTTGTTAGGTAGAAAATGTGTTTGTGTTAGTGGTTTGGGCTTAATATAGCCAAATTTTGTTGAATGGAGTGCGTGCCGTTCATTTGTTGTAAGGTATTGTCCCTAGATTGGGAGTATTGTAACTCCCGGGGTTCAGCCTACAAATTAATTTTTATCCCAAACCCACCCTCCAACCAAGCATACCACTCCCTATCCCAACATAGGATTAGGAATGCCATTCCATTTAATACAACTTAATGCTACTGGACATATAGGCCCTTGGCGTTTTGGACCTAGAGATAGCACTCCTAGATTTGAAGGATCTGACGATATAGGAAAGCCAATTCTATTTAGATAATCTTGATCCTAAGCGATAGAGCAATTCCCTGTATTAGTAATGGTATGGAACCATTTACCGTATAATCTTAGGCTTTAGATTATAGCTACTGAGTTACAGACTAGCCTACTAGTTACCTTAAGTAGTGTAAAGCCTGTATATGCTAAGGAATTGTAGGTTAGATTTGGTTGAAGTAGAACCTTATTCCTTCGATAAATCCCCTTATGACTTATAGACTTCTGTTGTGGCCCATAGGAAGGAACCATTCACTCTCAGGGAACATTTATAAATCCCTCAGATTGAACTTAGAATGTACTAGCACGCCCCTTAGAATTGCCTTCCCCAAGGGCTTATTGTATTCGGAAACATGGAATCAAGGAACTACATGTAAGCGATGTATTCGCGGTTTGAATTGACTTCTCAATCCTGGTAGTTGCCAATAAATCCAATGCTCTGATCAAGCAGAAGATCGGCATCGTCTAGGATTAAGAACTGATACAGTAAACTTCTGTTCTGGGCAGAAAGTCTATGTATCCGGCTTAGACCCACTACACGACCTTTCTTCCGTGTTGGCTCGACCACATACAACCAAAAGTTATTGCTTTGTCTTTGGGAAATGGCGAGGACTTAAAGCCAGTAGAGAATTCGATATTTTGCCACCAACTCATACCTGCCCCTGAACTCAACCACAATAGAGATTAGGCTTATCTCTATCACCATAGATACCAATACCATAGAACACATCATTAGCAAAGGAAAACCACTATAATGAGAGGTTGTTTCCCAGTTCATGTCAAGGATAGCCCCTAAGTTACATCTCGTTACGATATATGGAGCGATGCATAGATTCTTGAACTTTAAGTAAAACCAAGTTTTAAGGGAGGTAGAACATGTTGAGTCCAATCCAGTTAGGTTAGTCAACGCTACCGTTCGATCAGAGTGGCACAGCGGAAGAGTGGTTGGCCTCTTTCCCACTGGCTCAGGATCGAAACATTTGAGTTAGGATGTACGTACAGCTAGGTCATTAAATAGGATTGATCCTTCCTTAGAAAAAGTACTCCTTACCCTTCGCCAATTTCAGGGATGAAATTATGTTTTAAGGGGGGTAGATTGTAACACCCCGGATTTTGGCCAACCTCAGATTAGACGTCCTTAGGTAATGGGTTAACTAAAACACCTGGGAAATCGCTCAGAACCCAATTCCATAGCCAAAGGAATCACTTAGGATTAATTCCTTTAGAAACTAAGCATAAGTTAGCTAGCGCAACGCTAGAGTAGATGGGAAATAGTCCCTGATCACTAAATACGTTCTACAAGACCTGAATCGAGTAGAACCAATGACTCTATAATACTCTAAAATCTCGGATCAAACTCTAAACCGGTTTGTTCTCTGGACCACTTTGAAACTTTGTATTGGATCTAGGCCACGCATCGAAAGTCCGATACCTACTATCTTAGACCGTTAGGACCGCCCAGCTGGACTTAACAATCATTTCGAAAATCAAGTCCAACTGATAATCACAGGCTATTTCATTGAGCCCGGACTGAAGAGAGTGCGAATAGGGACAGATTTGGAATTTGAAATTCAAATCTGGCACATGACTTGATGTGTCAGTATTAAGCATTCTGACCGTCAGAATTCAGCCAAATTACACCCTCGGGTCAGGAAAAATTTCTATTCCATATCATGAGACTTGCCGGCCTGATCTACGTGCGGTGACCGCTGAACTGAAACTGGACCGCTACTTGCGATCTACGAACCCTGCTGGACTGAAAACTGGATGTGAGCGACATCTGACATGTGTGAACTTAAGTCCAACCGCATTTGGCCAGGGGACCTCCAGAAATGCTCTTTTGGACCGAAACAGCCCCGATTTGGATAAACCTCAAGTGAACTTTGTTCCCGAGCCTATTTCAGGCATTTTTTGGCTTATAAAAGGGGTTGAAACCCTCACTCCTCTCTCTCATCCAAATTTGAAAAAAACCCTAGATTGGGAGAGAGAAAAGGTGAGAGTTTGTGAGAGAGAGTGGGAGAGAATTCTTCGCCGCTTGTGCTACCTGTTGCAAGTGCCTAAGCAACATACTTCGATCACCTGGCCAGTGATTTCTCCGCATTTTCAGGTAAGAAAATACCCTAGAAGTTGCTGATTTAGTGTTCCCTTGGTTTCATAGCGAAGTAGTTAATAGAACTTGTGTATTAGGTTCTCTAATCGCCGTAGACGAAGCGTATACGCTCCGTTCGAAACGATACATATATAAAGTGAAAGGTGCGGATTTTAGATGCTTTGATTGACTGTTTCCAACACTTTCAATGTCGTTTAATAGTAGATTATTGACAACATCACCGTTTGACATGTAAAACATGCTGTCCGTTTCCTATTTCGTAAACCGACGGAGAATATGAGATTTAGGGCATTTTAGTCATTTGTAGGAAGTACTGTTTTCATTCATATTTTGCTGATGTGATTAACATGGTTTATTGTCGCATTAGAATGTTAGGAATGCGTGCATAATTAGTTTGGCGAAGAGATTCGTCTAAATGCGCACTTCGAGTCAACATACTATATGTAGACTTAAGTGTGTAGTGTAAGTGTTTGTATAAATGCTTGTATTAGTATATATTGAATTAAATGGTGTTATGAATTAATTTGAGATTGATTTCTCAATTAATATGCTGACGTAAATGATTTACTACATGTTAGCTATATGCATGATTTCATTATATGTATGAAATGCATATGCTTGATGATTCACTTAAGTTGTATGTTATAACATGTGCTTGATGATTTCATTATGATTTAGTTTGAGATTGAATTCTCAACTAATATGCGGATGGAAATGATTTCCTATATGTTGGCGATATGCATAATTTCATTATATGTATGAAAGGCATGTGTCAGATGACTTACTTAAGTTGTACGATATAACATGTGTTAACATGCTCACATGATTGTATTTCATTTCTAATACTTTCACATGATTTGCTGATGTGATTCCATAATTGTTTGGGACTATACTTAATCCAGACAGTCAGTGATCGAGCGAATTCGTGGTTGGCTTATCTCGGCCACGAAGGACGCGTCGATGAACGCGAGTCGTGTTTGGAGTTGGCGGCAGTGGTTAGGCCACACGAAGTGTTTTACGCACTTCATGTCGTTCAACTTGAGATGCGATCGTGCTAGTCGAGCCCGTCAAGTAACCCGACTGGCCATTGTATGTTCACCCTGCATGAGTCATAACTGCTTGAACCTAGGGTACTGAACTTACCATTGTAAACCCTGTTAACCATGGTACCTCGATCCACGAAGACTCATAAGCTGGGCTTGCTGGTATGGGACACGTGGTCGAGCTGTCGGCCTACGCTGGGGCTACAAACCTCCCCGTAGTGACCAGTGAGCACCTAGTCTCGTGAGCAGATTATGGTGGTATGGGACACTATATTCTTGCTATCAGCCTACACTGATCAGGCGACGAGTCCTTTGTAGTGACCGCGAGCGTATTCTGAGTCTACGGAAGGCGACGACCCTTCAGTAGCAGTGAGAGTACAGTAGGCCTGTATTGATAAGGTGATGGGGGAGCGGTGCAACGAGTGCAAGCAACAGCCCTGACAGCCCTTGCAGCGACCTACAAAATATACATCGTATGAGATTACTAGGAGTGACGACCCTAAACAGGATCTGTGTTGGGATTGATACAAGGGAAGTACCTTAGTTTCCCAATCCTGCTGTTTGAATGGACTAATAACAACTCAGAAATCATATCACCATAACATTGCATGTGCCTGGAAGATGTGGAGCACTTGAGGGTCGATTGCATGCCACGGTCGTAAGATGGTGCCGTATGAGGGAGATCGTCGGTAAGGGCATACATCACGTCATGTCATATTGCATTAACAATAGTATCAGGATTGTCTGATTTACTGCTTTACTATTATCGCATGATTGATTTGAGAACATGTTAATCTTTGCTCTCTTATCCCACTAAGTTAATCACTCACTCCCACGTTACGGGATGGTGTTTCCGGACACCCACCAGTCCCTATTGTGATTGTAGATGATGGCGCGGCCTGCGAGGCAGAGCTGGACTTGATGATGAGGAGGATTCCTCCTTTATGCGTGTTCTGATTGACGGGATTATAGGGAGGTTGATTAGATGCCTTGACACTTGTCGTTTTATATTTTTAGAGCACTCATGTATATTCTTTCTTTTTCTTTTGAAGTATACATGTATGTATATAACCTGGTAAGATGTTCACACTCTGGAGACATACGACAGTTTATATATGTTATATATACTATCACAGTCTTCCGCTTGCTAATTTAACGGTCTCTAGAGTATGATATGATGTTTTGGATTAATCCCACTCATGTTTAATGCGTTAACACAGACAAAATTCAATCATACACATTTATGTTGAATAAATAACATTTTGGAACTCGGGAGTGGAGTTTTTACTCGACCCCCCGATTTTCGGGATGTTACATTACTATTGTAATCTAGAATATCAATCTTGATATGCTTGGCAGGATCCTAAGTGTGAATATTCCTCCCTTCTTCGGGATAAATTAGATAATCCCATCAGAGGTTGTTCATCCCCCTGGCTCTTGGTTGCGCATGGCGTTCTTAAGCCCTGTATCTAGCACATATTCTGTCTTGAAAATTACCATTCTGAGCAGGATGCCTTGAGTCAACATTTCTGGACTCCAATTCTCCATCAGGATCATTTGTAGATGTTTGGCAGTCTGGATTGATTTCCTTGTGTTTTCGAGAATAATAATTCATCCTTCTAAAGCTTTCATTCTTTCTATGGAACAGGCCTCTAGGTCATCCATTCATTTTGTGATCAAATCGACCACTTGTTACAGGGTTGTGACAGTTTCTTCTTGAGGTTGTGTGGCCATCTCAGGATTATAAATCGTCTTTCTTTTAGTATGGCACAAGAGACAAAAGACTTTGGCAAGTAAGAAAAATAATTTTATTATTATTTTTTTTTATAAGGGAAGAGAGGAAGGGCAATGAATTGATATGTTAGGATGGGATTATGATGTGGTAAGGTTGGAAGAGATTTTTATTTTTATTTTTTATAGAGTTAGGGTTTGGTGATTTTGAGATGGAAAAAAAAAAAAGAGGAAAGAAAAGAGAAAGATGACGGATGGATGAAGGGGAAGGGTGAAAGTTTAGATTGAGATGGTAAAAAAAAAAAATTACCTTCTAATTTTTCCAAGAGTAGAACTTGTTTTGAAAACAATTTGATGCAAGCCCAAAAGGAAAAGCAAATAAATTAATAAGAAAAGAGAGGGATTGTGGAAAAGATCCAACAATCCTCTAGCTGGATGCTAGAGATCACAAATGCAAGACTATGAGCAAGCTTAATAGTCCTATAGTCTAGATCCAAAGATCACTTCCCCCCTTTAACAACGATCGTAGAGAATAAGAAAATTTTATAAAGAGAATATTAATCAACTTGTATTATTTCGTAGGACATAGGTCCTATTTATAATCAAACTTACTATCTGTAATAAAAGATATAAAATCTAAAAATCTATGAAACAAGAAAGAACTTAAGTAACAAAACATTCTATGATTAAGAAAATACCTAAAATAAGAAGATATTTAGATAAGAAAATATTTAAGATTATTCCCTGCCTAAAAATAAAGATATGAAAGAAAGAGCAAATTTCCTAATTTAGAGATTAATGTAAAGTGATGATGGCTAAAAAAGGAAGGTGGTCCTTTTCTTGTACACACGTGTAGAGCGTGCACATGTCGAATGCGGGATGATTGCATCAATTTCCCTCGGCATGAAAAAACTTGGCTCTATCGAGTTAATGGCATTGTACTCCTCATTGAGTTCTGGGTTCATACGCCTGAAATCCTCTTCTGAAATCCATGTACTATCGGACCTTGGTCGACCCTTCCATTTGACAAGAAACTTTTGATACCCCCTTGGCGTGTGGAAACTATCTGATCATCTAACATGTCCTCAATGATTTCTTTGATCTGGCATGGTACCTCAGGTATCTGGATAGCCTGTTCTTCCGTGCTCTCATTTGTATGATGTCCAATATAAATTGTAAGGTCTTCCACATTAAAAACGGTGTTGATCTTCATTTTAGGTGGCAGCTTGATTAGGTATGTATTATCACCCAACTTCTACAAAATGTGGTAAGGACCTGCCTTTCTGGAGTGAAAATTTGTATAAGTGTCGGCTGGAAACCGCTCAAGCTTAAGTTCCACCACGACTCTATCTCCTTCTTAGAATTGTGCAAAACGTCATCGAATATCTGCATATCCCTTGTAATTTTCATTACTAAGGGTGATCTTTCACATAACTTCTTCATATATCTCTTTAACATGTTGTGTAAAAGCTTCAGCATCCTGGCTCAATCGAGTCACACTAGGAAGTGGGACTAAATCGATATGTTGTTGCGGTTGCATTCTAGTCGTAATTTCGAAAGGAGAGTCCCGTAGTGCGGTTCATAGAACTATTATAAGTGAACTCAGCTTGTGGTAACACAATGTCTCATGGGCTTATATGATCACCAACCAGACATCAAAGTAGATTCCCAAGGCTACAATTTATAACTTCAGTTTTCCCATTTGTTAGTGGATGATACGCACTTGAGAATTTCAACTTAGTTCCCATCTTAGACCATAAGGTGCACCAGAAGTAACTCATATACTTGACTTCATGATCAGATAGAATGGTTTTGGGAACACTATGTAGACGAACCACCTGTCTAAACAAACATCGACGATGTGCATGGCATCTGATGTCTTCTCGCAAGGAATAAAACGAGCCATCTTAAACCACAACATAAATATAGTCATAGCCACGTTGAGTCTTAAGCAATCCCAAGACAAAATCCATACTAATGTCTTCCCATGGAGCATTTGGCACAGGTAATGGCATTTAAAGACCAGTATTCTACTTGCTACCTTTACCAAGCTGACATGCTTGACATTGATGAACAACGATCCCAACGTCTTTCTTTAAACCTAGCTAGTAAAAATGATCTTCAACTAGTGTTGTTGTTTTATCGATACGAAAGTGACCACCTAGGCCCCCTGAATGAAGCTCTCGTATAACAAGCTCTTGCAAGGAACTCTTAGGAAGACACAACCTCATGTCAAAGAATAAGTACCCACCGTGGAAGCTATACCTTGGGTACTCGGTACTTGCACCGGAGATGAGTGTTGAAAATACCTTTCTAAAATCATCATCTATGGCATAGTCCTATTTAAGTTCTTTAAATCCAACAATGGAAAATGATAGGGTAGACTAAAGGTGTGACTATCAGCTAAGGGCATCTTCTACCTTATTTTCAATACTGGCAGAGGTTAAAGGTGAACTCTTGAAGATAAGCACTCCACTTAGCATGCCTAGCACTAAACTTCTTCTGAGAATTCAAGTAACGCAATGCCTTGTGATCAGAATATAACATAAACTCTTGATGAATGAGGTAATGATGCCAATGTTTCAGAGCTTATACAATAGCATAAAACTCCACATCATAAGTAGAATACTTCTTTTGTGCTGCATTGAGTTTCTACTGAAAAAGGCCACCGAATGTCCTTCCTGGCTAAGAACACCTCTTATGCCTACGTGCGATGCATCATAGGCAACTTCAAACACTTTTTCAAAATCAGGAAGTCTAAGAACTGGAGCCTCCATCATTTGCTACTTGATTTCTTAAAATGCCTTTGTTGTGGCTTTAGTCCACTCAAATGAATTGGACTTTATACATTCAGTACTTAGCGCCAAGATGGAACTAAAGTTCCGAATAAACCTTCGATAAAATGTCGTAAGCCCATGAAAAATACGAACCTCATGAATGTTTTCGGGAGTAGACCATTCAACAATAGCCCTTATTTTTTCTAAATCAGCCTTTATGCCCTCTGCTGAAACAACAAACTCGAGAAAGACCACGCTAGAACTCATGAAGGTACAGTTCTTCAAATTGATGTAGAGTTTCTCATGGCACAGTACTCTCATCACTTAGTGAAGATGATCTAGATGATCTTTTTATGAATGGCTATAAATAAGGATGTCATCAAAGTATACGACAACAAACTTGCTAATGAATGGTCATAGAATTTGTGTCATCACCCGCATGAATGTGCTAGGTATGTTTGTCAAGCCGATGACATAACTAGACATTCATATAATCCATCATTTGTCTTGAAAGCAATTTTCCATTCATCGTTAGGATGAATTCTTATTTGATGGTACCCACTTTGCAAATTAATTTTTGAATTGTAGCATTTGCCAACATGTCTAGCATGTCATCTAGGAGTTTAATAAGAAAATGGTACTTTATTATTATCTTGTTGATGGCGTGACTGTCAATGCACATTCACCAATTGTCATCCTTCTTTGGTGTTAGCAACGCTGGCACAACACACTAGCTAAAACTATCACGAATGAACCCCTTTGTTTATAATTCTTCCACCTGTCGACAAAGCTCTACATGCTCTGTTGGGTTCATTTGATATGATGAAATTTTGGTAATGGTGCTCTAGGTACCAAATTAATAGCATGCTGAATGTCGCACATGGGTGGAAGGTCACTTGGTAGTTCATCAGGGACCAAATCTTAAAATTGGAATAGAATGTCCAGAATCTCTGGTGGTTGAACAACAATATTATTAACTGGATCGATCTTGTATCCTACTAGAGCATACTTGATTCCACAATCACTACTCTCTTCTATGAATAGGGTCATGCTCAACAGCGTGGAAGCTGACTTTACCTCTTCAAGTTTGTCATCTTTCATAGGGTTAAGAGTAATGGGCTTTCCTTTATGTATAAAGTTGTATGTGTTCTTGTGACCCTTGTGAGTCACATCTCTATCATATATACATAGGTGCCCCAGTAATATATGTGTGATCTTCATTGGAATGATGTCGCACCAAAGCGATTCTTCATAACGACCTAGAGAGAAGTTGACTAAGCACCTCTTAGTCATAGGGATGAACATGTCATTCACCCATGTAATCTTGTATGGCTTAGGATGCGTTTGAGGTTTCAGTTTCAACTTGTCTACCATGCTTTGTGAGACCACGTTCATGCTGCTGCCTCCATTAATAATGACCTTTCCACCACATGATACTCGTGTATGGAAAATATTCATTCGCAGCCAGTCTTCTTAAGCCTCCTCCTTTGGTGCTATCAAAATCCTTCTAACCACCAATGATAACTTGATTTCATTTAGACCATCGAGGCCTTCCACAACTTCATGCTCATCATTTTCTACATCATTTGTGTGTTCATCTTCCACTTGGTTAGCAGTGAAGTTTTCTGTCTCACAAAATTGGAGATTGCGAGAGGGACACTCAGTCTCATAATGTCCATGACAACTACACTTAAAGTAATTATTGGTCGACGTCCCTTGCATAACTACAACAGACTTTGCCTTGGTATCACTATTTCAGGGAAGATGAATGGAAGTAGATTAGGCAGAGTTTTGACTGATTTTGTAATCCCGAGGTAAGTTAGTGCGGGGCACGAATGGTTATGGGCACGAAGTAGACCCACTAGTAGTGGAACGAGTGGATGCATAACCCCCACCTTGAAGGTTACCGTGCCTTATCATCAACTTCTATTCCTGTACTTTTTGAGGCATCTGATACACCTCCTCTATGATATTGAGCTGAATAATTACCAACTCTCTTCGAATCTTGAACCATAGCCCATTACAATAATACGCCACTTGTTGTCTTCCCATTTTTTCTTAAGTAGCATCGAATGACTAAGTCATAATAACATTGCATATACTCCTCCACGGTCAGATTGTCTTGTCGAAGCGTGAGGAACTCTTGAAAAGAGGTCTTCTTGTATTCTAGTGGTAGGATACTTCGCTTCATTCTTGCTTTCATTTCCTCCCAATTTCTTAAGGGAGGAAGGCCACACCATTGTAGATCTTCTTTGATGGCGTGCCACTAGTCTGGAGTTGCGCCTTTAAGTAGTGAAATGCAACTTGACAACTTCTTCCATTTCGTACCAACGAAAATATCACTCCATCGACTTTAGCCGGTCATTGAACACTTTGGGATCTAAATTACCATTGTAATATGGAATATCAATCTTGATATGCTTGGTAGGATCTGAAGTGTGAATATTTCTCCCTCCTTCGGGATAAATTGGATAATCCCGTCAGAGGTTGTTCATCCCCCTGGCCCTTGGTTGCGCATACCGATGTTGTTAAGCCCCGTAGCTAGGCTCATATTCTGTCTTGAAAATTACCATTTTGAGAAGGATGTCTCTAGTCAACATTTCTGGATTCCAATTCTCCTTCAGGGTCATTTATAGATGTTTGGTGGTCTGGATTGATTTTCTTGCATGTGTTTTTGAGAATAATAATTTATCATTCTAAAGCATTCATTTTGGCTATGGAACGGGCCTCTAGGTCATCCATCCGTTTTGTGATCAAATCAACCACTTGTTGCAGGGTTGTGACAGTTTCTTCTTGAGGTTGTGTGGCCATCTCAGGATTGTAAATTGTCTCTCTTCTAGAGTGGCACATAAGACAACAGACTTTGGCAAGCAAACAAAATAATTTAATTATTATTTTTTAAGGGAAGAGAGGAAGGGTAAGGAATTGATATGTTGGGATGAGATTATGATGTGGTAGGGTTGGAAGAGATTTTTTTTTTTTATAGAGTTAGGGTTTGATGATTGTGAAATGGGAAAAAGAAAAGATGTAAGAAAAGAGAAAGATGACGGATGGATGAAGGGGAAGGGTGAAAGTTTAGATTGAGATCGTAAATATATATATATATATATATATATTCTAATTTTTTCAAGAGCAGAACTTGTTTTAATACCAATTTGATGCAAACTCGAAAGGAAAAGCAAATAAATTAATAAGAAAAGAGAGAGATTGTTGAAAAGATCCAACAATCCTCTAGCCGGATGATAGAGATCACAAATGCAAGACTGTGAGCAAACTTAACAGTCCTCTAGTTTAGAACTAGAGATCACTTCCCCCCTTCAACAACTACCATAGAGAATACAAGATTTTCATAAAGAGAATATTAATCAACTTGTTCCATAGGACATAGGTCCTATTTATAATCAACTTTACGATCTGTAATAAAAGATATAAAATCTAAAAATCTATGAAATAGGAAAGCACTTAAGTAACAAAACATTTTATAATTAAGAAAATACCTAAAATAAGGAGATATTTACATAAGAAAATATTTAAGATTATTCCCTGCCTAAAAATAAAGATATGAAAGAAAGAGCAGATTTCCTAATTTAGAGATTTGAGAAAAATGTAAAGTGATGATGGCTAAAAAAAGGAAGGTGGTCCTTTTCTTGTACACAAGTGCAGAGCATGCAAGTTTGGGATGCGGGACGATTGCATTAGGATCTTTTTTCTTATTATGGGGCTTTGTACTGTTTGATTTTTTTATGCATCATCGAACCACGATTTGGTTTTTTTTCTTTGAGTTATATGGTTCCATTGTTTGGAGCGCTTGATTTGAGTTTGGATTTTTCTTCTGATGATGTTGGGGTTTTTGGACAATCAAATCTCTCTCTCTCTAATTTCATTTTTATTACCAACCATTTTCTTTAGAGTTACATGGGTCATGGCTTAGACGATTTGATTTCATCTACATCATGTCTTAGAAGTTTATTTGTGAACTTTTGGCATTAATTTCATGTGCCTGTTGAATCGGGCCACCCAATTGATGGACCGCCCTTCTTTGGTGGGTCGAGAAAAAAAAAGCAAAAAAAATCAATTGTACCTAATGTCCTGTCAACATGGTGTTTTCATATTTTAATTGTGGGTCAGGGATAAAATATTAGTCTTCTGGGCTTCCGATTCTTTCCATGACAGCTCATGATTGCCTATTCTACTTTATGATGTTAGTAGGTCATTATCAACATTTGCATATTTAATGTTTTCATTTCTCATAAAGAATAGTGGCTACCTTCAATTGTTTTCCTTAAATTTGTTGTTAGGTAACTATGTTTAGACTATGGTATGATTCTTCTAGAAAATCTAATACTAGTTGTGCTCAAAGTCATTGTAGGGCTTACTCTAAGTTGCCTTTAAGGCATATGGGCATGTAGGACACATTCAATCATCTTTGTCAAACATGAATTTTCTATCTAAATGAAATTACTGAAGGAGGAAGGGTTTGAAGTAAATGCATATTTGTAATTTATGTCCCCCCTTTACACCTAGTATGGTGTTAGGAACTTCCTTTTAGAATATTCTCTTTTACAAATTCCTTGATCCAGTGTTCTACTATTCATCTGCTTCAAAAATCAATGCTAAATACATATTACATATCTAACTTGGGCAGGCTTATTTGGATTTTAAAAAAATTTCTCAATGTTACATCTCCGTGAAGGTAAGAGCAAAGCCATTGTAGTCTTGTATGAGGGTATTTTGTTTCCTTTATTTGTGTCATTTTAAGAGAGATATAGCGCTGGCTATAGTTTTCCACATATTATGCATATGTTTCACTTGGAGAAGGTTTGCCATGTTAGTATTTTTAAAGTCTTTTACAGGGACCATCTAAGTTTAGAACTATTCCTAGATTAATCCTAATAAAGGATATATAGTTAGCTTATATACTATTTGTACTAAGAGTATAGATAAATGGATTTTGGCTCAGGGGATTAAGGTGATTTGTTAGACAAGATCTACATTAGCTGACCAAAGTCAATCTACAACAGGTGATTCAGATGTAGTATGATCATGAATTGTGTAGGTTCATTAAAATTGTGGCTTTTACTGTGGTGGATCATTTTTCTGATACAACGCATGTGTAGGATCATAGATTTGGCCAATGCCTTCAAACCATGGCTTTTGGATCAGGGGATTGATGGTGCTTTGCTAAACATTATCTGCATTGGGCTTTGAACATGATTCATTTGTCATTTGGAGCATTCTTTTTCATATTAGACTAGATACAAATTGTACATGCTAAGTTCTAGCCAAATTGATTGGAAACCCATATTCTAGGATAATACAAACCTGTTTTGAAAGCTTTTTGTTTCAAAGTGATGAAGTTATTTGTGATAGTGATGCCAACACCTCTGATTTGGTAGAAGCCCCTTAAAGATCCACTAGGAACTCTGAGGTTCTTTTTACCACTCTTCTTGCCCAGGACGAGGTTTCCTCTTCATCAATGGTAAGGGACCCTAGTCTTTTGGGAATTCCCTTGTTGATGAAGTGGGGACTAATTAAAAACTCATGTATTTTATGGAGGGATTATTACCCTTAGGGGATTTTTTTGTTCCCTTTTCGTTTCTCCAGTTGAAGTGATTTAAGGTCTTATCTTCACAATGAGTGACCTCCTTGCAATTTTTCTCCCCCTTTATTGTTTTATATGTTGTTTGCATAGTTGATATTTTTCCATGATTGGTTCTTTTTTTATTGATTAAAAGATCCTTAGACTTACTGATATTGAGGATGTCTTGAAAATTTGTTGTTATGCCTATTTCTCTGCAAGAGATGGCTTATTTTGTCTTTTAATGAACTTGTTAAGTACCACTTGGAATCTAAATTTTAAAATGTAGTTTTCTAAATAAAGATTTGGTGGGCCTCACACCAATTAGTTGTGTTAAGTTTATCTGTGCAAAATGTTAAGATTCTAAAGGATTTTTTTTTCGAAATAAAACTGTCATATGACAAGGGCCTTGCCGATGCGTCCATATGGGGTCCATCGAAGTAGTTGAAATTGCGGTGAAGACCGCTTTAGTTGAAGTAGGAATAGGTCAGTATATCCTAGAGGGGGGTGAATAGGATTTTTTAAAATTTTTATAAATTATTAAAAATCCTTATTACACCAATCCTATCGCAGAGTATTGATTAGGATTACTCAACCTTAACTTTACTGGCTTCCAAGCCTAATAGAGGATCCAATCACAAACTATTTAAAAGACAAATAATGTATAGATGAGATTGTGATGGATATGACTGTGTGTGCATAGGATGTGATCATAGATAAAGACATGCAAGGCAATCACATAAATGAAAGATAATATCAAACTCAAACACAGTCATTTTATAGTGGTTCGACGACTTGTCTACTCCACTCCTGGCTTCCATACTCAACCCTTGAGTGACCGGATTTCACTAAGGAGGTTTCCCATGGTTCACCTCAAACCTAAGGTTTTAAATCAGGTTCACCTTCAACCTTTACAGAGGTTTCTACTCGATTCACTTTAAACCCTGGAGTTTTACTGGTGTACTCCTAACCAGATGTTTATGCCCACACAGGACAAGGGTCCACACAACGCACCCTGAGGTTTCTACTCGGTTCACCTCAAACCCTAGAGTTTTGCTGGCGTACTCCTAACCAGATGTTTATGCTCTCCACAGAGCAAGGGTCCACACAACGCACCCTGCACGTACACTCCCGTCGGAGGCCTCCTTCGAGGACTTCAAATGGTGAGCAATACTTAAAACCCAATCCTAAAAAGGAATGATCGCAAGTGTCCTCTGGACTCTTAGTACTTACAGATAAGTTGATCAGTCTCTTTCAGCACAGTGATGAAGACCTTCTACTTGTTGATGAAGAGTCTTCCGCTCCCTTGATCCGCAACACAAATATGTATATATGCTAGGCTTAGGTTGGGTCAAGGTTATGATGGAATACCATTCTAAGGATTTTCTTATAAGGAGAATAGAGTGGTTCCCATCATTCATGCATTTAAGGCATCCCAGCTTAATGATGTGTCATTAAGGAAATAGCTGAAGGATCCTTGAATGCGGAAGTTCATTCCCCAATCCACTCTATGAGATATCAATGATGAGGGTGGATTGGAGGATGAACTTCCTGAGAGAAAGGGCTTAAGGTAAATGATAGGAAGGTTAAAACTCTCAAAAGAACTCTCTACTTTCTCTACCAGTAATGAAGATAACTCTCTCTATTTATAGGCAAAAGGTTCCAACGGATATAAACGGTCATATTTATGACAGAGTTCGATATCATCGAGCAGTCGTCAATATGATCGAAAGTATACTCTCGATTGTATCGGCCGACCTCTCGATGATAAGAACTCAATTGTCGTTTCGCTTTTGGAAACCTTCCGCCAACTGGTCGATGGGATCGAGAGACACATCGATGTTATCGGATTTCGAACTCTGATTCCATCGAGTGATGGTTCGATCTATCGACAGGTGAAAAATAAGAGAGAAGCCTTGAAGAATTTCAGGATCACAAATATGATCGGGGAAACAGTCGATGTCATCAGAATTTGTACATCGATCATATCGGAGACCTTGTCGATGGGATCAATAAATCGTATAGATTTACATGTAAGCTTGCTGGACGATTTATGTCCTGACTCGATCCAATCGATGCGGTCTCGATATGATCGATATATGAATATCGATTTATCGACAGGCACCCCGATCAACATTAAAAGTAACCTGAAACTCATACTGGTGAGAACATGCGCCCCACAGTCGATATGATCGACTGACTCTCGATATGATCGATATTTGAGTTCAGATTGAATCAGACAGTCATCGATATATCGAAGCATATGTTAGTTTTCTTTAGAAAAATAGGGGCGTCGGAAAGCAGTCTGTCGATTATATCAATCCACTTCAGATATGATTGATATACGAATATCGATGATATCGACACTTAAGTCGATATATCGATAAATCGTCCAAATGACTATTTTGATTGCTGGACGCATTCTGACCTCACTCGATTGTATCGATTGAGATGCCGAGGACATCGAAAAAGCTGGCCGATCATATCGAAGGGGTAATCGATATAATCGACAGTGTAAGAAAAACTTCACTGATTTTCCTTTTTGATAAAAAGATTTCTTACACTGAAACCCTAAGACGTTCTAGTTCTTTTTAAGGGTTTAATCACCTGGTGTTTTGGGACATGGGATGTGAGGCTATGATTTACCTTTTGGCGAGCTTCCACACATCCAGATGAGGCAGACGCTTGACTTAATCTTCTTGTTAGGTGCTGTCGTCCGACTGACTCAACTAACAATGTAATTGACAAACCAAGGCACATAATAGGTGTACTTTCAATCTCCCCCTTTATCAATTATGTGACAAAATTTTCAAAACACCCTAGGAATATATCTAGACAGATATATCCTAAATTTTGTGTACATGTATTAACACAATTTTATAAATTCTAAACACCCATGTACACAACAAACAAATTCTCCCCCTTAATTCAAAAACTCCCCCTTTCTTGTTGCGGATGCTCCCCCTAACACCTGCAACAAAGATATACAATTTTTGCTCGGGGTGTTTTAAATTGTTCTCCCCCTTTTTGTCAGTCATTGGAAAAGGTATAAGACGTGATATTGACTGAAGATTGAAGCATATGGGAGAACCGGAGATGAATAGATGTATATAGATGAGAACACTGTAAAGCATACATCAATGAAGACAGAAGGAATTTAGAGAAAAACAAGCAGCTTAGTCACTTTAACAGCAGCAAGAATGGCAATGAAATATGAATTAGAATCAGCCATATTAACCAGTATCAAAAAAGATATAAATATATATACTGCCATAGACAGCAGTGCCACTAGTTGTCTAAGAAGAATTACATAAGGAAAGCAGAGGTATAGGATAGTCAAAGGTCAACTGCACGAACTTTTAATGGTGTTGGGAAAAATCATTTGTGAGCAAGTTGACCAGGTGCTGAGTAGTTCCCTGTAGGACATCTAGCTTTTCTTCAATAAGAGTGAGATGCCTTTCACAATTGTTCAGCCTTTCCTCTATGCCAACCAACCCATTAAGTAGGTGACGTTCGAGATGATGAGCTGGGCGATTAGTAATTGACTCAGGACTGACAATTGGTGGGAGATTTGATCCTCCCTGTGTGGGCCTCATTATGGGTGGATGACCGGATCGGGATTTAGAAGGATTGTGCCTTGAGGGAGACAAAGGAAGATAAAATTGTTGTGCTGCTAGTGATGCATCATTATCAAACCAGGCTTCCGGGAGCACTTCATCACATGTAGCAGGAATTCCAGCATGGTGGGAAAGCTTGCATATGAGCACGGGAAAGGGCAGTGTCTCTGTATGAGATCCTTGGAGGACACGAATGATCTGCGTAAGGAGAAGAGTTGGCAAGAACACACGATTTTCCTGATATATATCATAGAGAATATTGATCACAAATGGAGAAAGATGTTCACCAAGGATATCGCATGGATACACATTTGAGCAGAAAATGCTGTGAAGAATCTTGAAGGTGGGTCCAAGATGATTGATATGCAGTAAATTTCCACCAGTTCATAGAACAGTAGTTCCTTGGCACAGTGCACGAGTAATTTCTCCCCATACTCCCAATCCATTGAGATTTCGATTGGTTATTGGAATTTTAGTGACCTCAAGATCGAGAAGTTTTGCCACAGTCATTGGAGTGATAAGCTTTGAGTGGTGTGCAAGAACAATCCGAATGCTGGGAGGATCTTCACAAATGATATGGCTGTGTTTGAGGAATTCATGTATCACTCCCAGTTGGTATGATCCCCCAAGATGTAGAATATTTTACCACCCAATTACTTCAAGAAGGAGATCAACACCAAAAGGCTCAACTGCACTATGGAGCACTAGTCGTTCACTGATGATAGATGGACGATTTTTCGGATGATACCGATGGAAATTTGATTGGATGCTTGTCTCTTCTAAAGATTGGAAGTGAGATTTACCTTTCCTTGAGGTCATGTTCGAAGAGATAAAATGCTGATAAAGACTGAAGGAACCAGAGAAGAAATGAGTTCGAGTGCGCCTTTCTCTTTATATAGCAGATTTATCGATTGTATATCGATCATATCGAGTAGTCATCGATTACATCGTTGGACTGTCATTCCAAAAACAAGCTCGATGAACAGTTTCGATGAAATCGATTATAAAGTTGATACTGTGCAGGCAACATCAAGACTAAAAAGATTTTGACTTATATTAACCATGAGCAACTCAGCCCTTAAGATTTTCAATGAGTACCATGAGTTCAGACACCTTATCAATGCGAACAAACACCAATTGACTTTTGGAGGTCACAGAACCTATTTGTGTCAAGAGGCTTTGTAAGGATATCGGCAAGTTGGTTTTTAGTGGTAACATATTCTAATACAATGGTCTTTTCTTCGACAAGTTCTCGGATAAAATGATGACGGATGTCAATATGCTTGGTCTGAGAGTGCTGAACTGGGTTCTTAGAGATGTTTATAGCACTGGTATTGTCACAAAAGAGACTCATTGTGGATTGAGCAATCCCGTAGTCGAACAACATCTGTTTCATCCAGAGAAGTTGAGCACAACAGTTTCTTGCAGCTATATATTCAGCTTCCGCAGTGGATAATGAGATTGAGTTTTGTTTCTTGCTTTGCCAGGAAACTAAACAATTTTCAACATAAAAGCATCCACCACTTGTTGATTTTTGATCATCCAAATTTCTAGCCCAATCCGTATCTGAATATCCTGTAATAATGGTGGAGGTTTCATGTGGATACCATAGTCCAAAGGTGGTTGTCCCTCCAACATACTTGAAAATCCTTTTAACTGCTGTTAAGTGAGATTCCTTAGGATCTGCTTGATAATGAGCACATATCCCAACACTAAAGGATATATCTAGACGGCTGGCAGTAGATATAGCAGACTTCTGATCATGCTTCGATAAAGATGCTGGTCCACACTTTTGCCATTAGTATCTTTTGGCAGTTTTATAGTACTCATAGGCGTGTGATAAGTCCGACCAGATTCAAGCCCAAATTTTTTCACTAGGTCTTTAGCATACTTGGTTTGATTTATGAAAACTCCATCATCCAACTGTTTGACCTGTAACCCTAGGAAGAAATTCAATTCACCAACCATGCTCATTTCAAATTCTGATTTCATGAGGTTGGCGAATTTGAATGCCTCATCTCCGTATGTTGATCCAAACACAATATCATCCACATAAATTTGCGCAATAAGTAATGAGTCCTTTGTTCTATGGGTGAATAGTGTTTTGTCTACACTTCCTCTGTGAAATTCATGGTCTAGGAGAAACTTCGTTAGTCGTTCATACCAAGCACGTGGTGCTTGTTTGAGACCATATAGAGCTTTGTACAAATGGTAAACATAATGGGGATGCTTAGGGTCCGAAAATCCTTTTGATTGTTCCACATATACTTCTTCAGCAAGATCCCCATTAAGAAAGGCACTCTTAACATCCATTTGAAATAATTTGAATTTTAGAGCACAAGCAACAGACATTAGAATCCTAATGGATTCTAGACGTGCAACAGGGGCAAATGTTTCATCAAAATCAATTCCTTCAATCTGTGAGTATCCCTGAGCAACTAATCTAGCTTTATTTCTAATTACATTCCCTGATTCGTCAGATTTATTTTTGAAGACCCATTTTATTCCAATGACATTAGTATCTGTTGGTCTAGGAACTAGTTTTCATACCTCATTTCTCTGAAATTGTTGAAGTTCTTCTTGCATGGCATTTATCCAGTATTCATCTTGAAGAGCTTCAACAATATTTTTAGGTTCAATTTTTGAGGTAAAATAGAAGTGACTATAGACATTGTCTATTTGTCGTCTAGTTCTTACACCGACATTAGGGTCTCCAATAATTTGCTCTTGAGGATGATCTTTGATGACAGGTTTGTCTGATGATTGTTGAGGTTCATCCAATAATGAAGATTTGTTATCTGATTTTTTGGGTATGCATGAATCGACATCATCGTCTATATCATTCACAGGAGAATTCATATCTTGAGGATGATCATCAATTACCACATTCGCCGATTCTTGAATAGTAAGGGTTCTTAAGTTGTACACTCTATAAGCACGACTATTCATGGCATATCCAAGAAAAATGCCTTCATCACTTTTAGATTCAAACTTCCCTAGATGATCCCTATCCTTTAGAATGTAGCATTTACTACTAAAGACCCGAAAATATTTCACATTTGGCAGCTTCCCATACCATAGTTCATATGGAGTTTTGTTCAGACCTGCTCTAAGATATACTCTGTTTATGATGTAGCAGGCGGTATTGACAGCTTCTGCCCAAAAACTCTTTGTCATGTCCTTTCCATTTAGCATGACAGACCCCATTTCTTGTAATACTCGATTTTTCCTTTCAGCAACCCCATTTTTTTGAGGGGTTTTTGGAGCTGAAAATTCATGATGAATTCCTTTATCATTGCAGTACTTTTTAAATTCATAATTTTTGAATTCACCACCATGATCACTTCTGATACGTTTTATATCATATCCTTTCTCATTTTGAATTTGTTTTGCCAAGACAAAAAATTTTTCAAAAGCATCTGATTTTTCTCGAAGAAATGCAACCCAAGTAAATCTAGTGTAGTCATCTACTATCACCAAAAAGTATCTTTTCTTACCATGACTTTCCACTTTAGTAGGACTCACCAGATCTATATGCAGTAGATCCAAGGGCTTTGTTGTAGCTATGGTGGTTGTCTTTTTATGTCCAACTTTTATCTGTTTTCCTTTTAGACATTCCACACATACTACTTTTTCTTCTTTTCTAATTCTGGGAAGGCCTCTAACCAAGTTTTTTAAGCTAAGTCTAGCTAAATTTCGATAATGGACATGTCCCAACCTTTGATGCCATAATCTTGACTCATCCTTCACAGCCATGTTACATTTTTTGGACAAACCCTTATCGTTGGTACTTTTAATAATATAACAGTTATCACTAGTGCGTGTACCTTTTATGAGGGATTTTCCTGTGTGATCTATTATTTTACACACATCTTTTGAGAAGGTGACCAGATGTTCCTTGTCACAGATTTGAGAGATACTAAGGAGATTATGTTTCAGACCTTCAACACAGAGAACATTTTTAATTTTTGGAAGACCTAGTACTCCTATTGTTCCTTGTCCGACAATTATGGCCGAGCTACCATCTCCAAATGTAACTGATCCACCATCGAAGTTTGAGTATGAACAAAAATGAGTACGATCACCAGTCATGTGTCTGGAACACCCACTATCAAGATACCACTTTGAACAATTACCAGCTTTCAGAGCGGTGTGGATTACAAGGGAATTTTGATCTGTCACATCCTCTAAAACTTTTTTGACCATGATTCCTACTTCAGTCAAGATCACTCTCTAGGCGGTGAAGCCCTTAAAGAGAGACCCGCTCTGATACCAATTGAAATTGTGGTGAAGACCGCTTTAGTTGAAGTAGGAATAGGTCAGTATATCCTAGAGGGGGGTGAATAGGATTTTTTAAAGTTTTTATAAATTATTAAAAATCCTTATTACACTAATCCTATAGCAGAGTATTGATTAGGATTACTCAACCTCAACTCTACTGACTTCCAAGCCTAATAGAGGATCCAATCACAAACTATTTAAAAGACAAACAATGTATAGATGAGATTGTGATGGATATGACTGTGTGTGCATAAGATGTGATCATAGATAAAGACATGCAAGGCAATCACATAAATGAAAGATAATATCAAACTCAAACACAGTCATTTTATAGTGGTTCGACGACTTGTCTACTCCACTCCCGGCTTCCACACTCAACCCTTGAGTGACCGGATTTCACTAAGGAGGTTTCCCATGGTTCACCTCAAACCTAAGGTTTTAAATCAGGTTCACCTTCAACCTTTACAGAGGTTTCTACTCGATTCACTTTAAACCCTGGAGTTTTACTGGTGTACTCCTAACCAGATGTTTATGCCCACACAGGACAAGGGTCCACACAACGCACCCTGAGGTTTCTACTCGGTTCACCTCAAACCCTAGAGTTTTGCTGGCGTACTCCTAACCAGATGTTTATGCTCTCCACAGAGCAAGGGTCCACACAACGCACCCTGCACGTACACTCCCGTCGGAGGCCTCCTTCGAGGACTTCAAATGGTGAGCAATACTTAAAACCCAATCCTAAAAAGGAATTATCGCAAGTGTCCTCTGGACTCTTAGTACTTACAGATAAGTTGATCAGTCTCTTTCAGCACAGTGATGAAGACCTTCTACTTGTTGATGAAGAGTCTTCCGCTCCCTTGATCCGCAACACAAATATGTATATATGCTAGGCTTAGGTTGGGTCAAGGTTATGATGGAATACCATTCTAAGGATTTTCTTATAAGGAGAATAGAGTGGTTCCCATCATTCATGCATTTAAGGCATCCCAGCTTAATGATGTGTCATTAAGGCAATAGCTGAAGGATCCTTGAATGCGGAAGTTCATTCCCCAATCCACTCTATGAGATATCAATGATGAGGGTGGATTGGAGGATGAACTTCCTGAGAGAAAGGGCTTAAGGTAAATGATAGGAAGGTTAAAACTCTCAAAAGCACTCTCTACTTTCTCTACCAGCAATGAAGACAACTCTCTCTATTTATAGGCAAAAGGTTCCAACGGATATAAACGGTCATATTTATGACAGAGTTCGATATCATCGAGCAGTCGTCAATATGATCGAAAGTATACTCTCGATTGTATCGGCCGACCTCTCGATGATAAGAACTCAATTGTCGTTTCGCTTTTGGAAACCTTCCGCCAACTGGTCGATGAGATCGAGAGACACATCGATGTTATCGGATTTCGAACTCTGATTCCATCGAGTGATGGTTCGATCTATCGACAGGTGAAAAATAAGAGAGAAGCCTTGAAGAATTTCAGGATCACAGATATGATCAGGAAAACAATCGATGTCATCAGAATTTGTACATCGATCATATCGGAGACCTTGTCGATGGGATCAATAAATCGTATAGATTTACATGTAAGCTTGCTGGACGATTTATGTCCTGACTCGATCCAATCGACATGGTCTCAATATGATCGATATATGAATATTGATTTATCGACAAGCACCCCGATCAACAATAAAAGCAACCTGAAATTCATGCTGGTGAGAACATGCGCCCCACAGTCGATATGATCGACTGACTCCCGATATGATCGATATTTGAGTTCAGATTGAATCGGACAGTCATCGATATATCGAAGCATATGTTAGTTTTTTTTAGAAAAATATGGGCACCGAAAGGCATTCTGTTGATTATATCGATCCACTTCAGATATGATCGATATACGAATATCGATGATATCGACACTTAAGTCGATATATCGATAAATCATCGAGATGACTGTTTTGATTGTTGGACGCATTCTGTCCTCACTCGATTGTATCGATTGAGATGCCGAGGACATCGATAGAGCTGTCCGATCATATCGAAGGGGTAATCGATATAATTGACAGTGTAAGAAAAACTTCACTGATTTTCCTTTTTGATAAAAAGCTTTCTTACACAAAAATCCTAAGATGTTCTAGTTCTTTTTAAAGGTTTAATCACCTGGTGTTTTGGGACATGGGATGTGAGGCTATGATTTACCTTTTCTCGAGCTTCCACAGATCCAGATGAGGTAGACGCTTGACTTGATCTTCTTGTTAGGTGCTGTCATCTGACTGACTCAACTAACAACGTAATTGACAAACCAGGGCACATAATAGGTACACTTTCAGTCGATTGTATTTTCAAAAATTTCATGTCCAAACAACACATTGCTTGAAAACAACAACAAAAGCAGCTTTCAAAAACGGAATCTTTATGGAGAGAATTATATCTTTCTGAATTTAATCCCTTTAATGTTTTACTATGTTGTCCGTATTTGACCCTTAATTCTTGATATCAACAGGATTGTTTTTATTACTAGAAAACTATAAGTATGGAATGAATTTTGGGTTGAATAAAATTTTCTCACTTGTTAGATACATAGATTCTAATTGTTTCTCTAAACAAACAGACCCTAAATTTTCTATAGGAATATTTCTAACCCATGTAGTTGTTATTGGTGCATGGTTTGGGGCTTGGCCTAGGCCACTTGATTGGGAATGGCTGAGTTCTCAAGGATTTGCAAGGACCTCAGTAGCATTGGAAATATTGGTATCATCATCATCATTGCTTGAGTTAGTATTGAGATACTTCCATGTATTAAATTCACCCACCATCCATCGGTTGAAATTTGAATTGAATGTGCAGGGATTGTTTTTGGTTGTTTCATACTAATGTCCAACATTCATATGAACAATTATAGTTCACTAACAATATCTATGTTTTGGTTTGTGGTGATTGCAGTTGTAATTTCAGTGACAAAGGAGTGAAGTGCTCTACCAGGGATGATATTAGAACTATAAATATTATTTGCTGGAAAAATACCTCCATAGACAAGGTGCGTTAGATATTGAATGTTTTTCCCCCTTTGTGTACAGGCTAAGTCATTTCTCTCCATTTAAGTGGTTTGGGTTTTATTTTAATAGTGACATATGACCCAAATAGTAAGGTCATTAATGAACAAATCATTGTAATAATGATAAATGTCATCTATTTGTCAGTGTTTTTAAGCTGGGCTGAACTGGACAATTTGATTAATCTGGGTCAGAACCAGCGATGGAAATGAGCCAAGTTGCCTGAAAACCCATTTTGGGCAAGAAATCATTTAAACTGTCCAACTAATCTGCACATCTGGATTAGGCATATTGCCAGTTGGACTGCTTCTTCAATTCTACCGTTTATTGGTAAAATTCAAAAAGGGTTGTGGTGTTCGAGTACCAATTTATTTTTTATTTCATGGAGTGAACACTACCAACTGTGCTATAGGAAACTAGTTGCAAGTAGTTCCTATCATTTTATTTTATTTTTTGTTTAAACATGTCATGGTTGGACTAGAATAGATGACCATTGTTTGGATTCGAACCAAATTACTGACAAAAAGGTCTGGTCTTAGGATTTAAAACATTAGTACTCAGTGTATGCAGGCATTATAATTGCCCGATATTTTTCATTCCACAACTTGCTTCTCAAGTTCCTTAACACATGCATGAGCCTTTCCTAACAGCCCCTCAGCATTTACTATCCCCTTTTTTCTATAGGACAGGAAACGAAAATAATGTTCTGAATACTTCATCTGCAGTTGGGTTAGTAATTTGGATAGTCTGTATGACATGCCATGTCTACAACTGAAGAATCTATTGTTAAACGTATAAGGCCCGTATCATAGTCCGTATTGTTCCTTAGGATCCTACGGTCCTCCTGGTCGAATTCCAGCAACCTGCGACTCGCAGATAGCATTTACACGTGACCTTGAGTCACACCCTGTCAACCTGAATCGGTTCGACTTGAAACTTTTACCCTAGAGACTGCACCGTCACCGTAGTTCCAACGACATGTTTCGCGCGCCAATGCGATACCTGGGCCAGGAGTTGTGGGCTCGTGTTTATTTTGAGGAAAACGTCGCGCGTTACAAATTCTAAGAGAATCTCTACAACCCATCACATCAATCAATCAATCACAAGTACACAACCCATCCCTCTCTTACACAAAGCCTTACCTAAAGTTAACTCTCTCTCTCTCTCCACGCATCCCTCTCTCATCCAAAATTCAACTAAGCCCATACGCTCCATGTCATTTTTTTACAACATCCATTCCTCCCATCCCATCTCTCTTATAATACCCTCTCCTCTCTTGTTCTCTCCACCATTTCCCAAGCTTCCATGAGAGAAAATCTCTCAGGAGAGAAAAGATCAAGGCTCACTCCCTACCACCCAATCTCCCATCCTAGCCATCCATACTTCATCATCCTCCATGAAAATCAAAGCCTATGAGCTAAGGAGTCCAAGGAGCTAAAGAAGAAGACCATCGATGGGTGTTTTATAGGCTTAGATTTGTGTTTTGATGATGGGCCAAGTGGGGCCTATCGATTGATGGTATGGATCCTATTTGAGACCCATCTTGATGTATGTATTGTAATCCTAGGAGGGCCCATAGTGTTGGGGTCCCTCCATCGCACATCATCCCCCTCTCTCTCTCTATCTTTCTCTTTTCCTTTTGTATGGTGATGATGATGAGGTGTGTGGCCCACTTGGTGTGTGTGTGTATGGCCCACCATGATGTGTTATATCCATGCCATCTACCTGTGGGGCCCATCTTGCTGGACTGTCCAACAGACGAGCTTGCTTCCTGACCATCTGGACAGTCCCAGATGAAGAGAAAATGTAAATATCAGCTTGTCCCAGAGCTAGTGGGTCCCACACGTGTGGACCCACCTATGATGCATGTTCTTTACATCTACACCGTCTGTCTAGTGTCCTGACCTTAGACACTGGATCTTTTGAAAATAAATAAATAATAATATAATATAATATTATATATATATATGATATGTATATATTATGTGGTGGGCCCCATGTGGGACCCACCTACTGGATGGATTGGCTGGAGTACCTCACAGAAGCTATATAGTTGATGTAGTGACGTTAGTAAGTTTTGTGGGTCCCACCTAAATTTGGATCCATCTCATTCTCTTTGTATGAGATGCATGGGACCCACCGTTGATGTATAGGTCATATCCACACCGTCCAGATGTTTGGACGGTGGGACCCACCATTGATGTATGTATTTTATGTCTGCGCCATCCATTTGCTGAGCCCACCCTGATGTATGTGTTACATCCAAACCCTCCATCCAGATGGTGAGCTCGTCTTACGGCTTGAGACAAGGCTTAAGACTAAAAATAAGATAGATCTATTTATTAAGTGGACCACACTGTAAAAACTGTGGAATTGAATGTCTACCATTGAAACCCTTTTGGGGTCACGGGATTTTTGGATCAATATGAATTTTTTTCCTCTTAATTTAGGTCTTTGTGATTGTGTGAATAGTTTAGATGGAAAATCATGTTATGGTGTGGTCCAGATGATCTTTAAATCATCATCACCACTGCCATTGTGGTATGGTCCCGATGATCTTTAAATCATCATCTCCACTGCCATTATGGTATGGTCCAAATAATCTTTGAATACAATTCATATTCTTTTTTGGGTAATACTCTAAAATGATCTCTAAAAATAGTTGTATGGTGTAGATAGTTCACCTAAAACGATGGGCCCGACTTGATGTATATGAGGCCCATTATTAAGGCCCATGTGATGCGGCCCACTTGATGTATATGAGGCCCATACAATGAGGCCCAACGTGATGTATATTATTACATATGATGTGGCCTAATGCGATGTATGTGAGGCCCTTATGTATGGACTAATGTGATGCATGTGAGGCCCAATGCGATGTATGTGAGGCCCTTGTGTATGGCCCAAAGTGATGTATGTGAGGCCCATTATGATTAATATGTGGCCCATGAGTGAGGCCCAATGTGGTGCGTATATGGCCCATGAGTAAGGCTTATCGTGGTGTACATTAGACCCTTTATATGAGGCCCATTATGGTGTGTATGAGGCCCTTGTGTGATGTCATGGGCCCACTATATGTTAGGCTCTATGTGGGCCACTCCTTGGTAACAATGTTGGTTAAATGTCCATATTGATGGGTAATAATGGTTAAATGTCCACATTGTGACCTTCCCTTAGGCCTTGTTAGGCCCATTCTCATCATTCTCTAAGTGGGTTAACCCGAATCATTGGGCCCCATTGATATTGCATGGTCCATCATCATCGTAAACGGTTGGCTCCGTGCTACTGGATTTGCTATATCCATGGCCGACGACCGATCTTTATATTATGGTTTAGATCGGTTGTTCATTTATGGACCCTGCATTGCATATAGGCCGATTATCAATACCAATTATAAGTACATGATAGTATAACATTATGACACATGCCCATACGCATCATTTGCATGCTTGATATGAGATGTGGTTGACCATTGCATATGCTATTGGGCAGGTTATTATGGGGCTCCATGATAGGCGCAGTTTTCCCACATGAGTGTACGGTATGTGTATGATTGATGTATGACTGGATTGTGTGACTCATGCATCTTGCATTGTATATTATGAGTGCTATATGCCCTAGCGATATTAGGGCCATAATCTCCACAGGCATATCGTGGAGGGCAGGATTGGACACTGAAAATCTTCTCTTTATAAGGGGTGCAATAGATGTCCCAAGGTGAAAGTCCCTAAACTTGATGGTACTAGAAGACGCTCCAACATTGATACCGAGTGGATACATGAGTGCACGAGGGCGGAATACTAGGAGGCCACGTCTCCCACTATGTCATGGTCGGTTGGAAGAGGGTGTGCCTTACCCGCCCGAGAGTAGGGGTAATTGCTAGGCTAAGTCTGACCAGCTCATAAATGGGTCTGCTATTGACATGCCAGATAAGTATTGATAGACTATTGGTCAGGCAGATAGTGAGATTTCTTACTCTCACTTAGACTGCGCACCTGGGGAAGGGGCAGTGCCATTTAGAGTGTACTAAACCCCAGTGATTGTTTAGAGTGACATATCTATTGATATTTGATGCTCTAGCAATGAGCTGTATGGTTATGTGGATTCAAATGAGGAATGGCATGCGTGCGTTGCATCTCACATATGACATTCGGTTATATAGACCTCGCATCACATGACCTTGGTATGGCCAACATCATTAATGCCTCTCATTACATGACCTTGGTATGGCCGACATCATTAATGCCTTGCATCGCATGGCCTTGGTATGGCCGACATCATTCATGCCTTACATCGCATGGCCTTGGTACGGTTGATTGCATTCATGAACTTACTAGTATATTCCGCATTACCCTGATATTACATTCTAAGAACGTTTATATTGCGCACACACTGTCACCACCTTCTAAGATTTATATAAGCTTATACATGATTGATGTATGCAGGTGACGCTAGGACGCAGCTGTAACTTAGTAGTAGGAGCGTGCAGTCAAACTTCAGGAGTTTCTGTTACTATTATCATTGTATTTCCCTTTATGCGCATTGTACCTTAAAGTTTTTTTATCATAGTGGATTTTTTTATGGTGTCTTGGTTGTTGTTCTTGGGTTATGCTTATGGTTATGCTTGTTACAGAATAAATTCATGCTGAAAAATCCTCCTTATAGGATCCCAGGATTGGAACTCGGTATATGGGTACGGGGAGCCGAGAATGGGGTACTACGAAGGATGTCGGCACCGGATTTGGTGATTGAGAATTTTGTGAGCCCGGTTTCTGAGTTTGGGGCATGAAAAAATGGATGTCTACGATGCTCAACCAGTCAAGGGATTGGCTTGGCTAGTTAAAGGTACCTTCGATTGGTCGAAGCCCTCCTTTGACTAGTCGAGGGTTATGCAGACGGTGCATGGTTTGTGCGTGTACTGCATAAATTTGAGGTGGTTTCTAGAGAGGTGCATAAGTAGGTTTCCCCATCTATAAATAGGAGTCCCTAGGCCATTCTCAGGTATTATAAGGCTTCCTAAAGGTATTCCAAGGGTTTCTAAAAGGATTCTTGGGTTATCTAAGGGTGTAGCAAGGGTGAGATTCAAGCTTGTTTGAATTGGGTAAGTCTTTTCTCTTTGTAATTTCTATTTTCATAGTGAAAATCTGTCGCTTTGTGCCGTGGTTTTTTCTCGAAAGGGTTTTCCACGTTAAATATGTGTTCTCTTGTGCTTACTTAGTGCTCTTTCATTGTTATCCTAAATCCAAATCTGTGTGATTCGGCAGACCATATCCCAACAAGTGGAATCAGAGCTATCATTTGGGCACAGATCTCAATCTGCAGGATTAGTAATGATGGGAAGCACTAGGTATGATATCGAGAAGTACTCAGGTAAAAATAACTTTAAATTATGGAAGATCAAGATGATTTGTTTATTAACTAAGTAAGATGAGGATGGTGCTCTTGAGGTGAAAAAGTCTACCATGATTGATGATAAATTGAATAACCTTGATAAGAAGACCTTATCCTCAATCCGTTTATGTCTCATGGATGAGGTTCTCTATAGTGTTTTAAGGGAGAAAACTGTGGCTAGTTTATAGGTGAAGTTAGAGGATATCTACGGGAAAAAATTCTATGAAAATAGCCTACACTTGAAGTGGCAGTGGTATAACTTCAAGATGGCAGAGGGTGGAGATCTGGAGGCCTGCATTAACAACTTTAATAAATTAGTTTGCAAATTGTTAGATATGAAGGAAGTGATCAAAGATGAGAAACAAGTATTTATGTTTTTAAATTTTCTTCCAGCATCGTATGAGTCGTTCAAGGACCATAAATAAAATCCTGAGTGTCGACGTCATTATCTAAGCCCTTCAAGGGAAGGCCATGAGAAAACTAAATGGCGACATGGGGACATCTTCCGATGCACTGATTATGAGAGGAAGAAATTCTGAGCGAGGTATAGAATCTTCAAGACCTAGATGTTTGCTCCCCAAGTGCAAGGTTGTGATGTAGTAATAAACTCGATAAGACCGAGGTTGAATCCCAAGGGACTGTTACCTGAACGTAATCTGAAATTAAGTAGAACTAGAACAAGACTAAGATGAAATTTAAATCGAATAAATTTAAGGAAATAATGATGAATAGATTAATTAAAAATTAATAAAAATAAAGGCGGGTACTAGCTAGGGTTTCAGAGGATCCACTTTGTAAAGATCAGGGAAATCTTATCCCTGCTTGAAGAATTCAGCTGAACTTAGAGTCCATCTTCATCCAGTTGAAGGTGTAACCATGGAAATCAAGACCGAACCTCCTTTAATATAGTTTTCAAGAGATGAAAGGTATATGAATTAGAATGGATTCCATCACCAAGTCATGCCCAAGAGACAAAGCAAACAATAGAATTAAACTAATTACCAACCAATCAATCAATGTATGAAGGTTAGGAAGGGTACTGTCATTCGACCATGCCTAGGAGATGATGGTGAACAACAGGGCTTCCTGATGTCATAAACATAAAAAGGAAAGGAACATGCTCAAAGTTATCGCAGACCCATTGTAATTTTAGTCACAACAGACCATTAAAAACTAAAAACATTACCTTAATTAGACTAAAATCAATATCAGTTCAGTATAAATAAAGAGCATCAGCTAATATCTCCCATCACACTACAGGCTTCACCTCTTAGCCCTAGCTAAGAGGTTTAGTCAGACATGATGGAGCTATAATCTCTTAAAAGAAAAGAACTAAAGAAAAAACTAAAACTAAAATAGGAAACCAAAAATAAACTCTGCCTTGCTCTCCCGTCCATCACTAGCTCAAGATTGAATGCATTTCTCTCTCTCTTTCTCCTCCTTTTATAACTGTGAAGGTCGGCTGGAGGGTCCTCATGCACAAGAGGCGGTTTATGTGTGTAAGTGTTATTTACGCAGCTAAGCATTTTTAGAAACTTCTTCATGCACGACCAAACCATGCACTATATTATGCAGCCACGTTTGGACTAAGATTAAGAGGGGAGATTGCCTCATCTAAGTAGTCTGACTTCATGGTGGGGTTGAAAGCCCATTTCTTAAGAGGTTGAATGGTCTAGATCATCGATCGGATTGTTCTTGAGATCACATAGGGGCCCACTGGAGTCGGCAGTGTTCAGGTCTCTCCGGACTCTGTTACATGCGTAACAAAGGAGAAAACTCTGATTTTGCATTAACCGTGGGGCACAAATGCCATGGTTTTTGAAGAATCAGCGTCGTCCATTGAAATACCCTCAAAAAACTAGTTGAGAATGGACAGTTTTGGATTGGATTTAGTGCAGCGCAAGGGACTTGTGCTTCTAACGTTCATCCTATGTTTGGATGGGATATTCATGAGTTCACTTGTTTGGGTCAAAAAGACACCTAGGCGAGGGTCAAGCCCCCCCCTCTGGGACACATTGGACGGTCTAGATCATGAAAAGGGATGATGGGTGGGGCCCACTGTCAAAACCCAATCAGAAACGGTCTGTCACTGGACGTTTTGCGTCAACTATTTGGATGTTTTATACAAAAAATAGGTGGGGCCCACTTTTGATGACATTCTTATGAATCTACTCCGCTCATTATCTTCTTAGTAATGTGTAAACCATGGGTCAAAATATGAAGTAAATCCGAACTCTACGTGGGCCACACCATTCACCTGTGATGAGGCACTTCCAACCATTGAAGCAACCCTTTGTTATTACGTGCATGTGTTTTAATAAGAAAACAAATGCATTTCGATTCGGGGGATTATCTTGTTTAGACATAACAGAGGAAAAGTGTAAAGACGATCAACACATTTTTATTGATTCTGAGTTCATTTACATCCTCTAATCTCCCTTGATTCTAAGATACATTTATTCGAATATGTATGAATTGATAACATTAGAACATTAAATTCAAATAGCAAATTTAGCAGCATTTCGGCATGAATTTCAGTATTCTCCAAGGACTTAGGAGGAATTGCCGATTAGACCAATCAATCTTCAAGGAGAGGAATTTCGACAGCATTTCGGTGCTATTTTGAACATATCCTAAGACTTAGGAGAAATGTGCACTTCAGCGGGTTATCTCTTTTTACACTTAAACAGAAGAACTTAGAGATCTCCACCATTTCGGCAGCATAATGACTCCTTAGCTTTATAGGCTGCAAAACAGTCTGTTTACGCGAACCCATGTAAAGGACACGGTTTACGCAGACCTACAAAAAGCCCTTGGGCTATCGCTCTCACCTTCAATTCTCTCTTCTTGCTCCGCTTACTCTCTGAAATCTTCGATCAACCCCCAATGAAGGAAGGAAAGGGGTATTTATAAACACTACTCCGATCTTGGCGATGTGGGACACAATCACTTACAAAAAAAACTAAACTATCTGCACTCATCAACGCAACATGATATCGATTGCGGAGAACCGTGCAAAGTATATCATTTGCGGTACCATGCAAAGTATATCGTTTGTGCGGTCCTGCGCAAAGTGCTTATAGGTAATTTGTTCCTCCTTTTCTTTCAACTCCTCTTCATAATCTTTTAATCTTCATTTGCTTTCGTTCTTCTCTTATTTTTATCCTTCAACAGATGCCCCCTTCATCCGTTCTTTTTTTTTCTCAAAATCAAAGAAAAGGATTAATGAAATTCCTTTCTTCACGCTGACCCACGTACCGTACTCGGCTGCAAATCCTATAAATAGCCCAGCAACTTGTTGTTTGATCAGATCACTTGTGCGCTTGTGAAACCTCATCCTCGCATTTCTACCCCGCACAATCGATATCGTTTGCGCAGTTTCGCGCAACACTCCGTTATGCGCATAAGATTTCCAGAAGCCCTTTCACTCCGCGCAAACAATATACTTTGCGTGGTCCCACTTAAAGTATCCTTTCCGCTGTTACTTAGCCATTTCTTTCTTCTTTCACCCGAACCCTTTTCAAACACTTAGTGACTGTTTCTTCCTTTCCTTTGCACCTCTTCTTTGATTTCCTTCAAACCTGGAACACCATATTTCATCATGGCTCGTATTAAGCAAACCTTTCGTCCTGTAGATCCGCCTACTGAACATCCTAACTTGCCCGATCCATCTTCCTTTCACCCTTCCCCTTCTTCTGGTCAACCTCCCACCAAGCGAACGAAAATTACCGTCATCACTCCTTCATACTTTAAAGAGCCTGTACTTCCCACTTTTGACTTTACCGACCGCATTCAATCTCTACCATCTCCCATTCACCGAGAAATAGTGCTAGGAAGTCTTAAATGCCCTCCTAGGCACGGTAGAGAATATGATTGGGACGAATGGTTGAAAACTACTGCTCACATCCGTACAGACAGTTAAAGACCACCTCCTCGAGAGGACACTCCTCCTGCTTCTTATTTGAAGAAGACTCGCCGAAATAAGGCGAAAGAATTCGAAGACAAAATTGCTAAACATAAAAAGAAGAGGCTCCAGAACTCGTGGTACTCGGTGCGAATTATTGAGGGCATCATGAAGTTCGATAACCCCCACTTAAAAGGCATGACAGTAATTCCCATCAACGTGTATCGTCACCAGTCCATGCTCGACAGCGAACCAAAGGACCATGTTCATGGTGAAAGACTGATGTGTACTGAGTCATGGACAATGAGAGAACCACGCATTCTTGAAGGGATAATATGGACAAAAAAGCCGTGACAAAAAATTGGAAAAGTCCATCCCATGACCTTCCTTGTGCCTTTTCATAGTCCTCATGATCTTTTTCCTTCTCATTTTTATGAGACCATCCGTCAACACTTCCGAGATCGTGCTCAACTTTGGGGACCGGTAGACTTCCGCACCAGAGGTCTATTAATTGTTCGACATTATTATTCTGACTGGGCAGAAGCTATCTTGCTGAAGCATGCGAGCACGCTTGCCAAAATTGACCTTTGCGATGCTATAGAAGTCACATCCAAGCACTTCTATAAAGAACCCACTGTGTTGAAAGGTTTCATCGAATACTGGTCGCCAACTACCAACTCTTTCCACCTTCCATATGGTGAAATGAGTATAACACTCTGGGATCTTCATCGTATCATTGGTCTTCCCATAACAGGAAAATTTTATGATGAATTCGTCCCCTCCAATAGGGAGCTAACCTTCATGTCTTCTCCTGATCGCAAACCTTCCATTTCTGAAACCACTATCATGCTTTTCAAGGAGATGGAGAAATTTCCCAACATTCACAAGCTTTCCCCTCTATAATGGCTTGCACACTTATCCAAAACCCTCAGGTATTTATGAACCCATGACACAACTCTTTTCTCTTTTCTCCCTTTTTAGAAATTTCAGCATATTCATATGTTCCTTTCTCTTATAGATTTCACGATTGTCGCTCTAAGGAGTTAACATGGCTCCAAGATGCAATGAAGGAAAGAGCAGACTATAGTTCTTTTAGGGAAATTGCAGCTTTCTTGGCCTATTGGCTAAGCCTCGTTGTACTTCCCAGCTCCAAATGGGCAGATGTTGTTCGCCCTACGGTCTTTGTTGTAGTTGGTGCCTTGGCAGAAGGCCATAGATATTCCCTCACTCCTCCGATGTTATGCTCCATTCACAGAGCCCTTGGGGAGATAGCCACTCACATCAAGAATCCTACTCTTAGAACTTCATCAACATATAGCTCTTGGCATTACATCACAGGTTGGCTAGGAGTTTATTTCCCCTGGACCTTCGAAGCGCCTGAGAAAAGATATGTTCATCCTGCACATCTTTCGCTTTGGTTCTTCCAGCAAAGGGCCATGGCCAATAGGGCGTATGACTGGGTCGTCAATAAGATACGGGACACTGACCAAATAGACTTTTTCCAGTTCCGTCTCCACCGCTACACCGAAGACAAAGATATGGTGGACCAAGGAACACTTACCACATCAGAAAGGGCTTTCTTTCTTTCTCTTCGTTCTTGCAGTCTACCACTCCAAGAAGGGACAGAATTTTGAGAGCCTTACTACCCCAGCCACTTTGCTTGCCAATTCGATTATGATCAAACCTACCAAAAGATTATGGACTGGTCACCAGAAAGATGCGTTGTTACGGCATGGGTCCTCTCAACTGGGCCATGATATGGAAGCAACTTCTGAATAGCTGTGTTGATTCTTCTTTCATAGTTCCTGGTTGCGAGCGCGTAGTTCGCACCTCATATAGTTGGATGCGGTGGTGGGACCACCAATCATATTTGGTCACCAAATGTTTACCCGTAGATTCTTCCATCTTTCTTCATCCACCTAGGTTGAAAGGCAGCAAACTAGAGAGCGGGATTGGCTTTATTCCAGAGAAGAGTCACGCATCCCATTGCGGGGAAATTTATAGCAAAATAACGCTAAAAGAACCCATCCGTGAGATAAAACCCATTAATACTTTGGATGAATGGTTTGCTCATGGGGCCCTGAGGGAATTTGAGCAAGATCCTCACGACTCTACATGTCCGGCTACGGATGATGTGACAGGTGCACCTTCTCCAATTCCAGTAGAGAACTACGATGATTCAAGAAGAACCAACTCATGATGTTCCAACGCTTCCTCCACAATCCACTTTCCCTAGCTCATCGTCTCCGATGACTAGATCACCACATGTTCCTCCAGAAGGAATGAGACAAATGCCTGTCTCTCCCCTAATCAAAGAACCCATACTGGAGAGTAGTCGGGCTTCTTCCTCCAACGGAAAGCAAATTGCTATTGAAGAAATCAGCGAAGAAATTTTGGAGAATGAAAGCTCAGACTCGTCATCAGAGAATACTGCTTCTTCACAGCATGAAGATGATGAAGACAGCGAAAGCAGTGAAGATAAGGATGACCATTTTGAGGAAGGAGAAGTTGATATTGACGGTGAAGAGGAAGCAGTTGTGGAAGGCAATGAAACAGAACATCCCACAACCTCTGAAGCTCTTCTTAGCGCTAAAATTCCTACCAAGTCTCCTATAGCTGTAGAAGAGGAAGAGGAACCTTTAGATTATAGTGAATATGGATACTCACCAGGTAAAGGAAATTTAACTTTCATATATATATATATATATATATATATATATATATATATATATATTTATTTGCTTATTTAATAAAGATCATTTATTTAGAATTGTTGTGTATCCTTCTTTTTTTCAGGTGCTCATGTCGCTAATATTGAGATAGGTGAGATTTCCCCTTCAAATCCCCCTACGACCGCATCAGCGATTTCATCAAGAATCCATTTAGGTTCATTAACGACACCTAAAACAGTAGCTCATGAAATCATATTTCCAGCTGAAACCACGGACTTGCCCACTCCGACCACCAGGGACTCGAGTACGGAGGCCAGGGAACCTTCCCTTGCAGATATAGTGGGGATCAGTCCTTCCATGATTCAAGGAATCTCTCCTTCTGTTAATCGTGTCCTGACGACAGGTACATACAGATGTATACATATTAGCTATTTTATTCAAAACCGTTGTAACACCCCAGATTTTGGCTAATCTAGGATTTGACGTCCTTAGGCAATGGGTTAATTAAAACACCTGAAAAATCGCTCAGAACCCAATTCCATAGCCAAAGAAACCACTTAGGATTAATTCCTTTAGAAACTAAGCATAAGTTAGCTAGCGCAACGTTGGAGTAGCTGGGAAATAGTCCCTGATCACTTTAAATACGTTCTACAAGACCCAAATCGAGTAGAACGTATGACTCTATAATACTTTATAACCTTGGATCAAACTCTAAGCCGGTTTGTTCTCTGGACCACTTTGAAATTTTGTATTGGATTTAGACCGTGCGTCGAAAGTCCGATACCTGCTATCTTAGACCGTTAGGACCGCCTAGCTGGACTTGAAAATCATTTCGAAAATCAAGTCCAACCGATAATCACAGGCTATTTCATTAAGCCCGGACTGAAGAGAGTGCGAATAGGGACAGATTTGGAATTTGAAATTCAAATCTGGCACACGACTTGACGTGTCAGTATTATGCATTCTGACCATCAGAATTCAGCCAAATTACACCCTCGGATTAGGAAAAATTTCTATTTCATATCATGAGATTTGTAGGCCTGATCTACGTGCGGTGACCGCTGAACTGAAACTGGACCGCCACGTGCGATCTGCGAACCCTGCCGGACTGAAAACTTGATGTGTGCTAGATCCAGTATGCATGAGCTTAAGTCTGACCGCATTCAGCCAGGGGACCACCAGAAATGTCCTTTTGGACTGAAACAACCCCGATTTGGTTACCCCTCAAATGAAACTTGTTCCCGAGCCTATTTCGGGCAAGTTTGGGCTTATAAAAAGGGTTGAAACCCTCACTCCTCTCTCCCATCCGAATTTGCAAAAATCCCTAGATTGGGAGAGAGAAAAGGTGAGAGTTTGTGAGAGAGAGTAGGAGAGAATTTCTTGCTGCTCGTGCCACCTGCTGCAAGTGCCTAAGCAACACACTCCGATCACCTGGCCGGTGATTTCTCCGCATTTTCAGGTAAGAAATAACCCTAGAAAGTTGCTAATTTGATGTTTCTTCTGTTCCATAGCTTGATAGTTAATAGATCTTGTAAAACAGGTCCTCTATTCGCCGTAGATGAAGCGTATATGCTCCGTTCGAAACGACACGTTTATAAGAGACAAGGTGCGGATTTTAGATGCTTTGATTGACTGTTTTCAAAGCTTTCAATGTTGTTTAATAGTAGATTATCGACGGCAACGCCATTTGACATGTACAACATGCTGTCTATTTCCTGTTTCGTAAACCAGCGAAGAATATGAGATTTAGGGCATTTTAGTCATTTGTAGGAAGTACTGTTTTCATGCATATTTTGCTGATGTGATTGACATGGTTTATTGTCGCATTAGAATGTTAGGAATGCGTGCATAACTAGTTTGGCGAAGAGATTCGCCTAAATGCGCACTTCGGGTCGACATACTATATGTAGACTTAAGTGTGTAGTGTAAGTGTTTTTATAAATGTTTGTATTAGTATGTATTGAATTAAATGGTGTCATGAATTAGTTTGAGATTGATTTCTCAATTAAGATGCTGGTGTAAATGGTTTCCTACATGTTAGTCATATGCATGATTTCATTATATGAATGAAGTGCACGTGCTTGATGATTCACTTAAGTTGTATGTTATAACATGTGCTTGATGATGTCATTATGATTTAGTTTGAGATTGAATTCTCAATTAATTTGCTGATGGAAATGATTTCCTATATGTTGGCGATATGCATAATTTCATTATATGTATGAAAGGCATGTATCAGGTGATTTACTTAAGTTGTATGTTACAACATGTGTTAACATGCTCATATGATTGTATTTCATTTCCAATACTTTCACATGCTTTGCTGATGTGATTCCACATGTTTGGGACTATACTTAGTTCAGGCAGTCGGTAACCTAGCAAATTCGTGGTTAGCTTATCTTCACCACGAAGGATGCGTCGATGAACGCGAATCGTGTTTGGAGTTGGCGGCAGTGGTTATGCCACACGAAGTGTTTTACGCACTTCATGTCGTTCGACTTGAGATGCGATCGTGCTAGTCGAGCCCGTCAAGTAACCCGACTGGCCATTGTATGTTCACCCTGCATGAGTCATAACTGCTTGAACCTAGGGTACTGAACTTACCATTGTAAACCCTGTTAACCATGGTACCTTGATCCGCGAAGACTCATGAGCCGGGCATAGTGGTATGGGACACCGTGGTCGAGCTGTCGGCCTACGCTGGGGCCACAAACCTCCCCGTAGTGACCAGTGAGCACCTATGACTCGTGAGCAGATTATGGTGGTATGGGACACTATATTCTTGCTGTCGGCCTACATTGATAAGGTGATGGGGGAGCGGTGCAACGAGTGTGAGCAACAGCCCTGACAGCCCTTTGTAGTGACCGCGAGCGTATTCTGAGTCTACGGGAGGCGACGACCCTTCAGTAACAGTAGAGTACAGTAGACCTGTATTGATAAGGTGATGGGGGAGCAGAGCAACGAGTGCGTGCAACAGCCCTAGCAGCCCTTGCAGCGACCTACAAAATATACATCGTATGAGATTACTAGGAGTGACGACCCTAGACAGGATCTGTGTTGGGATTGATATAAGGGAAGTACCCTAGTTTCCCAATCCTGTTGTTTGAATGGACTAATAACAACTCGAAAATCATATCACCATTACATTGTATGTGCCTGGAAGATGTGGAGCACTTTAGGGAGTGTGGCATGCCGCGGTCGTAAGATGGTGCCGTATGAGGGAGATCGTCGGTGAGGGCATACATCACGTCATGTCATATTGCATTAACAACAGTATTAGGATTGTTTGATTTACTGCTTTACTATTATCGCATGATTGATTTGAGAACATGCTAATCCTTGCTCTATTATTCCACTGAGTTAGCTAGTCACTCCCACATTACGGGATGGTATTTCCGGACACCCACCAGTCTTTATTGTGATTGCAGATGATGGCGCGGCCTGCGAGGCGGAGCTGGACTTGATGATGATGAGGAGGATCCCTCCTTTATGCTTGTTCTGATCGACGGGATTATAGGGAGGTTGATTAGATGTCTTGAGTCTTGTCATTTTATAATTTTAGAGCACTCATGTATATACTTTCTTTCTATTTTGAGGTATACATGTATATGTTTAACCTGGTAACATGATCACACTCAAGAGACACACAACAGTTTATATATGTTATACATATTATCACAGTCTTCCGCTGGTTAATTTAACTGTCTCTGGAGTATGATATGCTGTTCTGGCGTAATCCCACTCATGTTTCATACATTAACACAGACAACATTCAATTATACATATCTATGTTGTATAAATAACATTTTGGAACTCGGGAGTTGGGTTTTTACTCGACCCCCCGACTTTCGGGATGTTACAACCGTATATAACTTTTTATTGATGTCTCTTCATGCTTTCTTCCTTTGTATTATAGGAACCCCTCCTTGTAGTGGAGCAACCAGTTCTGACTCGGTATCCACTACATCTGAGCTTTCATCCTTTGCAAAAATCTCCACTCACAAGATGTTCTTGATGAGGAATTCTCTATCAGCAATAATCTATATCTTCAAAGACCCTGAACAATGGTCGAACTTGGATCTTGCTATTGAAAATTTGCAAAGTTCTGCAAGGATGGCTAGAATCAACATATCTTCTTTGAGAGATTCTCTTCTCAGATTACGTGATTCAGTAATTTCTTTGACATCAGCAGAAAATGTTACAACTACGCTTGAAATTTTAGAATACGAGCAACAACTGGCTACGTCTCAAGAATAAGCCTCTTTGATTTCTTCCACCATTTCTAAGTTCGAACAAGAATACTCAATTCTTCAAGATCAATTAAAGGTTTATACTGATGAAAGAGCAATTATTCAAGATCGCATTACTGCTCTGAAAGAAGAAATCTTTCAGCTAGAGATGAAGAATCATGAGAAGGAATCATCCATCCAAGATGTTGAGGAAAGGATGTGAGCTAATATTTAATCTATTAATATAGAAAAATCTACGCTACTCCAAAGTAGAGAAGTAATCACATCTTTGGAAAACAAGCTAGCCGGCATTCCTGATTAGGAAAAGATCATTCTTACTGAAAAATCAAAGCATGATGCGACTCAAGCACAATTAAAAGAGGATTTGCAAAGATATATGGAGGCAGTAGGAATTGCAGAGGAACTTTAAGCATGTAATTTCTATTCATATGTTTTTGAACAAGTAACTTTTTTAATAGATGTATTTATGACAACATTTTGAGACATTCCCCTTTTTGCTGAAGCATTATCATATCTCATATTGTCGCAATCATATTTGTCTATACATATTATCATTTCACATATTGTCGCAATCATATTCATGATAGTAGATTTTTAACCTTTTAGGTCATGTTAGTGCGGGATTCCCTATGTGGGTATTTAAGTTGGCAGTGCTAGATTTGAATTCATTCAGTCACACACAGTTTAAGCTCATAAGTAGTGGAGCACACATAGTTTAAGCTCTTGAGTAGTGGAGCACACACAGTTTAAGCTCTTGAGTAGTGGAGCTGGTCTCACGTGATAGTCTCTATAACTCTTAGGAGTTCATTGGACTTCTCACTGCCTAGTGAGTTTACAAACCGTGATCCATCAGAGGGGCCCAGTGAATCTACCAGGGCGGTGAACTCGGTTGGTTTTACACACAGGGTTGGCCATGGTAACTCTCTAGAGTTCACAGAGCTCGCAAGGCTACCTTTAGGGTATCAAATCCATGGTTGTCAGTCCATCGATGAGTAGGTTTAAGCCCTTCCTCATGAGTTAGTACCGGAATTGAACTACAAATCTGGAGGGTCTTATGCATGGTTGGCCTATCTAAAGCTCACACTGTAGCCCTCATTTTCTTTGTCTGCAAGGTCGGGCCCATTCGCGGGAGGGCATTGTCCTCTATTCCCCATGACGCTGCCGGAAAGCTATACAGACAGCATGGGGGTTACGCTGACTGGTCATTTGAGGACTTTTGGTCCTTAAGCTTTTAGTCACTGGCTTCGTCGGCTACCCGCATAGATACGTATGATGGCCTTTGCGGGATTTTTAAGGCCACTGGCCCCTCGCCATTGTTCGGATGGCGAAAATGGTAGGACCTATGCATAGCTGACCCTTTTTAGAGCTTGATCCTTTAGAAACTGATCCTTTTAGAGTTTGATCCTTTTGGAGCTTTTAGCCCCTTTTCAAAGCTTTATCTTTTTTTTTTTTTGGCTCTTTTAGGATTTGGCTCCCTTTTTTTTTTTTAAGGATCGACTCTTTTAGGATTTTGGCTAGGGGCTTAGCCAGCTAGACTGCCTTATCATGCCTTGTAAGGCAATAATAATTGTGATCATCATTATCACCAAAATGATAAACGTGTCTGACTGAGATTGATACGTCGTTACTTCTGATAATATCTTCAAGAGGATTTTCATGACGATATTAATTTTTCCAAACTTTTTCATTTGCAGGACTCATTTGGTAATGATGATGATCGCTTTCATTCAGAATACTTGTTAATGTAGTCGATATGCTCATGAATTTCTTCTTTATAGATTCTTCTGACATATGGACATGATCTTATTCCTTCTTACCCCCTTTTGATATAGAATCATTATGTCGATAATATTCTAGATCAAAATCAGTAGCTTCTTTTAGGGGTAGTATCTTTTGATGAAGCGGGCGTTGACCGGTTTACTGATACCTTGCCCATCTTGATCAGCGATTCTGTATGCTCCATTGGAATAAACTTCATTTATTATATACGGCCCGTCCCATTTGGGCTCAAACTTGCCCCCTGTTCGGCGGGTGACCACTATATGCCTTTTCAACATTAGCACCATATCCCCTTTTTAAAAGAGCTGTGTTTAACTTGTTTATCAAAGGCAGCCGATATCCTGACCTGATATGATTGCAATCGTTGTTAGGCAACCAAACGTCCCTCATCAGGCAGATCTAACTCTTTCAGCCTTATTTTTGCATTTTCATCATCTGTTATGGACTGATGTGCTGCCACTCTGAGCGATGCCACTTGCATTTCAATTGGGATAACTGCCTCTACGCCATAGATTAATGAATACGGTGTTACCCCCGTTGTCGTGTGCTAAGTAGTTCTGTATGCCCATAATGCTTCTTGCAACTTTTCATCTCAATCACGTTTATTGCCTGTCACCGTCTTCTTTAGAATTTTGATGATCGTCTTATTAAATGCCTCCTCTAGCCCATTGGCTGGGGGATAGTAAGGTGTTGAAAATGAATGACGAATGCTGAATTTTTAACACCGTTTTTCCATGACTCTATTTTTAAAGGGAGTACCATTATCAGTAATGATTTTCTTTGAAATATCATGACAGTATATTATGGCATGTCGGATGAAATTGACCACATCCTTTTCTTTAACATTGCGTAAAACGATTGCTTCAGTCCATTTGGAGAAATAATCTGTTGCTGCCAGAATATATTGTTTTCCTCTAGATGAAAGTGGGTTTATAGGACCAATTACATCAGGTCCCCAAGCGGAGAAGGGCCAAGAGGCCACAGACTAGTGCAAGTCTTCCGGGGGGACGTGTATAACATCTCCATGAATCTGGCATTCATGGCATTGCTTCGCGTAATCTATAACATCTTTGAACATGGTGGGCCAATAATAACTCATTCGATGTATTCTGTGGAATAAGTTTTGACCTGCATGTTGTACCCCACATTCACCAGAGTGTGCTTCCCGTAATACTTTCCTTTCTTCTCGCTCATCTAAACAGCGTAGCAATATTCCATTGTAAGATTTTTTATATAATATTTCACCGCATATGATGAATCTGACTGATCGTTGCTTGATTTGTTGCTTCTTTACATGATCCTCTGGTAGGATATCATATCTAAGGTAATCGACAAAAGGTTGACGCCAATCATCTGTCGTTATTTCTAAGCATGATACAGGAAGCGTTTCAATTACTTCCTCGATGATCTCTAAAGATGGTAAGAATCTTCTTTCTTCTATAGTTACTTGAAGAGGACTCCTGTTAGGGTAGGACAGGGCGGCTGCCAGGCTAGCCAAAGCATCTGCATTTGCATTTTCAGACCGCAGTATATGCTTGATCTCTACATAGCAGAACTGTTCTAACA
The DNA here is from genome assembly GCA_037074715.1 of Magnolia kwangsiensis. Taxonomy (NCBI): domain Eukaryota; kingdom Viridiplantae; phylum Streptophyta; class Magnoliopsida; order Magnoliales; family Magnoliaceae; genus Magnolia; species Magnolia kwangsiensis. The sequence goes on from CM073571.1 coordinate 107,140,011, forward strand.
ATTGTTGTGCTTTTTGATAATAGGGCAAGACTTCTTTCTTTCTTACCTCGAACTCAATTGTCAATTGATTTATAATCAATTTGGAATCTTCAAAGATATGTAGCATTCTTATTTTCATCTGTTGAGCTATTTCCATCCCAATAATGAGGGCCTTGTATTCAGCCTCATTGTTTGTGCATGCAATGCCTATTGTGAAGGAGTATGGTAATAAGTCACCTTGAGGAGTAATGAATATCACCCCTGCCCCTGCTCCTGATGCCCGCGTGGCGCTGTCAAAGTACATCTGCCATGGGCTTTGTGATTCAACCAGCATAACGTGCTCATCCGGAAAGTCGTCAGTGCTGGCTTCGTAATTTTCCACGGGGTGTGCCACGAGGAAATCTGCCACCTCCTATCCCTTTACTACTTTGGCCGGTTTATAAGTAATAGTATATTTTGAAAGCAACAACATCCATTTGGCCATTCTCCCAGATAACATCGGCCTTATCATTAAAAACTTGATCGGATCTGCTCTTGAGATCAAAGTTATGTTATGAGAGAGACAATAATGTCTCAACTTTTGGACTGTGAATATTAGCGCTAGACACACTTTCTCGATTGGAGAATAATTGCATTCGGCTCCCATCAATGTTCGACATAAGTAATAAAGAGCAGTATCTTTCCCATCTTCATTCACTTGAGCCAACAAAGCACCTAAGGAATTCTCAGTTGTAGATATGTATAAAATAAGTGGCTTTCCTTTTATCGGGGCCGTTAGTACCGGCGGTTACTTCAATAATCTCTTTATTGAGTCAAATGCATTCTGACAAGCTTGATCCCATACAAACTCTGCATATTTCTTCATCAAATGTGAGAATGGTTGGCATCTTCCTGCCAGATTTGAAATAAATTGACGAATGTACGCCAGTTTCCCTTGCAAACTCTTCAATTCCTTTAAGGTTGTCGGTGGCGGCATATTTTGAATAGTTTTGACTTTCTCTGGATCGATTTTGATACCCCTGTGCCGCACAACGAAACCAAGGATTTACCCAAGGACACCCCGAACGCGCATTTGGCTGAATTCATCTTCAACTGCTTCTTTCTTAATCGACAGAAAACCGATGCCAAATGTTTGCGATGCTCCTGATGATCTCCTGATCTGATCACTAAGTCGTCGACATAACACTCGACATGTTTATGCATCATGTCTTGGAATATATTTTGCATCGCTCTTTGATACGTTGCCCCAACATTTTTGAGACCGAACGGCATGACCTTATAGCAGTAAATTCCCAGCGGCATTCTAAATGTTGTTGCTTCCTCATCTTCGGGTGCCATTCTAATCTGATTGTATCCTACATAGCCATCAATGAAAGACATAACAACATATCGAGTTGTACTATCAATCAGCAACTCCGTTATTGGAAGAGAAAAATCATCCTTCGGACAGGCCTCATTCAGGTCCTTGAAGTCAATGCACACTCTGATTTATCCATTTTTCTTTTTCACAGGGATAATGTTCGATATCCACCTAGGATACTTGACTTCTCGGATGAACCTGACTTTGATCAGCTTACTGACCTCTTCTTCGATTAATGGAATTAAGTATGGATGAAACCACCTTTGTGCCTGTTTAACCAGCCTTTTCTCTTTGGAGATATTTAATCTGTGCATTGCTACCGAGGGTTCCAAACCCGGTATTTCTGCATACGTCCAGGCGAAGATGTCTTTATTTTCTTTGAGCAGTTGGAAATATTTTCAAAATTCTTGATCAGAGATACCGCTACTGATAAATGTATTCTGAGGTTATTCTTCTGTACCCAAGTTTATTTCCCACAGGCTGTCTATCGTTGGATGCCCCCCATCTTCCATTTGCTTCGGATCTGTTTCAGGATACTTGACCTTCTCAGGATCTTCTTCCGATGCTTGCACGACTGTAATCATATTTACTGATGACTCTGCTCCTAATCCTCAAAATTTTGTTTGCTTTTCCTGATCAACCCCAAGAGGGATTCGAATTCCCTTTCCATGATTCAGCCCAGTGGGTTTATCACAATCAAAACCCATGTTTCTCATGATCTTCTTACTCACTGAACTATATTTTTTCAGATTTTGTGATGTCAGTTTACTGCGGTATACATTGCTCGCAATTTCTTTTCTCGCCTTCATTTTTACTGTAGCTTAAAACTCTATCGGCTCGGGGTGCTTAGTACTAGCCTTGACTTGAAATCTTCCTGAAGTAGCTAAAAATGGCCTACACCTTTCAACATTGGGTAGTGGTATTGTATAATTAGAATGCAGAATTCTTAACTGCTCTGGCGATAATAGTGTTAATGACAACTGCCCGGGTTATCTTAGACGCTCTGGTACAAAATAGAACTTCTTCCTTGCTTCTGCAGTCCTAGAAGATTCTGCCCTTTCTTCTTGAGCCTTTTTTACTTGAATGTCTTTTAAGACTTTATTTCTATCACTATTTCCCGTCTCCTCAGAGAACCCTTTATAATAACTGGCATCTGTAAATAAAGACTCAGCTTCCGTATATGGTTTTGCATCAGCCATCACCTTACATTGTAATTCGTCCTTGTAATATTTGAAGCATTGGTGCAAAGTAGAGGGTATGATACTGTATTGATGTATCCATGGCCTTCCTAGGAGAAGATTGTATGTCGTTACAGCGTTTATAACATGACATACGACATTAGTAATTAATTCTCCTACTTCCAGTGTCACCGTAATTTTACCAAGCGTGCATTGCCCATCTTGATTGAAACCCTGTATCATCATTCCACTGGGGCACAGATCAGAACGGCGGTAGGCCAATTTGCTTACCATTGAAAGTGATAAAACATTTTCTGCAGACCCATTATCTATCATAATCCATTTTACCCTCTTCCCACAGACATGACCTTCTATCATTAGGGGTCTGTTATGTTCCGTCTCGCTAATCAAATCATCGTTGAAGAATGAGATGACTGGTAGACAATCTGCTTGTTCATTGTGTCTTTCCTGATTCATTTCTATCAACAGAGTCTCTCTGACATTGTGATCATACAATGCCTGTATTAAACTCCGTCGGAACTCTTCCGATAACTTGAGTGCATTATAGATACTTAAACGCGTCGGTATACCTTTCAAATGGCTAACTACATTGTAAGCTACTTTCACCGTTTCGCTCGTGTTCTCTTTTCCATCATCATTATTCTGTTCATCAATGATTTCTTTCCTTACAATCCCTGCTTTCTGCTTTACGGGACTTGCCATCTTCTTTCTCGATCTCAATGTAATCATTGTTGTATTCTTTACCGACTTTCGACTTTCTTTCCCTCTTTCCCTCGAGTCTTTTCTTGGACTGTAAACATGTTTACCTTCGCTCTCGTATTCTTTCCTCTCTTCACCAGTTACTATCTCACCCTTTTCTATCATTTGTTGTATGATACATTTTAACGTATAGCAATTCTCCGTCGAGTGTCCCACTAAGCAATGATAACGGCAGAAATCTCTTTCCCTGGTCTTTGTCACATCTTCCTAGCACTTGGGTTCTAGAAATTCTATGGTACCAGCTTATAGCAGCTGCTTCATCATGGGAACCACATCTTCCTTATCGAAATCGAATCATTCATGAGAGTCGAGCATCCTAAGCCTTTTTCTATTGTATTTATATTTTGACTGGTTCCATCCTTCCTTTTGTCCCAGCCTCCTGTCTTTTGAGCCCTTGGTATCTTTATCTTTCTTATCACGATCAACGGTATTCACAGTCGCTCGGCCGGATGCCCTCCTAACAGTCTCGTGATGAAAAGTCGGCATCTTATGAGTCATTAATTCCAACGCATGAGCTTTGGTGGCCAGGTCACGGAATGTTCAGATATCGGCGCTGGTGAGTCTGAACGCGATTCCTATTTTCATAGAATTCAAACACATTTTAACCTGTTCTGTTTCTTCTGGCAACTGTCTACATGAAGCTCCCAATGTTTTCCATTTGTCTATGAACTTTTCCATTGGCTCTCCCTCTCGTTGCCGTATAGAGGCCAACTCCGTAATGCTGACATCGCATTCTGACGAGAAGAAATTTGACATAAAAGCATCTTGCATTTTCTTCCAAGTCCTCATCAATCCAGAAGTCAGGATGGAATACCACCGGAATGCTTTATGTGTTACGGATGACCCGAAAAGTCTCAGGTAATACTGTGCTACCATAGAAAAATTCCCCATACTAGTAATGAAGTGCATTAGATGTTCTTCCAGCGATCCCTCCCCATTAAACTTCTGAAAATCTGGATGCTTGAAATTGGCTGGAAAAGGGACGTCCTCTACTTCCCTCGGATATGGTGTTCGGTATCTGAAACAGCTAGTATTTTCCCATTCCCTTTCTAATCTCATGGTTTCTTCGACGACCTGTCTTATGTCATCTTGCGTTATGGTTCTTGTTGCTGGAACAGACTCCCGCGATCCTACCCTTTGTGGACGAGGGCCTTGAGGCTGGCTTTCTTACCCATTCGTTGCCCCCATCATTGGTGGAGCTGCTATTTGGGCTACATTATGTGCCAGAGTCGCCAAAGCTTCTTTGAGGTTTCGGCAATCATCCATTAGCGCTCTTTGCGCTTCAGCCATCTGGTTAACATGATCTTCAGTTGTTGGCATGTTTTCTCGACTCATTTCGGCCATATGCACCATGGCTTCTTTATTGTTTGTCGAAGTTGTCGTTGGGGTAGAACGAGAGTATGTTGATGCACAGGGCTTGTAAAGAGGGGAAAGATTGGAGTCTCATTCGACTTCTGTGTGCTTCCCTTGCTGTTAATTGATCGGGATGACACAGCCATTGGCAAACTTACCTGGGCTGACACGGGCGTTGGTGAGCTTATCATCAGTGCTTTACCTTTCTGCTCTTTTGTCCACTTGGTTCTTAGGGCGACCAGAGTTGGAAAATCGTGCGACGCCAACTATGGACCCGTCTGCTCGGGATATATCGCAGGAGGAGTGAGCTCGGGGTTCTTCCTGAATGCACTACGTGTTATCGGTCCTCTGGCTCTTGACAAAGATGAGTTCGCTCTACAGTTCCTCATATTCCTTGCTTTTGTCTTGAGGGACAGGACCACGGTCCAATCTCCATCACCCTCCTACAATTAAGGTGAAATGGATATGACTCCAGCTGTTACTTGAGTCACTATATTTCCACTAGTAGGACATAGACCCATACGCTTTGGGGCACCTTTTGGCGCGTATTCCACTATGAATCCCATGGGGGTGAAGCGGAAATTCACTTTTCTTGTAAAGTTAGCCATTAGTTGCACTCTATAGTTGAACTCAAGTACCTTCAATAATGAAACACGCGTGAAATTAGTATATGAAGGGTTAAGTGAACAATCTTAGAGATGAAGGAGAGGATGTTCCCACTGAGAGTCGCCATCTAAGACGCCAAAAAGTGATAATAGCTTTTACCATTTTTCTATTGTTAATGTTAAATAAGATAAGAAAAGACTTCCCCAGTGAAGTTGCCATTTTATTTTAACAAGAAAACAAATGTGTTTCGATTCGGGGGATTATCTTATTTAGACATAATAGAGGAAAAGTGTAAAGACGATCATCACATTTTTATTGATTCTGAGTTCATTTACATCCTCTAATCTCCCTTGATTCTAAGATACATTTATTTGAATATGTATGAATTAATAACATTATAACATTAAATTCAAATAGCAAATTCGGCAGCATTTCAGCATGAATTTCAGTCTTCTCCAAGGACTTAGGAGGAATTGCCGATTAGACCAATCAATCTTCAAGGAGATAGGAATTTCGACAGCATTTCGGTGCTATTTTGAACATCTCCTAAGACTTAGGAGAAATGTGCACTTCAGCGGGTTATCTCTTTTTACACTTGAACAGAAGAACTTAGAGATCTCCACCATTTCGGCAGCATAACGACTCTCAGCTTTATAGGCTGCAGAATAGCCTATTTGCACGGACCTGCGCAAAGGACACGATTTGCGTGGACCTGGGCAAAGCCCTTGGACTGTCGCTCTCACCTTCAATTCTCTCTTCTTGCTCCACTTGCTCTCCGAAATCTTCGATCATCCCCCAATGAAGGAAGGAAAGGGGTATTTATAGACACTCACACGTGCAGAACTCCAATCTTGGCGATGTAGGACACAATCACTTATAAAAAAACTAAACTATCTGCACTCATCAACGCAACGTGATATCGATTGCAGAGAACCGCGCAAAGTATATCATTTGCATGGTATCGCACAAAGTATATCATTTGCACGGTCATGCGCAAAGTGCTTATAGGTAATTTGTTCCTCCTTTTCTTTTAACTCCTCTTCATAATCTTTTGATCCTCATTTACTTCCATTCTTCTCTTATTTTTATCCCTCAACGGCATACATAAGGAATTTTGGTTATTTACAAATTTGTCACTCTCCCTTCTAGAAACGTCTGTTGTTCGTTCCTCCCTACTGCACCGTCCAAAAGAAGTGAAATTTGATGAATATCCACCATTTTTCGTTCTCTTTTCATCGGTTTAGTTTGGGTTCTAATCTCACAAGGATATCCACGATACTGTTTTTAATGGTTATTGTCTGATCTTGTCCATTAGGTCACTTACACACTGATCTAAGGGCTGAATTTTGACGTGTACGTTTAATTTATGCTCCTCAGGCCATATACGAAGTTTCAAGCCGAACGAATGATTGGAAACCTTATGATCTTGCATTCTAGATGACTTTCAGGCCTCTTTTATGTGAATGGCTTGGCTTTATCAGATTTTTAGTGTGTAAATTCATCGATCTCGGTCTCCTGGACTCCGGCCCTTGCCTTGGTGGATTCCTGAACGTTAAATCCATGCTTTTAACATCCTTTTCAGTCCAAGCTCCTAAAGTCACCTTACAATACAAACACAATTAAAATAAGCTATTAAACTGTGTCATGTTCGTAAATACAAACAATAATTGGGGTTTGATATGTAATATTTGACCCTCAACACAACCCCCAACTAGCATTTTGCTAGTCCCGAGCAAAGTATGTGAAAAACAAGTTGAGAATTACATGACAATTTCTCTGAACTTGAGTGGTTTTTAAAAAATAATTCAGATACTAGAATTCTAAGTTTCATGAATGTTGGGCAGTACCTTCTCCTGGACTCAAGCACACAGTAAATTTCATAGTCCGACTCAAAGTATTAATCCATTAATTAGAAAAATTCTAAACATTAAGTACCATGAGTGTATAGTGAAATCTCGTCTTATCATCAAGGTTCACTTCTCTATGACGTGATGTCCTTGGCACTTCACAAGGGCATTCAGGACAACCAAATCCTACACCAACTTGCCCATTCTTCCAGCTTTTAATGATATTCACAATATATCAACTCTTTACCAGTAACGCCAAGGAAGGGAATCGAATCTGTACGTATAGGGAGCAAACTTATGGTAAAGACCGTACTCCCAAACTTTCCTCACATCGACCATGGGGAATCGAATCCACACCTATAGGGAGAAAACCTATGGTGGAGTTCGTTCGTTTGCCCAACCCTTTCCGCAGGCAGCTATCTTGTAGCTGGGTATTTTCTTTTTCTTTAATCAATCATGATGGGCAGATTGTCCAGGCTAATTCCTTTCACGCTTAATGAATCCCAAGTTAACCCTTCAATACCGATCTGAACCGTAATGGGTAAGCGAAACGTGACATGTGAAATCATGATTCAATCAATGTTTACAATTTCTAATCATGGATTAATAGTTCAAACTTAATTATGAAATCTAACAGATATTGAATCTAAGAGTCATAAATTGTCAACATTACGTATCTTACACTTCTTAATCCAACATAGTCGTTAAAATCACATCGAATTCACAAAAATTTCTAGAAAAATTTAAAAATTTTCACAATTTTTGCTCAAGACCAAGAAAACACTGATTAAGTTACCTAATCTCCCACCCCCAACCTAAAATCTACATTGTCCTCAATGTAAAAGATATGAACATGCAATGCATATGGGACAACTAAAGTAAAAGAAAAGTGATGGAAAGATAGTACCTGAATGAAGAAATCAAGAGAGAGACTTTCCAAGTGATCGCAACATGGAAGCCGGTCAGCACGAGAGCAAAGACACGAAAACAAATTATCCTAAAACAACGTATCAAGCAAACTAACCTAGTGGCAAAGAACCATCTATCCTAAAACAGCATAAAGAAAACTACCCTAGTCCTATGAAAGTAGTAAATTATAATCCTCAATGGAAAATCTACTCAATCATGTGTCTAGGTTCTTCTATTGGCGAGTATCTTGGTAAATTTCTCAGAAGGTTTTTCAACAAGATCATCTAAAAGCCCATTTTGCAGTAGGCATGGATGTCTTGGAGCATGAATGTCTAGAGAAATTGAGGGACCTCAGCATAAAGTTTTCTTTTAATTGTCTGAAGTGTCCAAAGTATATACGATTCACCTATAGCAAATAAAATTTTGAAGTTAGTACACCATGATGAATCAGAGACTACAAGTAGATGAAATTTTAAAAAAATTATAGTAGGTGGTGTGGTCTCAACACATGCCAAAGTTTTACTCTTTAGTTTAATTTTCAACTCCTCTTCCTTTAATGGTAAACATTCAGGATCTGGGGGAGGATGTACTTCAGAATAAGGGTTCTCTCGGTTCATGACAACTACCGAGGTATTGCCTTGTGAGGCATCATCTATTTATTGTATCATGAGATCGTTTGAATCTATAAAGTGTGCCAAGCAATCATCTAAAGAGTCAAAATATTCAGTTGAAAGGAGTCCATTCATCTTATCGAGATCTGTGATGATATGTCCAATAACTCTTTTAACTTCTTCGAGAGTAGAAATGAGCATACTCTCTTGTTTGTTCTCAAGGTGAGATGAAATAACCACTGGGTATGTCTTTTCTTGACCTAAATGGGCATATTCTAAATCAGAGGATAAAGGTTTTAGGTCAAGCTTCGATGGCTTGAGGTTAGACGATAGAGGCACGATATCAGTTTGGGGCAATTTTTCAAATTGTGGCCTCCACTTGTTAGCTTCAAGTACCGGCACAGTATTAAGCAAGGCACACCTCTCCCTAATCATATCATCATCCAAGTCATGAAAGTGTGCTAGACACGTCTCTAGAGGGTCAGAGGTTAAGGTCAGAGGCGTTCTATCTTCCACGAAATAATTAATCATGTTAATGTCGTGAAAATCGTCATCATCCTCTGAGTTTTTGCCGTTATTGAAAAAGATATTTGACTCCAATGTCATATTCCTAAAAGATATAGTCATTACACCATTTCTACAATTGATAATTGCATTTGAAGTGGCAAGGAATGGGCGACCAAGAATGATGGGAATTTGAGTGCTCATGTTATTGATGAGTTCGGTGTCTAGGATGATAAAGTCTATAGGGTAGTGAAATCTATCGATCTGGACTAACACATCCTCAATTATCCCTCTTGGTACATGAATAGAGCGATCGACAAGTTGTAGTGTGGTTAGGATGAGTTTTAGTTCACCCAAACCTAACTATTTGTGTACTAAGTAGGGAATTAGATTGACGCTCGCTCCTAAGTCAAGAAGTGTGTGATCAATTTGATAATCCCCGATTATACATGATATGGTTAGGCTACCGGGATCTTTGAATTTTTGCGTCACGTCTTGCTTCAGGATGGCACTCACTTTCTCAGTCAAGAAGATCTTCTTTTGAATACTCTGTCATCGTTTGGTCGTGCATAGGTCTCTCAGGAATTTGGCATATAAAAGTATTTATTTTACGGCATCAAGTAGAGGAATGTTGATTTTCACTTATTTCAACACCTCCAGAATATCCTGAGTTAGAGAAAGGTTTTAGTGCAACCAACCGTTGGGGAAATGGAGCAACTGACTTCTCTAGACGTTTCAGTTCTAATTTTTGTGGGGCATCACTAGATCCATCATTATTGTCCTCTTCTGATTCTTGAGGCTTTTCGGGCCTAACCGGAAGGGTTTTATCAATAATCTTCTCACTTCTAAGAGTGGTGATGGATTTAGCGTGCTCCATCTGATTTGAAGTGGGTTACCAACTTTATATTATAGCTTTGGATTGGGAAGAGGTTGAGCTGGGAGCCTCCCTTTATTCATAATCGTGTTTTTAGCCTTAAGTTCTTGTAGTATTTTGTTAAAGGTCTTGCAAGGCTTGTAGCATACCCTGATTGAAATGATCTTACTTTTCAAAATGTTTTAAAATCGAATCCTCTTGATGTTTCTCTTGTTGTTGTTGTGAAATTTGATTAAAGAAACCTTGAGGGGTAGCAGTTTGTCCATTCCTCCAACTAAGATTTAGATGATTTTTCCAACTAGGGTTGTACATATTAGAAGTAGGTCCATTGAAAGGTCTTTGATAGTTATTTATGACATTGGCTTGTTCATTTAACACTCCTCGAAAGGCAGGTATTGTGAGATAATTTTCAGTTGTGTGAATGATGCAATCACAGATGATGTAAACAATTTCATTAACCTTATCCTTCTTTCCCTCCATGGCCTCGAATTTTCTTATGAGGGTCGTCACTTTATAATTGAGATCATCCTCTTCTTTTAGGAGATAAAATCAACCTTTCTCCTTAGATTGAGTTAGTGTAGATGTGGTGTTCGAATTTGGGTAATGGTCCCACAATTGTATTTTTTCAGCATGTCTATCGAGGTAATCCCATACCTTATCGACATCTTTATTCATAAATTCTCCATTACATATTGTCTCGACCAATTGGTGCATAGAAGATGTCAGTCTATCATAGAAAAAATTTGTAATGCACCATGTTTCAAAGCCGTGTTGTGGGCATGAACTGATAAGATCCTTGAACCTTTCCCAACATCGGAAGAATGTTTCATCCTCCTTTTGGGCGTAGTTCATGATTATTTTTCCAATAGTAATCATTTTATGATGTGAAAAAAATTTCTTTATGAATTCCCTTTGCATATCATTCCATGTGCCAATAGATCTAGGACGCAGTGAATGTAACCACGTCTTACCCTTCTCGTTCAAGGAAAAGGGAAAAAGTTTCAACCTGACTGTATCCTCCGATACATTAGAAAATATAAAGTGACGATGATCTCATCGAACTCTTTCAGATGTAAGTATGGACTTTCTGATTCAAGTCCATGGAATTTAGGAAGGAGTTGGATAACCCCTAGCTTGATGTTCATATGTCATGTATTTTCAGGAAAAATCATGCATGAGAGTGTACTCACCCCCGCCGATTGTAAATAATCTTATAAAGTATGAGGCGGGGGTGCTTGATACACCTCATTCTCATCCTGAATGTCCTCCACCCTAGGTGGGGGTAGTGTTTTCTGTTAATTTGTAGCCATTACTTCAATTAACTCTGAGGACCTCGAGCAGTGTCTAGTCCTACGATGGATAGTCAACCCCTCAACCAATCCTCATTCGGTCATGAGACGACGAGTGTTATCATGAACCTACTTGGGCATGAAACACTCGCAGCCCTCAATTTAGATTTTAAACCTATACCTAAGAGGAAGAATAGAACAAAATTCTATAAATAAAGAAGAAAGATGGAAAGAGGTTACCGAATTCGAAGTCCTAAGTTAAGATCCTGCAAAACACAATAAACCAAGTTAATATTTTGGTGAAAAAAATCTAATCTAGAAAAATAGAGAAAGTAAAAAAAAATTAGGATGAAGTTACCGATTTAGAAGATCTATTAATAATCCTACAAAAAAGGAAAGTTAGTTCTAAAAATCAAATGGAAAGAAAAGTTTAAAACTACAGTTAGTAAAAATCCTAATCTTAAACTAATTCTAAAACTAATTAATTTCAGAGAATCGTAGCCATCAGACCCTGGCAACGGTGCCGAAAACTTGTTCGCTCCGCAAGTGCAGGGTTGTGATGTAGTAATAAACTCTGTAAGACTGAGGTCGAATCCCAAGGGACTGATACCTGTACATAATATGAAATTAAGTAGAACTAAAACTAGACTAACATGAAATTTAAATCGAATAAATTTAAGGAAATAATGGTGAATAGATTAATTAAAAATTAATAAAAATAAAGGTGGGTACTAGGGTTTCAGAGGATCTACTTTGTAAAGATTAGGGAGATCTTATCCCTGCTTGAAGAATTCAACTGAACTTAGAGTCCATCTTCATCCAGTTGAAGGTGTAACCATGAAAATCAAGACTGAACCTCCTTTAATATAGTTTTCAAGAGATGAAAGGTATATGAATTAGAATGGATTCCATCACCAAGCCATGCCTAAGAGACAAAGAAAACAACAGAATTAAACTAATTACCAACCAATCAATCAATGTATGAAGGTTAGGAAGGGTACTGTCATTCGACCATGCCTAGGAGAAGATGGTGAACAACAGGGCTTCCTGACATCATAAACATAAAAAGGAAAGGAACATGCTTAAAGTTATCGCAGACCCATTGTAATTTTAGTCACAACAGACCATTAAAAACTAAAAACATTACCTTAATTAAACTAAAATCAATATTAGTTTAGTATAAATAAAGAGCTTCAGCTAAAGGTCTCCCATCACGCTATAGGCTTCACCTCTTACCCTAGCTAAGAGGTTTAGCCAGACATGATGGAGCTATAATCTCTTAAAAGAAAAGAACTAAAGAAAAAACTAAAACAAAAATAGGAAACCAAAAACAAATTCTGCCTTGCTCTCCCATCCACCACCAGCTCAAGATTGAATGCCTTTCTCTCTCTCTCACTTTCTCCTCCTTTTATAACTGTGAAGGTCAGCTGGAGGGTCCTCACACACAAGAGGCAATTTATGTGTGTAAGTGTTATTTATGCAGCTAGGCCTTTTTAGAAACTTCTTTACGCACGACCAAACCACGCACTCTGTTATGCAGTCGCGTTTGGACTAAGATTGAGAGCGGAGATCGCCTCATCTAAGTAGTCTGACTTCATGGTGGGGTTGAAAGCCCATTTCTTAAGAGGTTGAATGGTCTGGATCATCGATTCGATCGTTCTTGAGATCACATAGGGGCCCACTGGATTCGACAGCGTCTGAGTCTCTCCGGACTTTGTTACATGCGTAATAGAGGCAGAAACTCTGATTCTGCATTAACTGTGGGGCCCACATGCCATGGTTTTCGAAGAATCAACACCGTCCATTGAAATACCCTCGAAAAACTAGTTGAGAATGGACAGTTTTCAATTGGATTTAGTGCGGCCTAAGGGACTTGTGCTTCTAACGTTCATACTATATTTGGACAGGATATTCACGAGTTCACATGTTTAGGTCAAAAAGACACCTAGGCGAGGGTTAAGCCCCCCCTCTGGGACACATTGGATGGTCTAGATCATGAAAAGGGATGATGGGTGGGGCCCACTATCAAAATAAAATCGGAAGCTGTTTGTCACTGGACGTTTTGCATCAACTATTTGGATGTTTTGTACAAAAAAAAGGTGAGGCCCACTTTTGATGACATTCTTAGGAATCTACTCCGCTCATTATCTTCTTAGTACTGTGTAAGCCCATGGGTCAAAATATGAAGTAAATCTAAACTTTATGTGGGCCACACCATTCACCTGTGATGAGCACTTCCAACTATTAAAGCAACCCTCTGTTATTACGTGCATGCATAAGGAATTTTGGTTACTTAGAAATTTGTCACTCTCCCTTCTAGAAATGTCTATTGTTCGTTCCTCCCCACTGCACCGTCCAAAAGAAGTGAAATTTGACGAAATCCACCATTTTCATTCTCTTTCCATCGATTCAGTTTGGGTTCCGATCTCACAAGGATGTCCATGATACTGTTTTTAATGGTTATTGTTTGATCTTGTCAATTGGGTCACTTACACACTGATCCAAGGGCTAAATTTTGAAGTGTACGGTTAATTTATGGTCCTCAGGCCATATATGAAGTTTCGAGCCATACAGATGATTGGAAACCCTGTGATCATGCATTCTAGATGACTTTCAGGCCTCTTTTACATGAATTTCTCGAGTTTCTTGGATTTCTGGTGTGTAAATTCATCGATCTCGGTCTCCTGGAGTCCGTCCCTTGCCTTGGTGGATTCTTAAGCGTTAAATACATGCTTTTAGCATCCTTTTCAGTACAAGCTCCTAAAGTCACCTTGTAATACAAACACGATTAAAATAGGCCATTAAACAGTGTCATGTTCGTAAATACAGACAATAACTGGGGTCTGATATGTAACATTTGACCCTCGACACTAGATCCAAATCCAAGGGCAAGTGTCATGCCCCAAACTTGGAAACCAGGCTCACAAAATTTTTGATCATCGAATCCGGTGCCGATAGCCTCCGTAGTACCCTATTCTCAGCTCCGAGCACCCATATACCAGGTTCTGATCTTAGGATCCTACAAGGAGTATTTTTAACATCAATTTATTCCATAACAAGCATAACCATAAGCATAACCTATGAACAATAACCAAGACACCATCACAAAATCCACTATGATCAAAAGCTTTAAGGTACAATGCGCATAAAGGAAAATACAATATCGATAATTAAAAGCTCCAAAAGCTCTACGGCACGCTCCTGCTCCTGCTCAGTTATGGTCTAGCGTCACCTGCATGCATCAATCATGCATATAAAAAGTTTAGAGGGTGGTGAAAGTGTGTGCGCAATATAAGCGAGCTCAGAATGCAATATCAGAGTAATGCAAAATATGTTGTAGAATCCATGAATACTATCATTCATACCAAGGCTATATGATGCAAGGCATGAATGTTATCAGCCATATCAAGACCATGCATGCAAGGCGTGAATGCTATCGGCCACATTAAGGCCATACAATGTAAGACATGAATGGTGTCGACCGTACCAAGGCCATGCGATGTAAGCATGAATGGTGACAACCATACCAAGGCCATGTGATGCGAGGTGTAACTCGAGCATACCAATCCTCATCCGAATCCACATATCAATACATCTCATTATTAAAATATCAAATATCAGTATAGTTCTCACTCTGGATAATCACCGGGGACTAGTACACTCTATAGTAGCTTGTCACCCCCTATCCGAGCACACAACTGGGTAAGTAGAAGAGACCTCACTATCCTCCTACCAATATCGGGTCTGACTCATCGATAACACCCGCATCCTAGCCCGTACCATTCTATAGGCCTCCATGGTCCTCCCAGTCAAATTTTGACAACACGTGACCTATAATTAGCAGATGTGTGCAATCTTGAGTCATGTCCCATATATTAGAGTCAGCTCAACTTGAGACTTGTACCCTTACGACCGCACTGTCACCGCTGTTCCAATGTCACGTCTCGCACTCCAAGACGATACCCAGGCCAGGAGATGTGGGCCCACGTTTAGTTTGAGGAAAAAATGCCGCACGATGTAATCCATAAAAAAATAATATTATACATGTGGTGGGCCCCACGTGGGACCCACCTGATGTTGAATAGATTGGCCAGTGTACCCTTACACCAGCTACTGGCTGATGTGTTGACGTCAGCATTTTGTTATGGGGACACCCACTTTGATGCCTGTGTTGTATCTCCACCGTACATCATCTGGATGGTGGGATATCATCCACGTGATGTGATGTACGTATGGTTTATTCACACCGTCTGTCCAGAGAACCACACATGTGGATCTATTTGATTGGATGTGTGAGATCCACACTGACCAAATGAGGGCCCCACAATTATGTATATTTTATTTTTTTTCACCACGTCCAGACGCTGGAAGTGTGGAGACCACTGGATTTGTTAACAATAATAATAATAATATAATATATTATATATGGGTGGCCCACCACGTGGGACCCACCTCATGTAATATATAATATAATATTATTGCTTTATATTGCAAGGAGGGTTGCCCACTACGTGAGACCCACCTCATGTATGTATTTCATCCACATTGTCCATCTGGATGGTGGGGACCCCACCATGATGCATGAGTTGTATCCATACCATCCATCCCTTTGGCGAGCCGTCTTAGGTGGGCCACGTTCGTGGACCCCACCCTGATGGATGTGGTTCATCTAAACCGTCCATCCATTTAGTGAGCCACTCCTAAGGCTTAAGACTAAAAATAAGACAGATCTAACATCAAGTGGACCACTTTACAAAAAATAGTGATGTTGGATGCCCACCATTAAAATCCTTTAGGTTATAGAAGCCTTGATTCAATATAATAATTATTTTCCTTCCCTGTTCAGGTCATTGACCTTATGAATAGTATGGATGGAAAATAAATACTTTGGTGGGCCCACTAGAAAATTTAACTGTGGAAATCATTATCATCCACTGCCATTTGTGGTATGGTCCAGATGATCCTTTGGATATAATTCATTTTAATTCGTTTCATACATATGTGCTCTACAATGATCTTTAATAATGGATGAATAGCCTATTGGAATCGGCCCATCTGTATCAGTCCATTTGACTTAGCCCATTTGAATCGGCCATTTGACTCGGCCCACTCGACTCGGCCTATTTGGCTCGGCCCATTTAAATTGTCCCATTTGATCTGGCCCATTGATTTAGGCCATCTGAACCGGGCCATTGATTCGGCCCATTTAATTCGCCCCATTTGATTGACCCATTTGATTCTGCCCATTTAAATCGCCCATTTGATCTGACCCATTGATTCGACCCATCTGAATTGGCCCATTTGATTCAGCCCATTTGATTGACTTATTTGATTTAGCCCATTTGATCAGTCCATTTGATCGACCCATTTGATTTATATGAGGTCCAATGACACGTATGTGAGGCCCTTATGTGGACCGACTGTGACATGGGCAAGGCCCAATATGATGTCTTCGAGGCCCGTGGGCGAGGCCCAATGTGATGAATTGGAGGCCCATGAGCGAGGCCCATTATGGTGTATTTGAGGCTTATGGGCAAGGCCCATTGTGATGTATATTAGGCCCATGATGCATGGCCTATTTGATGTATTCGAGGCCCATGTGCAGGGCCCACTTGTTGTATATATATCCCTGGTATGAGGTCCAATGCGATGTACGTTAGGCCTTTATATGAGGCTATGGGCCCACCTTATGTTTGACTCTATATGGGCCACTACTTGGGAACAATGTTGATTAAATGTCCATATTGATGGACAATGACAGTTAGATGTCCTCATTGTGACCTTCCCTTAGGCCTTGTTAGGCTCATTCTCTTGGTGGGTTAACCTAAATAAGTGGGCCCCATTCGTTATAGATTGATGGTTTCATGCTATCGGATTTGATATAACCACGGTCGAGGGCCGATCTTTATATTATGATTGATTGGCTATTCATATAAGGATCCCACCTTATTTATATGTTAATGCTCGGTGCCGATTATTGATGCTGATTGTCAGTGATAATTATCGATGCTGATTACTGATACGATTAATTCAGTGCTGATTATCGATGCTGGTTGTCAATGCTGATCATCGATTCTAATTATCGAGGCCGATTATAGTGGCCGATTGTCGGTTAACATGGTTGATTGCCAATTCTACTTGTCGTGGCTGATTGATCGATTATTGATCGAGATCGATTATCGTGGCCAATTATCATTTTGTTTGTCATGGTCGATTGACCGATTACCGATCGAGGCCGATTATAGTGACCGATTGCCGATTTTGGTTGACGAGGCCGATTATCGTGGTCGATTGTCGGTTGACCTGACCGATTGCTGATTCTTCTTGTTGTGGTCGATTGACCGATTATCGATCGAGATCGATTATCATAGCCAATTGTAGATTCTGATTATCGTGCCCGATTGTCAATTGCCGATTCTCGGGTCCAATGTGATGTATATACGACCCGTATTTGAGGCCCGTTGTGATGTATATTTAGCTTGTGTTTAAGGCCCAATGTGACGTATATGAGGCCTATGTGATGAGGCCCATTATGATGCATTTGAGGGCTAGGCGATGGAACTCATTGTGATGTATGTTAGGCCCATGTGAAAGGCCCATCGTGATGTGTATTAAACTCTTAAGTGAGGACCATGGTGTTGTATATTTGGCCCTTGTGTGAGGCCATGGGTCCACTATATGTTAGGTTTTATGTGGGCCATTCCTTGGGGGCAATGTTGGTTAAAGTCCACATTATTGAGGCCGATTGTTGATACCAGTTATTGATACCGATTATGAGTACATGATAGCATAGTATCATAATACATGCTCATGCGCATCATCTGCATATTTGTTATGAGATATGGTTGATCATTACATATGTCATTGAGCATGTTGTTATGAGACTCCTTGATAGGAAGAGGTTATCTCACATGAGCACATGGTATACGCAGGATTGATGCATGACTGGATTGTATGACTCATGTATATTGCATTATAATTATTGTATGCCCTAGCGACATTAGGGCCATAGCCTCCACAGGCATATTGTGGATGGCAGACGAGACACCAGAAATTTGTCCTAGCATCTGACTGTCATAGATGACCCTGGGTGAAAACTTTAAACCCTCTTGGTACCAGAGGACGCCCCAACATCGAGACCGAGTGGATACATGAGCGCACGAGTGCCTAATACCAGGAGGTCACTTCTCCCATTATGTCTTAGTCGGTTGGGAGGGGGTGTGGCCTTACCCGCTCGATGGTAGGGGGCATAGCTAGGCTGAGTTTGACCAGCCCGTAAATGGGTCTACTATCAAAGTGCCGAATAGGTATTGGCAGACTATTGGCCAGGCGGATCGTGAGATTTCTTATGCTCACTTGGACTATGCTGCTGGGAGAGGGGCAGTTCCATTTGGAGTGTACTAAACCCTGGTGATGATCCCAGAGATGAACCATACTGATATGTGGGCTTATTGAGCTGGACTTGCATACTCATGCATTCATTCCTTCACCATCCACTCGGGCTAGTGGTGCACAACTATTTGTTACGTGTACTTTTACAAAGGCCAGGATTTTAGTTGGGGCGTGTGACTAACCTGAGATCAGGAGTTCACCATATCGAGTCTGACTATCCAAATTTAAGTATGGGACTAGTTTGGATAGAAGTCCCTTGTGATGGACCCCATAGCTTCCGATAATACGTATTATCATCCCGACTTCACACTCTAGCATGGTCATTCCATTTGCACTGCATGTTGCATTACATCCGCGGCATATGGTATGGCTGACATTGTTTGTGTTACTCATCAAGAATGTATATTGCACTGCATCCTCTGTATCTAATATTTGACTCTCTATGACTCCTCATTTGCATAGTTGACTTCTATCACAGATTCTAATATTGTATGACTCATGCACTTGTCAATATTTCTGCTTACTCTGTTATCGTGTGATTTATGACTTTGTCAGTATTTCTATTTACTCTGATAACTCATGATCTTATCAGTATTTCTTCTTATTAGACATTGCACGATTTATGGGTTATTAGTATTTTCGGTATTGTATGATTATGGCATTGTATTGAATACTTTGCACTGACCTTATGCACACACTTACACTACCCTCTAAGCTTTCTATAAGATTATGCACGATAGATGCATGCAGGTGATGTTAGGTTACAACAGTGTTGAGCTTAGAGCATACAGTGGCCTTCTAGAGCTTGATTTTTCTATTTATGTATTTCCCTTTTCAGTATTGTACTCAAAAGATTATATTAGTGGATATATGATGATGATGTTGCCTTTGTGAATTGGGTAATCTTGTGGTTATGCTTAATACAAGTTAAACATACATTGAAAAAAAAATCCTCCTTGTAGGATTCCAGGATCAGAATCTGGCATATGAATACTAAGAGCCGAGAATGGGGTACTACGAAGGCTGTCGGCACCGGATTAGGTGATTTAGATTCCCGTGAATCTAATTTTTGGGTTTGGGGTGTCACAGCAGACCCATTGCACTAGCTGGTCAAACTCAACTTAGATATTGCCCCCCAACTTAGGAGGGTACGGTCACACCCCTTTTCAACTGACCACGACACAGTGGGAGACAACCTATTGGTATATGGCCCTCGTGCACTCATGTATTCATCAGTCTCGACGTTGGAGTCACCTATGGTACCATCGGGTTTAAGGATGTTCACCTAGAGACATCTATGACACCCTAATGCTAGTAATAGTATTTCTGGTATCCAATTTGGCTCTCCATGATGTGTCTATGGAGGCCACAACCCTGATGTCACAGATTGTAACGCCCTGGAAAAAATTCGTACTTGGACTCGAGTACCAACTCGACCAGAAATCGCGTAAGATTAATTCCTTTGAAAAATAAGTGTAAGTTAGCTAGCGCAATGCTAGAGTAGCTGGGAAATAGTCCCTGATCACTTTAAATACGTTCTACAAGACCCAAAGCGAGTAGAACCAATGACGCTATAATACTCTAAAACCTCGGATCAAACTCTAAACCGGTTTGTTCTCTGGACCTCTTTGAAACTTTGTATTGGATCTAGACCGCGCGTCGAAAGTCTGATACCTACAATCTTAGACCGTTAGAACCGCCTTGTTGGACTTGATAATCATTTCAAAAATCAAGTCCAACCGACATTCGCAGGCTATTTCATTGAGCCTGGACTGAAGAGAATGAAAATAGGGTTAGATTTGAAATTTAAAATTCAAATCTGGCACACGACTTGACGCGTCAGTATTAAGCGTTCTGACCGTCAGAATTCAGCCAAATTACACCCTTGGATCAGGAAAAATTTCTATTTCATATCATGAGACTTGTAGACCTGATCTACGTGCAGTGACCGCTGAACTGAAACTGGACCGCCACGGGCGATCTACGAACACTACTAGTTTGAAAATGGGATGAGAGCGACATCCAACGTGCATGAACTTAAGTCCGATCGCGTTCGGCCAGGGGACCACCAGAAATGCCTTTTTAGACCGAAACAGCCCCGATTTGGTTAGGTATCAAGTAAACATTGTTCCTGAGCCTATTTTGGGCAAGTTTTAGGTTATAAAAGGGGCTTAAACCCTCACTCCTCTCACCCATCCGAATTTGCTAGAAACCCTAGCAAGAGTGAGAGAGAAAGTGAGAGTTTGTGAGAGAGAGTGGAAGAGAATTTCCTGCTGCTTGTGCCACGTGTTTCACGTGTTTAAGCCACGCAATCTAATCACTTTTCCGGTGATTTCGCCACGTTTCTAGGTAAGAAAACACCCTAACTCTTGTTAATTTGTTGTTCCCTCATTTCCATAGCATGTTAGCTTATGGATCTTGTGTATTAGGTTCCCGGTTCGCCGTAGACGAAGCGTATACGCTCCGTTCGAATTAATACACCTATAAGAGAAAAGGTGCGGATTTTAGACACTTTGATTGACTGTTTCCAACGCTTTCAATGTCGTTTAATAGTAGATTATCGACGGCAATGTCGTTTGACATGTACAACATGCCGTCCGTTTCCTGTTTCGTAAGAAGACGAAGAATATGAGATTTAGGGCATTTTAGTCATTTGTAGGAAATACTGTTTTCATCCATAATTTGCTGATGTGATTGACATGGTTTCTTATCGCATTAGGATACTAGGAATGCGTGCATAATTATTTTGGCGAAGAGATTCGCCTAAATGCGCACTTTGAGTCGACATACTATATGTAGACTTAAGTGTGTAGTCTAAGTGTTTGTATAAATGCTTGTATTAGTATGTATTGAATTAAATGGTGGTGTTATGAATTAGTTTGAGATTGATTTGTCAATTAATATGCTGATGTAAATGTTTTCATACATGTTAGCTATATGCATGATTTCATTGTATGTATGAAATGCATGTGTTAAATGTTTTACTTAAGTTGTATGTTATAACATGTGTTAACATGCTCACATTGTTGTATTCCATTTCCAATACTCTTATATGATTGCTGATGTGGAATCATAATTGTTTGGGACTATACCTAGTCCAGGCAATCGGTAACCGAGCAAGTTCGTGGTTGGCCTATCTTTGCCACGAACGACGCGTCGATGAACGTGAGTCGTGTTTTGGAGTTGGCGGCAGTGGTTAGGCCACACGAGGTGTTTTACGCACTTCATGTCGTTAGATTTGAGATGCGCTCGTGCTAGTCGAGCCCGTCAAGTAACTCGACTGGCCATTGTATGTTCACCCTGTATGAGTCATAACTGCTTGAACCTAGGGTACTGAACTTACCACTGTAAACCCTGTCAACCATGGTACCTTGATCCATAAAGACTCATGAGCCGGACATGGTGGTATGGGACACCGTGGTCGAGCTGTCGGCCTACGCTGGGGCCACAAACCTTCCCGTAGTGACCAGTGAGCACCTATGACTTGTGAGCAGATTATGGTGGTATGGGACACCATATTCTTGTTGTCGGCCTACACTGATTAGGCGACGAGTCCTTTGTAGTGACCGTGAGCGTATTCTGAGTCTACGGGAGGCGACGACCCTTCCGTAGCAGTGAGAGTACAGTAGGCCTGTATTGATAAGGTGATGGGGGAGCGGTGCAACGAGTGCTAGCAACAGCCCTGACAGCCCTTGCAGCGACCTACAAAATATACATCGTATCAGATTACTAGGAGTGACAACCCTAGACAGGATCTGTGTTGGGATTGATATAAGGGAAGTACCTTAGTTTCCCAATATTTTTGTATGAAAAGGACTAATAATAACTCGGTAATCATATTACCATTACATTGCATGTTCTTGGAAGATGTGGAGCACTGTGGGATATTGCATGCCGCGGGCGTAAGATGGTGCTGTATGAGGGAGATCGTCGGTGAGGGCATCCATCACGTCATGTCATATTGCATTAACAACAGTATTATGATTGTTTGATTTACTGCGTTACTATTATCGCATGATTGATTTGAGAACATGTTAATCCTTGCTCTATTATTTCATTGAGTTAGCTACTCATTCCCACGTTTCGGGATGGTGTTTGCAACACCCACCAGACCCTGTCTTAGATGCAGGTGAGGCAGTGATCCAGGAGGTAGAGCCGGACTATGATGAGGACCAGGACGAGTTCTCATATATGCAATACCACGACGGCTTTGCTTAGGTGGCCTGAATTGGCGGGACTTCTCAGTGGGACTATTTTGACATTTGATTTTTGTTATTTACATGTATATGAGACTCAGAGATGTATTCATACTTTGGAGACAGTCGAGATCTACTTTATTTTCCATACAGTGATATATATATTCTTTAGTCTTCCGCTTGCTTTTATCACTGGATCTGGAGTATGAATTGCAGTTTTGGTATACTTTTACTCATGTGAATGCTTTAACTCAGACAACATTGAATCATAATCATTTTTGTTGCATAAGTGACGGTCTGGAACTCGGGAGTTGAGTTTATACACGACCCCCGATTTTCAGGGTGTTACACTAGGGTGTACCATATCACACAATAAAAGAAGCATAAATCATACAATCCAATCATGCATCAATCCAGTGCATACCATGCTCTCATGAGGGACAACACCGCCTATTAGGAAGTCTTATAAACAACTTGCCAGAAGGCATATACAATGGTCAACCTCATCTCATCACAAGCATGCAGATGATGCGTATAGACATGTATCATGTTGTTATGTTGTCACATACTCATAATTGGTGTTGATAATTGGCATCGATAATCGGCCTATATGCAAGGCGGGTTCCACAGATGAACAGCCGATCTAAACCATGATATAAAAATCAGCCCTCGGCTATGGATATATCAATTTTGGTAGCACGGAGTCTACGGCAAGGATGGACCATGCAACATCAATAGGGCCCAATAATTTGGGTTAACCCATTAAGAAAATGATGAGAATGGGCCTAATAAGGTCTAAAGGAAGGTCACAATGTGGACATTTAACCAACATTACTCCCAAAGGGGTGGCCCACATAGAGCCAAGCATGTAGTGAGCCCACAGCTTTATACAAGGGCCTAATATACATCAAAATGGGCCTTACTCAAGGGCCACATATACATCATATCGGGCCTCACCATATGGGTCAATATACAGCACAACGGCCCTCATTAAATGGGCCGTAATGGCATCAAGGTGGGCCTTAACAGATGGGCGACAAATACATCAAGGCGGGCCTCAAGGATGGGCTACAAATACATCAAGGTGGGCTGCAACAATGGAGCACACCATCTACACCATTCATCTATTTTAGAGATCTTTTTAGAGCATTACCCAAAAAATAATCACAATGAAGATCATCTGGACCATACCACAAATAACAATGGAGATAATGATTTCCACCCTTAAAATCACCAGGGCCCACCATAACGTTTATTTTCCATCCAATCTGTTCATACAGCCACAAAGACTTGAATCAAGAGGAAAAACAAATATCATATTGATCCAGAACTTCTGTGATCCTTAAAGGATTTCAATGGTAGGCATTCAATTCTCCACTGTTTTCTGCAATGTGGTCCACCTAATAGATCTGCCTCATTTTTTTTATCTCAGGCCTTAAGACGAGCTCACCAATTGGATGGACGGTTTGGATGTAACACATACATCAGCAGTGGGTTCCCATCATCCTTGACAGATGGATGGTACAGATATGAAATTCAGCATGGTGGATCCCCACACCACCCGTCCAGATGGACAGTGTGGATTTAATACATACATTAGGGTGTGCCCCACCCCCGCACGTGCAACACGTGTGGGGTGGGTTCCAACCCAGTAAATGGAAGGACGGTTGGGATATACCCATACATCATGGTGGGTTTCACAAGCACCGTCCAAAGGGACAGTGCAGATATACAATAAATACATCAACCTGGGTCCCACCTACCCACACGTGTCACACGTGTGGGGTGGGCCAATGACTTAAAGCGGATGGACAATGTGTGTAAGACACACATTTCAGTGGGGTCCATGTTCTCCAATGGATGGATGATCTGGATATAACGTATACCTAGTGGTGGGATCCACCGTCCACATGGCTGGATGGTGTGGATCTCACTCGCCCCATGGTGGGCCACATAACTTGCTGACATTGTTCCATCAGCTGTATGCTGCTGGATCCCCACCGTCCAGATGGATGATGGGGCAAAATACATAAATCATAGTGGATCACGCCCACATCCAGACCGCTGGATGGTCTGGATCAAACAAATGGATGACATGTGAAATATATACATCTCATGGTGGGGTCCATATCAGCGTAGCCCACTCGTTTTGGATGACTGCTAGGTGGGACCACTCGGCAGACGACATGGATAAAATACATTCATCATGGTAGGATCCATCCGGGTGGGCCACACGGCCACATCACCACTAAAGAAATGAAAGAGAGGGAGAGAAAGAAAGAGGGAGATTGGCATATTAGAGGGACCAAGCCACTATGGGCCCCCCTTTTTTACAAGACAAACATCAAGATGGGTCCCACCATAAGTGAGCCCTAGATACAAATCAAGGTCATACATTATGATCACCCACCAATTAGCCTTCTTCTTTAGCTCCTTGGAATGCTAATCCCCTTAGCTCCTTTTTTAATGGAGGATGATGAAGTTTGGATGGTGGAGATAAGAGTTTTTGGGGTATGGAAGTGGGCCACACCTAGCTCTCTTGGAATAGCATGGACATTGGCTCTCTTAGGTTGCTTAGGAGTGACGAGATAAATGAGAGAGAGAGAAGTGATGTGATGAAAAGGTGATGGAGTGATGGGTGATGGGTGTAAGGAAGGGATGGGTGGAGAGAGAGAGAGAGTTCACTTTCGAAATGGGAGAGGCATGGGTGTTGTAAGGGGAGTGATGGGATGTGTACTTGACTTGAGGTGATTGATTGACATGATGGGTTGTAGAGATTCTCTTAGAATTCGTAACGTGTGGTGTTTTTCTCAAAATACACGCAGGCCCATAACTCCTGGCCTGGGTATCGCATCGACGTGCGAGACCCAATGTTGGAACCACTACGATAGCGTGGTCACTAAGGTATAAGTTTCAAGTCGAGTCAACTTTAATATATAGGATGCGACTTAAGGTCACGGGCAAACGCTGATTACAGGTCGCGGGCTGCCAAAATTTGACCGGGAGGACCACAGGATCCTAAAGAATGGTATGGACTAGAATACGGGCGTTACAACTCTCTCCTCCTAATAAATTATTTTTTCTTAAAATTTACACAATCATCGCAACTAGACATAACTCATAAAGAAAAAGGAACATAGCATTATCATATAAAATCAGAGACAACAAAAAAGATATAATATATATTCAATTATCAAAGACATGTGGATAGTGCTCTCAAATCTCGGCCTCGTGCTCGCAAGATGCCTCAACAATAGAATGGTGACCTCACTGAATCTTCACCATGGGAATGACCTTGGTTTAGAGGACCTGCTCCTTCTGATCGAGGATACGAACTGGCCACTCAATGTAAGAAGCGTCCTCGTGAACCTCCATCAGCTGCTAATTATTCACTGGAATGGTGTCCGACCCACACTTCCTCAGCATAGAGACATGAAAAATGTTGTGAACACCAAACAACTAAGATGGTAAGGCAAGCCAATAAGCCATAGCGCCAACACGCCCAGTGATCTCGAAAGGTCCTATAAATCTCAGGGCAAGCTTACCCTTCGTTCCAAATCGAACTATGCCCTTCATGGGTGAGATCTTGAGATACACTTTGTCCCCAACAATGAACTCAAAGGGATGACGCCGACGATCAGTAAAATTCTTCTGTTGGCTCTAAGCTGTGCTCATCCTCTGCCTAATAATACGATAGCCTCTGACGTCTACTACACAAGCTTGAGACCTAAGAGATGCTGCTCTCCAACCTCGGTCCAACAACTCGAGGATCTGCACAGTCTACCATATAATACCTCGAAAGGTGTCATGCCAATGGTCGCATAATAGTTGTTATTGTATTGGAACTCATCCAATCGTAGATGCTCATCCCAGCTACCACCAAAGTCATTCACGCAATCCCGAAGCATACCTTCAAGGATCTAGTTGACCCTCTCAGTCTGTCCATCGATCTATGGATGATACGCAGTGCTGAGCTGCAAAACAGAGTCCATCGCTCTCTAAAAGTTTTTTCAAAACTAAGACATGAACCTCGGGTCTCGGTAAAAAATGATCGAAACTAGAATGCCGTGTAGTCTCACAATCTCCTCGATGGATAACCTCGCAAGCCTGTCCAAAGATCAGGTCGTATGAATCGTAAAAAAATATGTCGACTTCGTCAAGTGATCCACGACAACCCAGATGGCGTCCTGATCGCGCTGAGTCCTCTGCAAGCCAATAATGAAATTTTTCGACATGTGCTCCCACTTTCATGTCGGGACACTCAACGACTGCAATGGATCACGGGGTCTTTGATGATCGGCCTTGACACGCTAGCATGTGTCACACTCGATCATAAAACTGGCTATCTGGCACTTCATCCCCACCCAAAAATGCTGTCGCCTCAATCACGGTACATCTTCGTCGAGCCAGGGTGGATAGAAAACTGTGATTGGTGTGCCTCGATCATATGATCTCTACACAACTTAGGGATATCCGGGACACATAATTGGCCTCTGAAGAGAAGTCTACCATCAAAGCCAATTTACCAATTTGACTGACTCTCAGATATGGCCTCTGCTTGATAACCCTGTAACAACTCGTCTGTCTGTTAGGCCTCGATCACCCTTGCAATAAGAGAGGGTTGAATCGAAAGGCTCGATAGCTGAACGATAAAACATTACAGACTAAACTCAAAGTCATACTCTGTTATATCCTCGAGCATCCTCCACTCATGAATCAACATGTGTGCCACCAAGCCTCGTGGCTGATGAATGAGGACATCCTCCACCATGTTCGCCTTACCCAGATGGTACTAAAGATTAAAATCATAATCCTTCAGGAGCTCCATTCAACACCTCTGCCTCATATTTAGCTCGAACTAAGAGAATAGGTACTTCAAGCTCTTATGGTTGGAGAAGAGCTTGAACCTAACCCCATAGAGATAGTGCCTCCACACCTTCATTGTGAAGACAACTGTTTCTAGCTCCAAATCATGTGTGCGGTAGTTCAACGCATGGAACTTGAGCTAGCAAGATGCAAAAGCCATCGATTTCCCCCGCTACATCAGGACAACACCCAAGCCAGTACACGAAGCATCGATAAATATAATGAATCCTTCACTCCCAGAGAGAAGAGTGAGGATAGGAGCGGACATGAGGCGGTCCTTTAGCTCCATAAATACTCGCTCACAGGCGTCAGTCCACACAAACTCTGCACCCTTCTGAGTTAACCTGGTTAGTGGTGCTGCAATACGGGAGAATCCCTCGATAAATCATCGATGATATCCCACCAAGCAAAGAAAACTACGGATCTCGGACGCGTTCGTGGGCTGGCCCCACTGATGCACTGCATCAACCTTCATAAGGTCTACTGCGACACCCTCCCTCGTCACCACATGATTAAGGAACTTCACCTCCTTTTACCAAAACTCACACTTCTCCAGCTTCGCATACATCTGATGAGCACGGAGGGTCTGCAATGAAATCTCTAAATGCTGCGCATGCTCCTCACAGGTCCTCGAATATATCAGAATGTTGTCGATGAATACCACAATAAACTGATAGAGATAAGGACAAAAGACCTCGTTCATCAACTACATGAATACTGCAGCCACATTGGTCAATCCAAAGGACATGATCTGGAACTCAAAATGATCGTAGCGTGTCCTGAATGCTGTCTTCGGGATGTCTTCCTCTCGGACCCGAATCTGATAATAACCAAAACGTGGGTCAATCTTCGAAAAGAACTATGCACCCTATAACTGATTAAATAAATCATCGATCCTCGTGAGCGGATACTTGTTCTTGATCGTGAACTAATTGAGCTCATGGTAATCCACGTAGAGCCTCAATGAGCCATCCTTCTTCCTGACGGAGAGTACAGGCGCTCCCCAAGGTGAACTGCTCAAATGAATGAATCCCAACCCACACAACTCGTTTAATTACCATGCAGCTCTCGCAACTCCATCAGTGTCATATGATATGGGGCCTTTGAGACAGGCACGTTACCGGGAACAAGATCAATTTGGAACTCAATATGTCGACATGACGGTAATCCCGGAATCTCTTAGAACACATCAAGAAAATTGCAGATCACTGGCAATTGATCGATACACAAGGTAACAAGCTCCTCAACTGTAATGTCTTGAAAAAATCTGTACAAAGACTCGAGTACCACCTCAGGAAAAAATCGCTAAGGACTGAATCCTTTAGAAATTAGACAAAAATTAATTAAGTACTAAACTGAATTTAATAGCAGATTATCTTAAACTGCTTTTTATACGATCATTAAGACCCAAAACCAGTAGAATCGCTAACACTACACTACTTAAAAACCTAGGATCAATCTTAAAACCCAGTTGCTATCGGAAGCGCATTGAAACTCTGTATCGAACCTGGACCGCGCATCGAAAGTCTAATTCTGCAAAACTATATGGTTATGACCATCTTATTGAGTTTGACAACCATCTTGGAAATCAAGTCCTAATAATTACCAGAAACACACAACTTGAGCTCGGAGCAAAGTGTGTGAGAAATGCGAATATCTTTAGAAAATGAACTCAAACTTAAGTGATTTGGGTCGTACACTTGCAGGCTAAACTAAGGTTTCAGACCATCAGATTCTAACCCAACTACACCCTCTGATCAAGGAAATTTCCTAACACAGGGCAATGTACTTGTGGCCTTGATTAAGTGTCGATGACCGTTGAACTAAAATTGGTCCTTGCAGTTGATCCATAAATCCGATCGGACCAAAAACTTAACTTGACCTAGATCCAATGTCAGGGAATTTTCTCTAGATCGTATTGTAACATCCCAAAAATCAGGGGTAGAGCAGAAACTCCACTCCCGAGTTTCAAAACATCACTTATGCAGCATTTTCAATGATGGATGAATGTTGTTCATATTAGTGTAGAAAACATGAGTGGGATTAGACCAAAACAGCATATCATACTCCAAAGACAGTTAAGTTTGTCAAGCGGAAGACTGTGATAAATATATAAAATACATAATTGATTGTAAGTCTCCAGAGTGTGAACATGTTACCAGGTTAACTAAATACATGTATACTCCAAAAATGGAAAGAAAAGAATATACATGGATGTTTAAATAAAAGGCACAATACCAAGTGCATTGGCATCTAATCAATAACCCTGTGACCCCGTCGATCAGAACCTGCATATAGGAGGAATCTTCCTTATAATCATCAAGTCCGGCTCTGCTTCGCAAGCATCTCCATCATCTGAAACTAAAATAGGGACTGGTTGATGTGGCCAACACCGTCCCGTAACGTGGGAATTAGTGATCAACTTAGTGGAAGCTATATACAGCAAAGGTTAATATGTTATCAATCCAATCAAGCAGTAATGATAAGGCAGTACAATCAAACAGGTCCTAGATACTCTTGTTAATGCAAGGATGATATGAAGAATGATGCATGCCCTCACCACAATCCCCTCTACGACATCATCTAACGATAGCGGCATGACTCACTTCCTCAGTGCTCTATCACCAACGTCGTTAGCACATGCAATACAGTGTTATGAATATGCTTACCAAGTTCTTATTAGTCCTTTTCATACAGTAGGATTGGGAAGCTAAGGTACCTCCCTTGTATCATTACCCAAACGGTGATCCATTCTCGGGTTGTCAGTCCGAGATAATCTCATACGATGTTACGGTTCTAGGTCACTGCAAGGGCTGTCAGTGCTGTTGCGCGCAATCGTTGCTCCTCTCCTCCATCACCTTATCAATACAGGCCTAGTTATATCCCACATACTGCAACAAGACTCGTCATCCTTATGCACTATCAGGATATACTCGAGGTCACTACAGAGGGCTCGTCACCAATCAATGTAGGCCGACAGCAAGAATATAGTGTCCCATACCACCATAATCTGCTCATGAGTATAGGTGCTCACTAGTCACTACAAAGGGCTCGTCACCAATCAGAGTAGGCCGACAGCACGAATATAGTGTCCCATACCACTTTAATCGGCTCATGAGTCTTAGCGGATTGAGGTACCAAGGTTAGAGGGGCTTTTCACTGGTAAGTTTGGTACCTTAGGTTCAAGCAGTAGCGACTAAACATGGTGAACAAACATCGGTCAATCGGGTTAGTTGATAAACTCAACTAGGCCAAGCACACGTTGAGTTGAACGACATGGGATGCATAAGCACTCCGTGTGGCCTAACCACTGCCGAACATCCCAAGCATGACTCAGATTCGTTAAACTCATCCTACGTGGCGAACAACCTCAACCACCATTTGGAGTACACTTACCGATTACCTGGACTGTAGTACAGCCCCAATCACATACAAATTCCATAACAGGCATATGAAGCATGTCCGACAATCATGTGGACATTCATGAAGTATAACTTAAATGTAAATACAGTACATGGAAGAAATCATATATACCTTTGACATGATTTATCTAAGTTAATCAATTCATAGAGGAAATCATATACACAGTTAATACAAATAATCTAAGTTACACAATGCATGAAGGAAATCATATACTCAAGTATTGTGATTGAGATTCATATCTCAACAACCTTAACAATCACATTTTTACTAAGTACTAACTCATTCAGAAACTTTTACATACACTTAGTCTACACATTGCATCATACATATTATGTAGTCATTAGCATACGTATTAGGGCAAATCCTCTTATCAAAGGGTTATCGCCCATACAACAATCATATATCCATGATAATTAGTCATGGCGAGCACGAAAGCAAATTCCATACTCATTCAGTCATTTTCACATACACTTAGGCTACACGTACTAAATACATATCATACGTTGATATATCATGTATTTGACCAAATCCTTTCACTAGGGAGTTTCCCCATATATCACTTGCATAGACCTATGACGCATAATCATGGCATGCATGAATCCGGGTTCCGTATTCATTTAAACATTTTCACCAAAATATGGGCTACACACTTTAACATATATAGTGTATATTGGCCGTGGCATGATTTAGGGAAAGTCCTTTCACTAAGGAGTTGTCACACATGTAACAAGCATATATTCATGGCAAATAATCATGTTAAGTACAAATTCAAATTTTATACGTATACGGTATTTTCTACAAATACGAGGAATATAATATTTTCAACATAGTTAACGTATATCTGAAAAATGAAACGGACAACACTTTATACATGTGAAATAGCATCCTAGGCAAGAATAAATCATTACTTAACATTGAAAGTCTTGAAAACCATAACCTAAACGTATATAGTCCGCACCTTAAACTAGAAAATGCAAAATGGATATGATTCAGACGATAAGTCTTCGTCAACGACGGATTAACAACCTAGAACACGAAATAGATTAACTACAACTTCATTTATACTATTCTAGGCTCCAAAATAGGTTAGGGTTAGGATTTCTTACCTAAGAACGGGATCAGAAACGCCGAAATAGCTATACGGATAGGTGGATTAGGCACGTAGCAAAGCTGGGAAGAATCCCAGGAAGAAGCACCAAGTTCTCTCACACTTTCTCTCTCTTTTCTCTCCCTTGGAAAACTAGGGTTTGAAAATTTGTAAGGGATTTGGGAATGGGGGTTTTAAGCCCTTTTATAAGCCCAAAAGCAATGGAAATAGACTTGGGGCCAAGGTATACTTAGGTTATAACCAAATCGGGTCTATTCCGATCCAACGAAGCACTTCCGGAGGTCCTGTTACTAAATGCAGTCGGACTTAAGCTCTCTAATATCAGATCTAGGTCAAGCTAATTTTTCATTCCGGTTGGGTTTCCAGATCGATCGTGGTGGACCAGTTTCAGTTCAACGGTTACGAAAACTCGATCAGAGCTACAAGTACTATGACATGTAAGGGCCACCTATCCTGATCCGAGGGTGAATTTGGGTCGAATTCTAATGGTCAGAATGCTTAAAAATAGCGCGCAAGTGGAGCGTTCCAGATTACTTAAAAATGGAATTAATTTTCTAAAAAATCTTCATTTTCCTACCCTCTTTACTCCGGGCTCAATAGAATGGTCTTAGGACATCGTTTGGGCTTGATCTTCTAGGTGGTTGACAAGTCCAACTAGGTGATCGTAATGGTCTAAGTTCATAGCTATTGGACTCTCGATGTGCGGTCTAGAATCAATACAAAGCTACAAAGCATTCCCGAGAGTAACCGGGTTTAGAGTTAGATCCTAGATTTCAGGGTAATATAGCGTCAACTATTCTATAGATTTTGGGTCTTACAGATCGTATTTAAAGTGGCTGGTGCTAATTTTGTAGGAAATCTAGTGCAGCGCTGGTTAATTCACGTTAAATTTTTAAATAATTAGGTTCTAAATGATTTCTCTGGCTTTGGATTCGAGTTTTGAGAAGTTACCAAGGTGCTATGGTTGGCCCATTGCCTAAGGACGCCTAACTCCAGGTTGGTAAAAATCTGGGGCGTTACACGTATGCAGAAAATGGGCCTCCAAATGTGTAACGCCCATGAAAAATCCGTACTTGGGCTCGAGTACCAACTCGACCCGAAATCGCGTAGAATTAATTTCCATGGAAATTAAGCGTAAGTTAGCTAGCGCAATGCTAGAGTAGCTGGGAAATAGTCACTGAACACTTTAAATACGTTCTACAAGACCCAAATCGAGTAGAACAAACAACTCTACAATACTCTATAACCTCAGATCAAACTCTAAGCGGGTTTGTTCTCTGGACCACTTTGAATTCTTGTATTGGATTTAGACCGCACGTCGAAAGTTCGTACTTCCTATTTTAGACTGTTAGAACCGCCCAGCTGGACTTGACAATCATTTCAAAAATCAAGTCAAACCGATAATCACAGACTGTTTCATTGAGCTCGGACTGAAGAGACCGCGAATAGGGACAGAATTGGAATTTCAAATTCAAATCTGGCACACGACTTGACGCGTCAGTATAAAGCGTTCTGACCATCAGAATTCATCCAGATTACACCCTTGGATCAGGAAAAATTTCTATTTTATATCATGAGACTTTCAGCCCTGATCTACGTGCGGTGACCGCTGAACTGAAACTGGTCCGCCACGTGCGATCTGCGAACCCTGCCAGACTGAAAACTTAATACGTGCTATATCTGGTACGCATGAGCTTAAGTCCGATCGCAATCGACCAGGGGACCACCAGAAAGCAACTTTCGGACCGAAACAGCCCCGAAATGGATAGGCACCAAGTAAACTTCGTTCTGGAGCCTGTTTCCGGCATTTTTAAGCTTATAAAAGGGGTTGAAACCGTCATTCCTCTCTCCCATCCGAAAATTGTAAACCCTAGCTTTGGGAGAGAGAAAAGGAGAGAGAGAGTGGAAGGAATTTTTCCCGTCTCCGAGCCACCGACTGCTAGTGCTTCAGCAACTCTTCCCAATCACCTGGATGGTGATTTCTCCACTTTTTCAGATATAAAATAACCCTAGAACTTGCTGATTTAGGGTTTACCTAGATTCATAGCGTGTTAGCTAACGTACTTCATAAATCAGGTCCTCCTACTGCCGTAGACGAAGCGTACACGCTCCGTTCAAAATCACGCATCCGTAAGAGACTAGGTGAGGATCTTAGATGCTTTGATTGACGGTTTATAACGCTTTCAATGTCGTTTAATAGTAGATTATCGACGGCATCGCCGTTTGACATGTACAACATGCTCTCCGTTTCCTGTTTCGTAAATTAACGAAGAATATGAGATTTAGGGCATTTTAGTCATTTGTAGGAAGTACGGTTTATACTCATATTTTGCTGATGTGATTGACATGGTTTGTTGTCGTATTAGGGAGTTAGGAATGCTTGCATAATTAGTTTGGCGAAGAGATTCGCCTAGTTGCGCACTTTGGGTTGACATACTATATGTAGACTTAAGTGTGTAGTGTATGTGTTTGTATAAATGCTTGTATTAGTATGTATTGAATTAAATGATGTTATGTGGTAGTTTGAGATTGATTTCTCAGTTAATATGCTAACCTAAATGATTTCCTACATGTTGACCATATGCATGATTCCATTACATGCATGGAATGTATGTGTTTGAAGATTTGCTTAAGTTGAATGTTATAACATGTGTTAACATGCTCACATGATTGTATTTCAATTCCAATACTCTTACATAAACTGTCGATGTGATTCCATAAATGTTTGGGACTAGACTTAGTCCAGGAAGTCGGTAACCGAGCGAATTCGTGGCTGACTGGTCATAGCCACGAACGACGCGTCGATGAACGCGATTCGTGTTTGGAGTTGGCGGCAGTGGTTAGGCCACGCGAAGTGTTTTACGCACTTCATGTCGTTCGACTTGAGATGCGATCGCGCTAGTCGAGCCCGTCAAGTAACCCGACTGGCCGATGTATGTTCACCTTGTATGAGTCATAACTGCTTGAACCTAGGGTACTGAACTTACCATTGTAAACCCTGTTAACCATGGTACCTTGATCCACGAAGACTCATGAGCCGGGCATGGTGGTATGGGACACCATGGTCGAGCTGTCGGCCTACGCTGGGGCCACAAACCTCCCCGTAGTGACCAGTGAGCACCTAGACTCGTGAGCAGATTATGGTGGTATGGGACACTATATTCTAGCTGTCGGCCTACACTGATCAGGCGGCGAGTCCTTTGTAGTGACCGCGATCGTATTCTGAGTCCACGGGAGGCGACGACCCTTCCGTTGCAGTAGAGTACGGTAGGCCTGTATTGATAAGGTGATGGGGGAGCGGTGCAATGAGTGTGAGCAACAGCCCTGACAGCCCTTGCAGTGACCTACGAAATATACATCGTATGAGATTACTAGGAGTGACGACCCTAGACGGGATCTGTGTTGGGATTGATGCAAGGGAAGTACCTTAGTTTCCCAATCCTGCTGTTTGAATGGACTAATAACAACTTGAAAATCATATCACCATAGCATTGCATGTGCCTGGAAGATGTGGAGCACTCTAGGGAGTGTGGCATGCCGCGGTCGTAAGATGTTTCCGTATGAGGGAGATCGTCGGTGAGGGCATACATCACGTCATGTCATCTTGCATTAACAACAGTATTAGGATTGTCTAATTTACTGTTTTACTATTATCGCATGATTGAATTGTGAACATGCTAATCCTTGCTCTATGATTCCACTGAGTTGATCACTCACTCCCACGTTACGGGATGGTGTTTGCAACACCCACCAGACCCTGTTGTAGATGCAGGTGAGGCTGAGATCCAGGAGGTGGAGCCAGACATCGACGAGGACCAGGACGAGTTCTCGTACATGCAGTATCACGATGGCTTTCCGTAGGCGACCTGGATCGATGGGACTTCAGTGGGACTATTTTGAACATTACATTTTGTTCATGTATATGTATATGAGACTCAGAGATGTATTCATACTTTAGAGACAGATGAGATTTACTTTGTTTTTTTCATACAGTGATATATATATTGTTTAGTCTTCCGCTTGCTTTTATCACTGGATCTGAAGTATGAATTGCAGTTTTGGTATACTTTTACTCATGTGAATGCTTTAAATCAGACAACATTGAATCATAATCATTTTTGTTGCATAAGTGACGGTCTGGAACTCGGGAGTTGAGTTTATACACGACCCCCGATTTTCAGGGTGTTACAAAATGAGCTCTGTTGGACCGAAACGGCCGCTCTTTGGCTGTAACCAATGTATACCATGGCCCTGGGGCCAATCTCATCAGTTTTGAGCCTATATATGGACCTTTACCCCCTATCTCATTCCATGCAAATTTCTAAACCCTAGGAGAGAGAAGAGAGAAAAGGAGATGGAAAGAGTGAGGGGAAGAGAGAGAAACTGGGAGATAGCTCCTAGAATTCAATCCTGCTGCTTGACTTGCTAAATTGCCGCCTCCATGTTACTATTCTGACAATTTTGGTTCCATTCTTGGGTAAAAAATCATAACCCTAATCTGTTTTAGATATCCAAATAGAGTAAATGGTAAAATGGCTAACCTATTTCATTCTATAGGTTGTCGTTGTGCCGTAGACAAAGACATAGTGTTCAAACTGAGCTCGTTACGAGTCTACTGGCGAAAGGTGTGGATTATAAATGTTTACTTTATGGTTTTTAAGGCCTTCAATGTCAGTAATGATTTATGACTGACTTGATTACAGTCACGTGTGCTTAGATACGACATTTTCCATATATTATATAGATATATAAACTATGTTTCATATAATGCATTCTATATATTTGTTGAAATGTCTAAATGACTATGGAATTATGATTTGTGCTTGTCATGCTTGTTACTTGAGAATACACGACCATTGTGTGTGTGTCAACTCCTTTGTAAAAGGGACTCTCCATAATATATGTTATAACTAACATATTACGTGTGTGTTGAAATGTGTAGTCTAAGTGTTTGGTAAAATGTTTGAATTGGTATGTGTTTGATAAATTGTACTTTATAAAGGCGTCGAGATAAGATTCTCAACTATCTTAGCTGTGTATAAATTCCTTCATGTATCTTAAATCCAACTACGTGATTTATGTATGAAATGCACGTGTAAGATGTCATGTTTACTATGTGACTTGCAAATGGCTCAAATGATTATGATGTTTGAATTGTTTGCTCAATACTATTATAACTACCATATGCAAATACTACTGTATTGAAGTGTGATTGGGACTATGACATAGTCTAGGCAATCGGTAATAGGTTCTGACTAAGTGACTGACTTAGCTTCGCCACATGGGCACTCTCGATGAATCCGAGTCATACGGTGACTATCGACAGTGGTTAGGCCACACGTAGGGCGTATGCGCTCCATGTCGATTAGATTAATGTGCGCTTTTACCAATCGAGCTTATCAAGTAACTCGATTGGCCTAAATGTGTGTTTATCATGTATGGACGTAATTGCTTAAACCTAAGGTATCACTTACCAATGAAAATATGTTTAACCTTGGTACCGTGATCCACTAAGACTCATGAGCTAGGCATGGTGGTATGGGACATCGTGGTCGAGCTGTCGACATACACTGGGTTGATGAGCCTCCCCATAGTGTCAAGTGAGCAACCCAGACTCGTGAGCTGAATACGGTGGTATGAGACATTGTATTCGAGCTTTCGGCATATGATCAGGTGACGAGCCTCTCGTAGTGACCTCGAGCATACCCTAGGTCGACGCTAAGGTGATGAACCTTTCCATAGTAAACTAGAGTATAAACCAGGCATGCACTGAGGTGACGATCCTCTCCGTAGTGACATGAAATTATCTATCATATGTGACTAAGTAGGATTGACGACTCAAGATGGATCATTGTTTGGGTAAGTGATAAAATGGGAGGTACCTTAGCTTCCCGAATATGTTGTTTGAATAAACCTAATTAAGAATTGGGCTAACACGATCATACATGCATTGCATGTGCTTCGGTAAGGAAGTGCACATGTCCGGAGTGGTGCATGCTGCGATCGTAAGATGATGTCACTAAGGGAGTGTAGGCAAGGGCATACATCATTATCGCATACCATTCCTGCATTAACAAGAGTACTTAGGATATGATTGTTGTACTGTTTTATCATTACTACTTGATTGAGTTAATAACATGTTAACCTTTGCCTTATAGCTCCAATGAGTTTATCACTCACTCCCACTCTGAGACGGGGTTTTAAAATACCAACCAGACCCTATTGTAGTTGCAGATGATGATGAGGCTTACATGATAGAGCCTGACTTCTATAATGATGAGGAGTTCTCCTATATGCAGCTATCAGGCGGGTCTATGTAGACCATGTTCTGATCGATGGGGTTATAGGGATGCTGAGTAGATGTCATTATAGTTGTTATTTTGTATTTTGGAACACACATGTACATTCATTTTGTCCATTTTGGGAGTATGCATGTATATGTTTAACTTGGTAACATGTTCACACTGTGGAGACCTACAGTAGTTATATATTTTATACATCTATCACAGCCTTCCACTTGCTTAAATTTAATCATCTCTAGAGTGTGATATGCTGATTTAGCTTAGTCCCATTCATGTTTAATGCACTAACACGGATGACAATAACTTATCATTTTATATGTTGCATAAGTGATGTGTCGGAACTCGGGAGTTGAGCTTTGCTCTACCCCCAATTTTTGGGGCATTACAAGTTGGTATTAGAGCATGATTTCGATTAAAATGGATCGGGGTTATGGTCACACAATGCATAATGACGTATTCTAACTTTGGAGGGTGTAAAGAAACATAGAAACAGTCATAGGATGCCCAATTTTGCCAATCGAAGGAAGTGACCAAAATTGACTGTTGGAATAGGACCTGTAGGCCTCTATGATCATGTGAGATGGCCTCAAATCCTTTCCTAGACCATCAATCAACAAGTTTAGAAGAGTATTTGGTGCATTTCACACTTAAAGAACCCGAAAGGTGTGAATATACGGGTGACGGGACCTGAAAACACTCCAAACGAACTCGGGGGCCCAAACGACACAAATCGGGGGGGATATGAGGTGGGTCCCACGCACATCTGGTGTCCTGGGGGGGGGGGGATAACATCACTGATTTGGGGAGGTATCGCTCCACTGTCCAGCGACTGACGATGCCATCGTCGGTTCAGGGTTGCATCCCCTATTCTAGACAGCGGGCCTGCTGGGCCAGTCGGCCTGACGAGTGTAAATGGCTGTAGGGCCCATGAAATCATGTGGGACCCCTTCTATTACCCCTATTTTCTTCTTTCCTTTCACTTCTACCCTTCTAAGATTACCAAATCTCTTTAAACCTCACATTCCTCTCTCAAATCTCCCTCCATTCTATTGTCTTCTTCATTCTTTTCACTACATACTCTCTTTCCCTCATCCTCCTCAAAACTCTATCTTCTACTATTTCCATTTTCCCTACTTATTACTCATTTGGGCACAAAGTCCATAGCTTTGTCTAATCTTTCAAAAAGTCTCCAAATCCACCTTCATTATAAGGCTATTTGGTTTCTATGGCTCTTTTTGAGCTTGTGGCTTCCATTTTCTCTCTCTTCACAATTCTTTCCCTTATGGGAAAGAAGAGAGCTCCTACAGATGAAGCTGGGCCTAGCCACCCAACCTGTCCAAGGAAGAGATCGGGTGCAGAACCAAGTATGAGCGCCGCACAAGAGCTGAGGATTGTAACGCCCGTGAAAAATCCATCCTTGGGCTCGAGTACCAACTCGACCCGAATTTGCGTAGAATTCATTCCTTTGAAAAATTTGACTAGGTTAGCTAGTGCAACGTTAGAATAGCTGGGAAATGGTCCCTGATCACTTTAAATACGTTCTACAAGGCCCGAAGCGAGTGGAACTAAGGGTGCTATAATGCTCTAAAGCCTCGGATCAAACTCTAAGCCGGTTTGTTCTCTGGACCACTTTGAATCTTTGTATTGGATCTAGACCGCACGTTGAAAGTCCGATACCTCCTATCTTAGACCGTTAGGACCGTCTAGCTGGGCTTGACACTCATTCCAAAAATCAAGTCAAACCGATTATTACAGGCTATTTCATTGAGCCCGGACCGAAGAGAGTGTGAATAGGGACATAGTTGGAATTTCAAATTCAAATCTGGCACACAAATTTGACGCATCAGTATTAAGCATTCTGACCGTCAGAATACAGCCAAATTACACCCTTGGATCAGGAAAAATATCTATTATATATCACGGGACTTATAGGCCTGATCTTGATGCGGTGACCGTTAAACTGAAACTGGGCCGCCACGTGCGATCTGGGAACCCAACCGGTCTGAAAACTGGATGTATGCTAGATCTAGTATGCATGAGCTTAAGTCCGACCGCATTTGGCCTGGGGACCTCCAGAAATGCCCTTTTGGACCGAAACGGCCCCGATTTGGTTAGGCACCAAGTAAACATTGTTCCCAAGCCTATTTTGGGAATGTTTTAGGCTATAAAAGGGGTTGAAACCCTCACTCCTCTCTCCCATCCGAATTTGAGAGAAGCCCTAGCTTGGGAGAGAGAAAAAGAGTGAGAGATTGTGAGAGAGTGGGAGAGTTCTTCCCGCCACTTGTGCTACGTGTTGCACGTGCTTAAGCGACACTCCTCTACCGCTTTCCCGGCGATTCCACCGCAATCCTAAGTAAGTAAAAACCCTAAATAGTTGGTGATTTGAGTTTTTCTTGTTTCCATGGCGATGTAGCTTATGGATCTTATGTATTAGGCTCCTTACTCGCCGTAGACGAAGCATATACACTCCGCTTCAATTCCCGAGTCTACAAGACACTAGGTGAGGATTTTAGACGCTTTGATTGACGGTTCCCAATGCTTTCAATGTCGTTTAATAGTAGATTCTTGACGGCATCGCCGTTTGACATGTACAAAATGCTCTCCGTTTCCCGTTTCGTAAGCTAACGAAGAATATGAGATTTAGGGCATTTTAGTCATTTGTAGGAAGTACTGTTTGCATTCATATTTTGCTGATGTGATTGACATGGTTTGTTGTCGCATTAGGAAGTTAGGAATGCGTGCATAATTAGTTTGGCGAAGAGATTCGCCTAGTTGCACACTTTGGGTCGACATGCTATATGTAGACCTAAGTGTGTAGTGCATGTGTTTGTATAAATGCTTGTATTAGTATGTATTGAACTAAATGATGTTATATGCTACTTTGTGATCGATTTTTCAATTATTATGCCGACCTAAATGATTTTCTACATGTTGACAAAATGCATGATTTCATTACATGCATGGAATGTATGTGCTTGAGGATTTGCTTAAGTTGAATACGCATGGGAAGTATGCCTTGAAGATTTGCTTAAGTTGAATGTTATAACATGTGCTAACATGCTCACATGATGTATTTCAATTCCAATACCTTTTATAGTGATTCCATAGATGTGTGGGACTTGACTTAGTCCAGGCAGTCGGTAACCGAGCAAATTCGTGGCTGACTGGTCATAGCCACGAATGACGCATCGATGAATGTGATTCGTGTTGAGAGTTGGCGGCAGTGGTTAGGCCACGCGAAGTGTTTTACGCACTTCATGTCGTTCAATTCGATATGCGATCGCGCTAGTCGAGCCCGTCAAGTAACCCGACTGGCCGATGTTTGTTCACCTTGTATGTAACATAACTGCTTGAACCTAGGGTACTGAACTTACCATTGTAAACCCTATTAACCGTGGTACCTTGATCCACGAAGACTCATGAGCCGGGCATGGTGGTATAGGACACCGTGGTCGAGCTGTCGGCCTACGCTGGGGCCACAAACCTCCCCGTAGTGACCAGTGAGCACCTAGACTCGTGAGCAGATTATGGTGGTATGGGACACTATATTCTAGCTGTCGGCCTACACTGATCAGGCGACGAGCCCTTTGTAGTGACCGCGAGCGTATTCTGAGTTCACGGGAGGCGACGACCCTTCCGTGCAGTAGAGTACAGTAGGCCTGTATTGATAAGGTGATGGGGGAGCGGTGCAACGAGTGCGAGCAACAGCCCTGGCAGCCCTTGCAGCGACCTACGAAACGTACATCGTATGAGATTACTAGGAGTGACGACCCTAGACAGGATCCGTGTTGGGATTGATACAAGGGAGGTACCTTAGTTTCCCAATCCTGCTGCTTGAATGGACTAATAATAACTTGGTAATCATATCACCATAGCATTGCATGTGCCTGGAAGATGTGGAGCACTCTAGGGAGTGTGGCATGCCGCGGTCGTAAGATGTTGCCGTATGAGGGTGATCGTCGGTGAGGGCATACATCACGTCATATCATCTTGCATTAACAACAGTTTTAGGACTTGTCTGATTTACTGCTTTACTATTATCGCGTGATTGAATTGTGAACATGCTAATCTTTGCTCTATGATTCCACTGAGTTGATCACTCATTCCCACGTTACGGGATGGTGTTTGCAACACCCACCAGACCCTGTTGTAGTTGCAGGTGACGATGAGATCCAGGAGGTGGAGCTAGATGATGACGAGGACCAGGATGAGTTCTCGTATATGCAGTATCATGACGGCTTCCCGTAGGTGACCTGGATCGAGGGGACATCAGTGGGACTTTTCTTTTTTGAACATTATTCTTTTGTTATGTACATGTATATGAGACTCAGAGATGTAGTCATACTTTGGAGACAGTTGAGATTACTTTGTTTTTCCATACAGTGATATATATCTTGTTTAGTCTTCCGCTTGCTTTTATCACTGGATCTGAAGTATGAATTGCAGTTTTGGTATACTTTTACTCATGTGAATGCTTTAAATCAGACAACATTGAATCATAACCATTTTTGTTGCATAAGTGACGGTCTGGAACTCGGGAGTTGAGTTTATACACGACCCCCGATTTTCAGGGTGTTACACTAGGGTGTACCATATCACACAATAAAAGAAGCATAAATCATACAATCCAATCATGCATCA
This sequence comes from Magnolia kwangsiensis, assembly GCA_037074715.1. Classification (NCBI taxonomy): domain Eukaryota; kingdom Viridiplantae; phylum Streptophyta; class Magnoliopsida; order Magnoliales; family Magnoliaceae; genus Magnolia; species Magnolia kwangsiensis. The sequence continues at coordinate 107,183,229 of CM073571.1, forward strand.
ATCCAGTGCATACCATGCTCTCATGAGGGACAACACCGCCTATTAGGAAGTCTTATAAACAACTTGCCAGAAGGCATATACAATGGTCAACCTCATCTCATCACAAGCATGCAGATGATGCGTATAGACATGTATCATGTTGTTATGTTGTCACATACTCATAATTGGTGTTGATAATTGGCATCGATAATCGGCCTATATGCAAGGCGGGTTCCACAGATGAACAGCCGATCTAAACCATGATATAAAAATCAGCCCTCGGCTATGGATATATCAATTTTGGTAGCACGGAGTCTACGGCAAGGATGGACCATGCAACATCAATAGGGCCCAATAATTTGGGTTAACCCATTAAGAAAATGATGAGAATGGGCCTAATAAGGTCTAAAGGAAGGTCACAATGTGGACATTTAACCAACATTACTCCCAAAGGGGTGGCCCACATAGAGCCAAGCATGTAGTGAGCCCACAGCTTTATACAAGGGCCTAATATACATCAAAATGGGCCTTACTCAAGGGCCACATATACATCATATCGGGCCTCACCATATGGGTCAATATACAGCACAACGGCCCTCATTAAATGGGCCGTAATGGCATCAAGGTGGGCCTTAACAGATGGGCGACAAATACATCAAGGCGGGCCTCAAGGATGGGCTACAAATACATCAAGGTGGACTGCAACAATGGAGCACACCATCTACACCATTCATCTATTTTAGAGATCTTTTTAGAGCATTACCCAAAAAATAATCACAATGAAGATCATCTGGACCATACCACAAATAACAATGGAGATAATGATTTCCACCCTTAAAATCACCAGGGCCCACCATAACGTTTATTTTCCATCCAATCTGTTCATACAGCCACAAAGACTTGAATCAAGAGGAAAAACAAATATCATATTGATCCAGAACTTCTGTGATCCTTAAAGGATTTCAATGGTAGGCATTCAATTCTCCACTGTTTTCTGCAATGTGGTCCACCTAATAGATCTGCCTCATTTTTTTTATCTCAGGCCTTAAGACGAGCTCACCAATTGGATGGACGGTTTGGATGTAACACATACATCAGCAGTGGGTTCCCATCATCCTTGACAGATGGATGGTACAGATATGAAATTCAGCATGGTGGATCCCCACACCACCCGTCCAGATGGACAGTGTGGATTTAATACATACATTAGGGTGTGCCCCACCCCCGCACGTGCAACACGTGTGGGGTGGGTTCCAACCCAGTAAATGGAAGGACGGTTGGGATATACCCATACATCATGGTGGGTTTCACAAGCACCGTCCAAAGGGACAGTGCAGATATACAATAAATACATCAACCTGGGTCCCACCTACCCACACGTGTCACACGTGTGGGGTGGGCCAATGACTTAAAGCGGATGGACAATGTGTGTAAGACACACATTTCAGTGGGGTCCATGTTCTCCAATGGATGGATGATCTGGATATAACGTATACCTAGTGGTGGGATCCACCGTCCACATGGCTGGATGGTGTGGATCTCACTCGCCCCATGGTGGGCCACATAACTTGCTGACATTGTTCCATCAGCTGTATGCTGCTGGATCCCCACCGTCCAGATGGATGATGGGGCAAAATACATAAATCATAGTGGATCACGCCCACATCCAGACCGCTGGATGGTCTGGATCAAACAAATGGATGACATGTGAAATATATACATCTCATGGTGGGGTCCATATCAGCGTAGCCCACTCGTTTTGGATGACTGCTAGGTGGGACCACTCGGCAGACGACATGGATAAAATACATTCATCATGGTAGGATCCATCCGGGTGGGCCACACGGCCACATCACCACTAAAGAAATAAAAGAGAGGGAGAGAAAGAAAGAGGGAGATTGGCATATTAGAGGGACCAAGCCACTATGGGCCCCCCTTTTTTACAAGACAAACATCAAGATGGGTCCCACCATAAGTGAGCCCTAGATACAAATCAAGGTCATACATTATGATCACCCACCAATTAGCCTTCTTCTTTAGCTCCTTGGAATGCTAATCCCCTTAGCTCCTTTTTTAATGGAGGATGATGAAGTTTGGATGGTGGAGATAAGAGTTTTTGGGGTATGGAAGTGGGCCACACCTAGCTCTCTTGGAATAGCATGGACATTGGCTCTCTTAGGTTGCTTAGGAGTGACGAGATAAATGAGAGAGAGAGAAGTGATGTGATGAAAAGGTGATGGAGTGATGGGTGATGGGTGTAAGGAAGGGATGGGTGGAGAGAGAGAGAGAGTTCACTTTCGAAATGGGAGAGGCATGGGTGTTGTAAGGGGAGTGATGGGATGTGTACTTGACTTGAGGTGATTGATTGACATGATGGGTTGTAGAGATTCTCTTAGAATTCGTAACGTGTGGTGTTTTTCTCAAAATACACGCAGGCCCATAACTCCTGGCCTGGGTATCGCATCGACGTGCGAGACCCAATGTTGGAACCACTACGATAGCGTGGTCACTAAGGTATAAGTTTCAAGTCGAGTCAACTTTAATATATAGGATGCGACTTAAGGTCACGGGCAAACGCTGATTACAGGTCGCGGGCTGCCAAAATTTGACCGGGAGGACCACAGGATCCTAAAGAATGGTATGGACTAGAATACGGGCGTTACAACTCTCTCCTCCTAATAAATTATTTTTTCTTAAAATTTACACAATCATCGCAACTAGACATAACTCATAAAGAAAAAGGAACATAGCATTATCATATAAAATCAGAGACAACAAAAAAGATATAATATATATTCAATTATCAAAGACATGTGGATAGTGCTCTCAAATCTCGGCCTCGTGCTCGCAAGATGCCTCAACAATAGAATGGTGACCTCACTGAATCTTCACCATGGGAATGACCTTGGTTTAGAGGACCTGCTCCTTCTGATCGAGGATACGAACTGGCCACTCAATGTAAGAAGCGTCCTCGTGAACCTCCATCAGCTGCTAATTATTCACTGGAATGGTGTCCGACCCACACTTCCTCAGCATAGAGACATGAAAAATGTTGTGAACACCAAACAACTAAGATGGTAAGGCAAGCCAATAAGCCATAGCGCCAACACGCCCAGTGATCTCGAAAGGTCCTATAAATCTCAGGGCAAGCTTACCCTTCGTTCCAAATCGAACTATGCCCTTCATGGGTGAGATCTTGAGATACACTTTGTCCCCAACAATGAACTCAAAGGGATGACGCCGACGATCAGTAAAATTCTTCTGTTGGCTCTAAGCTGTGCTCATCCTCTGCCTAATAATACGATAGCCTCTGACGTCTACTACACAAGCTTGAGACCTAAGAGATGCTGCTCTCCAACCTCGGTCCAACAACTCGAGGATCTGCACAGTCTACCATATAATACCTCGAAAGGTGTCATGCCAATGGTCGCATAATAGTTGTTATTGTATTGGAACTCATCCAATCGTAGATGCTCATCCCAGCTACCACCAAAGTCATTCACGCAATCCCGAAGCATACCTTCAAGGATCTAGTTGACCCTCTCAGTCTGTCCATCGATCTATGGATGATACGCAGTGCTGAGCTGCAAAACAGAGTCCATCGCTCTCTAAAAGTTTTTTCAAAACTAAGACATGAACCTCGGGTCTCGGTAAAAAATGATCGAAACTAGAATGCCGTGTAGTCTCACAATCTCCTCGATGGATAACCTCGCAAGCCTGTCCAAAGATCAGGTCGTATGAATCGTAAAAAAATATGTCGACTTCGTCAAGTGATCCACGACAACCCAGATGGCGTCCTGATCGCGCTGAGTCCTCTGCAAGCCAATAATGAAATTTTTCGACATGTGCTCCCACTTTCATGTCGGGACACTCAACGACTGCAATGGATCACGGGGTCTTTGATGATCGGCCTTGACACGCTAGCATGTGTCACACTCGATCATAAAACTGGCTATCTGGCACTTCATCCCCACCCAAAAATGCTGTCGCCTCAATCACGGTACATCTTCGTCGAGCCAGGGTGGATAGAAAACTGTGATTGGTGTGCCTCGATCATATGATCTCTACACAACTTAGGGATATCCGGGACACATAATTGGCCTCTGAAGAGAAGTCTACCATCAAAGCCAATTTACCAATTTGACTGACTCTCAGATATGGCCTCTGCTTGATAACCCTGTAACAACTCGTCTGTCTGTTAGGCCTCGATCACCCTTGCAATAAGAGAGGGTTGAATCGAAAGGCTCGATAGCTGAACGATAAAACATTACAGACTAAACTCAAAGTCATACTCTGTTATATCCTCGAGCATCCTCCACTCATGAATCAACATGTGTGCCACCAAGCCTCGTGGCTGATGAATGAGGGCATCCTCCACCATGTTCGCCTTACCCAGATGGTACTAAAGATTAAAATCATAATCCTTCAGGAGCTCCATTCAACACCTCTGCCTCATATTTAGCTCGAACTAAGAGAATAGGTACTTCAAGCTCTTATGGTTGGAGAAGAGCTTGAACCTAACCCCATAGAGATAGTGCCTCCACACCTTCATTGTGAAGACAACTGTTTCTAGCTCCAAATCATGTGTGCGGTAGTTCAACGCATGGAACTTGAGCTAGCAAGATGCAAAAGCCATCGATTTCCCCCGCTACATCAGGACAACACCCAAGCCAGTACACGAAGCATCGATAAATATAATGAATCCTTCACTCCCAGAGAGAAGAGTGAGGATAGGAGCGGACATGAGGCGGTCCTTTAGCTCCATAAATACTCGCTCACAGGCGTCAGTCCACACAAACTCTGCACCCTTCTGAGTTAACCTGGTTAGTGGTGCTGCAATACGGGAGAATCCCTCGATAAATCATCGATGATATCCCACCAAGCAAAGAAAACTACGGATCTCGGACGCGTTCGTGGGCTGGCCCCACTGATGCACTGCATCAACCTTCATAAGGTCTACTGCGACACCCTCCCTCGTCACCACATGATTAAGGAACTTCACCTCCTTTTACCAAAACTCACACTTCTCCAGCTTCGCATACATCTGATGAGCACGGAGGGTCTGCAATGAAATCTCTAAATGCTGCGCATGCTCCTCACAGGTCCTCGAATATATCAGAATGTTGTCGATGAATACCACAATAAACTGATAGAGATAAGGACAAAAGACCTCGTTCATCAACTACATGAATACTGCAGCCACATTGGTCAATCCAAAGGACATGATCTGGAACTCAAAATGATCGTAGCGTGTCCTGAATGCTGTCTTCGGGATGTCTTCCTCTCGGACCCGAATCTGATAATAACCAAAACGTGGGTCAATCTTCGAAAAGAACTATGCACCCTATAACTGATTAAATAAATCATCGATCCTCGTGAGCGGATACTTGTTCTTGATCGTGAACTAATTGAGCTCATGGTAATCCACGTAGAGCCTCAATGAGCCATCCTTCTTCCTGACGGAGAGTACAGGCGCTCCCCAAGGTGAACTGCTCAAATGAATGAATCCCAACCCACACAACTCGTTTAATTACCATGCAGCTCTCGCAACTCCATCAGTGTCATATGATATGGGGCCTTTGAGACAGGCACGTTACCGGGAACAAGATCAATTTGGAACTCAATATGTCGACATGACGGTAATCCCGGAATCTCTTAGAACACATCAAGAAAATTGCAGATCACTGGCAATTGATCGATACACAAGGTAACAAGCTCCTCAACTGTAATGTCTTGAAAAAATCTGTACAAAGACTCGAGTACCACCTCAGGAAAAAATCGCTAAGGACTGAATCCTTTAGAAATTAGACAAAAATTAATTAAGTACTAAACTGAATTTAATAGCAGATTATCTTAAACTGCTTTTTATACGATCATTAAGACCCAAAACCAGTAGAATCGCTAACACTACACTACTTAAAAACCTAGGATCAATCTTAAAACCCAGTTGCTATCGGAAGCGCATTGAAACTCTGTATCGAACCTGGACCGCGCATCGAAAGTCTAATTCTGCAAAACTATATGGTTATGACCATCTTATTGAGTTTGACAACCATCTTGGAAATCAAGTCCTAATAATTACCAGAAACACACAACTTGAGCCCGGAGCAAAGTGTGTGAGAAATGCGAATATCTTTAGAAAATGAACTCAAACTTAAGTGATTTGGGTCGTACACTTGCAGGCTAAACTAAGGTTTCAGACCATCAGATTCTAACCCAACTACACCCTCTGATCAAGGAAATTTCCTAACACAGGGCAATGTACTTGTGGCCTTGATTAAGTGTCGATGACCGTTGAACTAAAATTGGTCCTCGCAGTTGATCCATAAATCCGATCGGACCAAAAACTTAACTTGACCTAGATCCAATGTCAGGGAATTTTCTCTAGATCGTATTGTAACATCCCAAAAATCAGGGGTAGAGCAGAAACTCCACTCCCGAGTTTCAAAACATCACTTATGCAGCATTTTCAATGATGGATGAATGTTGTTCATATTAGTGTAGAAAACATGAGTGGGATTAGACCAAAACAGCATATCATACTCCAAAGACAGTTAAGTTTGTCAAGCGGAAGACTGTGATAAATATATAAAATACATAATTGATTGTAAGTCTCCAGAGTGTGAACATGTTACCAGGTTAACTAAATACATGTATACTCCAAAAATGGAAAGAAAAGAATATACATGGATGTTTAAATAAAAGGCACAATACCAAGTGCATTGGCATCTAATCAATAACCCTGTGACCCCGTCGATCAGAACCTGCATATAGGAGGAATCTTCCTTATAATCATCAAGTCCGGCTCTGCTTCGCAAGCATCTCCATCATCTGAAACTAAAATAGGGACTGGTTGATGTGGCCAACACCGTCCCGTAACGTGGGAATTAGTGATCAACTTAGTGGAAGCTATATACAGCAAAGGTTAATATGTTATCAATCCAATCAAGCAGTAATGATAAGGCAGTACAATCAAACAGGTCCTAGATACTCTTGTTAATGCAAGGATGATATGAAGAATGATGCATGCCCTCACCACAATCCCCTCTACGACATCATCTAACGATAGCGGCATGACTCACTTCCTCAGTGCTCTATCACCAACGTCGTTAGCACATGCAATACAGTGTTATGAATATGCTTACCAAGTTCTTATTAGTCCTTTTCATACAGTAGGATTGGGAAGCTAAGGTACCTCCCTTGTATCATTACCCAAACGGTGATCCATTCTCGGGTTGTCAGTCCGAGATAATCTCATACGATGTTACGGTTCTAGGTCACTGCAAGGGCTGTCAGTGCTGTTGCGCGCAATCGTTGCTCCTCTCCTCCATCACCTTATCAATACAGGCCTAGTTATATCCCACATACTGCAACAAGACTCGTCATCCTTATGCACTATCAGGATATACTCGAGGTCACTACAGAGGGCTCGTCACCAATCAATGTAGGCCGACAGCAAGAATATAGTGTCCCATACCACCATAATCTGCTCATGAGTATAGGTGCTCACTAGTCACTACAAAGGGCTCGTCACCAATCAGAGTAGGCCGACAGCACGAATATAGTGTCCCATACCACTTTAATCGGCTCATGAGTCTTAGCGGATTGAGGTACCAAGGTTAGAGGGGCTTTTCACTGGTAAGTTTGGTACCTTAGGTTCAAGCAGTAGCGACTAAACATGGTGAACAAACATCGGTCAATCGGGTTAGTTGATAAACTCAACTAGGCCAAGCACACGTTGAGTTGAACGACATGGGATGCATAAGCACTCCGTGTGGCCTAACCACTGCCGAACATCCCAAGCATGACTCAGATTCGTTAAACTCATCCTACGTGGCGAACAACCTCAACCACCATTTGGAGTACACTTACCGATTACCTGGACTGTAGTACAGCCCCAATCACATACAAATTCCATAACAGGCATATGAAGCATGTCCGACAATCATGTGGACATTCATGAAGTATAACTTAAATGTAAATACAGTACATGGAAGAAATCATATATACCTTTGACATGATTTATCTAAGTTAATCAATTCATAGAGGAAATCATATACACAGTTAATACAAATAATCTAAGTTACACAATGCATGAAGGAAATCATATACTCAAGTATTGTGATTGAGATTCATATCTCAACAACCTTAACAATCACATTTTTACTAAGTACTAACTCATTCAGAAACTTTTACATACACTTAGTCTACACATTGCATCATACATATTATGTAGTCATTAGCATACGTATTAGGGCAAATCCTCTTATCAAAGGGTTATCGCCCATACAACAATCATATATCCATGATAATTAGTCATGGCGAGCACGAAAGCAAATTCCATACTCATTCAGTCATTTTCACATACACTTAGGCTACACGTACTAAATACATATCATACGTTGATATATCATGTATTTGACCAAATCCTTTCACTAGGGAGTTTCCCCATATATCACTTGCATAGACCTATGACGCATAATCATGGCATGCATGAATCCGGGTTCCGTATTCATTTAAACATTTTCACCAAAATATGGGCTACACACTTTAACATATATAGTGTATATTGGCCGTGGCATGATTTAGGGAAAGTCCTTTCGCTAAGGAGTTGTCACACATGTAACAAGCATATATTCATGGCAAATAATCATGTTAAGTACAAATTCAAATTTTATACGTATACGGTATTTTCTACAAATACGAGGAATATAATATTTTCAACATAGTTAACGTATATCTGAAAAATGAAACGGACAACACTTTATACATGTGAAATAGCATCCTAGGCAAGAATAAATCATTACTTAACATTGAAAGTCTTGAAAACCATAACCTAAACGTATATAGTCCGCACCTTAAACTAGAAAATGCAAAATGGATATGATTCAGACGATAAGTCTTCGTCAACGACGGATTAACAACCTAGAACACGAAATAGATTAACTACAACTTCATTTATACTATTCTAGGCTCCAAAATAGGTTAGGGTTAGGATTTCTTACCTAAGAACGGGATCAGAAACGCCGAAATAGCTATACGGATAGGTGGATTAGGCACGTAGCAAAGCTGGGAAGAATCCCAGGAAGAAGCACCAAGTTCTCTCACACTTTCTCTCTCTTTTCTCTCCCTTGGAAAACTAGGGTTTGAAAATTTGTAAGGGATTTGGGAATGGGGGTTTTAAGCCCTTTTATAAGCCCAAAAGCAATGGAAATAGACTTGGGGCCAAGGTATACTTAGGTTATAACCAAATCGGGTCTATTCCGATCCAACGAAGCACTTCCGGAGGTCCTGTTACTAAATGCAGTCGGACTTAAGCTCTCTAATATCAGATCTAGGTCAAGCTAATTTTTCATTCCGGTTGGGTTTCCAGATCGATCGTGGTGGACCAGTTTCAGTTCAACGGTTACGAAAACTCGATCAGAGCTACAAGTACTATGACATGTAAGGGCCACCTATCCTGATCCGAGGGTGAATTTGGGTCGAATTCTAATGGTCAGAATGCTTAAAAATAGCGCGCAAGTGGAGCGTTCCAGATTACTTAAAAATGGAATTAATTTTCTAAAAAATCTTCATTTTCCTACCCTCTTTACTCCGGGCTCAATAGAATGGTCTTAGGACATCGTTTGGGCTTGATCTTCTAGGTGGTTGACAAGTCCAACTAGGTGATCGTAATGGTCTAAGTTCATAGCTATTGGACTCTCGATGTGCGGTCTAGAATCAATACAAAGCTACAAAGCATTCCCGAGAGTAACCGGGTTTAGAGTTAGATCCTAGATTTCAGGGTAATATAGCGTCAACTATTCTATAGATTTTGGGTCTTACAGATCGTATTTAAAGTGGCTGGTGCTAATTTTGTAGGAAATCTAGTGCAGCGCTGGTTAATTCACGTTAAATTTTTAAATAATTAGGTTCTAAATGATTTCTCTGGCTTTGGATTCGAGTTTTGAGAAGTTACCAAGGTGCTATGGTTGGCCCATTGCCTAAGGACGCCTAACTCCAGGTTGGTAAAAATCTGGGGCGTTACACGTATGCAGAAAATGGGCCTCCAAATGTGTAACGCCCATGAAAAATCCGTACTTGGGCTCGAGTACCAACTCGACCCGAAATCGCGTAGAATTAATTTCCATGGAAATTAAGCGTAAGTTAGCTAGCGCAATGCTAGAGTAGCTGGGAAATAGTCACTGAACACTTTAAATACGTTCTACAAGACCCAAATCGAGTAGAACAAACAACTCTACAATACTCTATAACCTCAGATCAAACTCTAAGCGGGTTTGTTCTCTGGACCACTTTGAATTCTTGTATTGGATTTAGACCGCACGTCGAAAGTTCGTACTTCCTATTTTAGACTGTTAGAACCGCCCAGCTGGACTTGACAATCATTTCAAAAATCAAGTCAAACCGATAATCACAGACTGTTTCATTGAGCTCGGACTGAAGAGACCGCGAATAGGGACAGAATTGGAATTTCAAATTCAAATCTGGCACACGACTTGACGCGTCAGTATAAAGCGTTCTGACCATCAGAATTCATCCAGATTACACCCTTGGATCAGGAAAAATTTCTATTTTATATCATGAGACTTTCAGCCCTGATCTACGTGCGGTGACCGCTGAACTGAAACTGGTCCGCCACGTGCGATCTGCGAACCCTGCCAGACTGAAAACTTAATACGTGCTATATCTGGTACGCATGAGCTTAAGTCCGATCGCAATCGACCAGGGGACCACCAGAAAGCAACTTTCGGACCGAAACAGCCCCGAAATGGATAGGCACCAAGTAAACTTCGTTCTGGAGCCTGTTTCCGGCATTTTTAAGCTTATAAAAGGGGTTGAAACCGTCATTCCTCTCTCCCATCCGAAAATTGTAAACCCTAGCTTTGGGAGAGAGAAAAGGAGAGAGAGAGTGGAAGGAATTTTTCCCGTCTCCGAGCCACCGACTGCTAGTGCTTCAGCAACTCTTCCCAATCACCTGGATGGTGATTTCTCCACTTTTTCAGATATAAAATAACCCTAGAACTTGCTGATTTAGGGTTTACCTAGATTCATAGCGTGTTAGCTAACGTACTTCATAAATCAGGTCCTCCTACTGCCGTAGACGAAGCGTACACGCTCCGTTCAAAATCACGCATCCGTAAGAGACTAGGTGAGGATCTTAGATGCTTTGATTGACGGTTTATAACGCTTTCAATGTCGTTTAATAGTAGATTATCGACGGCATCGCCGTTTGACATGTACAACATGCTCTCCGTTTCCTGTTTCGTAAATTAACGAAGAATATGAGATTTAGGGCATTTTAGTCATTTGTAGGAAGTACGGTTTATACTCATATTTTGCTGATGTGATTGACATGGTTTGTTGTCGTATTAGGGAGTTAGGAATGCTTGCATAATTAGTTTGGCGAAGAGATTCGCCTAGTTGCGCACTTTGGGTTGACATACTATATGTAGACTTAAGTGTGTAGTGTATGTGTTTGTATAAATGCTTGTATTAGTATGTATTGAATTAAATGATGTTATGTGGTAGTTTGAGATTGATTTCTCAGTTAATATGCTAACCTAAATGATTTCCTACATGTTGACCATATGCATGATTCCATTACATGCATGGAATGTATGTGTTTGAAGATTTGCTTAAGTTGAATGTTATAACATGTGTTAACATGCTCACATGATTGTATTTCAATTCCAATACTCTTACATAAACTGTCGATGTGATTCCATAAATGTTTGGGACTAGACTTAGTCCAGGAAGTCGGTAACCGAGCGAATTCGTGGCTGACTGGTCATAGCCACGAACGACGCGTCGATGAACGCGATTCGTGTTTGGAGTTGGCGGCAGTGGTTAGGCCACGCGAAGTGTTTTACGCACTTCATGTCGTTCGACTTGAGATGCGATCGCGCTAGTCGAGCCCGTCAAGTAACCCGACTGGCCGATGTATGTTCACCTTGTATGAGTCATAACTGCTTGAACCTAGGGTACTGAACTTACCATTGTAAACCCTGTTAACCATGGTACCTTGATCCACGAAGACTCATGAGCCGGGCATGGTGGTATGGGACACCATGGTCGAGCTGTCGGCCTACGCTGGGGCCACAAACCTCCCCGTAGTGACCAGTGAGCACCTAGACTCGTGAGCAGATTATGGTGGTATGGGACACTATATTCTAGCTGTCGGCCTACACTGATCAGGCGGCGAGTCCTTTGTAGTGACCGCGATCGTATTCTGAGTCCACGGGAGGCGACGACCCTTCCGTTGCAGTAGAGTACGGTAGGCCTGTATTGATAAGGTGATGGGGGAGCGGTGCAATGAGTGTGAGCAACAGCCCTGACAGCCCTTGCAGTGACCTACGAAATATACATCGTATGAGATTACTAGGAGTGACGACCCTAGACGGGATCTGTGTTGGGATTGATGCAAGGGAAGTACCTTAGTTTCCCAATCCTGCTGTTTGAATGGACTAATAACAACTTGAAAATCATATCACCATAGCATTGCATGTGCCTGGAAGATGTGGAGCACTCTAGGGAGTGTGGCATGCCGCGGTCGTAAGATGTTTCCGTATGAGGGAGATCGTCGGTGAGGGCATACATCACGTCATGTCATCTTGCATTAACAACAGTATTAGGATTGTCTAATTTACTGTTTTACTATTATCGCATGATTGAATTGTGAACATGCTAATCCTTGCTCTATGATTCCACTGAGTTGATCACTCACTCCCACGTTACGGGATGGTGTTTGCAACACCCACCAGACCCTGTTGTAGATGCAGGTGAGGCTGAGATCCAGGAGGTGGAGCCAGACATCGACGAGGACCAGGACGAGTTCTCGTACATGCAGTATCACGATGGCTTTCCGTAGGCGACCTGGATCGATGGGACTTCAGTGGGACTATTTTGAACATTACATTTTGTTCATGTATATGTATATGAGACTCAGAGATGTATTCATACTTTAGAGACAGATGAGATTTACTTTGTTTTTTTCATACAGTGATATATATATTGTTTAGTCTTCCGCTTGCTTTTATCACTGGATCTGAAGTATGAATTGCAGTTTTGGTATACTTTTACTCATGTGAATGCTTTAAATCAGACAACATTGAATCATAATCATTTTTGTTGCATAAGTGACGGTCTGGAACTCGGGAGTTGAGTTTATACACGACCCCCGATTTTCAGGGTGTTACAAAATGAGCTCTGTTGGACCGAAACGGCCGCTCTTTGGCTGTAACCAATGTATACCATGGCCCTGGGGCCAATCTCATCAGTTTTGAGCCTATATATGGACCTTTACCCCCTATCTCATTCCATGCAAATTTCTAAACCCTAGGAGAGAGAAGAGAGAAAAGGAGATGGAAAGAGTGAGGGGAAGAGAGAGAAACTGGGAGATAGCTCCTAGAATTCAATCCTGCTGCTTGACTTGCTAAATTGCCGCCTCCATGTTACTATTCTGACAATTTTGGTTCCATTCTTGGGTAAAAAATCATAACCCTAATCTGTTTTAGATATCCAAATAGAGTAAATGGTAAAATGGCTAACCTATTTCATTCTATAGGTTGTCGTTGTGCCGTAGACAAAGACATAGTGTTCAAACTGAGCTCGTTACGAGTCTACTGGCGAAAGGTGTGGATTATAAATGTTTACTTTATGGTTTTTAAGGCCTTCAATGTCAGTAATGATTTATGACTGACTTGATTACAGTCACGTGTGCTTAGATACGACATTTTCCATATATTATATAGATATATAAACTATGTTTCATATAATGCATTCTATATATTTGTTGAAATGTCTAAATGACTATGGAATTATGATTTGTGCTTGTCATGCTTGTTACTTGAGAATACACGACCATTGTGTGTGTGTCAACTCCTTTGTAAAAGGGACTCTCCATAATATATGTTATAACTAACATATTACGTGTGTGTTGAAATGTGTAGTCTAAGTGTTTGGTAAAATGTTTGAATTGGTATGTGTTTGATAAATTGTACTTTATAAAGGCGTCGAGATAAGATTCTCAACTATCTTAGCTGTGTATAAATTCCTTCATGTATCTTAAATCCAACTACGTGATTTATGTATGAAATGCACGTGTAAGATGTCATGTTTACTATGTGACCTGCAAATGGCTCAAATGATTATGATGTTTGAATTGTTTGCTCAATACTATTATAACTACCATATGCAAATACTACTGTATTGAAGTGTGATTGGGACTATGACATAGTCTAGGCAATCGGTAATAGGTTCTGACTAAGTGACTGACTTAGCTTCGCCACATGGGCACTCTCGATGAATCCGAGTCATACGGTGACTATCGACAGTGGTTAGGCCACACGTAGGGCGTATGCGCTCCATGTCGATTAGATTAATGTGCGCTTTTACCAATCGAGCTTATCAAGTAACTCGATTGGCCTAAATGTGTGTTTATCATGTATGGACGTAATTGCTTAAACCTAAGGTATCACTTACCAATGAAAATATGTTTAACCTTGGTACCGTGATCCACTAAGACTCATGAGCTAGGCATGGTGGTATGGGACATCGTGGTCGAGCTGTCGACATACACTGGGTTGATGAGCCTCCCCATAGTGTCAAGTGAGCAACCCAGACTCGTGAGCTGAATACGGTGGTATGAGACATTGTATTCGAGCTTTCGGCATATGATCAGGTGACGAGCCTCTCGTAGTGACCTCGAGCATACCCTAGGTCGACGCTAAGGTGATGAACCTTTCCATAGTAAACTAGAGTATAAACCAGGCATGCACTGAGGTGACGATCCTCTCCGTAGTGACATGAAATTATCTATCATATGTGACTAAGTAGGATTGACGACTCAAGATGGATCATTGTTTGGGTAAGTGATAAAATGGGAGGTACCTTAGCTTCCCGAATATGTTGTTTGAATAAACCTAATTAAGAATTGGGCTAACACGATCATACATGCATTGCATGTGCTTCGGTAAGGAAGTGCACATGTCCGGAGTGGTGCATGCTGCGATCGTAAGATGATGTCACTAAGGGAGTGTAGGCAAGGGCATACATCATTATCGCATACCATTCCTGCATTAACAAGAGTACTTAGGATATGATTGTTGTACTGTTTTATCATTACTACTTGATTGAGTTAATAACATGTTAACCTTTGCCTTATAGCTCCAATGAGTTTATCACTCACTCCCACTCTGAGACGGGGTTTTAAAATACCAACCAGACCCTATTGTAGTTGCAGATGATGATGAGGCTTACATGATAGAGCCTGACTTCTATAATGATGAGGAGTTCTCCTATATGCAGCTATCAGGCGGGTCTATGTAGACCATGTTCTGATCGATGGGGTTATAGGGATGCTGAGTAGATGTCATTATAGTTGTTATTTTGTATTTTGGAACACACATGTACATTCATTTTGTCCATTTTGGGAGTATGCATGTATATGTTTAACTTGGTAACATGTTCACACTGTGGAGACCTACAGTAGTTATATATTTTATACATCTATCACAGCCTTCCACTTGCTTAAATTTAATCATCTCTAGAGTGTGATATGCTGATTTAGCTTAGTCCCATTCATGTTTAATGCACTAACACGGATGACAATAACTTATCATTTTATATGTTGCATAAGTGATGTATCGGAACTCGGGAGTTGAGCTTTGCTCTACCCCCAATTTTTGGGGCGTTACAAGTTGGTATTAGAGCATGATTTCGATTAAAATGGATCGGGGTTATGGTCACACAATGCATAATGACGTATTCTAACTTTGGAGGGTGTAAAGAAACATAGAAACAGTCATAGGATGCCCAATTTTGCCAATCGAAGGAAGTGACCAAAATTGACTGTTGGAATAGGACCTGTAGGCCTCTATGATCATGTGAGATGGCCTCAAATCCTTTCCTAGACCATCAATCAACAAGTTTAGAAGAGTATTTGGTGCATTTCACACTTAAAGAACCCGAAAGGTGTGAATATACGGGTGACGGGACCTGAAAACACTCCAAACGAACTCGGGGGCCCAAACGACACAAATCGGGGGGGATATGAGGTGGGTCCCACGCACATCTGGTGTCCTGGGGGGGGGGGGGGGGGGGATAACATCACTGATTTGGGGAGGTATCGCTCCACTGTCCAGCGACTGACGATGCCATCGTCGGTTCAGGGTTGCATCCCCTATTCTAGACAGCGGGCCTGCTGGGCCAGTCGGCCTGACGAGTGTAAATGGCTGTAGGGCCCATGAAATCATGTGGGACCCCTTCTATTACCCCTATTTTCTTCTTTCCTTTCACTTCTACCCTTCTAAGATTACCAAATCTCTTTAAACCTCACATTCCTCTCTCAAATCTCCCTCCATTCTATTGTCTTCTTCATTCTTTTCACTACATACTCTCTTTCCCTCATCCTCCTCAAAACTCTATCTTCTACTATTTCCATTTTCCCTACTTATTACTCATTTGGGCACAAAGTCCATAGCTTTGTCTAATCTTTCAAAAAGTCTCCAAATCCACCTTCATTATAAGGCTATTTGGTTTCTATGGCTCTTTTTGAGCTTGTGGCTTCCATTTTCTCTCTCTTCACAATTCTTTCCCTTATGGGAAAGAAGAGAGCTCCTACAGATGAAGCTGGGCCTAGCCACCCAACCTGTCCAAGGAAGAGATCGGGTGCAGAACCAAGTATGAGCGCCGCACAAGAGCTGAGGATGAAGCGGGAGTTCGATCCATAGGGTCCGATTGAGAGAGCTCTACAGGCTGACATTACACATGGTAGATTTCAGGGCCATAGGGTTCTCTTCGAAGTGCATGTGGATGAGAAGCTGTTAGGGCTTTATTAGCTGATGGACCACCTGTCGGATGTCGGATGGGGGCTCGTATTCGAAGGTAAGTCACATGTGACTATGAAAACTGTCCAAGCTTTCTATGCCCATATATGGGACCCATCGCTGGAGCCTCTGCAGTTCAAGATTCCCGTGGCAAGGCAGGAAGTAGTAGTCGATGTCAGTTTAATAGCTTAGATCATGGGGATACAACATGGTGAGGTGCATGCTGATGAGAAGTATTTTAGGAGTGCGTGTGAAATGGATCATCGCACGTGATTTCTTTGCAGCTGATTGGTCCACTAGAACCATGACAACTGCCTCCCAGCAACCAAGATGACTCCTAATTTTTGCCTACTCCACCATATATTCACATACAATGCGTATCCCAGGTGGAGCAACTGCACCAAGTGCACACGCTTAATGGTAGACTTCTTGAACCATGTTGGATAGGGAGACAACTTGTGCCTGCCTACCTTCATCCTACGGGAGATAGTCCTGACCGCCCGTTCTACTAGGACGGCTACTTCACTTCCTTTTGGCTGACTCATATGTAAGCTTGCTTATGAGTTTGGCTACAGACTTAGCCCTGATGAGTTGGTGCCAATTCACTTTATAAATGACACCACACTCACCAACATGAAGATTGGGGTGTGACCACAACGTGATGTGTCTGAGGATGAGGAAGGCTGTGAAGAAGATGAGGGGAGTGAGGAAGAGGAAAGTGATGGAGAAGAGGAAGAAAATGAGATAAAGGAAGAGGAAGAGTAGGAAGAGGAGGAAGAAGAGGCCCAAGACACTGATGAGGGCTCTCCTCCTACTACACGTGGCAGTCACCCTGATCGGGCTGCTTTCGAAGCCCACTTAGATCAACTTAAGGAAGACCAAGTCACCTTGCGACAGGAAGTCAAAGAGACCCGGGCCGAGGTAAGGTAAGATCTTGAAGAGAACAAGGCCTTCATAAAGTGAAAATTTAGTAAGGTGTCTCGCACCTTGGAGGCTATCCTGTGTTGTCTACAGGAAAAGGGTGCACCTCTTTCATCTCCAGATTCGGATGACTAGACATACGTGTAGTTGTCTTTTTGTTTGTTTTACTACTTATTTTCTTATCTCTATGTATAGCCTTGATAAACTTAGTAATGTGGTAGAGTGGTTGGCATGCTTTAGTGTCGAAAACCTTGATTAGATTAGCTCACATGCGTTTCCTATCATGATTCATGTAAAACTATATCTCATGTATTGTGACAAATTTTGTTAAATGAAATGTATGTAGCTCCTTTGCTATGAAATGTGTAGAATGCTTGATAAATTGAGTATTGTTATGCTAAATTTTACTTGGGTTACACCCTGTGTTGTATATAGGGAATGTCACCTAAGAGCACATGAAGTATGACACGTCTCACACTTGATGACTCGATTGACGGGGCACCTCCCCTCAGCGATAACCATATGGACCCCAGTTTGGGCCTGACCCACGAGACTATGTCGGATTCTCAGCTCACCGCTGGCTCCACTAATGGGCCAACACCTGTTGTACCACCTATTGCATGACCTGTGGCACCACAGGTTCCTGAGGAGAATCACACGTCTACCTCAATGTCGCACTTGCCTCAGTTGGCTCCTCCTCCCAATAGGTTGGAGCAAATTATGCTCTTGATGCAGCAACAGTAACAATTTTTGGCCACCATCACAGGAGCCCTTGCCTAGAGCATGGGTGTGGTTCCACCTGCACCACTTGTGCACCCTGCTGGAATGGTGGGTGCTAGTGGCCTATTTGAGCGATTTCAGCGCTTCTAACCTCCTACTTTTGCGGGTACTCATAAACCCGAGGAGGCTGAGTATTGGCTTGACTGCATCTCTAAGATGCTGAAGCCACTGCATTGCACTAAGGTAGAGCAGGTGGAGTTGGTCACCTACATGTTTGAAAAGGAGGCCAGCCTCTGGTGGGGCAGTGTCCTTTGGACTATTGCTTTTGGCTACGTATAAATGTGAGTAGCTTTTGAGACACGCTTCCATGAGAAGTATTATCCCCTCACGTATTGTAACGAGAAGGAGAGTGAATTTCTTCACCTACGTCAGGGAGTGTTGACAGTGGTAGAGTACGAAAATAGGTTTATAGAGCTGACTAGATATGCTCCTCTGATATTAGCCGACCAGTCGATGCCAATGCGGTGATTTTCTGAGGGTCTATGACCCAAGATACGCTCGAAGATGTGTTGCGCTAGCATATCCAACTATGCTAAGCTAGTGGGCATGTCTCTGCGAGCTGAACAGGATGGGGACAGTTTATCCCGTACACATGTGCCTATGGTTCCTAAGCCTCGACTGGATTTACCGAGTAGACCATTCCTCGGTAAGAGGCCCTGTGTAGACTCGCCTCCCAGGCTTGCTACTCCACTGACTTAGCTGAGGCGAGAGGACTTGTGGTGCACCTACTGCAAAAGGTCTGGCCACGTTAATACGTATTGTTTCACCAAGATGAGGGAAAATGGCTTCGCACAGCCTCAGAGGATCAACCTCCAGCTTCCTCAAACTATTGCAACCCCACCTCTACAATCAGCACCAGCACATCCATATTTTTGGCCCCTTACACCTCCATTTAGGCCACCTCAGTGACCTATGGTACTGCAGCCCAACCATTCTCAGCAGGTGCAAGTACATGCTCTTGCAGCTAAAGCGTCTGATTCAGCAGCTACGGTGCCTTTAACTTTCGAGGTCACTGCCCACATCCAAGGTACCCCCATATTTCTGTTGGTGGACACTGGATCCACTATTTCAGTGATATCATGATCTACAGTCAAGCACTTAGGGCTGAATATGACCCTGATGGTTGGGGTGAGAGTTATCGCTACACTAGGAACTTTTAGAGATGCCACCAAATTGTGTGAGGGTTGCTTGATAGATTTAGGGAACAGGACGATATGCATTGACCTGATTGTCATCACAATATACCATTTTGAAGTCATCCTTCGTATGGATTGGCTTACTGAAATGAGGGTCGAGATCGACTGCGAGACCCGACTGCTGATGGCGCATGGCCCCGAAAACATGACCTTCACTTTCCCCATTCAGGTCAGTTACCCCTTCTGGGATCTTTGTTATGCTGCCCTATTGAAGGATCATAGTGGTTCGACACTTGAAAACACGCCAGTCATTCGAGATTTTGAGGATGTGTTCAGAAAGATATCTCGATTGCCTCCTCAACATGAGATCGATTTTACCATTGATCTAGTGCCTGGTGCGACACCCATTTCATTACCGACTTATCGCATGCTTGCGTGTGAGATGGAGGAATCAAGAAAATAGATCGATGATCTGTTGGATGCTGGCTTCATATGACCAAGTGTATCTCCTTGGGGAGCACCCATGTTGTTTGTAACAAAGAAAGATGGATCACTACGATTGTGTATTGATTACCATAGATTGAACTAAGTGATGGTGAAGAATAAGTATCCTTTGCCTAGGATAGATGATCTATTTGATCAGTTGAAGGGGGCGCAATATTTTTTAAAGATCAACTTACAGTCAGGGTATCACCAGTTGCGCATTAGGGATGAGGACGTGCAGAAGACAACTTTCAGGACTAGTTTTGGGCACTACGTGCTCCTTGTGATGTCGTTTGAACTCACAAATGCACCGATCATGTTCATGGACTTGATGAATCAGGTGTTTCGGCCGTATCTATTCCAATTTGTTATCGTGTTCATAAATGACATCCTGATATACTCCAAGAGTCGAGATGAGCATGAGGAACACCTGTAAGCAGTCTTTGATACTCTCAAGGAGAAACAGTTGTTTACACAGAACAGGAAGTGCGACTTCTGGAAAGAAGAAGTCATGTTCCTTAGAAATGTGATGTCTAAGGAAGGGATAGTTGTGGACCTTGCTAAGGTAGCCGCAGTTCAGGATTGGGATCAGCCCGGTTCAGTTATTGAAGTGAGGAGTTTTCATGGCCTGGTAAGTTACTACCATCAATTCATTAGGGATTTTTCCAAGATAGCCAGGTTGTTATTGTAAGTGCTATGGCTGATAGCTCCTCTATGTTGTCAAATTTTGTGGTGCTAAAAACACTATCTGTATCTTGTGTTGTATGAGGGTATATATATGTTCAAGGCACTGCGTCACAAAGTTTCAAGTCGAGGATGAAGCTCTACTTCAAAACATGCAAGGTCAAGTACGTTGTCCACTCCTGTAAACTTAAAGATCGGAGTCTTTCAAAGAGCTACAACAAAAGACAAGTTCTTGCTCAAGACTCAAGTATAGTTCAAGACTCAAGATAGTGTACAACTGAATATGAAGTTTGCAAGTTCATGAAGATCTCAAGTTCAAGCTACATCAAGTGTAGAGATCTCAAGCTTCACAATCTTCAAAGGTCAACCATCTTCTGAAGAAATGAAGTCTCAATGTTCATACATCACTTTCGAGGTATGATTGACCTTAGATTGACCTTAGGGTAGGTCATTTTGTATACATAAGTCAAATTGAATCACTTTGTAAGTGTTTGGATTGTTCTAAGACTAGTTCGGGACTCTGTTCGACTAGTCCTAGCACTGGCTCGATTAATCCTAAAAATTCCAGGACCAGTCCTAAATTAGTTGTAATTTTTTAAAATTTTCTTTTTTAGCTACGACTAGTCATGGAGACTGCTTGACTGGTCCTGTGAACAATACACAACTCGTTCACGACCAATTCTGCAACTACGACTCAAACTTTAGTGACTAAATCAGATGCCTTCGACCAGTCGTGTGCATGTCATGACCGGTCATGGACAACCTTCGACCAGTCATGGGGCAGGTTTATTTGATCACGCTCAAAAATTCAAAAATCCAATTCTCTTACGACCAATCATAGTGTCCATAGGACCAGTCGTAAACGAGTTTCTGCAACTATAAATAAACAAAAAATTTCAGAGTTTGGTAATCCAATTGAAGAAAAATCAAGGCATCACTCTGCGATAAGTTTGTGTTCTTTTTAAGCTACATTGTGCGTATTTAATATTCTCTTTTATTAGCTTTGTTGATTTGATTTTGTTTCTATATTCATATCTGACTTGAAAGAGGAATTATTGTATTCCTTCTTCTTGGAATCAAAATTAAATAGAGCTAGCCCAACTGGTTTAATTTAAAATTAATTAGAACCTATAACCATTGTAAAGTGAGTATTGGACATTGAACTTCTATATTCAAACTTCTACTCCAACTTGGTTCTTTCGAGCTGTAACAAAAGGAGAAATTCAGGTATTTTACATTATTGTAAATTTTCTTCTTTTAGTTTTGTTTGAGATTAAGCTAGAAAAATCTCAATCTTTTGGTTATCTGAGGGAAGCTAGAAAACTCAGAAGAGGGTTTCTTTAATTGTGTAAGCCCAATGAAAGACATAATTGTGAGGGTTTTAGGTGAACCTGAGAAAAACCTATTTGATTAGTGAACGATAATATCCCCTGTGTGAGGATATTAGCAGTGGAGTACTAAGTTGTGTGGCTGTTGTTTAACAGTTGGTGAACACACAGATGAACCACTATAAATCTTTATATTTTGTGGATGTATGATTTATTTTTTTTTATTTTTTATCATTCAGAATTGTGGGATGTATATGTGGATGTGAATGTTATAAATTTACATTTCAAGCATTATGGGGAATGTTGTAATAATTTAGATTTAAATTCTTACAATTCATTTCTTTTTATTTTCCTCTTTAGTTTGAGAATTTGATACTCATCATTCTAGTAAGGTTGTCCTGCTATAAACCCTTGGTTTTTATGGTGTAAGGTTGTCCTTAGAACAACTTTTGTATCAACCTCTCAATACTAGAATTTGAGGCTGTTTTGTATTCTTGCATTGTGAATTGCTTTCCTTTATTTGGCTATCATATTCTTTAATTCTGTTATGTATTTTTTAAAAATTTTTAGCATAGTCCTATTCATCCCCCCCTTCCTTTAGGACATATAACTTGGCCTTTTCAAGTGGTATCAGAGCCTAATAACTCTTTTTAATTCTTTTTATTTGGATTTATTTCTTGAGCTAATCGATCTAAGCTATATATAAGATGTCAAATTTTGATAGCCTCTCAATCACTAGGCCTCCACCTTTCGATGGCACCAATTATGCCTATTGGAAAGCCAGGATGAGGATTTTCCTTAAATCCATGGATGAAAGTGTATGGCTAGCCACAATGAATGAATGGACCCCTCCTACCACTGAAGTAACTAGTATCGATGGATTAAAATCAATGAGAATTACACCTTATTTCTCTTAGACCACACTTCAGAAAAGTGAAAGTAGTGCAAATGCAAAAGCATTAAATGCTATCACTTGCACACTATCACCAGATGAATTCAAAAGAATTATATCCTATGATTCTGCCAAGCAAGCTTGGGATATATTAGAAATGACACATGAGGGAACATCAATTATCAGGAAATCAAAAATTCAAATCCTCACAACCAAATTTGAGGAAATATGTATAGAAGAAAATGAAATGTTCATGGACTTCTATATAAGATTAAATGATATTGTGAGATCAATGTTGGGTCTTGGTGATAAAATTCCAAAAAGTAAAATTTGTGCAAAAATACTATGCTCACTTCCTGAATGGTTCAATTCTAAGGTAACTGCCATCCAGGAACTTCGTGATACAGACAACATGAGGGTAGAGGAATTAGTTGGCTCTTTACAGACTTATGAGTTAACTTTTAAAGCTCCAAAAGGTAAATCTATTGGCCTTAACTCTTCTAAAAATGGTTTTCAGGAAAATAATAACCATTCTGATATAGAAAACTTTGAAGATGACATGGCCCTTTTAGCGAAAAAGTTTAACAAAAATTTTAAAAGTAAAAAGAGGTTGATTTTCAAAAATCGAATGATAAGAAGAAATCTAAACCTAAAATACGAAAATCATTAAAAGACAGTCAGTGTTATAACTATCATGAATATGGGTATTTAGCAAACAAGTGTACTAAAAATGATAAACCCAAAAAGAAGGGTATGTTGGCTACTTGGGATGAATCCTCTGATTATGAAGCCTCTTCTGAATCTGTTGTGAAACTTAAACTTCAAAAAGAAAAATTTTCAAAGCTTAAAGAATTTTGAGTATCTTATTTTAGAAAAATCCCATGTTTCATATTATTTTGAAAAGACTAAATGTGATTTAGAATTCAAAACCTCCCTGATTGAAAATCTTAAATTTGAAAATGAAAAGCTTAAACTTGAAGTCTCTTCACTTTTGAGTTTAAAGGATACATGGAGGTTCGCCCAAGGAGATCCAAAGTTAAAAAAGCTTTTATCTGGATCAAGAAAATGTGGCGATCAATCTGATTTGGTCTACGATAGAAACATTCCTCCTAAACAAAAGAATACTCCTCAAGTTTGTAAAAGGAAAGACCTCAAACTCAAAAAGGAAAAGTACAAATCAAAATTTTACTGAAAATGTTAAAACTTTCAAAAACCTAAAAGTAACTATATCAACTATAAAAATTACAACCAAAATATTTTAGATGAAAAAATAGTTGATTTACTCAAGGAGCTTTTAAAATCTAACTCATTAGGTTACTCTTACAGCAACTACAAACAAAAAAAGACCAACTATACTTCTAAACCCAAAACAGTTATTAAATGGGTTCCTAAGGTTACCTGCTTGGTTGCCCACACGGCTTTCAAAGCTACAAGCCATTTAAAGTGGTACCTAGACAGTGGATGCTCAAGGCATATGACTGGTTATAAAAGTCTATTCATCGATCTCAAAGACATGGATGATGATTCAGTCACATTCGGTGATGGCAACAACTATAAGATTATTGGCCAAGGTACGGTTCAACACTATAACCTCCCTTTGTTTAAAAATGTTTTATATGTTGAAGGGTTAAAACATAATCTGTTAAGTATATTTTAAATATGTGATAACAATCATAGCGTAAAATTCTCTAACCAAGGTTGTGAAATTCTAAATAATAAGGATTCAGTAATATCCAATAGTGTAGAACTTCTGAAAACTACTATATTGTTAGTGAATCCAACTTATCCAGTCAATGGTGTTACATGGTCCATACAGATGAGACTGAGTTATGGAATAAACGTCTTGGACATGTACATTACCAAAATTTGTACAGATTGAGCAAAAGAAAACTGATAAGAGGTCTACCTAAATTACAGAAAGTAGACAAAATATGTGGCGAATGCCAGATTGGTAAGAAAACAAGGAACTCTCACAAAAAGGTGAACTCCAATGCCACATTTAGACTACTCAAGCTTCTCCATATGGATCTTATAGGACTTACCAGGATGGAGAGTTGAGGTGGCAAAAAATATATTTTGGTAATCATGGATGATTTTACCAGATTTATATAGGTAGTCTTCTTAAGGGATAAATCAGAAACCCTTAAAGAAGTAAAAAGGATTCTCAAATAGATTTAAATGGAAAAAGGTTCTCAAGTCAATAAGATTCGTAGCGATCATGGATCTGAATTTGAGAATAGTAGTTTTGAGAAATTCTATAGCGATCAGGGAATATCGCATGAATTCTCTATGCCCAAAACACTACAACAAAATGGAATTGTTGAAAGAAAAAATAGAGTGCTTCAAGAAATGGCTAATGTAATGTTGAATAGTATGAAGCTATCTAAAACTCTTTGGGTTGAAGTCGTAAATACTACCTGCTATATAATTAAGCGGGTTTATACAAGTAAATCTAATAATAAAACAGCTTATGAAATGTGGTTCGATAAGAAGCTTACTGTTAAATACTTTCAAGTTTTTGGCAGCAAGTTCTTTATTTTACATGACTGTGAAAATCTGGGTAAGTATGACACTAAAGGTGATGAAGGGATCTTTTTATGATACTCTTTAAATAGTCATGCATATCGAGTACTAAACAAGAGGACCGGTGTGATTCAAGAGTCCATCAATGTTGTCATTGACGATCACTTAAATACACCTACCTCAAGTTCAGATAATGATGAAGTTCTCGTAATTGACAAACCAGATACTTCATCAAATCAAACTAACTCTGAACTATGAACTGTTAAAGATCATCCAACCACTTAGATTCTTGGAAACCCTCTCACTGGTGTTTGCACTCGTAAACAACTTGAAGATATGTAATTATGTATGTTTTATATCCCAGATAGAACTAGCTAACGTAAAAGAAGCTCTTACTGACGAAAACTGAATAGTTGCAATGCAAGAAGAGCTTAACCAATTTGTTAGAAACATTTTTGGTATCTTGTTACTAGATCTAAAGAAAAACATATTATTGGTACTAAGTGAATTTTTAAAAATAAGTTTGATGAACTTGGAAATATAATTCGAAACAAGGCTAGATTGGTTGTACAAGGGTACACCTAAATTGAAGGTATCGATTATGATGAAACCTTTACCCCAGTAGCTCATCTTGAATCAATCAGACTATTTATATCCATTGCTTGCTTTATAAAATTTAAAATTTATCAAATGGATGTAAAGAGTTCCTTCTTAAATGGTGACCTACATGAAGAAGTGTATGTTGAACAACTAATGGGTTTTGAAGACCCTAAGAACATTGATCATGTCTACCACCTTAAAAAGGCTCTCTATGAATTGAAACAAGCTCTCAGGGCATGGTACGGAAAATTGACTAAGTTTTAACTAAGTTATAATTTTCAAATGGGTAGTGTTGATAAGACTCTTTTTGTTAAGAAACATAACGATCATATCTTAATTGTACAAATCTATGTTGATGATATTATTTATGGATCTACCTATACTAACATTACTGTTGAGTTTATAGATTTAATGAAATCCAAGTTCAAAATGAGCATGGTTGGAGAATTAAATTATTTCCTAGGGTTGGAAGTAAAACAACAACCTGATGATATTTTCATTTCTCGGACCAAATATGCTTTGAACTTGATTAAAAAGTTCAGATTTGAGAATGGTAAGAATTTTGATACTCGTATGAGTACAACCTTGAGACTCTTAAAGGACTCTATAGGTAAAAATGTGGATCCTAAATTATATCATAGTATGATTTGAAGTTTACTTTACTTAACTGCAAGTAGACCTGATATTGCTTTTAGTGTTGGTATTTGCTTTAGATATCAGTCTAATCCTAAAGAGTCACATTTAACTGTTGTTAAGCGGATTATGCGATATGTCGCAAGTACAACAAATATGGGTCTTTAGTATCGACATAAGACTAGTGTTCAGTTAGCAGGGTACTCAGGTGCCGATTGGGCTGGTAATATCGATGATAGAAAATCAACTAGTGATGGTTGTCTCTATATTGGAAATTGTTTAGCTTCTTGGTTAAGCACGAAGCAAAGTTCTATATCGCTCTCTACTACTGAGGCTGAATACATCACAGCTGGAAATGCATGTACTCAGCTTGTTTGGATGAAACTTATGTTAAGCGATTATGAAATTGCACAGGATTCAATGGTCTTATATTGCGATAATTCCAGTGCAATAAATATTTCAAAAAATCCAATTCAGCATTCACGTACCAAGCACATTGACATTAGCTTTCATTACATTCATGAATTAGTGGAAGAAAAAATAATATCTTTAGAATATGTTCCGACCGAGATTCAACTTGCCAACATTTTTACTAAGCCGCTTGACAAAAGCAGGTTTAATAAATTGAAATTTGATCTTAGTATATGTAATCTAAATTGAATATTCATGCATGCTTGTATCATAGTGTATATATATTTGATGATTTATTTATTTAAATTTTAAATTTTTATGAAAAATGCATATTTTAGTTAGTATACGACTAGTCGTGGCATAACCGACACATTGGTTCTTTTAACATTTGAGGAAAAACTCATCTTCCTCATTCCCTACTCTTCAATGAGCCGTGACACGATTATTCGTACCCAACTGTTTCATTCTTCAAGGTTAGTACATCATTTTAAGTTTTTCTTGTAGATTCTCATGCAAATCAGTTCTTTTCTGTAACACCCTAGATTTTTTGTCAACCTGGAGTTAGACGTCCTTAGGCAATGGGTCAACCATAACACTTTCAGAGCTCAATCCCAATCCTGAAGAAATCGCTTTTTAATCCATTTCCTTCAAAACTCACCATTCACCACCTCATTCTTCAAATTTCACCAAGTACTTTCATATTAGACACAACTCCTCAAGTTTAAATAGTAAAGAACACCAATCCTAGGGTATTAATGATGAAGAACAATACCGAAGCTAAAAATTACCGTGAATAGAAAATAAATGGGTAAAATGGGTTTCGACCCTTAACCTTTTGGAATCTAACAAAATAGATGGATTAGTTGGATGGATTAGCCTCTCCTACTCCAAAATCATATGCCACATGATGCATAAACTCATTCTGGTTTACAAACTGGCCCCGAAACGCCCCAAATGAAGTTTTGGGCCTATCTAAGCCCAAATACAATGAACCAAGGTGGGAGCAACATACATTTGGGGTCCCTAGGGCAAGGGGAACCAGCCCCATAGGGCGGCCATCACCAGATGTGAGTTTGGTCGACGATGGCATCGCCGATTCCGTGATGCATCTCCAGTCAAATTCCTCGATTAGGTCTGGACTTCGGGCTGGAGGTGTTTGGGGGCTAGGGTAGCCCCCTGGTAGGTGGGGCGTTTGTTAAAATCCCTCCAAAATAGTACTTCCTTCATAAAGTGACCATCTAAGCTCTCCATTCTCACAAAAACGTCTGATTTTTGACAAAAATCATCCCTCCAAACTCTTCCTTCTTCCGTTTTCAAACACCCTCGCTCCACCCTTCAAATCTCATCTCAAACAAAAACCAATAAAGGCTACTTCCTTTAGAAATCCAATGAGAATCAACTAGTGCTGCACTAGATGACCTGTGAAATTCTCACCAATTGCTTTCAATACGATTTGCTAGAGTCAAAATGTATAGGATAGGTGACGCTACAATACCGTAAAACCTAGGATCAAACTCTATTCCCATTTGCTCTCGGGAGCACCTTGAAACTTTGTATCGATTTTGGACTGCACGTCGGAAGTCCGATTACCCCGAACTTAGACAATCCTGACCGCCTAGTTGGACTTGACAATCACCTCGAAAATCAAGTCCAAATGATATCCCACGACGATTTCCTTGAGTCCAGAGTGAAGAGTGTGAGAAATGTTAGAAATTAATAAAATTTATGAAATCTGGCATGTGTCGCTTGCGCGACATTTTCTAAGCGTTCTGACCGTCAGAATTCGATCAAATTCTACCCTCGGATCAGGATAGGTGGCCCTTACATGTCAACGCACTTGTGGCCCTGATCGAGTACCGGTGGCCGTTGAACTGAAACTGGTCCGCCACGTGCGATCTGGGAACACTACCGGACTGAAAACTTGATGTGAGCAGGATCCAGTATCCATGAGCTTAAGTCCGACCGCATTCGGCCAGGGGACCTCCAGAAATGCTCCGTTGAGCCGGAACAGTCCGTATTTGGACATAAAATAAGTATACTTTGTTCCCAAGTCTATTTAGGTTATGTTTTAGCCTATATAAGGGCTTTAAACCCTCTCACAACCCTCCCATCCGAATTTACAACAAACCCTAGATAGTAGAGAGAGAGAGAGAGAAAGTGAGAGATTTTGAGAGAGTAGTGGGAGAGAATTCCCGCCACTTGCTGCAGCTTTTGCACGTATCGAAGCACCGCACTCCAATCACTTTTTCGGTGATTCCAACGCACTCCTAGGTAAGAAAACCCTAACCTATGGATATTTTAGGGAATCCTTTGATGCAAGTAGCGGTGTAGCTTATGTAACTTGTGATATAGGTCGCCTTAACGCCGTTGACAAAGCGTACTCGTTCTATTCGAATCGATACACTTCTACGACAAAAGGTGCAGATTTTATACGCTTTGATTGACTGATTTCAAAGCTTTCAATGTCGTTTAATAGTAGATTATCGACAAGCACGCCGTTTGACATGTAGAACAAGCTGTCCATTTTCCATTTCGACTGTATATGGAAAATATGAGATTTAGGGTATTTTAGTCATTTGTAGGAAATACTGTTTACGTCCATATTTTGCTGAAATGTTTGCCATAGTTATTTATCGTGTTAGGATACTAGGAATGCGTGCATGATCTGTTTGGTGAAGAGATTCATCCTAATGCGCACTTTGGGTCGACATACGCTATGTAGACTAAAGTGTGTAGACTAAGTGTTTGTATAAATGTTTGTATTAGTATGTATTGAGTAAATGGTGTTGTGAATGAGTTTTGAGATTGAATTCTCAAGTAATATGCTGATGTAAATGATTTTCATCATGTTGGCTATATGTATTAATTTCATTATATACATGAAATGCATTTGTTGGATGATTTGGTAAGTTGTATGTTATTACATGTGTCAACATGCTTACATTATTGTATTTCATTTCTGTTACTCTCATATGATTACTGATGTTGATGTTCAAGTGTTTGGGGCTATACGTTAGTCCAAGCAGTCGGTAATGGATTGAATTCGTGGTTGGCTTCTATTTGCCACAAAGGACGCGTCAATGAACGCGAGTCGTGTTTTGGGTTGGCGGAAGAGGTTAGGTCACACGAAGTGTTTCATGCACTTCATGTCGTTCAGCTTGAGATACACTCGTACTAGTCGAGCCCGTCAAGTAACCCGACTGGCCTTTGTATGTTCACCATGTATGAGTCATAACTGCTTGAACCTAGGGTATTGAACTTACCATTGAAAACTCTGTTAACCCTGGTACCTTGATCCATAAAGACTCATGAGCTGGGCATGGTGGTATGGGACACCGTGGTTGAGCTGTCGGCCTACGCTGGGGCCACAATCCTTCCTATAGTGACCAGTGAGCACCCTACTCTGAGCAGATTATGGTGGTACGGGGTACTATATTCTTGCTGTCGGCCTACACTAATCAGGTGACGAGCCCTTTGTAGTGACCTTGAGTTTATCCTGACACCGCATGGGGGCGACGAGTCCTGATGCAGTCTTAAGGATATAACTAGGCCTGTATTGATAAGGTGATGGGGGAGAGGTGCAATGAGTGCGAGCAACAGCCCTGAAATTCCTTGCAGCGACCTACAAATATAACATCGTATGAGATTACTAGGAGTGACGACCCTAGACAGGATCTGTGTTGGGATTGATATAAGTAAGGTACCTTAGTTTCCCAATCCTGCTGTATGAAAAGGACTAATAACAACTCGGTAATCATTATCCATATCGCATTGCATGTGCCTGGAAGATATGGAGCACTGAGGAACGTAAGCATGCCGCGGGCGTAAGATGGTGCCGTATGAGGGAGTATGTCGGTGAGGGCATCCATCATGTCATTTCATGCATGCATTAATAACAATATCTAGGAATGTTTGATTGTTTGCTTTACTATTAACGCGTGACTGATTTGATAACATGCTAATCTTTGCTCTATTCTCCCACTGAGTTGAACACTTACTCCCACGTTACGGGATGGTGTTCCGGACACCCACCAGTCCCTATTTTAGTTGCAGATGATGGCGCTGCTTAAGAAGCGGAGCTGGACTTGTATGATAATGAGGAGGAATTCTCCTCTGTGTTCTGATCGATGGGATTACAGGGAGGTTGAGTAGATGTCTGGACACTTGTCATTTTATATTTTTGGAGCACTCATGTATATTCTTTTCTTTCCATTTTTTGAGTATACATGTATATGATTAACCTGGTAACATGTTCACACTCTGGGGACTTACAATCAATTATATATTTTATGTATCTATTACACTCTTTCGCTTGCTAATTTAACTGTCTCTGGAGTATGATATGTTGTTTTGGCTTAATCCTACTCATGTTTAATACACCAACATAGACAACATCCAATCATAAGCATTTATGTTGCATAAGTGATGTTCTGGAACTCGGGAGTTGGGTTTCTACTCGACCCCCGATTTTCGGGGTGTTACATTTTCCCTATTTGAAGTGATTTATTTCATGATTCCTTAAAAATTTTTAGGGTTTTTCCTTCAAATATGATCTTAGCAAACCCCACTCTATCCTCTTTGCATCTTCTTTTTCCTCTGTGTTTTTTCTTCTTGAAAATGGATGCTAGAGGGAAAAAGAAAACTTCTCGTGATCCGTTTTCTTCTAGATCTACTCCAATAACACAGCGCCACCCTCGGTCACCCGAGATGATCCCTCATATGTGTGGGATTTACATTTTTGCAATGTTATCATTAAGTGATCTATCGATCTAGATCACATTGCTCCTTTTGGTATTCTCCCACTTCTTCAAGCTGTAGGATGGGCTAACATCTTACATTGGGGTGGGCTTGCATACCAGTCTATTGCTTAGTCCATGTTTACATGCATTTCTTATTTTTCGACTGAGAATTTAACGTTTAAAATTGATGCTAGAGAAGGTCCATTTGAAATTGATCGCCATCTAATTTCAGCTCTAATGGACATACCTGCTAATGACGAGGGTATTCCTATTCATACTCTAGTTGAGAAACCTTCAAAATCAGAAAAATGCATGCTCACTAGAGATTTATGCAATATGAATGTGCAATAGACTCATAAAGGGAATGTGCTCCCCTCAAAGTACTTATTACCTAGATACAGGGTTCTCCACAGAATCTTTATTTTGAATCTGTATCCGTGTTTAGGTAATAAAACAGATCTGACGTCCTTTATGGTTCGGGTTTTACATTTTGTCATCTCTGGTACTAAAGTTTGTCTTCCTTTGTTAATATATCATTCCATCATTCATTTTTGTCTCCATTCAGGTCACAGTAATATTCTATTTTCCTATCTTATGACTATTTTAGCTTCTCACATGATAGTTGTTATGCCTATTGGAGAGGCTCCTATCCATCATCTTATTTTTAACAATTCAAATATTAACAAGATGAAATTGGAATTGTCTCTTGGCCAAGTGGATGTTTGTAACACCCCAAATTTTTTCCAACCTGGGATTAGACGTCCTTAGGCATTGGGTCAACCATAACACCTTGGTAACCTCTCAAAACCCAATTCCAAAGCCAAGAAATCGTTTAGAACGAAATTCTTTAGAAATTTAACGTGAATTAGCCAGCGCTACGTTAGATTAGCTGTGAAATTAACATTGATTGCTTTAAATACGATCTGTAAGACCCAAAACCTCTAGAATCAATGACCCTACGTTACCCTAAAATCTAGGATCAAACTCTAAACCCGTTTGCTCTCGGGAGCACTTGTCTGATGCGTTCTCTTCCTCTCGCTATGGGCTTCGAGTTGGTATAAATTTGTAACTTTGTATTGGATCTAGACCGCGTGTCGAAAGTCCGATAGCGATAATCTTAAACAATTACGACCGCCTTGTTGAACTTGACAATCGTTTCAAAAATCAAGCCCAACTGATGTTCTGAGGCTATTTCATTGAGCCTGGAGCAAGGAGTGTAAGAAAGAGTGAAATTCATTAAAAATTAAATGTTGTTTAAATAAATTTGGCACGTTTCGCTTGCGGGTTAAGTATAAGCATTCAGACCGTCGAAATCTGACCCAAATACACCCTTGGATCAGGAAACATTTCCCACTCAGGTCTGTATACTTGGAATCCCCGATCAAGTCTCTGTGACCACTGAACTGAAACTGGTCCGCCACGTGCGATCTGGGAACTCTATCGGACTAAAAACTTGAGGTGATCAGGATCCAATATACATGAGCTTAAGTCCGACCGCGTTCGGCCAGGGGACCTCCCGAAATGCTCTTTTGGATCGAAAAAGACCCGATTTGGTTAAAACCCAAGTATACCTTGGCTCCAAGTCTAAATGGGTGAGTTTTTAGCCTATATTAAACCCTCTCATATTCTCCCATCCAAATTTGCAAGAAACCCTAGAAAGAGAGAGAGAGAAAGAGAGAGATTATGAGTGAGTTATGGGAGAGAATTCCTGACACCTGCTTCAGCTTCTACACGTGGTTAATCACCGCATTCAAATCACTTTTTCGGTAATTCCAACGCATTTCTATGTAAGAAAACCCTAACCTTAGCCTATTTTAGGAATTCTATCGATGCAAGTAGTGAAGTAGCTGATGTATCTTGTGCTTTAGGTCGCCATAACACCGTTGACGAAGCGTAGACGTTCTATTCGAATCAATACACGTCTACGGTGAAAGGTGTGGATCTTAGATGCTTAGATTACCTGTTTTCAAAGTTTTCAATGTCGTTTAATGGTAGATTGCTGATGAGGATGCTATTTGACATGTACAACATGTTGTCCATTTTTAATTTCGAATACGTACGAAGAATATGAGATTTAGGGTAATTTAGGTATTTGTAGGAAATACCGTATACGTACATATTTCGCAGATATGATTGCCATGAGTATTTGTCGTACCTATACTAGTTATGCGTGTATGATCTATTTGGCGAAGAGATTCGCCCTAATGCACATATTGGCCGACATATGCTATGTAGACTAATGTGTGTAGACTAAGTGTTTGTTGAAATGCCTAAATCAATATGATTTATGCCTGCCACATGTTTTGAATGTAAGAAAATGATTGTTGTGTATTAGATATCTCCTTGATATAAGGATCTATCATAATATATGTTGAAATCAACATACGTCAAGTACGTTGGAGTTGTGTAGTCTAAGTGTTTGTATAAGTAAGTATTGAGTAAATGAGGTTGTAGATAAGCATTGAGATAGGATTCTCAACTCTTTTAGTGAGGTATATGATTTCCTCCATGTTTGTTTATTTGAATTAATTACCTTATATATATGAAATGCTTGTGTATGGTTAAATTACATATGTTGTATCTTATAACATGTTACTACCATGCTTGAATCTCTTGTTATTTCAATTCTGTCTATCTCATATGATTAATGATTCACATTACATGTGCTTGGGGCTATACTCTAGTCCAGGCAGTCAGTAACAGTTTAGAATTCGTGGTTAGATTCTATTTACCACGAAGGATGTGTATGACGAACTCGAGTCGTACTAGAATCGTCGACAGTGGTTAGGCCACACGAAGTGCTTGTGTACTTCATGTCAGTCGATTCAACGTGCGCTTGTGCAGTCGGACTCATCAAGTAGCCCGATTGACCATTATATGTTCACCTTATATATATCATAACTACTTGAACCTAGGGTACTGAACTTACCAGTGATAACCCTGATAACCGTGATACCTTGATCCACTAAGACTCATGAGCTGGGCATGGTGGTATGGGACACCGTGGTCGAGCTGTCGGCCTACGCTGGGGCCAAAAACCTCCCCATAGTGACCAGTGAATACCCTACTCTGAGCAGATTATGGTGGTATGGGACACTATATTCTTGCTGTCGGCCTACATTGATAAGGTGATGGGGGAGTGGAGCAACGAGTGCGAGCAACAGCCCTGACAGCCCTTTGTAATGACCTTGAGTTTATCCTGACACTGCATGGGGGCGACGAGTCCTAATGCAGTTTTAAGGATATAAACTAGGCCTGTATTGATAAGGTGATGGGGGAGTGGTGCAACGAGTGCGTACAACATCCCTAGCAGCCCTTGCAGTGACCTAGAACTAGATCATCGTATGAGATTACTAGGAGTGATGACCCTATACAGGATCATTGTTTGGGTATTAATATACGGGAGGTACCTTAGTTTCCCAATCCTGCTGTATGAAATGGACTAATAACAACTCAGTAATCATATTCATGTTGCACTACATGTGCCTGGAAGATGTCGAGTACTGTGGGAAGAAAGCATGCCGCGGACGCAGATGGTGCCGCATGAGGGAGTATGTCGGTGAGGGCATCTATCATGTCATTTCATCCATGCATTAATCACAGTATTTAGGAATGTTTGTTTTGTTTACTTTATCATTATCGCGTAATGGATTTGATAACATGTTAATCTTTGTTCTATGATTCCACTGAGTTAGCTACTCACTCCCACATTACGGGATAGTGTTCTGGACACCCACTAGTCCCTATTTTCGTTTCAGATGAGGGCGCTGCTTGTGGAGCGGAGCTGGACTTGTATGATGCTGAGGAGGACTTCTCCTCCGTGTTTTGATCGACGGGATTACAGGGAGGTTGATTAGATGCCATGACACTTGTCATTTTATATTTTTGGAGCACTCATGTATATTCTTGTATTTCTATTTTGGAGTATACATGTATTTAGTTAACCTGGTAACATGTTCACACTCCGGAGACTTACAATCATTTATATATTTTATGTATCTATCACATTCTTCCGCTTGCTAATTTAACTGTCTCTGGAGTATGATATGTTGTTTTGGCTTAGTCTCAATCTTGTTTAATGCCATTCTATAGACAACATGCATTTATCATTATCTATGTTACATAAGTGATGTTCTGGAACTCGGGAGTTGGGTTTCTACCAGACCCTCAATTTTTGGGGTGTTACATTGTTAGTGGTGGTGAAGCTAAAGCTGGGAATGAAGAAGATGCTAGTGATCTTCTTCCTGATGATATAAATATGGATGACATTTTTGATGAAATTGAATCTGATTCTGCTAATGATCCTGACTATGAACCATCTGATTTTGATGCGCATCTACGTGCACTTGAGGAGAAGGTAGAGAATATGAATGTTACCCATGATTTACAATTTAAATATATGCGCAAGTATCTTAGGCGCTTAAACAAGGGCCTTCATCAACTTGATCCTACCATACCTGCTCCATCTTCTGGATCTGATTAGGTGGTTTATCCTTTGGTCTGTAATAACTTTTATACTACTTTGCTTTTTTCCAGTTTGTGAGACTGACTTTTTCTGACTTTGGTTTATGGTTAATGATATGTGAACTTTGAATTTTCTTATATATCTTTCATATCTTGACTAATTAACTCCTTTTTTACTCTCTTGTTAATTTTTACTCTTCCATATCTTTCTTCCTTCCTTTGTCATATTTTGACAAAAAGGGGGAGAATGTATTTAGTTATGCATATGGATTGTGATTGTGGAGTAGTAGCATTTTTTTAGATATATGTGTGCTACTCAGGGGGAGTATGTGAGGACATGTTTTGCCTAGTTCATGGTGTTATTACGTGCTAGTTGATGATAACTGGTGCATGATTCTTTAACCAAGTTGTAACTAGTTTTCTCTTATAACTAGTGCATATATGATTCTTGTGTTATTTATTGTTAAGAGTGTTTTGTCACAAATTTGTAAAGGGGGAGATTGTAAGTGCTATGGCTGATAGCTCCTCTATGTTGTCAAATTTTGTTGTGCTAAAAACACTATCTGTGTCTTGTGTAGCATGAGGGTATATATATGTTCAAGGCACTGCATCACAATGTTTCAAGTTGAGAATGAAGCTCTACTTCAAGTAATGCAATGTCAAGTACATTGTCCACTCCTGTAAACTTCAAAGATCAGAGTCTTTTAAAGAGCTACAACAAAAGATAAGTTCTTGATCAAGACTAAATTACAGTTCAAGACTCAAGATAGTGTACAACTGAAGATGAAGTTTTCAAGTTTGAGAAGAGCTCAAGTTCAAGCTACATCAAGTGTAGAGATCTCAAGCTTCATAATCTTCAAAGGTCAACCATCTTCTGATGAAATGAAGTCTCTATGTTCATACATCACTTTCGAGGTATGATTGACCTTATATTGACCTTAGGGTAGGTTATTTTGTATACATAAGTCAAATTTAATCACTTTGTAAGTATTTGGACTGTTCTAAGACTAGTCTTGGACTCTGTTCGACTAGTCCTAGCATTGGCTCGACCAATCCTAAAAATTTCAGGACCAGTCCTAAGTTACAATTTTTTAGAATTTTCTTGTTCAACTACAACTAGTCCTGGAGACTACTCGACCGGTCGTATGAATAATACAGGACTCATTCACGACCATTCCTACAACTACGACTCAAAATCCAACGACTAAATTAGACTATGTGGGCCAACTTCTGTCTCGGTACATCTTTGTACTACCAGGATGCATTGCCATCAAGGGACACATAATCTGCTATGTGGGCCTTTATGTTGTCCCACTAGTACGAGTACTTCATGTCTCGGTACATCTTTGTACTGCCAGGATGCATTGTCATCCTCGAATTGTGTGCAGCTTTGAGAACTTCCTCAAGTCATGAAGGTTTGGGACACACATGCGGCCACGATAACATAAACCCCCATCCGTACCAACTCTCCATTCTGAGTCTTCATCGTCACTAACTCGCTTTCTCAACTCTTTCAACCCTTCATCTTCCTCCTGAGCCACAATGATTCAGTCATCGATAAGTGGCTGAGCCTAATTAACTCCAACGACTTGCTCTCTTGAAAGTGCCACCAAACGAGTCGCATACTGCACCACAGACATCTCTCCCTGCACCAAGGTCTTAAACTCTAACACTTACTGCCGACGAATGTGACCGGGGAAGTATTGCTGGTTGAATCGATTTATGAAATCCTCCTATGTTCAGATGAATCAGGCCCTGCAACACGGGTAAAGGAGGTCCACCAGTGCTCGGCCTCACCCTGGAGAAGGAATACAGCTAACCGGACCCACTGCTGGGTCGTACATGCCATCGTATCAAAAATCTTTTCTACCTCAGAGCACCATCTCTTGGCTACTGTCGGATCTATCTCACCCTGCAAACGCAGGGGATCGAACCGTCAGAATTCTCTAAAAAGGGGGCTCGCGTGCTCCTGCTCTGCCTGGGCTGGTGAACCAATAGGGTGCCTGCCCTACCCCTAAAGAGTGGCCATCACAGCCTATAACATCTACTGTAACTGGGAGGCACTCACGGGTACAGTTGGATCTACCTCGGTCTCAAGGAGAGGAACCACATCCTCAGGTTGGGGAGCATGGATCTCTGGTGGTGGAGTAGGAGTCGTAGGTGATAGAGTGGGAATCTCAGGTGGTGGAGTAGGAGTTGCTTGGGTCTCCTAGGTGTCATGTCCTATAAGGAAGAACAAATGTGCCTATCAACCTTGAGAACTCTCGAAGGCATACATGTTAGGGAACTAAACCAGAAGATTACGCGCTTGGGACCTAATTTTCCTAAGCTTATAACAAAGATGTGATGTTATTCTCAGTTATTCTTAAATTATGCTCTGATACCAACTTCTGTCATGCCCCAAACTTAAAAACTGGACTCATAAAATTTTTAATCATTGAATCCATCCTGACAGCCTCCATAGTACCCTATTCTCGGCTCCCGGCACATATATACTAGGTTCTGATCTTATGATCTTATAAGGATGATTTTTCAATATGAATTTATTCCATAACAAGCATAACCCATGAACAATAACCAAGACAGCATCAAAAAATCCACTATGATTAAAAGCTTTAAGGTACAATGTGCATAAAGAGAAATATAATATCGATAATCAAAAGCTCCAGAAGCTCTATGACACGCTCCTGCTCTTACTCAGCTACGGTCTAGTGTCACCTACATACATCAATCATGCATAAGCTTATAGAAAGCTTATAGGTTGGTAAAAGTATGTGCACAATATAAGCGTGCTAAGAATGCGATATCAGAGTAATATGGAATATGCTGGTAAATTCATGAATACTATCAGTCGTACTAAAGCTATATAATGCAAGGCATGAATGCTATCGGCCATATCAAGGTCATGTGATGTAAGTTGTGAATGCTATCGACCACATCAAGGCCATGCGATGTAAGACATGAATGGTGGAGATGAGAGTTTTTGAGGTAGGGAAGTGGGCCACACCTAGATCTCTTGGAATAGCTTAGACATAAGCTCTCTTGGGTTACTTGGGAGTGAAGAGAGAAATGAGAAAGATAGAGAGGGAAGTGATGGTATGAAAAGGTGATAGGTGTAAGGAAGAGATGGGTGGTGTATTTGACTTGAGGTGATTGATTGATGTGATGGGCTATAGAGATTCTCTCAAAATTTATAACGTGCATCATTTTCCTCGAAATACACGCGGGCCCACAATTCCTGGCTTAGGTATCGCATCGGTGCGCGAGACGCGGTGTTAGAACCACCGAGATGGCGCAGTCGTTATGGTACAAGTTTTAGGTCAAGTCAATTTTGATATACAGGATGTAACTTAACGTCACACGTAAATGCCGATTACAGGTCACGAGTTGCCTGAATTCGATCGGGAGGACTAAGGGATCCTAAGGAACGGTACGGACTAAGATATGAGCCTTATAGTAAAGGTAAAGGAAAACTAAAGTGTTAGAACTATAGGATGACTGGACACATGAAGAATGATTGTACCAATCCTAAAGCGAAGAAATAAAATTCAGCGGCTTCTTTCAAGGAGGCCAATGTTGTCACATCTGATGAAGAGACAGGTGGTGGTGAAGTTCTATCTGTATTCATGATCGGACATGTGTACAACAATCATGCAGATGAGTGGATCCTACACACAGGAATTTCATATCACATGTCTCCTCATTGGAGTTGATTCGCCAATTACAAGGAATGCGATGGTAGACAGGTTTTTATAGGCAATGACAATGCCTATAATGTTGTGGCTATTGGTACTATGAGTATCAAGATGTTTGATGGAATGAAGCGTACCTTGATTGAAGTCAGGAACGTTCCTGATATGAAGAAAAGTCTGATTTCTCTCGGTGCACTCGAGGCTATAGGGTGCATGTTCCCTGGTATTGACGGTATCCTTAAAGTTTCAAAAGGGGCACTCGTGGTTATGAGAGTACAAAGGCACGGTAACCTTTACACATTGATTGGGAGAACTTCAACAGGTAGAGTGGCAACAACTATTGTAAATTCCATGTCTATACATATGTGGCATGCATGTCTGGGCCACAGAGCGAGTGGGGCATGAAAGTACTTTCTGATCGATGTTTGATTCCAGCCTTTAAGAATTCTGATTTAGATATATGTAAGCATTATATATATGGTAAATAATCAAAACTATCTTTTAAATCTGGAAAACATGTATGTAAGGGAGTGCTTGATTATGTGCACTCTGACGTATGGGGACCATCACCAGAGATTTCTATTAGGGGGCCGTCATGGTTTGTTTCATTTATTGACGGCTACTCCAGGAAAGTTTGGATTTACTTCATGAAATATAAATCTGAAGTTTACACCATATTCAAACAATAGAAGATGGCATAATAGTTATGACAAAAAATAAAGATTTTAAGGACTAACAATGGTGGAGAATTTACTTCTACTGAATTTAATAAATATTATAAAAATGAAAGGATTATTAGGCATAACATAGTGTGCCACACGCCCGAACAAAACGGTGTGGCTGAATGAACGAATCGGACTCTCTTGGAGAGGGCTCGATGCATGTTAAGTAATGCTGCGTTGGGTAAGGACTTATGGACTGAGGCCATTAACATGACTTGCTATTTGGTGAACCGGTCTCCTTCTACGACAATTGAATGTAAAATCTCATAGAAAGTATGGAGTGGTCATAAGCTGGACTACTCAGATTTGCACATATTTGGTTATGAGGCTTACTCTCATGTACCATCAGTTGATAGAGATAAGCTAGACCATAGGCCAAAAAGTATATTTTTTTTTACTATGGTATTAGTGTGAAAGGATACAGGTTATTCGACAAGGTCACACACAAGGTCATCACTAGCCGTGATATAATATTCTATTAAAGCTCATATTCCGCAAGAATGATCAAAAGGAGAAAGAGGAACCAGAAAGGTTGATCGTAGAATTCTAAATTGATATAGATGATACTCAAGTAGAAATAGATATGTAGACAGAGGTACATGATCAGGTGGAGCAACCACCTGTAAGGAGGAACCGACCGCGTGATCACAGGTTACCAGCAAGATACATGGACGACTCTAATATTGCATATGCCCTCGTTAAAGATGAGGGGGACCCATCTACTATTTAGGAGACTCTCAGTGAGCCTAATGTAGAAAAGTGGAAGGTGGTTATGGACAATGAGATGGAATTGTTATACAAAAATCACACATGGGAGCTGGTGAAGCTTCCAGTGGGCTGAAAAGTGATCGGATACAAGTGGTTATTCAAAAGAAAATAGGATAGATACAAAGCTAGATTGGTAGTGAAGGGTTATGCTCAGAGAGAAGGAATCGACTTCACAGAGATATTCACGCTAGTGGTTAAGCAAGTATCTATCAGATTCATGTGGACACTAGTTGCCCAATACAATCTCGAGCTAGAACAAATGGATGTCATGACTGCATTCCTAGACATGGAGTTGGAAGAGCAGATCTATATGAAGCAACTAGAGGGCTACCAAATTAAAGGGGCAAAGAATGAAGTTTGCAGGTTAATGAGGTCATTGTACGGCCTGAAACAATCGTCTAGGCAATGGTATAAAAATTTTGATTCTTTCATGTTGAGTCAGAAATTTACTCAGAGTGAATATGATCATTATGTTTATTACAAGACACTGAGTGATGGTAGATTCATCATCCTAGTATTGTATATTGATGATATGTTGATTTTTAGTCATTATATGTCTGAAATCAACATACTAAAGACTCAGTTATTAGGGACATTCAAGATGAAAGATCTGAGGGATGCAAAAAGGGTTCTCGGCAAAGATATTCATAGAGATAGGAAGAGGAACAGGCTTTGGTTATCACAGATAGAATACCTTAAAAAGTATTGATCAAATATGGGATGAACCAGGGAAAGCTGGCGAGCATTCCCCACGTCGCTCACTTCAAGCTTTCTTGAGAATAATGTCCTAAATCAAATGGGAAAAATCAAGTTATGTCTCATGTGCCTTATTCGAATGTGGTTGGCAATTTACTGTATGTCATGGTTTGTACGAGACTAGATATTTCACAGGCAATCAGTATTGTGAGTAAATATATGTCAAACCCCAGCAAACAACATTAGGAAGCAGTGAAATGGCTACTTCAATACATTCGAGGTACAAAAGACTACGTCTTAACTTTTGAAAAGACAGGAATAAAGTTGGCAAGGTATGTGGATTCAGACTGTGCAGGAAGTGTGTATTCCAGAAAGTTTACTTCAAGATACTCGTTTGTACTAGTAGGTGGAGAAATTAGTTGCATGTCGAAGCTTCAGTTTGTAGTGTCTCTTTACACAACCGAAGTAGAATATATGGCAGTAAGGGAAGTGTTTAAAGGTGTTTGGTTAAGAAGAATGATAAATCAGTTGGGACTTTAGTAGGACGCCGTGCCGGTTAACTGTGATAGCGAGAGCACTATCAATTTGGCTAAAAATTTTATTTATCACTCATATACTAAACACATTGATGTTCGCCACCATTTTATCCGACTGGTGCTTTAGGAAGGTGGAGTAACATTGGAGAAGATTCACACCAGCGTGAATCCAA
This sequence comes from Magnolia kwangsiensis, assembly GCA_037074715.1. NCBI lineage: Eukaryota > Viridiplantae > Streptophyta > Magnoliopsida > Magnoliales > Magnoliaceae > Magnolia > Magnolia kwangsiensis. Next base: position 107,226,215 of record CM073571.1, read on the forward strand.
CAGACATGCTCACAAAGGTTATTCCTATAGAGAATTCAAGTTTTGTGTAACTTCTTTGGTCTTGGAAATGGCATAAAAGAAGGATGAAGTGTATACAAAAAGTGTTGATTGAAGCTATGATGCGATGCAGAGAGAAGAGAAGAGGTCAAGAAGCTACATAGTTAAAGATTGAAGACGTGGTGGAGATTTTTGTTAAATGGATGTCTTAAATCTTGATGTTCGCGATGCTCGACCAGTCGAGGGACTGGCTCGACTAGTCGAAGGTCCCTTCAACTGGTCGAAGCCTGTAACACTCCGGATTTTTTCCAACCTGGGGTTAGATGTCCTTAGACAATGAGTCAACCATATCACTCTCAGAACTCAATTCGAAAGCTAAAGAAATCATTTAGGACTAAATTCTTTAGAAATTTAACGTTAATTAACTAGCACTAAACTAGATTACCTGTAAAATTAGCACGAACCACTTTAAATACGATTTGTAAGACCCAGAACCTATAGAATCATTGACGCTACCTTACCCAGAAATTCAGGATCAATCTCTAAACGCGGCTGCTCTCGGGAGCACTTTGAAACTTTGTATTGGATCTAGACCGCACGTCGAAAGTCCGATATCTATAATCTTAGACCATTATGACCGCCTAGTTGGACTTGACAACATTTCAAAAATCAAGCCCAACCGATATCCTGAGACCATTTTACTGAGTCCGGAGTGAAGAGAGTGAGAAAAGGAAAATATTTAAAAAATTAATTCAATTTTTAATAAATCTGGAACGTTTCACTTGTGCGTTATTTTTAAGCGTTCTGACCGTCAGAATTTGACCAAATTTCACCCTCGGATCAGAAAATTTTTTCCTTACATGTCCAAGGACTTGTGGCCTTGATTGGAGTTCGGTAACCGTTGAATTGAAACTAGTCCACCACGGACGATCTGAAAATCTAATTAGACTGAAAACCTAACTGACTAAACATCCAATGTTAGTGAGCTTAAGTCCGACCGCATTTGATAACAGGACCTTCAAAAATGCTCCGTTAGATCAAAACAGACCCACTTTGGTTATAACCTAAGTATACCTTGACTTGGAGTCCATTTTCATTATGTTTGGACTTATAAAAAGGGCTTAAACCCTCCCTCATTCAGCCCATACGAATTTGAGAGAAACCCTAGGAGAGAGAAGAGAGAAAAGAGAGAGAAAGTGTGAGAGAAGTGGGAGAACCTTCCTATTATTCTTCCCTGCCAATCTACGTGCTTAACCATCACTTTACAATTGCTTCTCCGGTGATTCTGGCTTCGTTCTTGGGTAAGTTAAACCAACCCTAACCTTTTTTGAAGCCTAGAATAGTTTCAATGACATTATAGCTAACCTGTTTCATGCCTTAGGTTGCGTATCCGCCGTTGACGAAGACTTATCGTCTGAATCACCTCTTATACGCATTTTCTGGTTTAAGGTGCGGACTATATACGTTTAGATTATGGTTTTCAAGACTTTCAATGTTAAGTAATGATTTATTCTTGTCTAGGATGCTATTTCACATGTATAAAGTATTGTCCGTTTCGTTTTTCAATTATACGTTACCTATGTTGATTATACTGTATTCCTCATATTTGTAGAAAATACCGTATACGTATAAAATTCGGGTTTGTGCTTAACATGATTAATTGCCGTGAATATATGCTTGTTACATGTGTGACAAGTCCTTAGTGAAAGGACTTGCCCTAAATCACGCCACGGCCAATATACGCTGTATATGTTAAAGTGTGTAGCTCACGTGTTTGTGAAAATGTCTACATGAATACGAAACCCGGATTCATGCATGCTATGATTATCTGTCGTGGGTATATGCAAGTGATATATGGGGCAACTCCCTAGTGAAAGGATTTGGTCAAATACATGATATATCAACATACGATATGTAGTTAGTATGTGTAGCCTAAGTGTTTATGAAAATGACTGAATCAGTATGAAATTTGCTTTCATGCTCACCATGACTAATTGTCATGGATATATGATTGTTGTATGGGCGATAACCCTTTAACGAAAAGATTTGCCCTAATATGTATACTAATGGATATATAATATGTACAATGTAATGTGTAGACTAAGTGTATGTAAAAGTGTCTGAATGAGTTAGGAGTTAGTAAGATGTACCTATATGCGAGTTGAGATATGATTCTCAACTACATCAATGATGTGTATGATTCCCTTCATGAATCATGTAACTTAGGTTATCCATGCTAAATAAGTGTATGATTTCCTCTATAGCTTATGTGTTTAATTGAATCATGTTATATGTATGTATGATTTCCTGTATGTACTGTTTACATTTAAGTTATACTTTGTGATTATTCAAATGAATGCAGGATATGAATCATATGCTAACTATTAGCTTTGCATGTGAATGGGGCTGTACTACAGTCCAGGCAATCGGTAACCATTCTGTAAATAGTGGTTGAGGTTATTTTCACCACACAAGATGAGTTTAGTGAATCTGAGTCGTACTTGGGATGTTCGACAGTGGTTAGGCCACAAGGAGTGCTTATTCATTCCATGTCATTCAACTCAATGTACGCTTAGCCTGGTTGAGCTTATCAACTAACCCGATTGACTGATATTTGTTCACCATGTTTGGTCGCCACTGTTTGAATCTAAGGCACTAAGCTTACCAGTGAAACTCCCATTAACCGTGGTACCATGATCCCTTAAGACTCATGAGCCGGTCATGGTGGTATGGGACACCTGGTCGAGCTGTCGGCCTACGCTGGGGCCACAAACCTCCCCGTAGTGACCAGTGAGCACCCTACTCAGAGCAGATTATGGTGGTATGGGACACTATATTCTTGCTGTCGGCCTACACTGATTGGTGACGAGCCCTCTGTAGTGACCTTGAATTTTATCCTAACACGGCATAGGGGCGACGAGTCTTGTTACAGTCTTGAGGATATAAGTAGGCCTGTATTGATAAGGTGATGGGGGAGAGGAGAAAAGATTGCGTGCAACAGCCCTGACAGCCCTTGTAGCGACCTAGAACCATAATATCGTATGAGATTCCCTAGGACTGACGACCCTAAAATGGATCAACGTTGAGAAATGATACAAGGGAGGTGTCTTAGCTTCCCAATCCTGCTGTATGAAAAGGACTAATAAGAACTTGATAATCATACTCATGACATCGCACAGCATGTGCCATTGGCGTTGGTGTGAGAGCACAGTGGTAGTGATTCATGTCGCGATCGTTAGATGATGTCGCATGAGGGAGTTTGTGGTGAGGGCATGCATTATTCTTCATATCATCCTTGCATTAACAAGAGTATCTAGGGCATGTTTGATTGTATTACTTTATCATTACTGCTTGATTGAATTGATAACATGTTAACCTCTGCTGTATAGTTTCCACTGAGTTAGTTACTCACTCCCACGTTACGGGACGGTGTTGTACACACCAACTAGTCCCTATTTTAGTTTCAGATGATGACGATGCTTGCGAAGCAGAGCCGGACTTGATGCCAATACATGATGAGGAGGATCCCTAATATATGCAGGTTCTGATTGACAGGGTTACAAGGTTACTGATTAGATGTCAATGCACTTGGTATTTCGCCTTTTATTTAAACACCCATGTATATTCTTTTCTTTCCATTTTTGGAGTATACATGTATTTAGTTAACCTGGTAACATGTTCACACTCTGGAGACTTACAATCAATTATACATTTTATATATTTATCACAGTCTTCCGCTTGAGAAATTTAACTATCTCTGGAGTATGATATGCTGTTTTGGCTTAATCTACCTCATATTTTATGCCTTATGCTGATAATAATTCATCCATCATTGAAAATGTTGCATAAGTGATGTTCTGAAACTCGGGAGTGGAGTTTATACTCGACCCCCGATTTTTAGGATGTTACAAAGTCCTCCTTCAACTAGTCAAGGGTTATGCAGACGATGCACGGTTTGTGCGCAGATTGCATAAATTTGAGGCAGTTTCTAGGGAGGTGTGTAAGTGAGGTTTTTCCATCTACAAATAGGAGTCCCTAGGGCCATTCTTAGGTATTCTAAGGCTTCCTAAAGGTATTTCAAGGGTTTTTAAAAGGGTTCTAGGGTTATTTAAGCACTACAGGACATTGCTCTTTTACCGATGACATAATTCGTCATTATTTTATCTTTTTTATCGGTAATGAATATTACCGACGAAATGTGTTGTCACTAAGATCATCATAATAAGGCCGTGGCTGAAGGCTTTTTCCGACTAAATATGACTTCGTTAACAATGATAAAACAAATACCGGCGACTAAAATCATTGGCCAAACATGTTACTTTTGGTAGGAAAAAACAATATATTTCATCGATAAACATAGCTTATAAAACTGTGGATAGACAACATTACCAATGAGTACGTTTGTCGGTAAAACAATAATACTGATGAGCATGTTCGTCGGCATAAGTCCACTATTATCGATGAAATAATTCGTCAGTATATCTCATATATAGATCGTTGGTATAAATTTTTGTATTAATTTGTACCTATAAAATATTTCGTCAGTATAAGTTTTTAACCTACTATTACCAACGAAATATTTCGTCGGTAATAGTCTGTTTCTTCCTGGTTTCATTTATTTTCAAAATTCAGGAAAAAATTCCTGATATACACAGGTAAATACACCGTTACAAAACATCTTTATCATATTCACATCCACATCCATCCAAACACAAAATACATCCATCCAAACACAAGCCACATCCATCCATACACAAACAATCCTATCCACATCCACATGCAACCCACATTCATCTACACACAAATACATATAAGTTTAACATTCATATATAAAATAAATCATAAATAAAATAAAAAATCCTATCTACATCCACATACAAGCCACATTCATCCACACACAAATACATATAAGTTTAACATTTGTATATAAAATAAATCATTAAAAGATAAAAAAAATACGAAGATGAAGGCAGAGGTGGTGGGGCATCAGTGGCAAAACTTGCACCGAGAGCCTGAAACATCTCCTGCATCCGTGGCTCATACTCCACTTGTATCTCCTCGATCCTCCTCTCCTTTTCCTCCCGTCGCCTCTCCTCCTCTCTCCGCCTCTACTCCTCCTCCTCTCTATGCCTCTGCTCCTCCTCCCTCTACCTCCCTAGCTGCTCTTTGATCTCATTGACGACAACTCATAGCTGTTGAACATCTCTCTCTACGATATCAGCTCGGCGTAGGGAGCTCTCCCTAGTGACAGATCGGTTGGAGGTAGCTCTAGCGGGTGTCATAAGCTTGACACCATAGCCAAGCCCACGCACATATCCATAATAGGTGCTAAGCATCTCACTCAAGATATCTGGCTCACTCTGCTGACTACCATCGGGAGTGGGCTGACTGTGTATGGTGTCCATCGCCACCTGTAATGAAAACATATGAATTTTTATAACAAATGACATTATTATAATTCAATGAAATTAAATTTTATAATATAAGGATTTTTATCCAATTCTCGCTGGCTCTAAGATGAACTCAAGATCCCATCGTCTGCCGACAGTGAGTCCCTTTATAGAGGTCTACTGGTCCAAGCTCCTGGCCGATGACGGAATCTCACTGCACAATTGAAAGGACAATAGAGTTAATATAAATGCATTGAAATAATATATCAAATTAATAATCACCAGTAATTTCTTACCATGTTGTAATGATGTCGTACAAATGACTTTGAACCAGCTACGTGGTTCGCTTGTAACTTTTTCCTATTCACAGAATTTATTTTTCTCCTCTTCTAAACATATTATCCATAATACATTGTTATTAATTGAAAATTTAATTGTTATCTTAAAATATTGAAAATATGTAAATATTATTTGAAAAGCCTCAAACGAAAATCTCTCACAGAGTATTCACTAGTCGTCTATAGTCATGTGTGGCGGTGCGGATAGTATGGCCTCATCGTGGGTCTTACACCGCTTATACCACTGGTGTTACTCTCTACGGTACTCCTTGAACCGCTCCCTGACTTTATCATCGACAGCATGAGAAATGTAAGGAAGACTCAAATCTAAGACAAATTTATCTTGCAGTATCGTGAATAATAGATTAAGGCAATAAACTTATTAAGAAAATAACTTAATCGTAAATGAACTTTCACAAAAAAATTTAATTTATTAAAATTTACCTAAAGGCGCTGACGGATGAGCTGCCACACATCATCTGTCACGTCTGCCCAATGGAGGGTGGTGGTGGGGATCAAAAATTGGCAAAGGACATCAACTTTCGACGTAAACAACCTTACATCATCCCTAACAGGTCTAAGGTAGACATGTGAGAACTCTACCGTCACCCTACCCTCATGTGTAAGTCGCTCTAAAACTAACCCACACGTGGGTCTATGTCCTCGTTGGCTAGTCGACGATGCTGTCATAAAAGAAATATGTAAGTCTAAAGATAAACAGAAGTCACTAAATAAATATATGTCTAAACTTACATGCAGTGCCCGGTGTATACTCAACTGAGGGCTCAAATGCCTATGATGCAGCATGTGATGTCGACGCTGTTTCCATCACATCACAGGTGGAAGGGGTAGATCCAGTCCGCGAATGACCTAATCTCCTACCTGGTGCCATGACTGAATATGTGAGAACTACGAACTTATAAATTTAAATGATGTTAGTACAAGTGTATGAACATTAATATAATAAACACATTAAACTTTACAGTGCAAGTGGGATATACTAAAACATTATATAAGTAATGTTTATGGTAGAATGAATTTGTGCTTATGCATAAAGAGATGATTAAAATATAATTAGACCATTACACTATAATGCAATAAGAATATAATAAAACCGTAAATATTCTAATAAAATTTAAAAATTCCATTACACATTGTCATTCTATATTAAATACATGTATTTCATTATAATATGAAACAACTTTAGATCAACTATCTGAAGTACTCCCTGCATAAGTTATTGTACGCTGTAAAAGTATATGTCAAGCTGTGTGAAGCACTCGGCATTGTTATAGCCAACATATCAATCACATTAGGAGAAATCTAGTCTCTCGGGACTCCATTCAGATGTGCAAGTGATAAAACCGCATCTTCCGTACGAAGTTTCCCACAATTATATTCTTCCATCAGCTCCGAAATTTCTTTAAGATTATATAATCTTTCATTTGAGTCATTGTCGATATATTCCTTCCTATACTCATCGACCAAACCGAGTATCTCTTTGGCCCTACCAGAAGAAGATAGGGCGAGAAAGTCTATCCATAACAGCTGATGAAGTATGCTGTGTACTTCTACTACACTCCGGTTTGAGGAAGACATGATAAAAAATTGACTCAATTACAAATGTGGATTATAAATAAGTCAGTTAAAGGAATAAATCATGACTTATAAAACATATATACATGCAATAATCAAATTATTCGCATTAAAAAAATGACATGTAAATCATATATACATTTAATAATCGTCGTCTATATCACTATCGCTTATGACTATTTATTCTTCACCATTACTATCGCTGATTAGTATTTCCTCTTCATCGTCTACAACATCATCATTAATGAAACCGCTATCATCTCTAACAATGTCATGTATTATTAAGGCATCAACATGATTAGGTGGCACATCATCTTTATCCAATTTCACAACATCAATATCAACATTTGGATTAGTCCCTCTATCCCCAGATGACATGTTTTCTAGATATGCTTATTTAACCCTAGACATTTCATTTCCCCCATCCTTGCTATCTTCAACGTCTAGTTCGGAAACTTCAAATACATTCTTAGGTTTTATTTTCTACACCACGTGTCAAGAGCTACCTAACTTGGTGTCAACGAGGTAAAATACTTGTTCGGCTTGGCTAGCAATGATAAATGGGTCATCCTTAAACCACTTTCAAGATAAATTTATGCTCGTAAAGTATTCGTCAGTATGTATTCCCAACTTCTTATTTCCAATGTCCCACCAATCACATTTAAATAAGTGCACCCACTTTCTCATACAATAAATCAACTTAATAATATCCGTCAAAACATCATAAAAGTCAATTTCTACCTCCTCATGTGTTCTCTTCACAACTGCCTCACTATTTTGTGTGGTCCTATACTTCTCACGTTCTTCAGTGTAGAGTTGAATCTCGTTTATAATACAACCTATATATCTAGATACACATCTATTAGGGCCACACAACAGTGAGTATAGTGCATCAGACGCATCTGCAGAGTTGCTAACGTGCAACGTCTTCATCTATTATCATGTATAGAATGCAATTATTTAGGTATTTTCTTAGGTTTAAATGTTGTGCAATACAATAAAATTCTAAGTATGGCAAGATACAAGGTGAAATCTTACACATTTTGTGAACCATTCTGGAAACTGATCCTGATGTATTCGATCGTAATTTCTAGGGTATTGGGACTTCATTTTCTCAATGTGTTCGCTACACATAATTGGCACGTCATCAGTAAGAAATATTAAGATCATTATATGCAGAGATATAATTATTGAGGGAAGACTTACTCTAAGTACAACTTTATTTCTTCACAATTATGCAACACATACCACCGTGCATTCGCTTGATCCCCAAGGTTCATATCCTGAAACGTCGGGGATCTTAAAGGAAGAACGTTATGTGCGAATACAGATATAAGTCCTTGTTCATGTTCCTGCCCTTGTTGACTTTCGATCTTCTCGGTTGAATCTAGTCTTTATGCCACAAAGATACATGAAGTAAAATGTCAGGCACTCATTACCAATGTACACCTCAATAATGGATCCCTCTAGACATGCTTTATTCCTCACAAATCGTTTTAGTGTATGAAGGTATCTGTACATAAAACTACTATGTTGTACATATGAAAACATGAATATATATAGTTTATGGAATGAATAAAAATTTTAATAGGTTTTATCATCTTTCGATCGGATACATCCAACGATATTGTACTGGGCCTGCAAGCTTCGCCTCATGCGGTAAGTGAATCGCTAGGTGTACCATGACATCAAAAAACGCAGGTAGAAATATTTAACTTTGCAAAGGATTACAATAATGTCCCTCTCCAATTGTTTAATAACCTCTACATTTAACAATTTTCAACACAAATCCTTAAAGAATATCCCCAACTCAATCAGCGCCACACTAATATCCTTGCTTAGGAATCCATGAATCACAACGGGTAGTGGACGTTGTAAAAGGAGTGACAATCATGACTTTTCATTCATGTTACCTTACAGTCCGTAATAATTACACGTCGAGAGAAATTTGACGCATACCCTTCGGGAAACTTCACTGATCTCAACTATTCATATAATACCTTTTCTCTGGTTTTGTCAATGTGTAGCAAGCTACTGATAAAGTATATGAATTTTTATGTGGTTGCAAATGCAACTCTTTCCTTAAACTCATTGCTTATAGATCCAATCGAGCCTTAAAAATATTTTTTTCTTCTTCTCTATGTTCATCAATGTTCCAAAGACATTGCCACATATATTCTTCTTAATATGTATGACATCTAAGTTGTCTTGCAGTTTCAGATCACTCCAATAAGACAACTAAAAAAATGCTCTTCTTCCTCTAATTATACTCTAATACTGTACATTTCCTCTTCTTCAAGTGCGGTGCCTTACCAAATCTAACTTCTCCAATGTTACTCAATTGTTGTATCCTATCTTGTCCAGATAGCTCTTTCGGTGGTAGCCTATGATCTTATTTTTCATCAAATATCATTATCTTTCTACACCAACTATGATCGCTCGAAAGTAAGAGACGATGACCCATATAATAAATTTTTTTACCATGCTTCAATGACAATAAACAAGTCTTAATACTACATGTAGGACAAGCCAACTTTTCCTTTATGCTCCACCTAGACAAATTTCCATATGCGGGAAAGTCATTTATTGTTTACAAGACTGTTGTATGCAATCGAAATGTTTGTCCTAAAAATGTGTCAAATGTCTGTACACCTTGACTCCATAACTCATTTGACTCTACTAATGGTCGCACATACACATCAATGTCATTCCCAGGTGACTTGGGCCCAGGAATAAGTAATGACATCATGAAAAATGACTCCTTCATACACAACCAAGGTGGTAAATTGTTGGGCATAAGTACCACTGGCCACATACTGTACGAATTACTCATATTACCATTAAAACCATTACTTGCAAGACCTAGTCGAACATTGTCCTTTACAAATTAGTCATATTACTTGTCAAAAGTTTACCAAGCTTAAGAGTTCACAGGGTGCCTTAGTTTACTAACATCATGAACGCGCTTCTCCTTATGCCACCTCATATCTTCAACGGTCTTACGAGACGTTAAAAATCTTTGCAATCTGGATTTAAATGAGAAGTACCTTAACACATTTTGTGGGATTTTCTTACGCTTGGCTTCGGCATACTTCCACCTAGACTCTCCAAATTCTAGACACTCTTCAACATTTTCATGCTCTTTCTAATACAATACACAATCATTTATATATGCATGTATGAGGATGTAACCAAGGCCTAAGTCTCACTTCAAGGCTTTTGCCTCGTAATGAGACTTAGGCAATGTCTCACCGTCCGGTAATGCTTCTTTCAACAAGTTAAGCAACATGTCAAACGATTTATTATTTCAACAATTTATTGTCTTCAAATGAAGTAACCCTGTAAGAAAATTTAACTTGGACAAGTTCTCACACCCTGGATAAAGTGAACATTGCGCATCCCTCAACAACCTACTAAAATTTTTTGATTTGACATCACCCATAGGAGGAATATCTTGGCTATTACTTGTACTACAAAATCGGTATCCGTAATTGTTCCCCTGAACACATCCCCTATGATATCTTGCATTTCGTCAACGTCTTCATCCTCGTCATCCGACACAATTGGGTCAACAAGGAATTCAGTGGCCTCAACTCTTTGATGAAACTCTTCACCATGACGGATCCACCAAGTGTAACCCTAGTCAATCTCAATTATATGCAAATCGTCTTCTACTTTCTCTAAAGTCTTACGAACCATGTTCTTACATTTTTGACATGGACACCTAATCCTATTGCCTGAATCTGCCCAATATCGTGCAAATTCCATGAACTCTTGAACCCCTTGTTTATACTTTGGGACAAACTTGTTCTTATCTCGCATCTAACTCTTATCCATCTTTATAATGAAAAGATTAGAGTCAGTTTACGAAAATAGGTTTAAGATTAGGTTTGGGTTATAGGTTTAGGATTAGATGTAGGTTTAGGTTTAGGCTTAAGTTTAGATTTAGGGATTCAGGTTCGGTTTCAGGTTCGGGATTAGGTTTAAGATTAGGTTCTCAAGTTTAGGTTTAGGTTTAGGTTAAGGTTATAGGTTTAAAATTAGGTGTAGGTTTAGGTTTAGAGATTTGAGTTTAGGTTTAGGTTTAAATTTAGGTTTAGGAATTTAGGTTCGATTTCGGGGTTCAGGATCGGGTTTATGTTTAAGTTTTCAAGTTTAGGTTTAGGTTTAGGTTAGGGTTATAGGTTTGGGTTTAGGTGTAGGTTTAAGTTAAGTGAATTAAGTTTAGGTTTAGGTTTAGGTTAAGGTTATAGGTTTAGGTTTAGGTTTAGGTGTAGGCTTAGGGATTTAAGATTAGGTTTAGGAATTTGGGTTCGGGTTCGGGTTTGGGATCAGGTTTAGTTTTAGGTTTTCGAGTTTAGGTTATAGGTTTAGGTTTAGGTGTAGGTTTAGGTTTAGGGATTTGAGAATAGGTTTAGGTTTAGGTTTAGGCTTAGGGTTTAGGGAATCAGATTCGGGATCGGGTTTAGGTTCAGGTTTAGGTTTAGGTTTTCAAGTTTAGGTTTAGGTTTAGGTTTAGGGATTTGAGTTTCGGTTCAGGTTTAGGTTTAGAAATTTGGGTTCGAGTTCAGGATCAGGTTTAGGTTTAAGTTTTCGAGTTTAGGTTTAGGTTTAAGGATTTGAGTTTCGGTTTAGGTTTAAGTTTAGGAATTTGGGTTTGGGTTCGGGTTCGGGATCGAGTTTTATGTTTAGGCTTTTTTTAGGTTAGGGATCTGTTTGACCTTATCAACATGTTTAATGCCAAATAAACATTATAGTGGGCCCGACAAAGTTTTTAATGTTGGGCATTCAATCACCATTGTTTTCCTATGGTGTGATCCTCACTTGATCTTTAGATGTGTCTCAATTTGGGTCATCCTCTAAAATGAGCTGCTGCAAATGCAGATGGATGACGTAGATGTACAACACATAGATCGAGTTAGGTCCCATAGTCAAGGCTTAACCCATTAAGCTAGTTACGCTTGAAATCGGATTGCGTCATGAGTTACTAAGTACGCTTAGTTGGGCCCACTGTAAATATATGTAGTTTATCTACACCGTCCATCTACTTTTCTAGATCATTTAAGAGGTTGAAAGCAAAATTGAATCATATCCAAAACTAAACTGGACCATACCACAAGAAACAGTGGGTATAATTATTTCCATCAATGAAACCTTTCTAAGGCCTGTAGTGATGTTTATTTATCATTCAACCTGTTCACAAGATCACACAGACATTGATGAAGGGAAAAAATAAATATTAACAGTTCCCACCTTCCAAGGACCCCCGCTCAACATCCGGATATCTCCGACACACATCTGGGTCTTCTCCATTAATTACGAGCTAATACATAAACACGATCTTGTCCAAATGGCCAGGCCACCCATATTATTGTCCATAGGAAATGGACAGCTTCATCATGGTCATAACAGTGGTTCTCACCTTCCAGGGACCACTGCTCAACATTTGGATAGCTCCGACGCACATTTGGGTATGCTCCATCAGGTGGGTCATGCTCTTTCAAAACTCAGGTGGGCTAAAGCATATAGAACAAATGGATGGATAGAAAGCATCCATTTAATTGTCAGTTCACTTTGCATATCGTGGCCCACTGAGGAGTAAAACTACCTAACTTTTGATTAAAAAAACTGCCACACAAGTCACAACTATAAACTAACAAGTCACAATAATAATTTAAGAAAAAAATGCAATACATATTAAGCTAACTGTATACAATGCACAATAATGAGAAAAGCAAAGAAGCAGTGTAATATGATTAGTTAATTATACAATTGTTGGGATTTGGATGTCTAATTTACGAGCTTGGGGTTAGCTTCTTCATGGATTTTGAATTGTTTGAGTTGGGCCTGATGGGCCAGTCCTATTCAAAATTTTGATTTTGGCGGGCTTAAACATGGCCCATTGACAATAATTTTATCCCTAAAGCATTTGTCAAACAGATAATTGGGAGATGTTACAGTGCTTTTAGATCACTATAAGTTTCAGTGCACTGAGTTGCAGTGGTACACTTCAACAGTCTATCTGTCTAGATTTTCAAGTAGGTCCAACACACATTTCAAGTACTTAGATATTACTTAGAAATTGCATTGGCTACATATAAGTAATTCAAATCAAACAGTCTAGTTAAGACGGATCATTCTATCCAGGGAATTGATGTTTAATATTGAGAAATTACTTATAAATTGCATATACAGAATAAAAATAGTTCAAATCAAACAGTCAAGTTTAGATGGATCATTCTATCTAGGGAATTAGTGTTTAATACTGAGAGATTACTATGAAATTGCATATGTAGCATACAAGTAGTTTAAATCAAACAGTGCAGTTTAGGTGGATCGTTCTATCTAGGGAATTGATGTTTATGCACAATCTCATTAATTCACATACACCCATTTTAAATTTACAGATTGTTACATCTGACGCAAATAAAAATAAAAATGGGTGCATGCAAATGGATGGCATAATTCCCCGATAGAAGGATCCATTTAAACCGGACTATTTGATTGGAACATTCTACGCCCATGTATATCCACCACACCCTGCCAACTCTTCCTTAAATAGTCCCATAATCCCATATTGAGAAGAAAAATCACTAAAAGTGCAGCTCAAAATTCCTTCTAATATAAGTATCATCTAAGTAAAATGCTCCAGTGCTCTCATAGTACTACAAGTTATGGTGCTCGTGGTTTCATTTGGACACTTAGACAATCAAATAAAAAAAATGTAACCTATCCACTGTATCCAACATATGTCATACAATACGATGCATATACCACCCTAATCTGGAAACTATAACAATCTGATCATTAACATTTAATATGTACTATGGACAGTAGACCCAGTATGGCACTTGTTGCTGCACTATTCATATAAGATTATAATATGTAACGACATGCTAACTTTTCTAATAGTGTTGTTATTGGAGACTTTTTTTAGACATTTTAATATTTCTCTTATTTTAAAAGAAAGCATCCAAATTCCAATGCTACATACAAATATCTAAGTTTGTTATCAAGCACTCAATCTCTGTCCACTAGCATACATGAGATCCAAACTGTTCAAATATTCTACCCAAGGATGGATGGAGCATATGCCAAAATCACACCAATCAGATGATCCTAGCCACTGGTCCGAAGATTTTGTAATCCTCGAGAGCCTGCTAATAGCCAGAATCACTTGAGTATTGTAATTTTTTGGGGTATGCCATATGGACTATGGATAGTAGACCCAATAGATGAAAGGTTTGGATCATTAGAAGTAACCCCGGATACAAAGGCTAGATTCCAGACATATACCGTTAAAATACAGCCAAGTATTCTAGCAAACATCTACATGCAACAAAGCATAAGGGGATTTTTCCTTATTTTAAAGGCAGAACAAGGCATGGATCATTTTCAAAAATGGCAGCCAAGCAGATTGCTCTGTTAAGCTTTGAAATAAAAAAAAAAAAAAAAGAAATGTGATGAGCCGACCATGATGTTTATATGCCATCCATGATGTGGGGTCCATCGTGATGTTTATATGTCATCCGACCCATTCATAAGGTGATTTCCACTAGGATGAAGGGAAAATGAGATATTAGCAAGATCCAAAACTTCTGCTAACCCTAAGCATTTAATATATGCTATTTCTTGTGGCGAGGCCCACCTGAGTTTTAGATCTACCCCGTGCATGGGATAAATGTGAGCTGAAGAGACTGATGGATGGAATGGATGTTATAAGGACATTGTGATGGGCCCAACCAAGCATTGTGTTACATGGGCTCCTGAAAGCCCCTTCCAGTTGCTCCATCTCTATTCAACAGAGACCAAAAATCCGTCTAACATCGAACATGGGAGGGGATGCCACTAATGTGCGTGTATCCCTAGTGTCACGCCCCAAACCCAAAAATCGGGGTCACAAAATTTTCGATTGCTGAATCCGGTGCCGACGGCCTCCATAGTACCCCAAATGGCATACTGTATATATCAATATTGAGTAAGATGATCATGTCATCTATATACAACTATCCACTCAAAAGTGGGGTGTAGTGCACAAACCCTTTTTAATAGCATACATAACTGTAACTCAAAACACGTGGTTGGCAAGATGCAAGCTTTTTTTCAGGTCTTCACATGGCTAAAATATAATCCGGCCCACATGTGCTATGTTGGCATTTGTTCACGTGGGAGAGTACAGGCTTCATCACTTATCAAACCTTTTTTGTTTTAATCAGAATGTATAGGTATTAGGATCCATACAAGGAAGCATTCTGGTATATTATTTATAGGTGCTTGTTTAAGCCCACCCACTGTATGCTATAAAGTTCATGTACATGCCATACATGTGCTAGCATGGAAAGGTCGAACATCCATAAAAAGGAACCATCGTATCGATGCCCTAGCCCAAGAATCAGGTGGATCTATTGGTAAGGTGGGTAAAATTTTGCAAAACAAATATACGGCTGTGAAAAAACATGGTATATGGATTGGATCATGCATCTATGTGCCATGTTGGCACATGTGTGGCATGTGCATGAGCTTTATGCACATGCTTGATATATGGAACAACTCCTCCCTTGGTTTTGGATGCAAATACAACTGTGTGCATCACGGATACGGGTATATTCCTAAAATTTCACTTTAGGTAAAAGGTGGAATAAATGTGAGAAGCTAATAGGCATACCCAAGAAAATAGTGTTTCATTCATATGCCTTACATGAGCCTAAGTATGTTACATGTTGATGCAAAAATCTGGTCGGCCCTTCCTCCAAGTCTTCTGGATCCTGCACCAAGAGAATTGGCAAAGGTGACCCTGGCTAAGCCGGGGGACCCTCCGATGCCTAAGTCAGGACAGGGGAATCAGGGTCTAAGTCGAGTGTAGAGGAGAGAGCACTTGATCTTGCGTACCTATAGATATGGTATGATGTGCTATTTACACTTGCCTGTGGAATGGTCCGGATCCGATAATCTCAGCACGATCAGGGGGATTCCCGGATCGTGGAGATATCGTCCGCAATCTATTGATCGTGTAGCGTATCCAGCGAGTAGTGCACATCTGCGGGCGAAGTAATCGGCCACGTTTGGTTATGGCAGTTTCATGTTTAGCGAATGGGATATGCGCATCTGAACGTCTGTTCGGCTCCGAACGTCCGTTCGGCTCGGCTCAGTGAATGGGATATATAATCGATCTGACCCGCTTGGTCAGTTCCGTTGGTTCCATCATAATTGGCAGGGCACACTTTGCCGATCAAATTGTGGTTACGGCGTAGGATGTCATCTGATCGGAGTATGGTTCTGAGTCACACCTCAACCGTGTCGGCTGCTCGGGCGGGTCGCGTCTCGAAACGGCTCGGATCGGCACTCGGAGCAGTGTTGCATCGTCAGCTCGGATTTTTCATAATAGAAGCCCCCTACTCTTCAAGTTTTCTTACAGGCTCGGAGAGTACTTTTGTAGGAAATCTCCTGCCCTCATTGTAATGATGATTGATCTCAAATTATGCATGCACTGATCATCTTGGCTAACGCGTGGCGACGGTTACGATCCCGAATCTCCTCCTAGCCTATGAGAGGTTGCCACGCAGGCCTGAGGAGGCATGTACCTAATGGCTCCCAGTGCCTGGGCGTAGCTTCGCATATTGAGGTACGCTGCCTGATGTCAGAGCCGTACGATTAGTTCGGTATCCCTCCAGTGCAACGCTGCCATGTGTACTCAGAGATCGGCTCGTGGTGATTCGGCTGTTGCAATTAAGGCTCGTCATTAATGTCGAATCCCTTCACTGCCTGTATAAGGCGCCCCGGATATTCGTTTGCCACTTTACATTCTGAATTAGAAGAGCACATCGGAGGAGGTAATTTTTGACGAGGCGTGAGCGTCTGAATTTGAAGTTTCTGGTGGGCGATTCCGACCGATCTCTCTTTTTCGGTAAAAGGCGATTCCCGGCAGTCACCCGGTGAGTCTCGTTGATCTTCATCCTTATTTCTGCTATGTCTTTCGACCTCGAGATGGTTCATGAATACGGTGATGACTCCGAGCTGGGGAGTTCTAAAAGCTGGAGTGGGGCCTCCGAAGGCCCTTTCGAGACCACTTTCCCATACCCCCCGCCTCGGAGGTAAAAGACATTGGCCTACAAAACCAAGTAGCCCAGCGGGAAGAGGGCCACCCGAGCCCGCCGAGTCGAGACCACTGCCACCACCGAAATGCCTACGAATTTGTACGCTATGGAGGTAGTCCCAGGAGGTTCTGTTATATAGAAATCTCAGATGGAGTGGGTCCGAACGGAGTTCCAAATCCCTGACTCCATTCAAATAAGGGCTCCCGGTCCTTTGGATGTTGCTGACACTCCTACCAAGGGAGACATAGCCATCTTCCTTTGCGCGCTGCAGTGCGGGGTCCGGCTCCGACTACAACCTTTCATCAGGAAGGTTGAGACCTACCTTGGATTAGTTCCCGGGCAGTTTTCTCCGAATGCATGAAGAGTGATGATTTTCTCCTATATCATCTGGAGATAAATTGGAAACTCTGAGTTGACCCCAGAGGAACTGCTGAGTCTATACATGGTCAAGCATGATAGCAATGATCCATGGTACTATTTTGTGACTCGGGGGAGTAAGGGGTCGGGATTGGTGATGCACATGTCGTCCTCCAACAAGGACTGAAAAAATAAGTTGTTCTGGACGGCAAGTGAATGGGAGGCACCAGTGGCTGAGCTTAGGACCTCAACGGCTCGAGTTTCGACCCATTTTACGAAACTAGGTCGGACTTCATTTTACATCCGGGTTGCTGCTTTAGTTTTCACCTGTTTAAGTCGAAGTAAAATTTCTTTTTCCTTTTGCAGCTTTCTAAAAGGGGTTGCCGCTCCTTGACTCAGACCAGAAAAATTATATTGCGAAGGCCAGAGCGCTATCTGAGACGCTCCGTTTTTGGGCTGATCTGATCACTACAACCAATCTTCACTGGTCTGGAATTTACAAATCCCAGCCTTTGCCCATGTCCCTCAGTAAGCTGCCCTGACCCCTTCGATAGACTTTCTTTTGGTTATTTAGTAGCTGACACAATCTTTTCTTTTGCAGGCATGGCCGAGGCATCCGGGGCTCGAAAGAGAAAAGTAGCTTCGACAGCGGCGGAGTTGCTGAAGGAAGCCCCCCGAGTGAAGATCACTTGGAAGAAGTCAGTTCCCCCTTGCGTGGGGGAATCTTCTGCTGCGGCTACCTCAGCAGCCTCAGTTCTAAAACCAGTCGACTCTTCCACAGCGGTACCGACCCCAGCACGCCCCAGTGCTGCCATGGCTCCTTCGACGGTCTTACACCCGACGGTGTCTCCTCCTTCGGGGCTTGTCTGACTGACTGTGGCTGATACCCTAGTCGTTCTGAACTCTGTCGCTCCGCACGCTCCTGCTATCGTCGCTCCCCCCACCACGGAGTCTCCTGCCGCAGCCCCTAGCCCCCCATAGCTATCCTTTCTTCTTCCGAAAGGGAGGAGGCCATGAGAATGACCGACAATATGCTTCCCCCCCCCCCCCCCCCCCGAGATCGGAGGAGATGTCCGCGCTGAGGGTCAAAACTCGGCCGGTAGCAGGGTAGGGGCCGAGGGGGTTGCGGCCTCGACCCAGGTGGGCACGAACGGTGAGAGGTTCGAGCCAGGCTATCATATTGTGTGCTTGGCTCCGTGGGCTACCAAGCATGTTAAGGAGGAGGATATCGATCGGAACCTTGACCGCTCAGAGGGAGGCTTTCTGAATGACTTCGCCTCCATGTGCTACATGGTATATCTCCGAGAGGACTCTCCCTTTCTTTCATGTTGTTATATATATATATACACTTTTTAGGCTCTAATCTTTGTTTCCTTTTCAAGCCGTCCCGGTGTTGCTCTCGATTCGGCAGAGAATATGGGAGCATTGGCAGAGGGAGGCGGAGATCGAGGCTCTCTAGGCTGAGACGACGGCCTTGAAGTCCGAGCAGATTGAGCTGCGCCAGCAGCTTTCGAACGAGAGGCCCAGAGTGATCTGACTACAGGGAGTCATCATCGACCTGGAGGCCAGGGAGCTGGACCTACAGGAGAGGGTAGATAATCTCAAGGCAAATGACTAAGCAGCAACTACCGAGCTAACCCACGTCAGAGCCCACTCGGAGTCCCTGGCCATGGAGGCCGCTCGGCTGGGTGAAGCCTTAGAGTGTTCCAAAGCTGAAGTGGCTGAAGAACGGGCCCGAGCCATTGCTCAGGTTGTGGAGGCTCAGTGGGTCAAGGATGAAGCTTCTTTAGCTGTGGCAGTTGCCGCTGCAGTTGAAGACTTCAAAAAATTCAAGGAGAGGGACGTCGAGGCAGCGACATTTTACAACCACTGCTTTGACACTTGTATCGAGGTAGTCTTGGGTCTACACCCAGACCTTGACCTCAATCCTCTTTTTCCTGAGGACCCTGAAGATGCCCCCGTCGAAGCCCTCTAGTCGGATCAAGCTCCTGATGCCCAAGCACATCCTCCAGCATGAAAGCCTTGTCTTCTTTTTTTTTAATCTTTAGACTGTGGACATTAATTTTGTGTTGATGTACTTTTTACCCCTTCGAGGGGATTTAATGAGAAACATTCTTTTGGTCTTGACTATTTTTTATTTATATATATATTTTTTTTACTCACAATGTCGTTGTGACTGAGCTGACTTCTTTGTGGGTCTGGCCCTTTGATTATTGCTTAATTCATTTTCGGCCCAAGTCTTAGTTGGGTCTGATCTTTTGGAGTGCTCGGTTCGTCGCTTATCTGGCAAGAGCTTTTCATTGTCGTATGTTGAGCCGAATACTCCACTAGAGAGTCGGATTACAATTAGGCTTTTTTCCTCAAAGGAGTGCGTTGTCGATCCTTGTAGGATTAGGTTCCGGCCCCTTGGGGGTGGACCATTAGGTCATACTCGTACTAATAAGACAGTTGAGTAAACATCCGAGGCCGAATTGAAATCTTTATTAAGAGCCTTAAAGGCTAGTCGCTCAGAGGGATACACTTTATTATGAGCCTTAAAGGCTAGTTCCTCATAGGTAGTAGAACTTCAGATGTTCAGCATTCCAGGGATGAGGGAGTTGGCGGCCTTCGAGGTCTTCCAGGTGGTACGAGCCTAGTTTGGCAGATCTGACCACACGATATGGTCCTTCCCAGTTGGGTCCGAGTGTTCCTACTCCTAGCTCGACTGTATTCTGGAAGACCCTGCGGAGGACTAGGTCACCTGGGTGGAAGCGCCTGACTTTGACCTTAGAATTGTAGAAACGTACCACCTGCTGATGCCGAGCTGCCGTTCGAAGCTTGAAAACCTCTCTGAGTTCTTCGAGCAAATCTAGATTAGCAGCGATCTGCTAGGAGTTCTGATTTTCTTCGAAGCTCCTAACCCGCGCCGTGGAGAGTCCAATTTCTACTGGCACCATTTCCTCCGATCCATAGGATAACGAAAATGGAGTTTCGCCCATCGAAGTCTGGGCTGTGGTCCTGTAAGCCTAGAGGATGAAGGAGAGCTCCTCGGCCCAATTTCCCTTTGCTTTTTCCAGCTTTGTTTTGAGATGGTGCTTGATGATCTTGTTAACCGCCTCTACCTGTCCGTTCGACTGTGGGTGCTGAGGCGATGAGTAAGCATTCACAATGCCAAGTCCTTGACACATGCTATGGAACTTGTCATTATCGAATTGACGGTCATTATTAGAAACGATGGTTCTTGAGATTTCGAACTGGCAGATGATATTTTTCCACACAAATTTGATCACTTTTTTCTCAGTGATCTTTGCAACTGGCTCGGCCTCAGCCCACTTAGTGAAGTAGTCGATGGTGACTATAGAGAACTTGACTTGTCCCTTCCCAGTGAGTAAGGGACCGATGATGTTGATCCCCCATAGGGCAAGCAGCCACGGCCCACTCATGGGGGTCATTTCTTCTACCGGTTGTCTCAGCATGGCAGTAAAACGCTGACACTTGTCACACTTCCAAATAAAATCCTTGGAGTCTTGCTTAAGAGTCGGCCAGAAATACCCCTGACGAAGTATCTTCATGGCTAAGTCGTTACTGCCAGAATGGTTCCCACATATTCCCTCATGAATCTCTCGAATCACGTAGTCGGCCTCATCCGATCGGAGGCATCTAAGGTAAGGCTGAGAATGCTCCTTCTTGTATAGCAATCCGTTCAGTATAATGTACCGGGCCGTTCTGACCTTAAGTTGCCTCGCCTCAAGCTTGTCCGAGGGGGTTCACCGGATGATAGATAATTTAAGATCGGGTCCATCCAACGAGGAATGGACTGGACGAGATTGACTTTCTCTGACTGGCTGATACTTGGGTGTTTAACGAACTCGACCAGGACGAAACGTGAGATCTTTCCCTCAGAGGCCGAGGTGAGTTTTGCTAACGCATCGGCCCATGAGTTCTCGGCTCTGGGGATTTTTCGGATGGTGCAACTCCAAAATCTCTCCATCAATTTCCTTGCTTCCTCGAGGTAGGCGATCATTCTGACTTCCTTAGCTTCATACTCCGAGGAGATGTGGTTCACTACCAGCTGCGAGTCACAGCGGACTTGTAGAGTTTGAACGCCTAGGCTCGCTGCCAGCCTGAGCCCAGCTAATAACGCTTTGTACTCGGCCTCATTGTTTGAAGCTTTGAACCCGAGCCTGATTGCGTATTAGATTGTCGCTGAATCAGGTGCAACCAGGACAAATCCAGCTCCTGCTCCTTTAATATTGGAAGACCCATCAACGTAAAGGACCCACCCCGGGTCTGATGCTGCCTCTTGGTTGTTCAAAGGGACTGGTGTCATTTCGACTTCCTTACTGACTTGCTCTTCATCCGAAGTTGTGAACTCGGTGATAAAGTCGGCTACAGCTTGACCCTTGAGTGCCGTCCTGGGGCAAAATTGAATATCAAACTCTCGGAGCTCTACAGCCCACTTAGTCATTGGTCTCGACACTTCAGGTCTCTGGAGGACCTGCCTCAGAGGAGAGTCTGTTAGCACAATTATGGAGTGGGCCCGAAAGTATGGCCGCAGTCTTCTGGCCGAGACGACAAGGCAGAGTGCCAGTTTTTCCAAGGACTGGTACCTTGTTGCAGCTGGTACCATGGCTTTTCTTACATAATACATGGGGTACTGCTTGCTTCCGACCTCTCTGATCAGAGCCGAACTGACAGCTGAAGCTGAGACTGTGAGGTAGAGGAACAAAGGCTCCCCTTCTTCAAGCTTGGACAATAGGGGCGGTGAACCCAAGTACTATTTTAATTGATGAAAGGTATGTTCACACTCTGGCATCCATTCCGCCTTCTTATGGCCCTTCAACTGCTGGAAGAAGGGAAGACATTTATCTGTAGCCCTAGATATGAAGTGTCCGAGGGTGGTAACTCTTCCCGTGAGACAATGTATCTCCTTGAGAGTCCAAGGAGAGTTCATATCGAGGAGGGCCTTGATTTTATCTGGGTTGGCCTCAATCCCTCGCTGGTTGACTTGAAAGCCAAGGAACTTCCCTGACTCAAATCCGAACGCACACTTGGCAGGGTTAAGCTTCATCTGATACTCTCAGAGGACATTGAACGGTTCTTCGAGATCAGCAAGGTGGTCGAAGGCTTTGATACTTTTTACTAGCATGTCATCCACATACACCTCCATGGTGCGCCCGATCTGTTTAGCGAACATCTGATTCACCAGCCTTTGGTATGTTGCCCCAGCATTTTTCAGGCCGAATGGCATGACTCGGTAACAGTAGAGTCCTCTGTCCGTAACAAAGGTCATCTTCTGCCTGTCTGGGGGATACATAGCGATCTGATTATACCCAGAATAAGCGTCCAGGAACGAGAGCAGCTCATGCCCAGTTGTGTTGTCCACCAGTTGGTCGATCCGAGGCAATGGGAAGCTATCTTTAGGACATGTTTTATTCAGATCGGAGTAGTTTACACAGACCCGCCACTTCTCATTGGATTTCCTTACGAGAACCACATTCGCTATCCAGTCAGGGTAATATACTTCTTCTATGAAACCCGCATCGAGGAGGACGGAGACCTCCTCGGCAATGGCTTCATATCGTTTGACGTCAAACGGCCTCCTCTTTTGCTTGATCGGCTTATGTTCCGGGTCTATGTTCAACCTGTGAACTAACACGTCAGGAGAGATCCCTGACATATCTGTATGTGACTACGCGAAGACGTCCCGGTGCTGCCTTAACAAAGCGAATAGCTCGTTCTTCCGCTCGGGACTCAATGATGATCCGAGCTGGATAACTTTGCTCGGGTCTGATTCATCGAGGGGGACTTTTTCCAGATCTTCGACCGATGAGCTTTCTGTCGGTCTTCGGGGGTCCAAGGCGTCCACAACGAGGGCTTGTTTGGCGGTTCCTTTCCTTACTACTATCGGATAACACCTCCGAGCCTCGTGTTGGTCATCTCGGAGGTAATCGATCCCCCCTTCAGCAGAAAACTTATCATCAGATGGTAAGTTGAGACGACCGCTCTCATCGCATTGAGGGAGGGTTGGCCCAAGATCACATTATGGACAGACAGAACATTGACAACCAAAAATTCCACTAAAAGTGTGACTTGGTGTTGCCCTTTTCCCGCTGTTACTGGGAGGGAGATGGCTCCTTCGGAGATTACCCTTTCTCCAACAAAGCCGTGTAGAGACGTCTTCATAAGTCAGAGGCGAGACCGTGGAATTCTCATCTTCTCGAATGCTTCGGAGTACATCACATCAGCCGAACTCCCAGTGTTGACCAGGATGCGATATACTTTACGGTTTGCTATGGTCATGGTGACCACTAACGCGTCATCGTGCGGGTGTTAGATCCTGCATGCGTCATTTTTCATGAAATTCAGGCTGCACGAGGTGACTCGGAGTTCCTTGCTAGGACGTTCTTCCAGGTGGACATGGTGTTCCGGCTCGGATCTCCTAGAATGGGCTTTTCGGGCCCTGTTTGAATCTCCCCCTCCGGCCGAGCCCCCGAAGATGGTACGGATTTCGACGGGTTCTTCTGGGGGGTTATTCGGCTGTTCTCATGGTCATTCTTCTCTCCGAGCGGACTTATCTTTCTTAGTGTAACGACGTAGATGTCCCTTACGGATGAGGGACTCGATCTCATCTTTCAAGTCTACGCAGTCGTCCGTGTTATGCCCATGGTCTCGGTGGAAGTGAAAGAATTTTTGCTTGTCCCGTTGCTCTAGGTCAGCCCTCATGCAGACGGGCCAATTGAGCAGCCTGTCCCCTCAGATATCTAGTAGAATTTGCTTGATAGATGTGTTAAGAGGAGTGGAGTAACGGAATTTCCCCTCTGGCTTACGGCTCGGCTGACGATCGGGGGAGCGCGGTCATCGGTCCCCTTGCCACTTAGCTGGGAGTCTTCATTCCTTACCCTCTTCCCTTTGCTCGTCGAGTCAGTGACTTGTATTCCTTTACGGGCGTTAGTGAACTCCTCGGCATTGGTGTACTTTTGAGCCTTCTCCATGAAGTCCGCTAGTGTTTTCAGGAGATTTTTACCGATGGAGAAAGTGAACTTTCCTTCCTTTAGTCCGCTCAGGATGGCAGCAAGAGTTATCTTGTCATCATAGTCTTCGACATGTAACGCCTCCTCATTGAAGCGGGTGATGTAGTCTTTTAATGACTCCTTCGGAGCTTACTTGATGGTAAGCAGGTGGGTGTTAGGTTTCCGACTTCTCTTACCACTTATAAACTGTATAAGGAATAGTCGGCTTAGTTCTGCGAAGGAGCCCACAGAGTTTGGCTTGAGCTGACGATACCAAATCCGAGCGGATCCTGTGAGGGTGATGGAAAACCCCCTACACATCATTGCGTTTGTTGCAGTCTGGATCTACATCCATGATCGGTAGGACTCCAGGTGTTCTGATGGGTCCCCGGATCCTGAATACTTGATGACGGGAGGCATCCGAAACCTCTGCGGCATCACCTTAGCCATGATGGCAGGAGTGAAGGGAGGTTCGGTCTCTTCCATCATCGCTTGGATCGTGGCTGGAATCGTCGACTGTTGTTACTTCTTTTCCATTGTCAGAAACTGGTCCTTCAGCTTCGCAAAGCGTGCTTCCCAGGGATCCTTATTTTTGGCGATGACTTCTAAGGCATCCTCAACCTCCGACGTTCTCCTTTCTCTCCTCCGTTCTAACTGATGACGGAGGTCCTTGGACGACAGGGCAGATGTGGCTGAATGGACAGTCGTGGGAGTCCGGGTAGTGTCATTTCGAGCGGATCTTTCGACTTGCACCGCAGGAGGATTTTGACCAGAACGCGGCACTCCTGAGTGCTGGGGGGCTTCGGGTCTCACACTACTCGGTGCCGAGCGAGTACTACGAACAGTCCCACCGGCTCGAGAACGGGTTGTTCCTAGATCGGGCGTGACTCTGGTTCCCTCTGCTGCTTCATTCTATTTATTTCGTCACGCAGGGCCTAGATCTCATTCTGCATGGCGTGGTATTTACCCGACCGGTTACGAGAATGTTGAGAAGGTCCTGGTGCAGACTCGGCATGAAGTGTTGATGATGACCGAGCCTGCTCGCTTGGTACTGGTTCCGCAACTACAATTTTCTTCTTCCTTGCCATTGCTTAGGTGAATGAGAACCTAACTTCTAGTTTCAGGTTCCGACAGACGGTGCCAAAAAATGTTAATGCAAAAATCTGGTCGGCCCTTCCTCCAAGTCTTCTAGATCCTGCACCAAGAGAATTGGCAAAGGTGACCCTGGCTAAGCCGGGGGATCCTCCGATGCCTAAGTCAGGACAGGGGAATAAGGGTCTAAGTCGAGTGTAAAGGAGAGAGCACTTGATCTTTCATACCTGTAGATATGGTGTGATGTGCTATTTATACTTGCCTGTGGAATGGTCCGAATCCGATAGTCTTGGCACGATCAGGGGGATTCCCGGATCATGGAGATATCGTCCGCAATTTATTGATCGTGTAGCATATCCGGTGAGTAGTGCGCATCTGTGGGCGAAGTTATCGGCCACGTTTGGTTATGTCAGTTTCCATGTTTACCGAATGGGATATGCGCATATGAACGTCTGTTCGGCTTGGAACATCCATTCGGCTCGGCTCAGTGAATGGGATATACAACTGATTTGACCCGTTTGGTCGGTTCTGTTGGTTCGATCATAATTGGCAGGGCACACATTGCCGAGCAAAGTGTGGTTACGGCGTAGGATGTCATCCGATCGGAGTATGGTTCCGAGTCGCACCTCAACCGTGTCAGCTGCTCGAGCGGGTTGCATCTCAAAATGGCTCGGATTGGCGCTCGGAGCAGTGTTGCATCGTCAGCTCGGATTTCCCATAACATTACATATGTGACACATCAATATTCAAGCACCTAACATTAGGAGTTCAGGGAGTCCCTGATTGCTCGCTGCTCATTAGTCCACATCACTGTTTACTAGGAAAAAAAACGACCGGACTCCAAAATATAATTAAAAAAAAAAAGGAAAAAAAGAAAAGAAAAAGAAAGAGAAAACGAGAAGAGAAAACCCATCTGAAAGAAGAGGAGAGATCGTGATCAACTGAAAAAAGAGTCCGAATTTCTGGAGAGAGCCCTCTTCACTCCCTGCTCTCTCTCTTCTCTCTCACCTTCTCTCCCAGCTTTTCCTACTCTCTCTTAAGATTTCTATTAGGTCTAGACTCATGCAATGACGAGGTTATCTATGTGGTAATGGATTTAGGCTAATATGGAATAGGTAGGTGGGATTTTTCCCATTCAATTAGTGATGCAATCATCTATGATCAATGTTAAATGCTTGTTACAAGCTACAAAAGTTTCAATTATCCCACCGTTTCCTGTGGTGTGGTCTTCCTTCGGCTTGGCCATTCTTCAATTTCTGCTCATGCCATGAAATAAACTTGTTATATATTAATTTCTCTTCATCTAGGTCTTTGTAACCTTATCAATAGGTTAGATGGTAGAAAAAACATTATGGTGGACCTTAACAAGTTGTAATGGTGGGTGTTTAACAACCACTGATTTGAGTGGTGTGGTTTCATATTTGATACATTTTATGGGATACATGGGCTTATTTGGTTTCCCAATATAGAATGGTAAATGATTGTAAATGAGTGATGACTATTTACTCATGTCACTTACGTTTGAGTTCGATGCTGATTTTGCTACATTGTTTCACCCTATAATCACTATAAAAGTAGTGATTATAAAAAGTGAAAATATAATGAGAATATTAACTTTTACCTCCTTTTCCTAGTATATTCAAAAGGAGTTTGGATCCATCATTTGTAGCAAAATAGGAATATTTATTTGTTTCATGTTTATCCATCCACATCATCCTTGCTAACATCAACCATTAAGTCTACAAAAATAAAAATAAAAAGAAGAAGGAAATATAACTATTATTAAAAGGGAAAAAAAAGAGAAGAAAAACATAGAACAAAAAATCCACATGAGATGCAGTGCTATTCCCCCTTCTAAAACCAACCCTTCTTCTCCCATTTTAAAAAATAAATTAAAAAATAAAATAAAAAATAAAAAGACAAGCACTACCAGAAAAAAGAGCAACAACTATGAACGAAAAAAAATGGCTATTAAGTCTATAGCTACGGTTTTAATTCATAGTGGGGCCACAACCATTGGCACCATAGCCATTGCTATTTAAGCAATGGGTACGGACTAGAGCCATATCCAAAAGTAGCAACATCTATGAATGAGTAGAAATGATTACGGACTAGATCGCAACATGTATATTACAAAAAAACATAATCTAGCTCTCGTGCTCTCCAAGTTTGGACAATTTTCACAACTTTTTTTGAAGGAAGAAGTAATCCTATACAACAACTGGAAAAAAAAAACAAAAAAAAATCAAGAATAAAAAAAAAACAAAAAAGAGTGGACAATTGAGAAAAAAGTGATCTATGTCTTGGTTCTCATGGAAAAACTCGATTCAGAAAGTAGCAACACGATGTCTGACCTAGATGGAT
Source organism: Magnolia kwangsiensis (assembly GCA_037074715.1). Taxonomy (NCBI): domain Eukaryota; kingdom Viridiplantae; phylum Streptophyta; class Magnoliopsida; order Magnoliales; family Magnoliaceae; genus Magnolia; species Magnolia kwangsiensis. Next base: position 107,254,435 of record CM073571.1, read on the forward strand.
AGAATGAAGCTTATAACCAAACAATCATTTTGAAAAAATAAAAATGAAAGAGCTCCTATTTGATACTAATAATTATATGAAAAACCACATTATACCTGAAATGACATTGTTCTAGTAAATAGTGGAATCTAATAGAAATGGAAATTGATATGTCATAAGTATAAATATCCATAGATTATGTTTACCTATGATGGATGATAAATTATCCATTCGGCCTTGTGAGTTGGAGCCACAAAAGCATGCAAAAGTAAAATCATGTTTAATAGGGTTCATGTTTTCAGCATGCCCACAAATGCAAATGTAGATGGTTTATGCTCAAGTCATAGAACCATACCATTCCCACTTTCGTGGTGCTTCCTACTGGAAAAAAAAATTAAAATATTACCTGCATTGGTATTTGATGGTCACGTGAGAGCATTTTCACTTCAATTAATTCTTCTTGTGCACTTTCTTAAAGAGAATGCTCATCTTCTAGAAATGGAGGATTACTTCCCAAGGATGGTAGGAATTTTTTATCAAAAGTACATAAGAAAGTCTAAGAAGTCTGATAAACAATCAAGATATCCCATAGAACAAATAAAATCAAAACAAAATGATCTGAATAAAATAAAAACTTGGGTATTTAGCACTCTTAAACAAATTGACTTATTTGTAAATCCTAACTACTATGTTATTGATGCAGGGATGAACGTGATGAGGTTGAACACCGTCTTCCTCAAGGATAACTACTCCGAATCCACGGAGCTTCTCTGGACTCCTCACAGAGACTTCTCGAATCCACGAGGAAAGAAAGAAAGAGAATAGGAATAAACTCTAATAAAATTCCAAATTAATTGCTGAATGAATAAAAATGAGTTTACATCCCTTTAAATAAGGGAACCAAGCAATAGGAAAGAAATCAGACTCAAACTACAACTAAGACTCCTAGAATCCGTAACTTACTATAAATAGTAAACTTACTATTTATAGACGGTCGTGATGTCTACTAGTGCGCAAGGTTTTCGGCCAAAAATAGTAAGTGTCCTATTTGGCTTCACCAAACCATTCTCCTAATTATCCTAAGCACTTTTCATGTTGGACACAACTCCTAAAGCCCAACGGATGAAGAGCTATAAGCAAACTAAAACTTACTATTTATAGTAAAAATGAAATTAAAATGGGGAAACGACCGTCGATCAGGGGATTTTTTGCAAATCTAGGCTATGCAACCTAGCATAGTTGGGCAGGTTGGATAAAGTAGCTCGTTCTACCCCAAAATCATATATTTTACGTCAGATAACTCATTCTAGATTGCAAGATACGCCTGATCTAAGGTCTGATGATCCAGATCACTTCTGTCGTCGCCCGTGCCTTTTTTTATCCATCTTGGCCATGAAATTGTCCGCGACCTGCTCTACATCAGCCCCCTCCACTTGAAAAGAACTCGTCCTCGAGTTCTCCTCCTGCACTGGTTCATGATACTCGGTCAGGTCTGCGACGTTGAAAGTCCGTGAGATCGCCATGTCATTTGGAAGATCAACAACATAAGAATTGTCATTGATCTTTCGGATGATCGGTACTAGTCCAATCTTCTTATTTTTCAACTTGTTGTATGTCCTGGTCGAAAATCTCTCTTTACGCAGATGGACCATAACGCTGTCGCCCACCTTAAACACCTTTTGTTGTAGGTGCTTGTCCGCTTGTTCCTTCTACTTCTCGTTCAAGTCATGTAGCTTAGCCTGTACTTCTGCATGGATGCCCATAATCTTATCTGTCATATGTTCTGCTGCAATGCTTGTACCTAGGTTCTTGGGCAAAGGGACTAAGTCAAGTGTGTGGCGAGGCACTCGTCCATAAATAATCTGGAACGACGATTTTCCTGTCGAGCGGTTCACCATGTTGTTGAACGTAAACTCTGCTTGAGACAAGGCCAAGTCCCACTGCTTTGACTTTTCTCCTACAATACTGCGAAGGAGGTTTCTCAATGTGCGATTCACAACTCCGATCTACCCATCAGTCTGTGGGTGGTAATCACTGCTGAATTGAAGTCGTGTATCGAATCGAGTCCACAAAGTCCGTCAAAAGTGGCTAATGAACTTCATGTCACGATCAGAAGTAATGGTTTTGGGGACCCCGTGTAGCCGTACAACCTCCCTGAAGAATAGATTCACCACATGTGTTGCATCGAGGGTCTTCTTGCATGGGATAAAGTGCACCATCTTGGAGAAATGATTGATCACCATGAACACCAAATCCATGCCCCGCTGTGTTCGTGGGAGACTAAGAACAAAGTCCATTGATAAATTCTCCCAAAGGCCATCAGACACAGGTAACGGGGTGTAGAGGCTCATATTCTGAGATTACCCCTTGGAGGTCTGACAAATATGACAACGTTGTACGACTCTTCCCACATCTCGTACTAATTGCGGCCAGTAATACCACTCTTCCACAAGAGCCCGCGTCTTGTCCTTCCCAAGGTGTCCACCGAGGCCACCTCCATGTAGCTCCTGAATAATCTGCTCCCTTAGAGAACTTTAGGGGATGCATAATTGATTTCCTTTGAAGAGAAAATCATCTTGTATATGAAGGTCACTGGGGTGACCTTCTTGGCACTTTATCCAAGAATCTTTGAAGTCCTCATCCTCGACATACAGTTCCTTAAGACAGTCGAAGCCAACCACCTCGTTGCTCATCGTAACAAGTAGTGATGCATGACAGCTAAGGGCATCAGCCACCTTGTTCTGCTGTCCTGACTTGTGCTTCAGAACAAACGTGAATTCTTATAAAAACGCAACCCGTCTAACATGCACACGATTCACATTAGTCTGACTATTAATAAACTTTAATGCTTGATGATCAGTGTATAGAACAAACTCTCTTTGAATCAGATAATGCCGCCAATGTCGCAGCGCCTGAACAACTACGTACAACTCAAGCTCATAAGTCGACCACTTCTTTCGGGCTTCACTAAGCTTCTCGTTGTAGAAGGCTGCCGGCCTTCCTTCCTGTGATAATACTCCTCTGATTTTGACATATGAAGCGTCACACTCCACCTTAAACAATTTGTAGAAATTAGAAAGCACCAAGACCGATGTTGTAGACAAACGATGCTTGATCTCGTGAAAGCTCTTGTCAGCTTTATCGGTCCACTGGAACGGCCCTTTTTTCATGCAATCTGTTATAAGCGCGACTATGCTGGTAAAATCTTGCACAAATCAACTATAGAAAGTCGACAACCCATGAAAACTCCTAACCTCATAAATGTTTGTCAAGATCGACCATTCCCTAATAGCTCGCATCTTTTCATCATCCACTCAAATGTCTGTGGACGTTATAAAAATTTCTAAAAACAACAGGCTGTCGGTTAAAAAACAACAAGCTGGATGATCACCTCCATAGATTGGTCGTCAGGAAAAACCCTCATTAATGTCAACGTCGCTAGAACTTGAATCATCTGGTGTAGCCCTACGGTTTGCCACTGGTAGTACTCTGCGATAATCGGGATCACGTCGTACAACAACCATAGGTGGTGGAGCGACTATAGGTAGTGGAGCACCGCCTAGGGCTCAGGACGAAAGTAGTGCATCCGCAAGACGATTGAGGGTTACCTGTAGCCCTTGCATGGTCAAGTGACACTCCCGATGGAAATCTTCCATTCTTTCTGAAAGATAACGAATCCCTGGATCACCGTCCACAGGATTTTGATTCATACCTTCGTTGTTTACCATCAGCCCGAGGGGAAACCTCGCTCTAATACCAAATCGACACAGGGATGAATGTGATGAGGTCAAACACCGTCTTCCTCAAGGATAACTACTCTGAATCCACGGAGCTTCTCTGGATTCCTCATGGAGACTTCTCAAATCCATGAGGAAAGAAAGCAAGAGAATAAGAATAAACTCTAATAAAATTCAATATTAATTGATGAATGAATAAAAATGAATTTACATCCCTTTAAATAAGGGAACCAAGCAATAGGAAAGAAATCAGACTCAAACTACAACTAAGACTCTTAGAATCTGCAACTTACTATAAATAGTAAACTTACTATTTATAGACGGTCGTATGTTTACTAGTGCGCAAGGTTTTCGGCCAAAAATAGCGAGTGTCCTATTTGGCTTCACTAAACCATTCTCCTAATTATCCTAAGCACTTTTCATGTTGGACACAACTCCTAAAGCCCAACGGATGAAGAGCTATAAGCAAACTAAAACTTACTATTTATAGTAAAAACAAAATTAAAACGGGGAAATGACAGTCGATCATGGGGTTTATCACAAATTTGGGCTTCATATCCTAGAGTAGAGGGGTTGGTTGGCTAAAGTAGCTAGTTCTACCCTAAAATCATATATTTTACGTCAGATAACTCATTCCGGATTGCAAAATACGCCCGATCTAAGGTCTAATGGTCCAGATCACTTCTGTCGTCACCCGTGCCTTTTCTGATCCATCTTGGCCATGAAATTGTCCGCGACCCGCTCTACATCAGTTATTAGTGTCCATATATATACAAACATTTTCCATGTACCTGAAATATGAATCTTTCACAGAGGCATGGGCATCAGGCTAGTCAAGGACTTACATACTAGGCTACTTCTTCATTACAAATCTTTAGAAATATCATTGATTTCTTTCATTTCCTCCCAATTGGACTTAGTGTCATTCATTATATGTTTCATTTATTAATTCTCAAGATAGCTTATGGTTCCCAATGTATTTCAAACAACAGAACCAACGTAAAATACTCTCGTACCGTGTAATCAACGAAGGTCCAAATCTGCTTCAATTTTCTCTTAGTCTCTATCATGCGACGCTATAGCTTTAGAAATGCATGCATTTTTTGGATGAATGTAGTAAGTAGTATGAAATTGTAAAAAGAACAATCTTATGAAGAAAATAAAGTGTAACAAAACAACAAGATCCATCAAATTAGTTGACGGCATAAAGATGCAAGTTGATTTAACACTTTTAGCAGGACTATCATAAAAGTTAGTAGTAGAGAGCAACTAGATATAAAAACAAGTGTAAATTCACCTTCAAACAAAAGCTAATTATCTTTCAAACAACTTCCTTCTCAACACCAGTGTTCACATTCAACTGTATCTTTTCTCTTCTCAATTTCTTTCTAGGTGTAGTACTGTATTCAAGAAAATCAAAAGGTGTACTGAGAGAGAACAGATCATCAATAGCCCTTTAATTGTTGTAGCCAATTCATTTTCATTAAAGGAACAAATGCTCCATCAACATTTAATTAAAAATTTGTAAAGAAAAAAGATGTTTTATGAGTGAAAATATGAACTCAAGATAGTTACCAACTTGAAGGCCAAAAGATGAAAATGAAATTAACTACTTGCATTAGGTATTATTAAAGAGAAGATCTGTGGTTTAAAAAATCTTTCATGTTCGTTCTTTATCAATTTTGTAAGTCCTTCACTCTTTTACTTTGAATATGGATGGTTTAGGTTAAGGTTATTTAAAATTTATATATGACTCGAAACAATTTTTTTCTTATATTATCTAGTTTTCTCTCATCATTTATTTATCTTATGAACAGGATTATATTCTCATACTATAACATCTTATTGAAGTGGTTTGTAGTATGCCATGGTGAGCTATTTTATCCTCTCTTTCAGATAATATCAATCAAATTTAGAATGATTTAATATGCTAGATTAAAAAGGTATGTCATGAACCCATTATGATTATTTGTCATTGGATGTAGGAGAAGACCATTCACTCAATAAAATTTAATTATACTACTAGATGTGCGCCGTTAAAGTTTTATGATTTTATTAAGAAAGTGAATTTGAAGGATGAACATGTTAAAGTAATAGAAGATACTCCATTTAAAGGATTTATGCATTTTCCTAAATTTTCAGTTGAACTCACATTTCTAAATACTCTTCTTACTGGATGGGATAATGAACATAGTTGTTTCCTCCTCGGAGGAAAGAGGATCTTTCTTAAACCCCAAGACATTGCCATTATATCTGGATTAAGTATGAATGTAGAACATGTGGATTTGAGAAAAGAATTGAATGCTTGTGAGAAAGAACTAAAGAAAAAATATTTTACAAATATTCTTCTCAAGAGAGAGTTAATAGAAGAGAATATTAAGAAGTTGTTGAAAGAAAGTTTGAAAGAATTTATATCTGATTTTATGAAATTGTTCATCCTATATCTATTCAATGCAATTCTTTTTCCAATCGCCAGCGAGACTACTCCTATATTTCTATTGCACTATGTGAAGGAGTTGGAAAAATTGCATACTTATGCACGGGCTACTTCCATTTGGACATTTCTGGTTAGGAGTATTTCTGAAAGCGTGAGGAAGAAGAAAAAGTACGTGAATGGATATGTTATGATTTTGGAAGTAAGTATTACTTCTTATATCATAAGTTTATTTTCAATCAACTTTTTTTTTTTACTTTGCATATCTTTCTCATCAATGATATTGTTTTCAACAACCATGATCACACGTGCATATTATTCTTCCGTCATGGTTATCGACGAAGATGGTGTATCCACAAATTTCGAGATGGGTCGATAACAGTTATTGACAGACATAAAAAATTCTTAGACACTCTTATTGGCACAGGTATCTACATTTTTAAAAAGAATTATTTGTTTAAACATTCATCACTATTGTGTCCAAGTATACATTTATATTAATATATTTATCTCTATCAGATTATTGAAGATATAACCCTTGCAAATGATAAGAGTCATCTTTTACCTCTCAATGTAAGCGTTTTATATTTATGTTTTTGCCCGTTATGTAATTACCACATGGTTGCACACTTGATTATATAAGTTATTGTTGTGATTAGCATGCAAGAGACATCAAATTCAAACAAAGAGATACGTCAGTGGTTAGAACTATGTCTCATGAAGATTGAAGAGAAAATAATAAATATTCCCCATATAGTGATTATTTTGTGTATATCATAGATGTTTGGTAATATAAATGATCTCACACTTGATCATATAAGTAATGATCGTGATATTCATATAGGACACCTCAAACTTGAATAGAGAAATACGTTAGTAGTTAGAACCCACACTTTTGAAGATTGGTGAGAAAATTATAAGTAAAATTTTACATATATTTTATACATATTTTTAGATTATATAACTAATTTCACATTACTTTATATAAGGTGACCTTAAATACAAATAAAAAAATTCATTAGTGGTTGGAACCCATACTTGTAAGGAAGTATTTTTTATATAATGGTTATTTCATTTATATGCATACACATATTTCTAATTAGAAAATCATTTTGAAATACTTTATTTTTATTTTGGTTTATTTCAACTTGTATTGATTTTTTTTTATTGAGATAAGACCAGTCTATGACTCAAAATAGGAATCATGAAGAGAGCTTACATTACAAAGAAATGTTGAAGGAGCGTAAACAATTATTGGAGATGTTAAAAGGAATGCAAGATAAGCTAGATGCATAGGCAGCATTCATCATAGAGATATTTGATAAATTGTCAAAGTTAGAGAAAAAATATAATTATGTCAGTCCATTGTGTGAGACAATAGAGGATAATCGGATGGCAGCATATAGTCCACAACTTTCACCTCCTATAAATGTAATATCGGATCCATTAGCTGTAAATAGTCCACATATTTTTCCTCTTGTGAATGCGATGGCCACCAAGCATGATTTTGTACTTATAAGTCCGAGCTCCCTAGTGAGGCGTGTGAAAGAGGATGGTAGGATTAAGAATGCTTCAAAGGTCTTACGATTTCCGTACACGATAACATACCAAAAATGTAATACTAAAATCAAAGTAAAATCACCTAATAATGATTCAACAATGGAAGAGAAAACAACTGGGCTTATGTTGTCTTAAGAAGAGGATGTTGTAATTAAGAATTTCGTTGACATGACTGACTGTAAGTATGACACATAAACTAATTAGTTTGTCATTATTCACTTACTTTCATTATAGTAATTCTTCGCACTAATACCCTATACATGTCTTTAGGAAGGATTTTTCTGGTCTACTTTATGTCCTTCTCAGTTCATTAAACTTATTGATTGATCCTAGTGGATAACTTGATGATGAGATATATCCACATATACTATTTTCATTCTTTTACTACCTTATGCGGCAATATATATTAATCTACTATTCATGGAAACAAAGAGTATATTCTTTTAACATATTATATTTTTTAAATTGTATTTTAGGTTATAGACAAGTATAGTAAATTGCTGAAGAGTTGAGACAATAGATATGGACAAGATTTATTAAAATGTCATTTCTTTAATACCTAGTTTCATGTAAATTTTTCATATAAATGCGCAATGTTCATACAAAGATTGATGTGTTTAGCAAGTATTTTAATTTGTTTGTAAATGAACTATTTTAGTAATTTATATGTTCAAAGAGAAATGATAAAGCAGAAAGAAAGAAAAGTGAAGAGACAGATAATAGTTTTAGTCATCAAATTCAATGTGTCTTTGAGACGATATCTTATGATTTGGAGAGTAGAGATAAAATTCGTGTTCCTATGAATGAAGCGTCACGCTGGTACTAGCTCACTATTGACTTAAAGAAAAAAATATTTTTAATTTACAACTCTATTAAAGGTCATCATATGTCTAGCTACATCAACATAATGATATGTAGTTATTTATATGTTTCGATTTAAATTATTTGTTCGATGTAAATTGTTTAAACTCGAATAATAAAATTATGAGAACATTCACTTTTTTATTGTTATTATAGGTAACAAGTGTAAAGAAATATTTTTCAATATATGCTATACCTGATTGCCATACTTTTCAACTCATTATGGACAATGGATGCCTTCAACAAGAAAATTCATATGTTTATCCTCCAATCACTTCTTTGTATGGATGTGTGTTAATTTTTTTGTTAATAGGTATTCACTTTTATCATTTTGGTGTAATTATATATGATTGTGGTCTTTTCGTAATGAAATTTATGGGGCTACTTTTCCCGGGGAGATAAATTTTATTTCAATTCGGTATTTTTACCTCCTCCTTATGTTTTTTCATTTGTGTAAAATTTATAATATATATTTACACTCCAATGTCATGGGCAGGGAGATATACAATTTGAATAAAAAAATAGTTGCACAACTTTTACTACGCAAGATAAGTCCATAGAAATAAGGTATTAGTTTCAATTCTAATTTCCTATTAAGTTCAAAATTACAAACAGTGCTTACTATTTATATATATTTTTTTATTTCTCATAGATATTATGAACTGATTGGGTTTATTGTGTCATTTCTATATATGAAACATCCCTATACTTTTTGGATGTGAAACGAGACATCGAAAGTAGTATGACATTCCTATACTTTTGTGGCTTGCTCCATGTGATACTGCAGGTGCACATGAGTTTGCGATGGCTAGTGTGGCTAAGGATGATACCGACTACCAAGATATGATTTTCTTTTCTTTTCTTTTTGAGTGGGGCCTTTGTGTGAATTCGTGCAAGGAAGAAATGACAAGCTGAAGAGATCATGAATGTCTCTCTCATGATTTTGTTCCATAGCCCTTGTTGTTTCTTTTTACCCTCATGCTCTAAACTGGTTCTTGGAAGAAGTTCATATGAAGAAGAGGTTGAGGGGCCTCAATACTTATTCTGTATTCGCAAGCCTCGAATTTTTTTGGGTTGCTCAGTTTGACATTGTATAGGAAATAGGGTTCACCTTTCTCGCATATCATAAGATGCACCTAAAAAGCACAAAATGTACATGAACTAGGATAGGCCCCACAAAAAAACGACCCCACCTATCATATAAGACATGTATATAATACAAAATATACATTTGTTATAAATAGAAAAAAAAAAAGCCATTCTGAGTTCTTCAAACATGCCAAAATCTGAGCATCTTTTGACTTGAATAATGATCCTTGGTACAACTGAATTACCCTCCTGCGGCATGTAACGAAGGAATTGTTGTTGCTTGAACTTCTTATCTGCATAAGCCCATCCACAACTGAATTACCCTCCCATAGCATATAATTCAAAATGAAGTTCACCCTCATGAAAATCTCATTCGTAACAATACACCATTCCTAATTTAAAGCACTACTTGAAAAAAATGAATGAAAGTAGCATACAATTAAACATTTAATCCACATTTTTTATATTTGGGTTATACACTTGGAGATGTATATATTTACATTATACATGAGAATGCGAAGAAGTTTGAAGATAAAGATGATAGGGTTTTAATGATAGTGTGATTAAGTTGCACTTGATCATATGATATGCATTTAAAAAAAAATGTGATGCATTTACATTTAAGAGTGTAATGAAAATGAAGGTGTATGTGAGTTGGTTACACTAATGTGGTTGGAGTATATATCTGAGTTAGAATATGTGATGGGATTACCATTGAGACTATGATGTGGTTAATTGAGAGTATAACTTGGTTCCACTTTAGGATGTGAATGAATTTTCAGATAAAGTAGTCCCATTACACTTGACAGTATCATAGTGGTGATGAAGTGTGTTTTGAGGTTAAACTTAAGGATGTGATATAGATAGTAGAGAGTATGATTGGCTTACACTTGACAATGTGTTTTGCATTATAAGGAAGTGTGATGTAATTACACATAAGGGTATGATGAGGATAGAGTATTTGATTATACTTAGGGGTTAAGATATTTTAGGAAAAATTAGAAAATAGTTTAAGAAAATATTAGATATGATGAACCTTGCTATATTTTATTGCAATAAAGGTCGTTGTTCCTTTGTTCCAAATATTGAATTACTACCTCTTACCATGGACTGTCGGAATGCACCATATGTAACGGGATATTGCACGGTCAAAATTTCATAAATTTTGAGTTAATTTCATTAAGATATAGCATAATCAATGAAATCAAAGTTCGAATTGAATAACAACTACTTTTTTAATTACTAAAATACCTAAGTTTACAAAATATATATGCATACATTTTAATTTTACAAAATTAAACTATATTCGCTTTCCTTAAATGTTATTCATTACCTGGAGTAATTGAGTAAAGTTAAAATTATCAAGTGTATGGAAATTTGAATCACCTTCATAATGGATATATGGATGTAGTTGATCCACGGAAGGAAACTACTATGGTTGACACCAGGAAGGAGAGACTTGTGGTTGAATATGTCCGGTATATAGTACGTGGTCATGGGAAGTGGCCTAACATTATTATATCCCTAACATTATGTACAAGTAAATATTAAGTTCATTAGAAAATTTCAATTTTACTATAAAATAAGTTTTCATTACTCTAAGGGTAATCAAAATGCTACCTAAGAAAATGAAGATTAAATATTAGAGCGTACTAATGTGGGTTGTTTATTGGGATGGATTGGATTTGGTGTATCTTTTTGCTCTTTCTGTCAACATCTCTTTAATTTTCCTTTCTCCAAACTACTCTTAGTTCTACGTCTACCACGACAATTCTCTTTTCTTTTAATTTCATAAGATTTTTCTTTTACTTTAATGATTTTAGCACTTTTTATTTTGATAAAATAACTTTCCATTGCTTTCTCATGAGCTTCTTTTTTTTATTTTAATGATTTCACTTCTTTGCTGCACATCATTAAACTCGAATTTTATCCGATAAGCTTGAATGTCTTTTTCATTACTCAGGCTTTCAACATGTGATGAGGGTTCTTTTTTATTCTCTTTTTCTTTCAATATCTTTTTCAAATCTTACAACATCCATTATAAATGCTTAGAAGCATATTCAAATGCTTCTTCACTTTCACAACCCATTTTTACCAATTTCATAAAGTTGAAAACTAAACTATTATAATGTCGGGATTGTGATTTCTTGCTTTTGTCATTGGAGTTACATCCACTATTTAATGAGGGGAATGAAATTGAAGTAACCTCTCGAGTCCACCTTTTCAAGATGTACTTAGCTGGGATATTTATGAGTGTATGATTTGTAGCTTTTAATGTATGGGAACACAAAATACTCATGAATTCAAACTTTCTACAGCTGCAAGTGATGGACTCGTCCATTAAGTTAACGGTAACAGTGTGAAGACTATGATTTCTTCTATTTAAAACTTGATATTTTCTGACTGTACTGGGCTCATCTACTTTTTCCACTATTTGATTAAGGTTATCACCAAATTCTACTTGAAATAATTTGAAATGGTTGGTGTATATACACTAGTTGCGTGCTTTAGGATAAACAAGAAAAGTTACAATTGGTGAACTTTGAGTCATTTTGAAATTAGCTTCTAATTTTGCATTTTATCTATCATCCACCAAGCATTCGAAACATTTAAAAAATCTTATTATATTTTGGCCAGGATCCAAGTATCTCTTCAAATCCTTATTTAAACATTCACAATGTTGGGCACTTTTCATCTCTGCATAAAAAGTGTTCTTTCTATATACTAATGCCCACTTATCTTTTTCATTGAATAACTGTTGTAACTATATACTATTTGTAAGATTATATTTCATGATCATTCTTTCTCACGTTTGAAGAAATTCATGTTCCTCATCAAAATCATATACACATCTACTAAAATCATTGTTAAACGACTTGGAAGAACAAGATAAATGACTTAGATGTTTGTATGAGTTCTGAAGCATATGTCATACATAAATATGGTGAACTATTCCTGGTAACTCTGTCTTAATGACATTTGACATAGCCTTATCCTGATTTGTGAGAATGGTTCGGGATTTTTTCCTACACTTTACATCACAAAATGTTCTAAACAACCGTTTGAAAGAATCAATTATTTCATCGTAGAGGAGTGCAGCCCCAAAGATAAACTGTTTGTCTATGATGATTAACACCAATGAATGGTGCAAATGGCCATCCATACTCATTTTTTTGATACATCGTGTCAAAACAAATCACATTTCTAAAAAAAATCATAATCTAAAATCATTCTTGCATCTGCCCAAAAAATGTTGGTGATACAATCTTCAACATTAAATTGAATACAATAAAAGAACATTACATCTTCAGCTTGCTTTCTTTTGAAAAATATTAAAAGACCTTCGTTATCAAAGTTTTTCATTGCTTTCACCATTTTCATCCGTAAATAATTTTTGTAATCTACCAAATTATATACAACATTTTGTTGACCATCGGCTTGTTTAGTCATGAAATCATATGTTTCTTTTGGCTTTATACCTGCATTATCACAGTTATCAGCAACTACTTCTTGAGTAAATTTTTGTTGTGATCTTAACAAATAAGCTTCTTCAAGAGATGCAAGAATATGATTATGATTAATCTTAAGATTAGTAACATGATATTTACCATCAACTCCCAATCTAATTTTCATATGTACCTTACAACCTGTTCTTGTTTCATCCCGAGGATGCTTTACACACTACAAGAAAATAGACCTTTACCGGCGGCCAAAACCGCCCCTAAAAGTCCTAAAAGCTGTTGGTAAAGGTATTACCAGTGGTCGGGCACGTGCCGCTAAAGGGGGTTGTCGCTGTATCTTTTACTGGCAGTCACACCTTTTTACCAGCATTTTTAATGGCCACTGCTAAAAGTCAAACTTTTACCGGTGCTTATTATCCTTCAGCGGCACTTCTAGTGACGGCCGATAAAAACTGTAAAAGCGCCGATAAAAGTTATGAGAATCGCCGGTTAAAAGCAATGAGAAACTCTATAAAAAACTGTAAAAAATGTCGGTCAAAGGTATAAGAAACGTAGGTAAAATTTGTAATAAATGCCGTCAAAAGTTGTAACAAACGTCGGTAAAAGCTGTAACAAGTGCCGATAAGAGATTGAAAAAATGCCGGTAAAATCTGTGGAAAATGCAGGTAGAAGTGCGATAATAGAAATTCCTACTGATTCTTTATTAATCCTTTCACACAAAGTCCTATTCATTCTGATTAATCCTTTCCTATAACTGTTGTCCTACAATCAAATCTCCATCAGTCTAACTATCAAATCTTTATCTGCATATAAGACATCATACTTGTTGTGCTAAAATGTTTAAATTTTCTCATTAGATTATGGTGAACAAACTACTGAAAATGATGAGTAGAGAAAGAAGAGGAAGATAATTATGTTTCTGACCTGAAGGATTCTGTTAGCATTGTTAACGGCACCTCGAACCTTATTTATATCCAGGTTGCAATCTATGACACTGATGCTATTTGTCTTTCCGTGAAGTGGGCGACGATTTCTGCATCAAACCCGGTGAAAGCAGCCCTGATGATAAAGAACATTTCTTTCCATGAATTCATTATCTCTCTCTCTTTTAATTTTTTAACTTTCCATTACACCTAATAACTACCTGAAATCATGACGTTTTCTCAAGATAAAAGTCCAATCCATCCCAACTTGTGGACCTGTTAGGACAAGCAATTCAAACAACATTCTGTAACACATTGAAATGCCTAATCAGGCTCACTCCAATCTTATATATGTGAGAAGGAGAGCAAGAGAGAGACTCACTTGTTGTCATGGATGGGAACTCCCCATTCCTCATCATGGTAAACAACATACACAAAGGATTGGCACTTGTGCACCTCATTGGCAGATGCAATGCATGTTGGGCTATGTTTTACAAGCATATGGGATTATCCAACCTCTTGTTTGAAGGAAAACATTCTGCTAATATCAATCCTACGATTAAAAAAATGTAAATTTTGAGAAATTGGGTTGATTACCTTAAAATCTTCATATCCTGCCTCCATTGCATCTTAAAGTGTAGAAAGACAAGCTTGCACCTGCAAAAAGGGAACCTAAATAGCATGACAAGGATTTTCAATACTCTTTGAAGGGTATAATTACTCTAGTGATGAAGAGAGACGGCAAAAAATAGATAGCTCAATGCAGGATAATAACTGGTACTTCTGCTAATAAGGTTTTTCTAATCCCAATCTAAGAACATCTGAAGAATTTCTCAAGTTAAGGCACTAACTTTAAGAGATAGAAGCCCACAGTGTTTGCTATCATACAAGGCCTATATGCATGGACAAGAAAACTTACAACGTGCTTTAAATATCACATAAGACAAACAGAATATTTATCACTTAAGATTATGTTGGTTGCGGAAACTAACCTTCACCCATTTTTTTGTGGATCCTATCTGCAAGCATGAGGAAATAAACACCATGAGGAGAAATCCATAGAATGGAAGCACAATGCTCATAAAACCACCCATCATGGATGAGCAATGAAGGAAGAAATGTTAAAAAACTATTAATTCATGAATCTACACTCACATACACATGCACACACAAAAATCTTACACAAGACAAGCCCTTCGTGATGGAAAAAACATGAATATACAGACCTGTTCCATTCCAATCCAATGAGGAATCCAACTTCTGCCAGTGTTGCCAAAAGACTTCCAGTGTTAACATCTTTTCCAGTCACAGCATACTCACTCACAAAAGCCCAGTAATGCAAAAGAAAAGACCTATGTGAATATCGGTCAATGCCTAACAATGTAAAAGAAAAGAAAATGACACAACTCACCTTGACGCCCATTTCGCTTAAAGAAGATTCGAAGAAGTATCCTTTTCCATCTTGGAGAATTTGCAGCTACGAGTCCTCCCCTGTGTTTTATTGAAGTTGAAGCCTTTGCAAATGTTTTAAAGAAATTCATCTATTGCATCGATCTTAGAATATCACTTCCAAAATTGAAAACCATGTAGAGAACATCATAATTTCTGACTCACTGTTAATTTAAAAGGAATACAATAGAACGCATAGCGATAACTTGCTAAGATAATGTGTCACTTCATAACAATGAAGATTTTTATGCAAGAAGAAAACCTGTAGTCTGACCAAAGGACCAAGCATAGAGGACTATCTAAATGAAAAAAGAATCATAAATGACCAACTGATGTACTAGCTGCAAATCTAAGATGTACCAATTGATTTCAAAAAATCTTTAAAGAGTTTTTATTGCTGCCTATATAGCAACGACACAAAATCTTTTGAAATTCTTGTCAAACACATATCTATAAGGCTTTAGGACAAGACCTGATGAAGTAGGAGACAGTTTAATATCATGTTGTTTTCTATTCTCACCCTCTTACCTATTGTGATGTGTTATTAGCTCATTTGAATACTTGCTAGAAAATTTTCTATTGCTGGAAGTCATATACAACTTTTTCTATTGAAAACAGTTACTGAGTTGCTGTTACTGTAGGAGCCAAATACTAATGAAATCATTTGGAAGTGCACTAAGCTCCAACATTTTGAAATTTAACAACAAATCGACAAACGTTGGAAGCAACATACTAGCCTTCTCTCCAGTTGCACTGCCACACCATCCCAGTTCTGCAAATAATCAGTTAATCATCCTTAATGGGACTGAATTATAGTTAATAAAATATTAACACCCAAATGAAGGAAGAATGTCCAAACTTCTGAAAAAACTTCAACAAACAACAGTCCGAGGGAGTTGGCAAAGGAAGTAGACCCAAGAAAAGAAGTAAATAGGGAATATAAAATCAACTAATCTAATAAAAATCCAGAGACTCCCCTAGAGCTAGAAATGATGATAGAAATATAACTTCCAGAGTGGCAGCATAAATTTCCAAGTATTAGGCCCCGGTCTAGACAACATGTGGGTATTAATGTACAAAACAAATAAACAACTACCAAGCTTTACCATGTTCTTCTGGAAATTTATGTGTCATGGTCCATCTGATGGTGGACCCATCCTATGGATAGCTTGGATGTTCCACAAGAGTGCCAGCTTGGCCTTGGTGGCGGTATGTAAAGGGCGCTATGATTTACAAGAATGTGGCGTGGATACGGTGAGAAATATGTAGACATGTAAGATTCGCAATCAAAGAAACCTGGAAGGACAACCCTCAAATTCAACTTCTATTGATTCGTCTGTAGTTGATCCAATCATATTATTCACCCATGCTTCAGCCTAAAAATAATTGCAGTTAAAATTCTGTTATGAATTAGTTGCCAATAGGAAACTATCTCTTGATCAAATATGGAAATAGTTCAGTGCCATGGAAATTCCAATGCATAAACTATTTGCCTACGAGCTTTTGATATTACAATAATGAGGAGAGATTGATATGAGTTTCTCACTTTTGAGCTTTTGGACTTGGAAAATGTTTCTGGCATTTAGGGGAAGGGCATCAATGAAGAAAATGCTTTCCACAATGCATATCAAACCACAGTTTTCTAATCAATAACAAAGCAGTCAATTTAAGATTCATTAGTTGAAGTTATAGAGAAAAAGATTGAAATAACATGGTCCTTATAGATGCTTTGTCAAATGTACTGAGTCCAACATCGATAGCAAAGACAGGAAGGCCCTGCCAAAAAGAAAGGAGACTCATGTTGGTTGAAGTTACATTTGAGATTGTATGAAATAACCAGAACGAACATTTTAACTAACCATAGTATGACCAGAACAGGCATTTTACGGCAAGTAAAAGCTTACAAGTACATATTGTACAGGCTTACCTCTTTTGAGTATCCAGATAGTCCAATAAGTTAAGAACCACGTATTGCTCTGTATAAATCAGCAGGAATTATAGGTTTTTGTAATGACAAACAATACTCACATTAGATTTTGTCATTGTCGTCATCATTTAAGTGTCATAGTTATTTGAGACCCACAAATGAACATGATTTACAAATTGTTTCGTCATTAAAATCTAGAATTAGATGTTAACATTTTTTTATAACACCCCAGAAGGTCCAAATGGTTCTCCTCACTGAAGATGTGATACAATACTCTCAGCCATGCATAAACTTTGTAGGAAGGGTGAGAGAGCCTTATGGTACTAGTGTTTTCATCTATTTTGGTTAAAAATCATTATACTGCCCAATCTTACTCACTAGGCAAAGAAAAGACTATCAGATCTGAAAATTAACAAAATGAAATTAGCCCCAGTGTTTCATTAGAAACTCCAAATTAGCCCCAAGGAGCAGAATTATCACATGGAATTATCGAATGTGCTTGTCCATCCATCCCCTTAACAAACAACAACCATGACAACAGACAACAAAATAGTTATTCCTGACAGATGTGATTCACTCCCAAGAGGAAGCTAGTCCACAAGAAAATACAATTCGAGATCTTTCCATCTTGCAAAATTCTAACCTTCAAGCCATGTGTACCTTATATATGCCAACCCGAGCCTAGACAATTTAACCAAATAGCCTAAACAAAAATAAAAATAAAAATCAATGAGCCTACCTACTCAGGCATGTCAGTAAGAGTTGAAATGAACAAGTATAATTTAAAGATGAAATCCAAAATAGTCATATAATTAATTTTCAATCTGCCCAAGGAGATTATTGTGCAATAAAAAGAAAATAAATAGCATACACGTAAAAAGTATAAATACAGAAAGAAGAGAAACACCTCTTGGAAACTCCTTATGCATAATTGTATAAGGTTCCACCACATGAAACCAATGCCTAGCAATTGTCTTACAATATTACAAGTTACTATGACGGCTTCATGAAAGCTACATCTCTTGACTCAAACGGTAAAATTACAGGATTGATTTTAGGAGGTTACAACAAGAGAGAAAGAAAAGAACCATTTGACATATTATGACAAAGAGAAAGCAACATTACATATGCAAATTACATATACTTTCACATATACAAAGACTAACAGCAACACCATGTAGAGTTCTAGAAATCCCAAGTTAGGATATAAAAAGAGTGACATCAATATTACTACTAAAAGAGCATCAAACATACATATAGATCAAGACACATCAATCCAAAATCTCTGAGTAACAAGAACAATGAGATTAAATGTCAAAATATAAATGTTCTCATCTTTCTTATAGTGGTGGTATATCTTGACAGAGCATATTTTCCTCCAAAGATTCTCATCATCACCGGCAGTTATAGATGGCCGCTGGTCAAAATTCCATCAGTAAAGACATGTTTTCTTGTTGTGATTACAGTAAATGCTACATCATGCCTTGCAGTACTGTAGCCTAGATTTATTAGAGTTTGAAACTAAGTTCATGTTTGGATAAATTTCTAGAAATGCATGGTTTTGTAGATGACATATGATTTGGAATATCATGTAAGGAAAAGTAGGTTGTTTTAAAGAAGAGAGTCTTTTGCAGTGGAGAAAACCCAGAAAATCAATGTTTTCCAATGGGATTGTGTGAAAAGCATGTGACTTAATCCCTGTCAATTCTTCTTTTTTTGCTTCCTACAATATCCCTACGGCTCATGGATTTTTTGTTTCTTGAATTTTATTTATTTATATTATTATTTTATTTATTGCTGCCATGGTTTCCGTGCTTATAATCATATTGTCGTTATGTTTTCCATTGTCATCATTTTCATATGTCGCACCTACTTACTTATGTCTTACATGTTTGACTTGAACATTTTACAGGATATGAAGCATCGAATTTGAGGTATGGCCATCTATGTTCTTGACCGAATTGTTTAATTTTATGACTGGTATCATGATATGATAAACATGGTTTTCTTATATTTCTCTTATGATTATACATATT
The DNA here is from genome assembly GCA_037074715.1 of Magnolia kwangsiensis. NCBI lineage: Eukaryota > Viridiplantae > Streptophyta > Magnoliopsida > Magnoliales > Magnoliaceae > Magnolia > Magnolia kwangsiensis. The sequence goes on from CM073571.1 coordinate 107,273,891, forward strand.
AGAGTTTATAGGTACAGTTGTTAGTGTTTTCGTGAAATTTTTAGGATTTAATTTTTTGCATTAAACAAGTTTGTGGACCAAATGATCTAAAATCATATTATTTGTCTTTTTATTTTTTATTTTTTATTATAAAGTTGTGCTACATGTGTGTTTGCAAACGCTTGTTTGCTTTCAATCAGCACATTCGATATAGCTCTCTTTGATTATTAACATGTTTTTTTGCTCCATTTTATTTATAGAAAGTAGACCTTTTTTTTATGAGTATAGAAAAGTAAGTAGACCTTTCTTCTTACTATAGAAAGCAGACCTCTCTTAAGCCTTTGACTTATAAATGGTGAGGAAACTCTGGGGGTTTCTTCTTTAAGTTACTCAACATTCATGGTCATTACAAAGTAGATTGTGGATCTTTTAAATGGTGGATTGTAGGGTCCTCCAATTGAATCGGTGAGTTGTATGAAGGTTACTTCCTTTAGCTTGTATGTGGGGAATATGGAAAGAACAAAGTAGGTGAGATTTCTTGTAATATCTTGTCATTGATATTTGTAGTGAAGGAAAGAATTGAACACTTCATCATAAGTTAGTACTGGTACTGAAGCTTTTAAGGTACCAATGCCTCAATATTGGGTGGTGGTTGGAACTTGGTCATTTTTAATTATGTCAAGCATTGGGAGAAGATTGACCTGTTGGTGCCTAAGTGTAACGACTTAGAAAATCAGTGCTTAAACCCAAGTACCACCTTTAGCAGAAATCTTTTAGAACTAAATTCTTTGGAACTTTATTGTGTTTTAGCTATATCTAAACTAGATTACTTATGGAATTAGCACCGATAGCTTTCAATGCGATCTATAAGACCCAGAACCTAGAGAATCCTTAACGCTATCTTACCCTGAAATCTAGGCTCCAACTTTAAACCCAGTTGTTCCCAGGAATTCTTTGTAACTTTGTATTGGTTCTAGACCACGCATCGAGAGTCTGATAGCTATGAACTTAGACCATTACGACCGCCTAGTTGGACTTGACAATCTCCTAGAAAATCAAGCCCAAACGATGTCCTGAGACCATTTTATTGAGCCCAGAGTAAAGAGAGTAGGAAAAGAAAGATTTTTAGAAAATTAATTATATTTTAAAGTAATCTGGAACGTTTCACTTGTACATTAATTTTAAGCATTCTGACCGTTAGAATTTGACCCAAATTCACCCTCGGATCAGGATAAGTGGCCCTTTCATATCATAGAACTTATAGCTTTGATTTAAGTTCGATAACCGTTGAATTGAAGCTAGTCCGTCATGGACAATCTAGAAACCTGATCGGACTAAAAACTTAATTTACTAAAGATCCGATACTAATGAACTTAAGTCCAACCGCATTTGATAAGAGGACCTCCAGAAGTGCTCCGTTGGATCAGTTAGAGCCCGATTTGGTTATAACCTAAGTGTACCTTGACCTTAAGTCTATTTTTATCGTGTTTAGGCTTATAAATAGACCTTAAACCCTTAGTTTCAAATCCCATACGAATTTTCTAAACCCTAGGTTTCCAAGAGAGAGAAAGTGTGGGAGAAATTGGTGATTCTCCGTAGGATTCTTCCCAGATCATCTAGACATCGAACCTGTGTATCTGAATCATTCTATATGCGATTCTAATTCAATTTTTGGATAAGTTAAGATAACCCTAACCTGTTTTGAAGCTTAGACTACTTGTAGTAGAGTTCTAGCTAACCTGTTTCATGCCATAGGTAGCGTATCCGCCATTGACGAAGACATATCGTCTGAATCATATTGAATACGTATTTTGTAGTTTAAGGTGCGGACTATATATGTTTAGGTTATGGTTTTCAACACTTTCAATGTTAGATAATGATTTATTTATTTTGTGAATGCAATTACACATGACAAATATGCTATCCATTTTGATTTCCATATATGTATGCTTTATATTGTAAATAACGTATTTCATACATATGTTAGAATACTTATATGTGTATGGAATTTACTGATTTGGTTGCCATGATTAATTATTGTTGTTATATGCTTGATATGTATGCGGCAACTCCTTGGCGAGAGGACTTGCCCTAATATGCAACGGAGTCGACATATGTGATGTATGTTGAATAGTGAAATCTAAGTGTTTGTGTAAATGCCTAAACAAGTTAGTAGTTAGTAAAATGATATTGCGAACATGATTGAGATAGGGATTTCACTCATCATGTTTGTGTGTATGATTTCCTCCATGAATCATGTAACATAGATTATTCATGTTAATGTGCGTAAGATTTCCTCCGTGTGCTGTATTTAAGTGCCTGTTATACGTCATGAATGTTCACATGATTGTAGGATATGAATCATATGCTAGATATTAGATCTGTATGTGAATGGGGCTGTGATACAGTCCAGGTAATCGATAATCATACTCCAAATGGTGGTTGAGGTTATTTTCTCCACACAGGATGGGTTTAACGAATCTGAGTCGTGCTTGGGATGTTCGGCAGTGGTTAAGCCACACGGAGTGCTTATGCATTCCATGTCATTCAACTCAACGTGCGCTTGTCCTAGTTGAACTTATCAACTAATCCGATTGACCGATGTGTGTTTACCATGTTTGGTCGCCATTGTTTGAATCTAAGACACTGAGCTTACCAGAGAAACTCCCGTTAACCGTGGTACCGTGATCCCCTAAGACTCATGAGCCAGACATGGTAGTATGGGACACCATGGTCTACCTGTCGGCCTACGCTGGGGCCACAAACTTTCCTGTAGTGACCAGTGAGCACCCTACTCTAAGCAGATTATGGTGGTATGGGACACTATATTCTTGTTCTCGGCCTACAATGATTGGTGATGAGCCCTCTGTAGTAACCTGGAGATTATCCTGACACTGCATAAGGGCGACGAGTTTTGTTGCAGTCTTAAGGATATAATTAGGCCCGTATTATTTTGGTGATGGGGCAGTAGTGTAACGATTGCGCGCAATAGCCCTGACAGCCCTTGCAGTGACCTAGAACCGTAATATCGTATGAGAATCCCTAGGACTGACGACCCTAAAATGGATCAATATTAGGAATTGATACAAGGGAGGTGTCTTAGCTTCCCAATCCTGCTGTATAAAAAGGACTAATAAGAACTTGGTAAGCATGTTCATCTCATTGCATTGCATGTGCTAATGGGGTTGGTGATAGAGCACTGAGGAAGTGATTCATGCCGCGATCGTTAGATGATGTCGCAGAGGGGATTGTGGTGAGGCCATGCATCATTCTTCATATAATCCTTGCATTAACAACAGTATCTAGGACATGTTTGATTGTACTGCCTTATCATTACTGCTTGATTGGATTGATAACATGTTAACCTTTACTGTATAGTACCACTAAGTTGATCACTCACTCCCATGTTCTGGGATAGTTCTTAAACACTAACCAGACTCTGATTTAGTTGTAGGTGATAGGATGCTGGTGAGGCAGAGGAAGATTTTGATGAGGACGAGGAGGCATTCTCATATATGTAGTTCTCAAGAGGGTTCATGTGAGCCTCGTCCTGACCAGCGGAGATTTTTGGGATATGTATTGGGTTATTTTTGCACGTCCGATCCTTATATTTTGAGACACAGTTGTATCTATTGCCCTAGGAAGAGCACGCATCATTTGGGGATTATTTTTAAATTATTTATGTATTTAAGTCTTTCGTTTGCTTTACCTCAATATCCCTGAATTATGTCTGCTGATCTGGTTTGATCTGTTTCATGTTTTATGCACTAACATAGACAACATTCATCCATCATCAAGTAATGTTGCATAAGTGATGTTCTGAAACTCGAGAGCTATGTTATGCTCGACCCCCAATTTTCAGGGCTTTACAAGTTGGTATCAGAGCATGTTCTGGATTAATCTGGACCTGGGTTAGGGTCACACACCGCACATTGACGCCACTATAACATAGGAGGGTGCGAGAACAATCTAGAAACAGAACTAGGACTCCCAGTTTATCTTTCGGTGAAAGTTTACTGAAAATGATTACCGAGATCGTACACACTCCTGATCACACATGGCAACCCCAAATCGCCTCTAGACCGTCAATTGATGGGTATAGGCCGCATTTCATTCCATTCTAGTCATTAAAAATCGGTAATAGTGAATTAAGATCAGATTAGTTCCAAAATGATCCGAAATGGCTCAAATTGGAAGAGGGGGCCAAACGATCAAGTTCTAGGGGGTTTTAGGGTGGGACCCTAACTTTTTTGGACCAAGGGAATGGTGAGGACCTTGCCCATTCGGCGAGCCCTCGCCAGTTAGTCCAGAGGTCGGTGAGGGCCTCACCGGTTCGGCGAGGCCTCGCCGGTCAGCGGGCCGCACGGGCTAGGACGCCCGGGCCAATCATGTTTGGGGCCTAGTGGGACCCCATTATACAGGGTTCGACCCTCCATTCATTCTATAAACCCTAGTTCCTTCACAAAGTGACCCTCCAAGCTCTCTTTTTCCTCCAAACTTGCTGTTTTCTCTCTCAAACCTCCCTTCCAATCCATTTTCTACGATTGGAGCCCCCAAGCTCTCATTTGAAGCTCCAAAATGTGTCAGCCCCCAATCTCTCTTATCTTTCTCCTTTCTTTCTTTTATTTCCCCTTTCCTTTACCCATTGCACTCCTGATTCTGACCTAGATCCGTGAGAACCCATTTGGGTCAGCCCTTTCCTCAATTTCATCACTCTTTCATGACCTTTATGGAGGCTATTGTAGCCTTTTTCTCTCTTTCTACCATCCTTTCATTGATGGGTAAGAAGCGTGCCCCTCCGTACTAGGCTGGACCTAGTCGTCCCGCTTGTTCGAGGCGGCCTAGAGGAGCTACCGCGAGTCCAAGTATTGGGAGAGAGTTGCATTAAAAGTGGGATTTAGATCCCCAAGCACGTTTTGGAAGGGCGTTGTTGGCAGAGTTGGCTCATGGCGCTTATGCGGACCATAAAGTTCTTTTTGAAGCGCATGTGGATGGGTGACTCTTTGGCGAGTATTTTTTGTTCGAGTGTATGGAAGCTGCCTGGTGGGGTCCGCTATTTAAGGGCGAGTCTCATGCTAATGTGAGCACTGTTCGTGCCTTCTATGCTCATATTCGGGACCCTACGCTGGAGCTGTTGCAGTTTAAGATCCCCTTCGGCAGAGATCGGGAAGCCATAATCAATATTGCATTGATAGCTCGACTTCTAAATGTGCCGCTTGGCGAGGTACATCCAAGTGCTAAGAATCTGAATAAGGTTCATGAGAGAGATCGCTGTACCAGTTTTTATGTGGTCGTATGGTTACGTGACAGCGTAACAAGAGCCTCTCAGCGACCTATATGTCAGGAAATTTCTATCTACTTCACCATATCTGCACGTTCAATGTTTATCCCAGGTGGAGCAATCGCAGTGAATGCACGCGTCTCATGGTAGATTTTTTGTATCAAGTGGGGCTGGGAGAGAAGGTGTGCATGCCTATGTTTGTGCTGCGACAGATTATCCTTATCGCGTAATCAAGAAGAACGTCTGAGTCACTTCCTTTCGGCCGACTCATATGCAAGATTGTGCTCGAGTTTTCCTATAGACTTGGGGTGGAGTTACCTGCGCCGGTCCATTATATCAACGAGGCTACTCTGAACCAGATGAAGATAGGACCTCAGCAGCATGAGGCCCAACTTGATGATGAAAGCGAGGGGGAGTATGATAATGAAGAGGAAGAAAGTGAAGAAAAAGGTGGGGCAGAGATAGAGGAAGAAGTCCAGGAAGAAGAGGAAGAGGAGGCTCAGGATACTGATGAGAGTCTTCCTCCTGCGACTCAGGATGATAGAGATGCCCGTATAGTGTGACTCAAGGAGGGTCAGGCTGCTCTTCGACAGGACATTGGGGATTTGTGGGACCTCGTGAAGAGTAAGTTTAAGAAAGTAACCTGCAAGCTGAAGACCTTCCTGTGCTGCCTGAAGGATAAGGGTGCCCCTTTTCCATCACCAGATTCTGATGCATAGGATTTTCTTAGTCGTTGTTTGCTTGTTTGTTGCTTTTTTTATGTTTATGTGTGGTTTACTAGTTATTTGGCAGTTGGTAGTTGTTCAGTGTTTGAAGTTTAGTGTTTTGTTCACATGCTTTCTCTGTCGCGATTCATGTAATGCTGTAAATCATGTATTGTGATAATTTTGTTAATGAATGCATGTTGTTCTTTTGGCTTGTGAAGTTAATGTTGTGGATGGACTGTGTGAATGCCTAATCTTTTGGTTGCTACCCTCTGTTGTGTGTAGGATATGCCACCTAAGGGTTCGAGATCTTTGGCCCATCTTTCTTTGGGAGATTTACTCGATAGGGCCCTTGCCCTGTGCGATACTCCTATGGACCCTCATTCGGGCCCATCTCGATCAGATCCCATGTCGAGTTCTCAGTCGGCTTCTGGCCCTGCTGTTGGGCCACCTCCTGTGACACCTTCTGTGGTGCCTCCTGTCACACCTGCGGTTCCCCAGAAAAACTGTGCATCTGCGTCGACGCCTTCTACATCACAGTCCGCTCCATCTCCTGATAGGCTAGAGCAGATGATGTTGTTGATGCAACAGCAGCAAATACAGTAGTAGCAGTTCTTGTCCTCCATGGCTGGTATCTTTACTCAGTCGATGGCAGTGACTCCACCTGCTTCGTCGAGTGTGTCACCTTGGGGAGCGCCCGTCCTGTTTGTGAAGAAGAAAGACATTTTCCTGCGGTTGTGTATTGATTATCGCAGGCTGAATTAGGTGATAGTGAAGAACAAGTATCTGTTGCCTAGGATTGATGATCTATTTGATCAGTCGAAGGGGGCACGTTATTTCTCAAAGATTGATTTGCAGTATGGGTATCATCAGTTATGCGTCAGGGATGAGGACGTGCAGAAGACTGCATTTAGGACCAGTTTCGGTCACTATGAGTTTCTTGTGATGTCCTTTAGACTCACGAATGCTCCTGCCGTGTTTATGGATCTGATGAACAGAGTGTTTCGCCCATTTCTGTTCAGGTTCGTCATCGTCTTTATCGATGACATTTTGATATACTCCCCAAGTCGGGAAGAGCATGAAGAGCACTTGAGAGAGGTATTGAATACTCTCAGGGAGAACCAATTGTTTGCACAGTATAAGAAATGCGACTTTTGGAAGGAATAAGTGAAGTTCCTGGGACATGTGGTGTCCAAGGAAGGCATTGCAGTTGACCTCGCTAAGGTAGCTACAGTTCAAGATTGGAAGCAACCAGGTTCAGTTACTGAAGTGAGGAGTTTTTTGGGTCTGCCAGGATATTATCGACGATTCATTCGAGATTTTTCTAAGATTGCCAGGCCGCTGTCTCAGTTGACAAGGAAGGACTTGAAGTTTGCTTGGAATGAGAAGGCTGAAGCAGCTTTTCAGGAGCTGAAGGACAAGTTGACGTCCGCTCCTGTGCTAGTATTGTCAGAGCAAGGGGTTAAGTATACGATATATACTGACACGTCTCGTTTTGGCCTGGGTTGTGTCCTTATGTAGAAGGACAGGGTGATTGCATATGCCTCGAGATAATTAAGGAAGCACGAGGAGAATTACCCTACGCACGACCTAGAGTTAGCAGCTGTCATCTTCGCAGTAAAGCTCTGCAGACATTATCTCTACGGAGAGGAGTTCGAGCTCTTTTGCGACCACAAGAGCCTTAAATATATATTCTCACAGCGAGATCTGAATATGAGACAACATAGATGGATGGAGACCTTGAAAGACTTTAAGTTTGAGGTTTCCTACCATCCAGGTAAGGCAAACCTTGTGGCAGATGCATTGAGTTGCAAGAAGGCTATAGAATTTGTGGCTCTGCTTATGGTGAAAGAATGGGCTATGGTGGAATTCGTGCGAGACTTTGAGCAGAAGCTCACAGTGGAGAGCCGTATGAAGTCGTCGCACATACTCATGTACAACCGCTCATAGATGGCCGTATTATTGAGGCTCAGGCAGGCGATGAGCTTCTGGTGAAGATGAAGGAGCGGGTTGGTACTGACGGGGACTCTGAGTGGACTATTGGTATGGATGGAGGCTAACTATATCGAGGCCGTCTATGTGTTCCAGACGTACCTGACTTGAGACGAGAGATTCTTAAGTTAGCCCACAGTTCGAGGCTTGCGATGCATCTAGGTAGCACGAAGATGTAACATAATATGAAGAGATTGTATTGGTCGGACAATATGAAGATCCACATTGCTGAGTTCGTATCTTGTTGTCTCACCTGCCAACAGGTTAAGGCAGAGCATCGTCGACCTCCTGGACTACTTCAGCCATGCCCATAGCTGAATGGAAGTGGGACTTTATATCTATGGAATTTATTTCTAGTCTACCAAAGATGAGGAAGGGACATGACTCTATTTGGGTGATCGCTGATAGGTTGACAAAGTCAGCTCATTTTCTATCGATCAGAGTTACATATTCTGCAGATGAGTTGGCTAGATTGTATATCAGAGAGATTGTTCACCTGCATGGAGTTTCCTTGGAGATTGTGTCAGATAGAGACACCCGATTCACATCTATCTTCTGAACTCTTATCCAGGAAGCGATGGGTGTGAAGTTGAAGTTCAGTACAGCGTTCCATCCACAGACAGATGGGCAGACGGAGCGTGTGAATCAGATTTTGGAGGATATGTTGCGAGCTTGTGCGTTGGACTTCAAAGACAGTTGGGACGACTGTCTACCTAATGCAGAGTTCGCGTACAACAACAGATTCCAGGTGAGCATTGGTTGGCTCCCTATGAGGCATTGTATGGTCGCCCATGTAGAGCGCCGCATTGTTGGACAGAAGTGGGCGAGAAGACTTTGATTGGCCCAGAGTTGGTTTAGGCGACTTCGGAGAAGATTGACATTATTTGTCGTCGGCTGCTCTCAGCACAGAGTAGGCAGAAGAATTACGTCGATACGAGATGGTGACCACTTGAGTTCGATGTTGGGGATCATGTGTTCCTGAAGGTTTCCCCTATGCGAGGAGTTCTTAGGTTCGGTAAGAAGGGGAAGCTCACGCCGAGATTTATTGGCCATTTTCAAATACTGGATCGAGTGGGGGCAGTAGCGTATCGTCTTGCTTTGCCCACACCACTCGCAGCCATGCATAATGTTTTCCATGTGTCCATGCTAAAGAAATATGTTCCTTATCCTTCGCATATTATCAGATGGGAGCAAGTGCAGTTGAGCCAGGATGCCACTTATGAACTGCGCCCGACGCGTATTTTGGATAGGAAGGAGCAGGTATTGCGTAGCAAGGTTATCCCTCTTGTGAAGGTACCGTGGACGCACCACAGCGAAGAAGAAGCTACCTAGGAGATGGAAGCTGAAGTCAGGAAGAATTACCCCCAAATTCTTGAGGAGTATGAGAAGGTAAGAATTTTGAGGACAAATTTTTTTTTCTTAGGGGGGTAGATTGTAACGCTTAGAAAATCAGTGCGTAGACCCGAGTACCACCTTTAGAAGAAATCTTTTAGAACCAAATTCTTTAGAAGTTTAATGTGTTTTAGCTATTGCTAAACTAGATTACTTATGGAATTAGCACCGATAGCTTTCAATGTGATCTGTAAGACCCAGAACCTAGAGAATCCTTAACGCTATCTTATCCTGAAATCAAGGCTCCAACTTTAAACCCAGTTATTCTCGAAAATGCTTTGTAAGTTTGTATTGGTTCTAGACCGCGCATCGAGAGTCTGATAGCTATGAACTTAGACCATTACGACCGCCTAGTTGGACTTGACAATCACCTAGAAAATCAAGCCCCAACTATGTCCTGAGACCATTTTATTGAGCCCGGAGTAAAGAGAGTTGGAAAAGGAATATTTTTAGAAAATTATTTATATTTTTAAGTAATCTGGAACGTTTCACTTACGTGTTAATTTTAAGCGTTCTGACCGTTAGAATTCAACCCAAATTCACCCTCGGATCAGGATAAGTGGCCCTTTCATATCATAGAACTTGTAACCCTGATTTAAGTTTGATAACCGTTGAATTGAAGCTGGTCCGCCACGGACGATCTGAAAACCCGATCGGACTAAAAACTTAACTTACTAAAGATCCGATTCTAGTGAGCTTAAGTCCGACCGCATTTGATAAGAGGACCTCCAGAAGTGCTTCGTTGGATCAGTTAGAGCCCGATTTGGTTATAACCTAAGTGTACCTTGATCTTAAGTCTATTTTTATCGTGTTTAGGGTTATAAATAGACCTTAAACCCTTAGTTTCAAATCCCATACGAATTTCCTAAACCCTAGGTTTCCAAGAGAGAAAGTGTGGGAGAAATTGGTGATTCTCCGTAGGATTATTCCCAGATCATCTAGACATCGAACCTGCGTATCTGAATCATTCTATCGGCGATTCTGATTCTGTTTTTGGGTAAGTTAAGCTAACCCTAACCTGTTTTGAAGCTTAGACTACTTGTAGTAGAGTTCTAGCTAACCTGTTTCATGCCATAGGTAGCGTATCCGCCGTTGACGAAGACATATCGTCTGAATCATATCAAATACGCATTTTCTGGTTTAAGGTGCGAACTATATACGTTTAGGTTATGATTTTCAACACTTTCAATGTTAGATAATGATTTATTCATGTTGTGAGTGCAATTACACATGCCAAATACGCTATCCGTTTTGATTTCCATATATGTATGCTTTATAATGTAAATAGCGTATTTCATACATATGTTAGAATACTTGTATGCGTATGGAATTTGCTGATTTGGTTGCCATGATTAATTGTTGTTGTTATATGCTTGATATGTATGCAGCAACTCCTTGGCGAGAGGACTTGCCCTAATATGCAACGGAGTCGACATATGTGATGTATGTCAAATAGTGAAATCTAAGTTTTTGTGTAAATGCCTAAACAAGTAGTTAGTAAAATGATATTGCTAAGATGATTGAGATAGGGATTTCACTCATCATGTTTGTGTGTATGATTTCCTCCATGAATCATGTAATATAGATTATTCATGTTAATGTGCGTAAGATTTCCTCCATGGATTATGTACTTAGATGAATTATGCTAATGTGCGTAAGATTTCCTCTAGGGGCTATATTTAAGTGCCTGTTATACGTCATGAATGTTCACATGATTGTAGGATATGAATCATATGCTAGATATTAGATCTGTATGTGAATGGGGCTGTGATACAGTCCAGGTAATCAGTAATCGTACTCCAAATGGTGGTTGAGGTCGTTTTCACCACACAGGATGGGTTTAACGAATCTGAGTCGTGCTTGGGATGTTCGACAGTGGTTAGGCCACACGGAGTGCTTATGCATTCCATGTCGTTCAACTCAATGTGCACTTGGCCTAGTTGAACTTATCAACTAACCTGATTGACCGATGTGTGTTCACTATGTTTGGTCGTCACTGTTTAAATCTAAGGCACTAAGCTTACCAGAGAAACTCCCGTTAACCATGGTACCGTGATCTCCTAAGACTCATGATATGAGACACTGTGGTCAAGCTGTCGGCCTATGCTAAGGCCACAAACCTCCCCGTAGTGACCAGTGAGCACCCTACTCTAAGCAGATTATGGTGGTATGAGACACTATATTCTTGTTGTCGGCCTACACTGATTGGTGAGGAGCCCTCTGTAGTGACCTGGAGATTATCCTGACACTGCATAAGGGCGACGAGTTCTGTTGTAGTCTTAAGGATATAATTAGAACTGTATTGTTTTGATGATAGGGGAGTGGTGTAACGATTGCATGCAACAGCCCTGACAGCCCTTGCAGCGACCTAGAACCGTAATATCGTATGAGAATCCCTAGGACTGACGACCCTAGAATGGATCAATGTTGGAATTGATACAAGGGAGGTGTCTTAGCTTCCCAATCCTGCTGTATGAAAAAGACTAATAAGAACTTGGTAAGCATGTTCATCTCATTGCATTGCATGTGCTAACGAGGTTGATGATAGAGCACTGAGGAAGTGATTCATGTCGCGGTCGTTAGATGATGTCACAGAGGGGATTGTGGTGAGGGCATGCATCATTCTTTATATCATCCTTGCATTAACAAGAGTATCTAGGACTTGTTTGATTGTACTGCCTTATCAATACTACTTGATTGGATTGATAACATGTTAACCTTTGCTGTATAGTACCACTGAGTTGATCACTCACTCCCACGTTCTGGGATGGTGCTTAAACACCAACCAGACTCTGATTTAGTTGCAGGTGGTAGCGATGCTGGCGAGGCAGAGCCAGATTTTGATGAGGACGAGGAGGTGTTCTCATATATGCAGTTCTCAGGCGGGTTCATGTGAACCTCGTCCTAACCAGCGGGGATTTTTAGGATATGTATTGGGTTATTTTTGCACGTCCGATCCATGTATTTTGAGACACAGTTGTATCTATTGCCCTAGGAAGAGCACGCATCATTTGGGGATTATTTTTGAATTATTTATGTATTTAAGTCTTTCGTTTGCTTTACCTCAATATCCCTGAATTATGTCTACTGATCTGGCTTGATCTGTTTCATGTTTTATGCACTAACACAGACAACATTCATCCATCATCAAATAATGTTGCATAAGTGATGTTCTGGAACTCGGGAGCTGAGTTATACTCGACCCCCAATTTTTAGGGTGTTACAAGTTGGTATCAGAGTATGTTCTGGATTAATCTAGACCTGGATTAGGGTCACACACCGCACGTTGAAGCCACTATAAGATAAGAGGGTGCAAGAACAATTTAGAAACAGAACTAGGACTCCCAGTTTGTCTTTTGGCGAAAGTGTACTGCAAATGATCGCCGAGATCGAGTCCATGCACACTCCTGATCACACACGGTGACCCCAAATCACCTCTAGACCGTCAATTGACGGGTATAGGCCGCATTTCATTCCATTTCAGCCGTTAGAAATTGGTAATAGTGAATTAAGATCGGATTAATTTCGAAATGACCCGAAACGGATCAAATTGGAAGAGGGGGCCAAACGATCAAGTTCTAGGGGTTCCAGGGTGGGACCCCAACTTTTTTAGACCAAGGGAATGGTGAGGACCTTTCCCATTCGGTGAGCCCTCTCCAGTTAGTCTAAAGGTGGGCGAGGGCCTCACTGGTTCGGTGAGGCCTCACCGATCAGCGGGCCGTACGGGCTAGGCCGCCTGGGCTGATCATGTTTGGGGCCTAGTGGGACCCCATCATACAGGGTTCGACCCTCCATTCATTCTAAAAACCCTAGTTCTTTTACAAAGTAACCCCTCAAGCTCTCTTTTTCCTCTAAACTTGCTGTTTTCTCTCTCAAACCTCCCTTCCGATCACTCCTTCCTTCGTTTTTCATTATTTCCTTCATCCCTCTACTGTTCTCAATCATACCCAGCATCTACACTCTCCATTTTCTTCGATTAGAGCCCCCAAGCTCTCATTTGAAGCTCCAAAACGTGCCAGCCCCCATCCTCTCTTATCTTGCTCCTTTCTTTCTTTTATTTCCCCTTTCCTTTACCCATTGCACTCCTGATTCTGACCCAGATCTGTGAGAACCCATTTGGGACAGTGTAACATCCTGAAAATTGGGGGTCAGGTAGAAACCCAACTCCCAAGTTCCAAAACGTCACTTATGCAACATAGATAATGATAAATGCATGTTGTCTGTAGAATGGCATTAAACAAGATTGGGACTATGCCAAAACAGCATATCATACTCCAGAGACAGTTAAATTAGCAAGCGGAAGACTGTGATAAATATATAAAATATATAAATGATTGTAAGTCTCCAGAGTGTGAACATGTTACCAGGTTAACTAATTACATGTATACTCCAAAATAGAAAGAAAAGAATATACATGTGTAAATAAAAGGTAAACCGCCAAGTGTATTGACATCTAATCAGTAACCCTGTAAACCCGTCGATCAGAACCAGCATATAGGAGAAATCCTCCTCATCATCAAACAAGTCCGGCTCCACTTCACAAGCAACGCCATCACCTGAAACTTAAATAGGGACTGGTTGGTGTGCGCAACATCGTCCCGTAATGTGGGAGTGAGTAGCTAACTCAGTGGAATCATAGAGCAAAGATTAACATGTTATCAAATCAATCAAGCAATAATGATAAAGCAAGCAAATCAAACATTCATAAATACTGTGATTAATACAAGCATGAAATGACATGATGGATGCCCTCACCGACATACTCCCTCATGTGACACCATCTTACGTCCGCGGCATGCTTTCTTCCCTCAGTGCTCCACATCTTCCAGGCACATGCAGTGCGATATGAATATGATTACCGAGTTGTTATTAGTCCTTTTCATACAGCAGGTTTGGAAAACTAGGGTACCTCCCTTATATCATTTCCAATAAGGATCCTATCTAGGGTCGTCACTCCTAGTATTCTCATACGATGATATATTTCTAGGTCGCTGCAAGGGCTGTCAGGGCTGTTGCACGCACTCGTTGCTCCTCTCCCCCATCACCTTATCAATACAGGCCTATTTATATCCTTAAGACTACATCAGGACTCGTCGCCCCCATGTGGTGTCAGAATAAACTCAAGGTCACTACAAAGGGCTCGTCACCAATCAGTGTAGGCCGACAGTAAGAATATAGTGTCCCATACCACCATAATCTGCTCAGAGTAGGGTGTTCACTGGTCACTATGGGGAGGTTTGTGGCCACAGCATAGGCCGACATCTCGACCACGGTGTCCCATACCACCATGCCCGGCTCATGAGTCTTAGTGGATCAAGGTACCACGGTTATCAGGGTTATCACTGGTAAGTTCAGTACCCTAGGTTCAAGCAGTTATGAAAAATACAAGGTAAATATACAATGGTCATTTGGGTTACTTGATGAGTCCGACTAGCATGAGCGCACGTTAAATCAACCGATATGAAGTGCACGAGCACTTCGTGTGGCCTAACCACTGCCGACGACTCTAGTACGACTCGGGTTCGTCATACACATCCTTCGTGGTGAATAGAATCCAACCACGAATTTTAAACTGTTACCGACTGCGTGGACTAGAGTATAGCCCCAAGCACATGTAATATGAATCAGTAATCATATAAGAGAGACATGTAATATGAATCAGTAATCATATGAGAGAGACAAAATTGAAATACAAGTAATTCCAGCATGTTATCAGTATGTTATAACGTACATCATAAGCAGTTAACCTTACACGAGTATTTCACGCCCAAGGTAATCAATTCAAATACAACATGCATGGAGGAAATCATGTGCATCATCAAATTAGTTGAGAATCTAGTCTCAACGCTAATCTACAACACCATTTACTCAATACTTACTAATACATACATTTATACAAACACTTAAACTACTCAACTCAAACGTACTTGACGTATGTTGTTTCCAACATATAATATGATAGATCCTTATATCAAGGAGTTGTCTTATACACAACAATCATGTTCTTACATTCAAAACATATGGCAGGCATAAATCATATTGATTTAGGCATTTTAACAAACACTTAGTCTGCACACATTAGTCTACATAGCATATGTCGACCAATATGTGCATTAGGGTGAATCTCTTCGCCAAACAGATCATACACATATAACTAGTATAGGTACATGGTAAATACTCATGGTAATCATACCAAAAAAATACGTACGTATACCATATTTCCTATAAATACCCAAAATACCCTAAATCTCATATTCTTCATACGTATTCAAATTAAAAAATGGACAGCATGTTCTACATGTCAAACAACATCCTTATCAGCAATCTACCATTAAACGGCATTGAAAGCTTTGAAAATAGGTAATCTAGGCGTCTAAAATCCGCACCTTTCGCCGTAGAAGCGTATCGAATCGAATAGAAACTCTACGCTTCGTCAACGCCTATATGATGACTTATAGCACAAGCTACATCAGCTACTTCGCTACTTGTATTGAAGGAATCCGTAAAACATCTTGAGGTTAGGGTTTTCTTACCTAGAACGGCGTTGGAATTGCCAGAATAGCGATGCAAGTGGAAGGATCTGGCACGTGGAGCAGCAGGGAAGAATCCCAGAAGAAAGCCCCAGCTTCTCCCTCACTTTCTCTCTCTTTTCTCTCTTCTCTCTCCAAGGGTTTCCCCAAATTCGGTTAGAAAGATAAGGGTTTAAGGCCCTTTTATAAGCCCAAACATAACCAAAATAGACTCCAAGTCAATGTATACTTGGGTTACAGCCAAATCGGGTCTTTCTCGATCCAAAAGAACGTTTCTAAAGGTCCCCTGACTGAATGCGGTCAGACTTAAGCTCATGGATGTTGGATCCTGATCACATTAAGTTTTCAGTTTGATAGAGTTCCCAGATCGCACGTGGCGGGCCAGTTTCAGTTCAGCAGTCACTGAGATTCGATCGAGGATTCCAAGTACACTGACCTGAGTGGGAAATGTTCCCTGATCCGAGGGTGTATTTAGGTCAGAATCCGACGTCGCGCAAGCGACATGTTCTAGATTTATTTAAATTGAATTAATTTTCTAAAGATTTTTCTTTTCTCACTCTCTTCACTCCGGACTCAGTAAAATGGTCTCAGGATATCGGTTGGGCTTGATTTTTGAAATGATTATCAAGTCCAACAAAGCGGTCATAATGGTCTGAGATTGTAGATATCGGACTTTCGACGTGCGGTCTAGATCCAATACAAAGTTTCAAAGGGTTCCTGAGAGCAAACGGGTTTAGAGTTTGATCTTGAATTTCAGGGTAAGGTAGCATCAATGATTCTATAGGTTTTGGGTCTTACAGATCATATTTAAAGTGGTTGGTGCTAATTTTACAGGAAATCTAGTGTAGCGCTAGCTAATTCACGTTAAATTTCTAAAGAATTTGGTTCTACATGATTCCTTTGGCTTTGGAATTGGGTTCTGAGAGGTTACCTAGGTGTTATGGTTGACCTGTTGCCTAAGGATGTCTAACCCCAGGTTGGTAAAAATCCAGGGTGTTACAGTCATCCCTTTCCTCCATTTCATCACTCTTCCATGGCCTTTATGGAGGATATTGTAGCCTTTTTCTCCATTTCTACCATCCTTTCATTGATGGGTAAGAAGCATGCCCCTGCGGAGGAGGCTGGACCTAGTCGTCCCGCTCGTTCGAGGCGGCCTAGAGGAGCTACCGCGAGTTTGGAGGAAGACGCCTCATCAAAATTATGATTACCCCTACTGAACATCAGATCTTGGATAAAAAAAGATCGAAACTAGGATACCTTGCAGCCTCACCATCTCACCATTGACTAATCTAATAAGATGCTCCTAATGTCGGGTCGCACGAATCATCGACGTCTCCTCCTGACGAATGAGGGTCCTGCTGAGCTGCATAAAATGTCATGCCCCAAACTTGGAAACAGGGCTCATAAAATTTTTGATCATCGAATCCAGTGCTGACAGCCTTCATAATATCCCATTCTCGACTCCCAGCCCTCATATGCCAAATTTTGATCCTAGTATCCTACAAGGAGTTTTTTTAATATGAATTTGTTTCATAAGAAGCATAACTCTAAGTATAGCCAAATCATAAGAATAAAATCATCACCACATATCCACTAATATAATCATTTGACTACAAAACTGAAAAAGAAATACATACATATAATAAAATCTCCAAAAGCTCTGCCGCACATTCCTGCCTTAGCTCGACTGTGTCCTGTCGTTACCTGCACGCATCTATTGTGCATAAGCTTATAGAAAGCTTAAAGGGTGGTGTAAGTATATGCACAAGATAAGTGTCATGCATTCAATACAATGCCTTAATCATACAATATTAGAATTTATTAACATGAATTATATGATATCAGAGTAAATGGAAATACTGCAAGTCCATAAGAATATCATCAACCTCATCCAGGATATGCGATGAAAAGACATAGCAGGTCAATGTCATATACTGAGAAAGTAATGTAAATTGGCTATATAATGTGGAAACACAGTGAACCAGATATCAGATATTGAGGATGCAATGAAATATATAATTTGAGAGAGTTATAAATACCATCAGCCTTATCTAAGTCATATAAATGTAGAAATATAGTAACCCAAAATGTCATATGCCATGGATGTAATACGATATACAGTGCGAATGGAATGATCATGCTGGAGTGTGAAGTCGAGATGATAGTACATAGTATCACAGTTTATGGGGTCCATCACAAGGGACTTCTATCCAAACTAGTCTCATACCTAATTTGAATAAACTCCTGATCTCAGGTTAGTCGCGTGCCCCAACCGAAATCCTACCCATTGCGAAGGTACACGTAATAAATAGTTGTGCACCACCAGCCCGAGTGGATAGTGAATGAATGAGTATGCAACTCCTGCTCAATAAGTCCACATATCAGTACAGTTCATTTTTGAGATCATCACTGGGGTCTAGTACACTCAACACTAGCTTGCCGCCCCATCAAGCGCACAACTGGATAAGTGGAAGAGACCTCGCTATCCACCTGACTAGTAGTCAGCCAATATCTACTCGATACATCGATAACAGACCCATTCATGAGCTAGTCAAACTCAGCCTATCTATACCTACTCCCTTAGGCGGGTAAGGCCTCACCCCCTCCCAACTGACCACGACACAGTGGAAGACGTGGCTTACAGGTATACGACCCTCATGCGCTCATATATATTCACTTAGTCTCGATGTTGGGGCATCATCTGGTACAAAGAGGGTTTAGAAATTTTCACCTAGGGCCATCTATAGTAGCTCGATTCTTGAACTAAAAAATTTTGGTGTCCCATCTAGCCATCCATGATATGCCTGTGGAGGCTATGACCCTGATGTCGCTATGACGTACAGTAATCACAATACACAATGTAAGATGCATGAGTCATACAATCCAATCATACATCAATCTTGCGCATATCATGCACTCATGTGTGATAACCTTCGCCTATCAAGGAGTCTCATAACAACATACCCAATGACATATGCAATAGTCAACCACATCTCAAAATAAACATGCAGATGATACATATGGGCATGTATCATAATGCTATGCTGTCACGTACTCATAATCGGTATCAATAATCGACATCAACAATCGGCGTGGACTCATGGCTTCGCACAAGGGCTTAATATACAACACCATTGGCCTTACTCAAGAGCTCAATACACATCACGATGGGCCTCTCACATGGGTCTAAGATACGTCACAATGGGCTCCAGTGCCTGGCCCTCAAATGCATCACAATGGGCCTCACACATAGTCCTAATATACATCACATTGGGCCTCGACAATCGGCCTTGATAATCAGAATCGGTAATCGGCCACAACAATCGAAATCAATCAAAAATCAGTCTTGATAATCTAAATCGGTGAGAATGTGCCTAACAAGGCCTAAGGGAAGGTCACAATGTGGACGTTCAACCATCATTGCCCATCAATGTGGACCTTTAACCAATATTGTTCGCAAGGAGTGACGCTCATAGGACCAATTGTATAGGGGGCCCATGGCCTATCACAAGGGACTAATAATCATCATCATAGACCTCAATTACATCAAATGGGTCGAATCAAATGGTCCTAATACACATCATGATGGGCTGCATCACATGGGCCTCAAACACATTACAATGGGCCTCACTCATGGGCCTCAGATACACAACAGGTGGGCCCTGCACATGGGCCACAAATACATCACATGGGCCTCATTCCAGGGCCACATATATGACTCGATAGGCCGCACATATGGGCCAAAAATACATCATTATGGGCCGCATCACATGAGTCCAATATACATTACAATGGGCCTCATATCTGGGCTACATATGCACCACAATGGGTCGTATCTCATGGGCCTAATATATGATACGTGGGCTGCATCGATGGGTCGCACGAATGAGCTTCACACAGATCAAGTGGGCCACATATCTGGGCCTAATACATATCACAATGGGCCTCCTGTACATCAAGTCAGGCCTCATCATATGGGCTTCAAATACACAACAGATGGGCCCCACTCATGGGTTAAAAATACATCATGATAGGCCTCACGGATGGGCCACAAGATTCATCAAAGTGGGCCTCATAGACATCAAATTGGGCCTCTCATAAATACATCTGATCGGGCCTCAATATGGGCCTCATATATGACAGGTGGGCCTAGATAGTTAGGTGGATCCAGACCATACAACAGATGGGCCCTGTGTATAGCGAAATGGATGGACAGTGTTAATGAAACACATATATCACAGGGCCCACAGAACTTGCTTACGTCAATACATCCACCATTTAGCTGGTGTGGGGTCCACACGTGTGGACGGTGTAGATACCACACCTCCCTCAAGGTGCGTCCCACGTGTGAATGACACATACATCACGGTAATCCCCATCGTCCCAAGCATTTAGACAGTGGAGGATATACAATACATACATCCCTGGTCTGCCTACAGTACCATCCATAAGGACGGACATCTTGGATATACAATACATCACGTAGTTTCCACGTGTTGGCCCACACCATTGGGCAGTATGGATAAAACAATTACATCGCGGTGGATCCCGTCCTTACTGGATGGTGTAGTTATAAGATATATACATCGTATGTGGGCCCCACAGGATTTGCTGATGTCATGGTACCCACAACACTTACTGACGTTGTATACAAGATGGACGGCCGGATGAAATGCAAACATCAACATCAGATGGGTCCATACGTGTGGCCCGCCTGCATTAGATAAAGTAGGTATTGTGTGACCTCCATCGTCTAGACGTACTGGACGTCCTCTGGATGAACGGCCTAGATGTACGACCCGCATACATGAGACATATCAGGTGGGGCCATGTGGTGGCCCACCAGTCCATCTTAACGAATAGTGATGATAGAACACACACTTCATGGTGGGTCCTCACTGCCTGGACCGTCCATAAAAATGGACAAACGGCGTGGGTTTAGAACACGTACACACCTTCCAGACCGCTGGACGGAGTATATGTACAATGCATACATTGAGTGCAGGTCCCACGTTCACGGACGGTGTGAATACAGCATACATTAGTGGGTCCCACCAGATGAATGGTCTGAATATAACATAGACCTCATGATCAGATCCAAAAAACTCTTGGCGTCAATCCAGCAGCTGCATGTGAAAGGGCCTAGCTATATGCCCTAGAGGGGGGGTGAATAGGGCAATGCCAAATAAAACTTAAAACAGCGGAATAATAAAAGAAATAAAGCACAATGCTGAATTAAAAGTAATCTTAATAACCTAGAATTAAGAGAATGATACTATATCAGTTCTAAGGACAACCTTACACCAAAAACTAAAGGTTTAAGGTAGGATAACCTTATTTCTAGAACGTCCTTTGTATCACAAACCAATGACAAATAAAAAGCAAGGAAACCAAAATAACTTGCAGAAATAAATCCTAAGTTATTACAACATTTCCACACTTGCTTGAAATAAAATGATTACAACATTCATCACAAATACAATCCATAAAACTGAATGAATAAAGGAATGAAAGAATAAAGCACATCCACAACACAATGATATATAGTGGTTCGCTTGTGTGTACACCAACTGTTATCCAATAGCCACACAGAATGTTACTCCACTCCTAATATCCTCACACAGGGGATATTAGCATGCACTATCAAAATAGGTTTCACAGGTTTACCTAAAACCTTCACAATTGTGTCTTTTAATCTCGGGCTTACACAATCCAAAAACCCACACAATCTAAGTTTTCTGGCTCTCCTCAGATAACCAAAATAATGAGATTTTTCTGAAAAATCTCAAACAAAACTAAAGAATGTAAATTACACAAATGTAAAATACCTGAATTTCCTTTTGAAGTAGCCCGGTAGAACCAATCGGAGTAGAAGTTCGATTCAATGTTCAAAGTCTAATACTCACTTTAAGAATGGTTCTAAGTCTAATTGAATATCAGAAATTCCCCTTTTCAAATAAGATTGGAATGTAGATCAAAATCAAATAATAAATAAGCTAGTAAAAGGAATATTAAATGAGAACAAAGTAGCTTAAAAACAAACGCGAACTTATCTTAGAGTATAGCCTAAAGATTGCTTGAATTGAGTTGAATTGAATTAAAAAACTCTGAAGTTCGTGCTCTATTTATAGCATGAAAAATCCCATCTACGACTGGTCATAGGATCCTAGGACTGGTCGTAGCTTCAAATATTTTTAAAGATTTTCGTGGGATAAGGATTAGCTGTTCCACGACTGGTCCTGGGTAGCCTACAACCGGTCGTGGGCCACCTACGACTAGTCGTGGGTCACCTACGACTAGTCATAGGACCCCCAGATTAGTTGCTGGAGTTTGAGTCGTAGGGCTAAGACCGGTCGAAGGACAAGTTGTACAGCTCACAGGACTGGTCGAAGGATGTCCAGGACTGGTCGTAGGACAATCAAAAAATTTTAAAAATCTTCAACAACCTAGGACTGGTCCTGAAAGACTTAAGACTGGTCGTAGTAGAGCTAGGACTGGTCTTAAAGTCCCTAGGACTGGTCTTAGAACAGCCCGGATAAGCATATTAAAATATACGAATTATATATCTAGAATGACCTACAGTAAAGCCCATCCTAAGGTCAATCTAAGGTCAAACAAACCTTAAAAGTGAGATGGACATTGATAGTCTGTACACTCAGATGACCTTTAAGAGAAGTTTGAGAATTTACAAATCTTGTTGTAGGCCTTCTTGAGCTTGATCCTTTCTTGAGTTGACAAAGTCTTCTTCTATACTTGTACTTGTTTGAATCTTGAACATGCATACTTGGAGACTTCTATTCTTGAATTCTTCATCCATGACTTGAAGCTTTCTTCATTTAAGTTCTTGTCTTGAAATACGATGTCTTGAAACAATGAATAGTCTCAAACATGAAACACAAGATATACACGACATAGGTATAGGTTTTGGCACCACAAAATTTGACAACCAAAGGGATATGAAATCATAGCACTTACAATCTCCCTCTTTGTCAAATTTGTAACAAAACACATATCATACAGATAAGAGCAACATCATACATATTATTCCACTCCCCCTGAGAGATACGAGTACTACTCATGTAAACAATAAATACGAGTACTGCTCATGTAAACAATAAACAACATGTAAACATCAAGACTCCATATTCTCAATCCACATATCCTTATCAATCAATCAATCCAAACAAATTACTCTCCCTTTTCATACTACTTCCCTTTACCATACTACTCTCCATTTTTGTCAAAAAATGACAAGGGAAAGGCACAATAGGAAAGTTACAACAATATAGAGAATAATAAAAAGCAGATAATGAGAAAGAAATATGGAAGGACATAGTATATTTCAAAATATAAACCAGAATCATTAAGCCATAACCAAGTTAATTGTAAGACCCGTATCCTAGTTCGTACTGTTCTGTCAACTCCCGCGATCCTTCCGGTTAAATTTCGGTGACCCATGACCAGTTATCGGCGTTTGCGCGTGATCACGAGTCGTGTCTCATATATTAGAGTCGGCTCGACCTGAGACTTGTACTGGTGCGATTGCGGCGTCGCTGCGGTTTCGATGCCGCGTCTCGCGCGCCGAGGCGGTACCCATGCCAGGAGATGTGATTGTGGCGTGGCTGCGGTTCAGTTTGAAAAAAAACGCCGTGCGTTGTGAGTATCAAGGGAATCTCTATGAAATGTCACATCCATCAGTCAATGTCAAGTACACCTCCCATCACAACCTATACCCTCCTCTCACCCAAGTCAACACAACTCATACTCCTCTCTCACCCAAGTCAACACAACCCATACCTAGTCAAGTACATACATCATTCTCACCCATCACACCCATCCCTCTCCATACATCACTCTACCTCTCATCTCCCTCTCCCTCATTCTCTCCAAGCAACCATCCATGGCTTCCATGGGAGAGAAATTAATGTGGCCCACCTTCCTACCTTCCATTTTCACCGTCCAAGTCCGATCTCAACCGTTGAAGTCCATCCATTCGAGCTCTAGACCGCATTGGCGGAAGGAGGAAGAAGAGATCTCGAGGTGGGTGCTTCTTCCTCCCTTTCACCCTCTCTTTTTCCTTTATTTTGTGGGTGTTCTTCTAAAGTTTGATTTGTTGATTTTGATGATTTGAGGGCCCACATGTGGAGGGACCCATCTCGATGTATATGAATTGTATAGGGAGGGCCCGTAGTGGTGGGGTCCCTCCCATTCTCACGTCTCTTCATCTCTCTCTCCCTCTGTATCTTTTGTTATGATGATCATGAGGTTGTGGACCCCATAGCGATGTGTATGTATCATCCTCACTGCCCAGACCATAGACAGTGGGATGTAGCTGCTGCTTGCGGCAGCAAGTTCTGTGGATCCCGCTGGCGTACATGTTAAATCCATACCGTCCAGTAGCAAGGCTACTGCAGTGCGGCTCCTAATGTATTTGTTATATACATGCCATCCGTCCATCTGGACATGGCCCACTGTGATGTGGGCTTCATCCATGCCATGCATCCCTTTTTGCAGCAGCAGCAGCTACTGCTACTGACATAAGTGGACAGGTGGGGCTCACCTCCTATGATGTATGGGTTTTAACCTACACCGTTCGCCCATCTGCTGGAAACCACCTTGATGTATTTATTTTATCCACCTCATCCATGTAAGGGACGTGGGACCCACCTTTATGACGTGCTAAGAGCAGCACGTGGACCCCCATGATGCACGGTTTCATCCATTCCATCCATCATCCTGCTGGATGCGTGGACCGTCCACAACCCATCCAGGTGGATGGTGGTAACCCACCATGATATATGTATTTCATCATGCCATCCGTCCATTTGGGCAGGACATGGGACCCACCCACACGTGCTGCACGTGTGGGGTGGGGCCCACCTGGATATATATATTGTATCAACACCGTCTATCACTAGGATGAAGGGCCACGTGCATGTATGCAAATCTACATCGTCCGTCCAGGACGTCCTGAGCCTGAACTTTGGACGCTGCACCATTTCAACATATAAATATTATAATATTCATTATATATACATGTATGTATGTTTGTGGTGGGCCTCATGTGGGACCCACCTGTTGGACAATTGGATGGTGTACGGTGACACCAGCTGTATAGTTACTGTATACAGTCAGCAGTTCTGTGGGATTACCGTGATGTATGTGATGGTTCACACCATCCAGATGGCTGGATGGTGGGCCACACCTTGATGTATGTGATATGTGGGCCACACTTGACGTATGTGTTTTACTAACACCGTCCATTTGTAGGCGTTGATCATAAGGTATGTATTATAGCTAGCACCGTCCATCCATTAATGGTGGGTCCCACACGTGTGGACCCACCTTTTATCCACACCGTCCATACCAAAATGGGATAGATTCAATCTCTGGAGGACCACGTGCGTGGACCCACCCATGATGTATAAGTTGTATCCATACCGTCCATAGTTTGGATGGTGGACCCCTCTGTGATGAATGTGTTTTATACACTCCATCCTTTCGCTTTGGACGTGGGGCCACCCCTCACGTGTGGCACATGTGGAGGTGGGACCCACCTTGCTGTATGTATTATGTATCCACACCGTCTAATAGTGGACAGTATTTATGGGCCGGACAATGATATATGGGTTTTATCCCTATCGTCCATACGTATGGGACCCACCCCACATGTGTTGCATGTGTGGAGGTGGGGCCCGCCAGATGTATACATTGTATTTTTACACTATCCACTACTGGATGGTGATGGATGAGGCCCACTTTAATGTATGTATTCTACATCTAAACCGTCCATATGGACAGTGTAGCCACTTAGCTGCTGTTTGACTTTATTAAGCTCCATGGACCCCACTCTAGTTATATAGTTGCTGACTTGCATCAGCAAATTTTGTGGGCCACACTGTGATGTATCTATCCATATGGTGGAACGCACTTGATGTATGCATTGTATCCCGATCGTCCAAACTACTGGACCCCACTTCATGTATATACCGTATACTCACGCCTCACGCCGTCCATCTATTTTCTGCCATGTGGGATGGCCATGACGTATGGGTTTTATCCACACCGTCCGTGGGATGGGACCCATGTGAGGTATGTGATTTATATCCAGGCGGTCTGTCCATTTCTAGGATGTGAGGCCAGCCATGATGCACGTGATGTATATCCTCACTGTGATGGTGGGACTTCACAATGAATGTGTTGCACATCCACAGAGTTTGGCCTTGGATGCAGGGCCCACCTGCCCTGTGAATGCAGGGCCCACCATGTTGTCGTGTTTCATCTATGCCATCCACTAGTGCAGCGCATTGATGCGACCCATTATGATGTATTTGTGGCCCATTTGGCGAGGCCCAACTGATGTACATATGGACCTTTAGTGTGGTCCATTGGCGCGACCTGTTGGTGTGACCCATTGTTACGACCCACTTAATATTTATGAGGTCCATTAGCGTGATCTGTTGGTGTGACCCATTGATACGACCCACTTAATATTTATGAGGTCCATTGGCGCGACCTATTGGTGTGACCCATTGATACGACCCACTTAATATTTATGAGGTCCATTGGTGCGACCTGTTGGTGTGACCCATTGATATTACCCACTTAATATTTATGAGGTCCATTGGTGCGACCTGTTGGTGTGACCCATTGATACGACCCACTTGTTGTTTATGAGGCCCATTGGTGCGACCCGTTGGTGTGGCCCACTTGATGTATACGAGGCCCATTGTGATATATTTTTGGCCCACATGATGAGGCCCCTTTGAGATGTAATTCCAGCCCATGTGATGCGGCCCATAGCAATGCGTATTAGGCCCTTACGTGAGGCTATGGGCCCACTATATGTTTGGCTCTATATAGGCTACTGCTTGGGAACAATGTTGGTTAAATGGCCACATTGATAGGCAATTATGGTTGAATGTCCATATTGTGACCTTCCCTTGGGCCTTGTTAGGCCCATTCCTATCGATGCCGATGATCGATTCTGATTGTTGTGGCCGATTTGCCGATTTCAATTATTGATCGATTCTGATTGTCATGACCGATTGCCGATTTCGATTGACGTGATCAATTTATTGATTATGATGGCCGATTATCGATTTTGATTCGTCGTGGGCGATTGTCGATTACCTATTCTAATTTATCATGGCCGATTGCCGATTATCGATCAAGACTGATTACCGATTCTGATGGACGATTACCGATTATTGATCGAGGCCAATTACTGATTCTGATTTGTCGTGGCCGATTGTTGATTATCAATTGAGACCAATTACTGATTCTGATGGCCGATTGTCGATTATCGATCGAGGTCGATTACTGATTTTGATGGTCGATTATCGATTCTGATTCGTCGTGGCCGATTGCTGATTATCGATCGAGGCCGATTACCAATTCTAATTTATCGTGACCGATTGTCGATTTCGATTGACGTGACTGATTACCGATTCTGATGGCTGATTGCCGATCGAGGCTGATTATCGATCAAAGCTGATTACAGATTCTGATTTGTCGTGCCCGATTGCCGATTATCGATCAAGGCTGATTACCAATTTTGAATTGTTGTGGCCGATTGCCAATTCTGATTGTTGAGGCCCAATGCGATGAACATGCGACCCATATTTGAGGCCCGACATGATGTGTATTCAGCCCGTGTCGAAGGCCCAATGTGATGTATATTGAGGCCTAGGTGATGAGGCCCATGGTGATTCATTTAAGGGTAAGGAAAAGGAGCCCATTGTGATGTATGTTAGGCTCATGAGCAGGGCCCACCTATTGTGTACATGTAACCCTTGAGTAAGGCCCATTGTGTTGTATATTAGGCCTTTGTGTGAGGTCGTGAGCCCATTAAATGTTTGGATCTGTGAGGGTCGCCCCTTTAGGAAAATGTTGGTTAAATGTCCACACTGTCAAGGCCGAATGTCGATGCCGATTATTGAGGCCAAATATTGATACCGATTATGAGTACGTGACATCATAGTATCATAATACATGCCCATACGCATCATCTGCATGTTTGTTATGAGATATGATTGGTCATTGCATATGTTATAAGGTAGGTTATTCATGGGGCTCCCTGATAGGCAGAGTTGCCCCACGTGAGCGCACAGTATGTGCAGGATTTATGCATGATTGCAGAGTGTGACTCATGCATCTCGTATTTGTGTGACATGACCATTGTACGCCCTAGCGACATCAGGGCTGTAGCCTCCACAGACATATCATAGATGGCCAGATGGGACACCGAAAATCTGTTCTACATGGGGTGCTATAGATATCCCTGGGTGAAAGTCTCTAAACCCTCTTGGTTCCAGAGGTTACTCCAACATCTAGACCAAGTGGGTAGATGAGCGCCGAGTGCCGATTACTAGATGGCTGCGCTCTCCACTGTGTCGTGGTCATTTGGAAGGGGGTGCGGCCTTACCTGCCCGAGAGGAGGGGGCAATGCTAGGCTAAGTCTGACCAGCTCGAGGAATGGGTCCGCTATTGATGAGCCGGGCCCGATATTGGCGGGTGGATAGTGAGGTCTCTTCCACTCACCTTGTTGCGCGTGATGGGGCAACAATCTGGTATGGAGTGTAATAGACCCCGGTGATTTCTCAGAGAGGAACCGTACTAATATGTGGACTTATTGAGTAAGAGTTGCATGCTCATTCATTCATTCATTCACTATACACTTGGGTTGGTGGTGCGTAACTAATTGTTGTATACCTTCATCATGGCAAGGATTTCGGTTGGGCGCGCGACTAACTTGAGATCAGGAGTTACCACGATGAGTCTGACTATCCAAATTTAGGTATGGGACTGGTTTGGATAGAAGTCCCTTGTGGTGGACCCCATAGCCTGTGATACTACGTACTATCATCCCGACTTAACACTCCAGCATGGTTATTTCATTCGCATCGCATATTACATTACATCTGCAGGCATATAGCATCTTGGGTTGCTATTTCTGCACTTATATGGCCTAGACAGATTTAGCAGGATTTGTATATTGCATTGTATTCTCGGCATTTAATATTTGGCTCTTTATGACTCCTTATCGCATAACTATTCTATATCACGTATTCTGATATTGGTTGACTCATAGACTTGTCCATACTTTCACTTACTCTGTTATCATGTGAGTTATATCTTGTCAGTATTTCTGCTTACTCTGATAATTCCTGCTCTTGTCATTGTTTCTGCTTATTCAAACATTGTATGGTTTATGGATTACTAGTTTTCCGGTATTGTATGATTATGACATTGTATTGAATACTTGGCACTTACCTTGTACACACACTTACACCACCCTCTAAGATTTCTATAAGCTTATGTACGATAGATGCGTGCAGGTGATGTTAGGCTACAGCAGTGTTGAGCTTGGAGCGTGCGGTGGTCTTTTGGAGCTTGATTCTCTATTTATGTATTTTCGTTTCAGTATTGTACTCAAATGATTATATTAGTGGATATGTGATGATGATGTTGCTTTTGTGATTTGGATAATCTTGTGGTTATGCTTATTACTAGTTAAATGTACATTTCAAAAAAAATAAAATCCTCCTTATAGGATCCCAGGATCGAAATCTGGCGTGTGAACGCTAGGAGCCGAGAATGGGGTACTATGGAGGCTGTCAGCACCGGATTCGGCAATCGGGATTCTTGTGAATCCAATTTTCGGGTTTGGGACGTGACATTAATACAATATCCAAAATAAAAGATAAGATAATGTTATACAATCTAAAAGATAATTCACCTAATCAGATCCAGAGGAGGGAGCAAGGTTAGTAGGATCAATCTGGTGTAAGCCTCTATTAATGCGACGAAGATATTTTTATATATATTTAAACTGCATATCGTGGGCTACACTCATGTTATCAACCTTTTTCTCTAATGCACGAAGGCGTGCATCATAACTAGATGGATCGTAATCAGGATCATTTGTCGAATCGATTTCTATCTCATCAAATAACTCATCCATATTAACATCCTGTTGAGGAACATCGCCAGCTTTCCCTTCATTTCCAGCATCACCACCATTACCACTAACACCACCTTCATTTACTTGGCCAAGAAGCAAATCCAACTTCATCTTATTAAGATTGGCATTGTTGAAAATAAGATGATGAATTGGTGCCTCATTAATAGGTTTATCGATAAGCATGTGAGTGGCTAACACAGTCATAAGATAACCAAATGGAATATCACTATGACACGGATGGAGACGAAACTGTATGATAAAATGACAGATCAATGAAGGAAGGCAGACCTTGGTACGAGAAGTAATAGAATGCAACACACAAACCATGAAAGAAGTTAACTCAGTTTTATTACCGGACCGGGAATACAGATTTAAAATGAAAAAATGATGTAACACTCTGTATCTAGGTAACAGATACTTTGAAGGGTGCGCATTCCCTTTGTGTGTCCATTGCGCATTAATTTTGCATAAGTCACTTGTTAACATGCATTTTTCCGATTAAGATGGTTTGACGTATAGAGTATGAATCGGAATACCTTCATCATTAACGGGTATATCCATAATACCCGATATTAAATGACGGTCTACTTCAAATTTTCATTCTCTAGTATCAATTGAAAAAGTTAAGTTGTCAAGGGAGAATTCTGAGATACATGCAACCATTGATTGTGCAATAGACTGGTATGCAGGCCCACCCCAAAGCAAAATGTTAGCCCAGCCAACAAATTCAAGGAGAGGGACAATACCATATGGTGCAATGTGATTGAAATCAGCGGTATGCTCAACAATAACATTATGGACACGCAAATCCCGTACATCTTGAGGATCATCTTCGCGTGACCGAAGATGCTATTTTGTTATTGGTGTAGTTCTAGATGAGGATGGACCACGAGATGTTTTCTTCTTTCTTCTAGCATCCATCTTCAACAAGATATACTAAGAGCAAGAGAAATGCACAAAAATAAGGATGGATTTTTTCTAGATCAGCAATTTGAGAAGAAACCCTTGAAAAACTCAACAAAAAGATGAAACCAAGCTACACAATGATCAAATCAAAGCATAGAGAACATCAAACTTCAAGAAAAATAAAGAAATAAGACTAACCTTGAAGAAATATAAGAAATCCTATGACTGGTCGAGCCACGACTCGTCGTAGGTCGGAGTGAAAATGAAGAAGAAGGAGATTTTCTCAAATTATATCATATTCACGAGCTCCACGACCGGTCGAGTGCAATGCACCACCGGTCGTACCACGACTGGCCGTGTACAGCTACGACCGGTCGAGTATCGACCAAAAATACTTTTTTAATGTAAAAAATTAAAATTTCAACACATATAATACCAAATATAATACACTATGATACATGCAAGAAAGAATACTCAATGTAAAATGCACATACCAAGATCAAATTTCAATTTATTAAACCTGCTTTTGTCGAGCGGTTTAGTAAATATATCAGCAAGTTGAGTTTCGATTGGTATATATTCAAAGGAAATAACTTTTTCTTCAACCAACTCATGAATGTAATGATACCTAATGTCAATGTTCTTAGTACGTGAATGCTGGATTAGATTTTTAGAAATATTTATAGCACTGGAATTATCACAATGCAAGATCATTGAATTTTGATTAATTCCATAATCGCTTAGCATGCGTTTCATCCAAACTAGTTGAGTAAAAGCATATCCAGCTGCAATATACTCAGCCTATGTACTGAGAGTGATATTGAGCTTTGCTTCTTTCTGAACCAAGAAACTAAGCAATTTTCAATGTAAAAACAACCACCACTGGTTGATTTTCTATCATCGATATTACCGGCCCAATCAGCATCTGAGTACCCTGCTAATTGAACATTAGTATCAAAAGGATACCAAAGACCCAGATTTATAGTACTTGCGACATATCTAATAATCCGTTTAACAGCAGTAATATGTGATTCCTTAGGATTAGACTGATATCTTGCACAAATACCAACACTTAACGCGATATCAGGTCTACTAGCAGTTAGATACAACAAACTACCAATCATACTACGATATAGTTTAGGATCTATATCTTTACCTGTAGAGTCTTTTGAGAGTCTTAACGTTGTACTCATATAAGTATCAAAGTTCTTACCATTCTCAAATCCAAACCTTTTAACCAAGTTTGAAGCATATTTGGTTTGAAAAATTAAAATTCCATCAGGTTGTTGTTTTACTTGCAACCATAGGAAATAGTTTAGTTCTCCAACCATGCTCATTTCGAACCTTGATTTTATTAACTTTGCAAACTCAATAGACATGTTAGAGCAAGTTGATCCATAAATAATATCATCAACATAAATTTGAATCATCAAAATATCATTGTTATGTTTCTTAACAAAGAGCGTCTTATCAACACTTCCTACTTGAAAGCTATGACTAAGTAAGAATTTAGTCAATTTCTTATACCATGCTGTAACGCCCGTGAAAAATCCATACTTGGGCTCGAGTACCAACTCGACCCGAAATTGCGTAGAATTCATTCATTTAGAAAATATGATTAGGTTAGCTAGTGCAACGTTAGAATAGCTGGAAAATGGTCCCTGATCACTTTAAATACGTTCTACAAGGCCCGAAGCGAGTGGAACCAAGGGTGCTATAATGCTCTAAAGCCTCGGATCAAACTCTAAACCGGTTTGTTCTCTGGACCACTTTGAATCTTTGTATTGGATCTAGACCGCACGTTGAAAGTCCGATACCTCCTATCTTAGACCGTTAGAACCGTCTAGCTGGACTTGACACTCATTCCAAAAATCAAGTCAAACCGATGATCACAGGCTATTTCATTGAGCCCGGACCGAAGAGAGTGTGAATAGGGACATAGTTGGAATTTCAAATTCAAATCTGGCACACAAATTTGACGCATCAGTATTAAGCATTCTGACCGTCAGAATACAGCCAAATTACACCCTTGGATCAGGAAAAATATCTATTATATATCACGAGACTTATAGGCCTGATCTTGGTGCGGTGACCGTTAAACTGAAACTGGGCCGCCACGTGCGATCTGGGAACCCAACCGGTCTGAAAACTGGATGTGTGCTAGATCCAGTATGCATGAGCTTAAGTCCGACCGCATTTGGCCTGGGGACCTCCAGAAATGCCCTTTTGGACCGAAACGGCCCCGATTTGGTTAGGCACCAAGTAAACATTGTTCCCAAGCCTATTTTGGGAATGTTTTAGGCTATAAAAGGGGTTGAAACCCTCACTCCTCTCTCCCATCCGAATTTGAGAGAAGCCCTAGCTTGGGAGAGAGAAAAAGAGTGAGAGATTGTGAGAGAGTGGGAGAGTTCTTCCTGCCACTTGTGCTACGTGTTGCACGTGCTTAAGCAACACTCCTCTACCGCTTTCCCGGCGATTCCACCGCGATCCTAGGTAAGTAAAAACCCTAAATAGTTGTTGATTTGAGTTTTCCTTATTTCCATAGTGATGTAGCTTATGGATCTTATGTATTAGGCTCCTTACTCGCCGTAGACGAACCATATACACTCCGCTTCAATTCCCGAGTCTACAAGACACTAGGTGAGAATTTTAGACGCTTTGATTGACGGTTCCCAATGCTTTCAATGTCGTTTAATAGTAGATTCTT
Source organism: Magnolia kwangsiensis (assembly GCA_037074715.1). Lineage (NCBI taxonomy): Eukaryota > Viridiplantae > Streptophyta > Magnoliopsida > Magnoliales > Magnoliaceae > Magnolia > Magnolia kwangsiensis. The sequence continues at coordinate 107,307,348 of CM073571.1, forward strand.
GACGGCATCGCCGTTTAACATGTACAAAATGCTCTCCGTTTCCCGTTTCGTAAGCTAACGAAGAATATGAGATTTAGGGCATTTTAGTCATTTGTAGGAAGTACTGTTTACATTCATATTTTGCTGATGTGATTGACATGGTTTGTTGTCGGATTAGGAAGTTAGGAATACGTGCATAATTAGTTTGGCGAAGAGATTCGCCTAGTTGCACACTTTGGGTCGACATACTATATGTAGACTTAAGTGTGTAGTGTATGTGTTTGTATAAATGCTTGTATTAGTATGTATTGAATTAAATGATGTTATTTGATAGTTTGTGATTGATTTTTCAATTATTATGCTGACCTAAATGATTTTCTACATGTTGACAAAATGCATGGTTTCATTACATGCATGGAATGTATGTGCTTGAGGATTTGCTTAAGTTGAATATGCATGGGAAGTATGCCTTGAAGATTTGCTTAAGTTGAATGTTATAACATGTGCTAACATGCTCACATGATGTATTTCAATTCCAATACCTTTTTATAGTGTTGATGTAATTCCATAGATGTGTGGGACTTGACTTAGTCCAGGCAGTCGGTAACCGAGCGAATTCGTGGCTGACTGGTCATAGCCACGAACGACGCGTCGATGAATGTGATTCGTGTTGAGAGTTGGCGGCAGTGGTTAGGCCACGCGAAGTGTTTTAAGCACTTCATGTCGTTCAATTCGAGATGCGATCGCGCTAGTTGAGCCCGTCAAGTAACCCGACTGGCCGATGTTTGTTCACCTTGTATGTATCATAACTGCTTGAACCTAGGGTACTGAACTTACCATTGTAAACCCTATTAACCGTGGTACCTTGATCCACGAAGACTCATGAGCCGGGCATGGTGGTATGGGACACCGTGGTCGAGCTGTCGGCCTACGCTGGGGCCATAAACCTCCCCGTAGTGACCAGTGAGCACCTTGACTCGTGAGCAGATTATGGTGGTATGGGACACTATATTCTAGCTGTCGGCCTACACTGATCAGGCGACGAGCCCTTTGTAGTGACCGCGAGCGTATTCTGAGTTCACGGGAGGCGACGACCCTTCCGTGCAGTAGAGTACAGTAGGCCTGTATTGATAAGGTGATGGGGGAGCGGTGCAACGAGTGCGAGCAACAGCCCTGGCAGCCCTTGCAGTGACCTACGAAATGTACATCGTATGAGATTACTAGGAGTGACGACCCTAGACAGGATCCGTGTTGGGATTGATACAAGGGAAGTACCTTAGTTTCCCAATCCTGCTGTTTGAATGGATTAATAACAACTTGGTAATCATGTCACCATAGCATTGCATGTGCCTGGAAGATGTGGAGCACTCTAGGGAGTGTGGCATGCCGCGGTCGTAAGATGTTGCCGTATGAGGGTGATCGTCGGTGAGGGCATACATCACGTCATATCATCTTGCATTAACAACAGTATTAGGATTTGTCTGATTTACTGCTTTACTATTATCGCGTGATTGAATTGTGAACATGCTAATCTTTGCTCTATGATTCCACTGAGTTGATCACTCATTCCCACGTTACGGGATGGTGTTTGCAACACCCACCAGACCCTGTTGTAGTTGCAGGTGACGACGAGATCCAGGAGGTGGAGCCGGAGATTGACGAGGACCAGGATGAGTTCTCGTATATGCAGTATCACGACGGCTTCCCGTAGGTGACCTGGATCGAGGGGGACTTCAGTGGGACTATTTTGAACTTATTCTTTTGTCTATTTACATGTATATGAGACTCAGAGATGTAGTCATACTTTGGAGACAGTTGAGATTACTTTGTTTTTCCATACAGTGATATATATATTGTTTAGTCTTCCGCTTGCTTTTATCACTGGATCTGAAGTATGAATTGCAGTTTTGGTATACTTTTACTCATGTGAATGCTTTAAATCAGACAACATTGAATCATAACCATTTTTGTTGCATAAGTGACGGTCTGGAACTCGGGAGTTGAGTTTATACACGACCCCCGATTTTCAGGGTGTTACACATGCCCTAGGTGCTTGTTTTAGACCATAGAGAGCTTTTTTGAGATGAAATACATGGTTAGATAACTTGGGGTCTTCAAACCCTGAAGGTTGTTCAACATACACCTCTTCATGTAAATCGCCATTCAAGAAGGCATTCTTTACATCCATCTGATAAATATTAAATTTTCTAAAACATGCGATGGAAATAAAAAGTTTGATTGATTCAAGCCAACGACTGGAGCAAAGGTTTCATCGTAATCGATGCCTTCAATCTGAGTGTACCCTTGTACAACCAGTATAGCCTTGTTTCGTATTATATTTTCAAGTTCATTAGACTTATTTTTAAAGATCCATTTTGTTCCAATAATGTGTTTATCTTTAGGTCTAGGAACAAGATACCAGAAATCATTATGAACAAATTGATTAAGTTCACCCTGCATAGCAATTATCCAAATTTCGTCAGAAAGTGCTTCTTTCACATTGACCGGTTCTATTTGGAATGTAAAACAAACATAATTACATATGTTCTCAAGTTGTTTGCGAGTAAGAACTCTAGTGAGAGGGTTTTCAAGAATTTGATTGGTTAGATGATCTTTGACAGTCCTTAGTTCAGATTCTTTTTGACTTGATGAGGTATCTTGATTGTCGACAATAAGAGCTTCATCATCATCTGAACTCAGAGCTGGTGTATTCAAATGATCATCAATGACCACATTGATGGACTCTTGAATCACACCAGTTCTCTTATTTAGAACCCTATAAGGTCGACTGTTCAAAGAATAACCAAGAAAAATACCTTCATCACTCTCCGTATCAAACTTTCCTAAATTTTCACGATCACGTAAAATATAACACTTGCTGCTAAAAATTTGAAAGTATTTGACAGTAGGTTTCTTTTCAAACCATAATTCATAAGAAGTCTTATTATCAGATTTACTGGTATAAACCCGATTAATAATATAACATGCGGTATTAACTGCTTCAGCCCAAAGATTTCTAGAGAGCTTCATGTTATTCAATATAACATTAGCCATATCCTGAAGCACTCTATTTTTTCTTTAAACTATACCATTTTGTTGCGGTGTTTTGGGCGTAGAGAATTCATGTGATATTCCCTGATCGCTACAGAATTTCTCAAAACTACTGTTTTCGAATTCGGATTCATGATCACTACGGATCTTACTAACTTGAGAACCTTTTTCATTTTGGATTCGTTTGATGATCTTTTTCACTTCATCCAGGGTTTCAGTTTTGTCTTTTAAGAAAGATACCCAAGTGAATCTGGTATAGTCATCTACGATAACCAAGATGTATTTTTTGCCTCCTCGACTCTCCAATCTGGTTGGTCCAATAAGATCCATGTGGAGAAGCTCGAGTGATCTAGATGTGGTATTCGAGTTCACTTTCTTGTGAGAGCTCCTAGTCTGTTTGCCCAACTGGCATTCACCACATATTTTATCTACTCTTTACAATTTGGGTAGACCTCTAATTAGTTCTCTTTTGCTCAATCTAAATAAGTTCCGATAGTGTACATGTCCAAGGCGTTTATGTTATAATTTAGTCTCATCGGTATGGACCATGTAACATGATTGATTAGATGAGCTTGCATTACTAACGATGTAGCAGTTTTCAGAAGTTCTGCGACCAGTTAATATAACAGAACCCTTTTTATTAAGTATCTCACAACCTTGATTAGAAAACTTCACACTATGGTTGTTATCGCATATCTGAGAAATGCTTAGTAGGTTGTGTTTCAAGCCCTCAACATATAAAACATTCTTAAATAAGGAAAGGTTATAAAGCTGAACCGTACCTTGGCCAATGATCTTGCAATTGCTTCCATCACCAAATGTGACCCATCAGTCATATCTTTTAGATCGGTGAATAAAGCCTTGTCACCTGTCATATGCCTGGAGCAACCACTATCTAGGTACCACTTTGAATGGCTTGTAGCTTTAAAAGTAGTGTGGGTAACCAAGCAGGCAACTTTAGGAACCCATTTCAGAACTGTTTTGGGTTTAGGAGTATAGATGGTCTTTTTCTGTCTGTTGTTATAGGAGAGACCAATAGAGTTAGACTTTAATAGCTCCTTGAGTAGATCAATTATTTTTTCAGCCAATGGATTTTGATTTTAAAAATTAAAGTTGACATAGCTACCTTTAGGTTTTTGAAAAGTCCTTGATGTTTTGGAAAAACCTTGATAAGTATTCTTTTCTTTTGAGATTGAAGACTCTTCTTTTACAAATTTAGGAGTAATGTTCTTTTGTTTAGCAGATGTGTTCTTATCATAGCCCAACCCAGATCGATCATCATATTTTCTTGATCCGGACAATAATTTTTTCAATTTAGGATCACCTTAGGCATATCTCCATGTGTCTTTCAAACTCAGAAGAGAAGCTACCTCAATTTTTAGTTTGTCATTTTCGGATCTCAAATCTTCAATTTTGGAGGTTTTAAAATCTAAATCACATTTGGTCTTTTCAAAAGAATCAGAAATATGAGACTTTTCTAAAATGAGAGACTCATAATCTTCCTTAAGCTTAGAAAATTTTTCTTTTTGTAATTTAAGCTTGACGACAATTTTACGACTCTCCTTATAAATGGCATTATAAGCATCCTGAAGATCATCTTCATTATCGCAATCAATATTCAGATTTTCTTCACTAGATATATCATCATTATCTAAAAAAGTGATCTTGGCTAGAGTCATAAGGGCTTTAACATCATCGCCCGACTTGGTTTCAGAATCTTCTGATTTAGAAGAGGATTCAGAATCATACGATTCATCCCAAGTAGCCATCATGCTTTTCCTTTTTGATTTGTCCTTTTTATGACATTTGTTAGCTAAGTGCCCATACTCTTGACAGTTGTAACATTGACTATCTTTCAAAGATTTTCGAGCTCTAGGTTTAGATCGTCTCTTATCATTTGACTTTTGAAAATCAACTTTTTTCTTGCTTTTAAAAATTTTGTAGAACTTTTTTGCTAAAAGTGTCATATCATCTTCGAAATTTTCTGAATCCGAAGTACTCTCTTATGAAACATTTGATGATTTGAGAGAAATTAATTTTCCTTTAGGAGCTTTAAAGGACAACTCGTAGGTTTGTAGTGAACCAACTAGTTCCTCAACCCTCATGGTATCCGTATCACGAAGTTCATGAATCGTGGTCACTTTAGAATTGAACCGTTCAGGAAGTGAGCATAGTATCTTTGCGCACACTTTACTTTCTGGAATTCTATCACTAAGACTCCACATAGAGTTCACAATGTCATTCAATCTAGTGTAGAAGTCCATAAACATCTCATTCTCCTCCATATGAATTTCTTCAAATTTAGTTGTGAGGAGTTGGACTTTAGATTTCTTGACAATTGATGTACCCTCGTGTGTCATTTCTAATACATCTCATGCTTGTTTTGCATTGTCACAAGAGATGATTCTTTTGAATTCATCTGGTGATAATGCACAAGTAATTGCATTTAGTGCTTTTACATTGGCACTACTCTCACTTTTCTGAAGTGTGGTCCAAAGAGAATAAGTTATTACTTTCATTGATTTTGAACCATTGGCATTAGTTACTTCAGTGATAAGAGGGTTCCATTCATTCACTATGGCCATCCACACACTTTCATCCAAGGATTTGAGGAAGATCCTCATCCTGGCTTTCCAATAGGCATAGTTTATGCCATTAAAAGGTGGTGGCCTAGTGACTGATAGGCTATCAAAATTTGACATCTTAATATAGCTTAGATCGTTATCTCAGGAAATAAATCCAATAAATAAACAATAAGCATGAGCTATTAGGCTCTGATACCACTTGAAAGGGCCTAGCTATATGCCCTAGAGGGGGGGTGAATAGGGCAATGCTAAATAAAACTTCAAACAGCGGAATAATAAAAGAAATAAAGCACAATGCTAAATTAAAAGTAATCTCAATAACCTAGAATTAAGAGAATGATACTATATCAATTTATGGACAACCTTACACCAAAAACTAAAAGTTTAAGGTAGGATAACCTTATTTCTAGAACGTCCTTTGTATCACAAACCAATGACAAATAAAAAGCAAGGAAACCAAAATAACTTGCAGAAATAAATCTTAAGTTATTACAACATTCCCACACTTGCTTGAAATAAAATGATTACAACATTCATCCACAAATACAATCCACGAAACTGAATGAATATAGAAATGAAAGAATAAAGCACATCCACAACACAACGATATATAGTGGTTCACCTGTGTGTACACTAACTGTTATCCAACAGCCACACAGAATGCTACTCCACTCCTAATATCCTCACACAGGGGATATTAGCATGCACTATCAAAATAGGTTTCACAGGTTTACCTAAAACCTTCACAATTGTGTTCTTTTATCTTGGGCTTACACAATCCAAAAACCCACACAATCTGAGTTTTCTGGCTCTCCTCAGATAACCAAAACAATGAGATTTTTCTGGCAAATCTCAAACAAAACCAAAGAATGTAAATTACACAAATGTAAAATACCTGAATTTCCTTTTGAAGTAGCCCGGTAGAACCAATCGGAGTAGAAGTTTGATTCAACGTTCAAAGTCCAATACTCACTTTAAGAATGGTTCCAAGTCTAATTGACTTTAAATCAAAAGGGCTAGTTCTATTTGATTTTGAATCCAAGAAGAAGGAATATCAGAAATTTTCCTTTTCAAATAAGATTGGAAAGTAGATCAAAATTAAATAAAAAATAAGCTAGTAAAAGGAATATTAAATAAATACAAAGTAGCTTAAAATAAACACAAACTTATCTTAGAGTATAGCCTAAAGAATGCTTGAATAGAGTTGAATTGAATTTCTAAAACTCTGAAGTTCGTGCTCTATTTATAGCCTGAAAAATCCCGTCTACGACTGGTCTTAGGATCCTAAGACTAGTCGTAGCTTCAAAGATTTTCAAAGATTTCCACGGGATAAGAATTTGTTGTTCCACGACAGGTCCTGGGTAGCCTACAACCGGTCGTGGGCCACCTACGACTGGTCGTGGGTCACCTACGACCAGTCGTAAGACCCCCAGTTTAGTTGCTGGAGTTTGAGTCGTAGGGCTAAGACTGGTCGAAGGATGAGTTGTAGAACTCATAGGACTGGTCGTAGGATGTCCAGGACTGGTCGTAGGATAACCAGAAAGATTCGAAAATCTTCAACAACCTATGACTGTTCCTGAAAAACTTAAGACTGGTCGTAGCAGAGTTAGGACTGGTCTTAGAACAGCCCAAACAAGCATATTAAAATATATGAATAATGTATCCAGAATGACCAACAGTAAAGCCCATCCTAAGGTCAATCTAAGGTTAAATAAACCTTAAAAGTGAGATGGACATTGAAAGTCTGTACACTCAGATGACCCTTAAGAGAAGCTTGAGAATATACGAATCTTGTAGTAGGCCTTCTTGAGCTTGATCTTGACTTGACACAGTCTTCTACTATACTTAAACTTGATTGTATCTTTAGCATGCATACTTGAAAACTTCTATTCTTGAATTCTTCATCCATGACTTGAAACTTTCTTCATTTAAGATCTTGTCTTGAAGTTCGATGTCTTGAAGCAATGAATAGTCTCAAACATGAAACAAGATATACAAGACATAGATATAGGTTTTGGTACGATAAAATTTGACAACCAAAGGGATATGAAATCATAGCACTTACAATCTCCCCCTTTGTCAAATTTGTTGAAAAACACATAGCATAAAGAATAAGAAGGAATCATGAGCCATAAAATCACAAATTACTCTACTCCCCCTGAGTAATACAAATACTGCTCATGTAACCAATCAATAACATCAATACAACATATTCTCATCCACATATCCTTCTCAATCAATCAATCCAAATCAATTCAAATTACTCCCCCTTTCCATCTTTCCATACTACTCCCCTTTACCATACTACTCCCCCTTTTTGTCACAAAATGACAAGGAAAAGTCACAATAGGAAACAGAACATCAACATAGAGAGTAACAATAAGCAGATAATGAGAAAGACATATGAAAGGACATAGCATATTTTAAAATATAAACCAGAAGCATCAAGCTATTATCAATCAACAATACAATATCCAAAAGACAATACAATATACAAAATAAAAGATAATGTTATACAATCCAGAAGATAATTCGCCTAATCAGATCCAGACAAAGGAGCAGGGATAGTCGGATCAATCTGGTGTAAGCTCCTATTGATGCGACGAAGATATTTTCACAAGTACTTAAATTGCATATCATGGGTTATACTCATGTTATCAACCTTCTCCTCCAATGCACGAAGGCGTGCATCATGACTAGATGGATCGTAATCAGGATCATTAGGCGAATCAGATTCTATATCATCAAATAAATCATCCATATTAATATCCTGTTGAGGAAGATCGCCAGCTTTCCCTTCATTTCCGGCTTCAACACCATCACCACCAACACCACCTTCATAAGAAAATCCAACGTCATCTTATTAAGATTGGAATTGCTGAAAATAAGATGATGAATTAGTGCCTCATTAATAGGTTTATCGATAAGCATGTGGGTGGCTAGAACAGTCATAAGATAACCAAACGGAATATCACTATGACCCGAATGGAGACGAAACTGTATAATGAAATAACAAATCAAAGAAGGAAGACAGACCATGGTACCAGAAGTAATAGAATGCAACACACGAACTATGAAAGAAGTCAACTCGATTTTATTACCGGACCGAGGATACACATTGGAAATGAAGAAACGATGTCACACTCTATATTTACGTAACAAATACTTTGAAGGGAGAGCATTCCCTTTGTGTGTCTATTGTGTATCAATTTTGCATAAATCTCTTGTTAACATGCGTTTTTTCGATTCAGATGGTTTGTCGTATAAAGTATGAATCGGTATACCTTCATCATTAACAAGTATATCCATAATACCTGATATCAAATGACAGTCTACTTCAAATTTTCCTTCGCTAGTATCAATTGAAAATATTAAATTATCAAGAGAAAATTCTGAGATGCACGCTACCATTGATTGAGCAATGGACTGGTATACAGGCCCACCCCAAAGAAAAATGTTAGTCCAGCCAAAAGATTCAAGGAGAGGGATAATACCATATGGAACAATGTGATTGAGATCAGCGGTATGCTCAACGATAACATTATAGACACGCAAATCCCGTACATCTTGAGAATCATCTTCGGGTGACCGAAGGTGTCGTTTAGTTATCGGTGTAGATCTAGATGAAGATGGACCACGGGATGTTTTCTTTTTTCCTTTAGCATTCATATTCAAAAAGATATATAAAGATCAAGAGAAATGCACAAAAGAAAGGATGAGTTTTCTCTAGATCAGCAAATTGAGAAGAAACCCTTGAAAAAACCCAACAAGAGATGAAATCTAGCTACGCAATGATCAAATCAAAGCATAGAGAGCATGAATATTCAAGAAAAATGATGAAATAGGACTCACCTTGAAGAAAAATAAGAAATCCTATGACTGGTCGAGGCACGACTCGTCGTAGGTCGGAGTGGAAATGAAGAAGAAGGAGATTTTCCCCAAATATATCACATTCACGAGCTCCACGACCGGTCGAGTGTGGTTCACGACCGGTCGAACCATGACTGGTCGTGTACAGCTACGACCAGTCGAGTATCGACCAAAAATACATATTTAATGTAAAAAATTAAAATTTAAACAGAAATAATACTAAATATAGTACATTATGATACATGCAAGCAAGAATATTCAATGTAAAATGCACATACCAAGATCAAATTTTAATTTATTAAACCTGCTTTTGTCGAGCAGTTTAATAAATATATCAGCAAATTGAGTTTCGGTTGGTATATATTCCAAGGAAATAACTTTTTCATCAACCAACTCACGAATGTAATGATACATAATGTCAATGTGCTTAGTACGTGAATGCTGGATTGGATTTTTGGAAATATTTATAGCACTGGAATTATCACAATGTAAGATCATTGAATCTTGATTAATTCCATAATCGCTTAACATGCGTTTCATCCAAACTAGTTGAGTACATGCATATCCTGCTACAATATTGTAACGCCCTGAAAAAATTCATACTTAGACTCGAGTACCAACTCGACCAGGAATCGCGTAGGATTAATTCCTTTGGAAAATAAGTGTAAGTTAGCTAGCACAACGCTAGAGTAGCTGGGAAATAGTCCCTGATCACTTTAAATACATTCTACAAGACCCAAAGCGAGTAGAACCAATGACGCTATAATACTCTAAAACCTCGGATCAAACTCTAAACCGGTTTTTTCTCAAGACCTCTTTGAAACTTTGTATTGGATCTAAACCGCACGTCAAAAGTCCGATACCTGCAATCTTAGACCGTTATAACTGCCTAGTTGGACTTGACAATCATTTCAAAAATTAAGTCCAACCGACATTCAGAGGCTATTTCATTGAGCCTGGAGTGAAGAGAGTGAGAATAGGGTAGATTTGGAATTTTGAAATTTAAATCTGGCACACGACTTGGCACGTTATTATTAAGCGTTCTGACCGTCAGAATTTAGCCAAATTACACCCTTGGATTAGGAAAAATTTCTCTTTCATATCATGAGACTTGTAGACCTGATCTACCTGCGATGACCGCTGAACTGAAATTGGACCGCCACGTGCGATCTATGAACACTACTGGTCTGAAAATGGGATGTGAGCGACATCCGATGTGCATGAGCTTAAGTCCGATCGCGTTCGGCCAGGGGACGTCCCGAAATGTCTTTTTGGACCAAAACAGCCCCGATTTGGTTAGGCATCAAGTAAACATTGTTCCCAAGCCAGTTTTTGGCATGTTTTAGGTTATAAAAGGGGCTTAAACCCTCACTTCTCTCACCCATCTAAATTTTTTAGAAACCCTAGCTAGTGTGAGAGAAAAGGTGAGAGATTGTGAGAGAGAGTAGGAGAGAACTTCCTGCTGCTTGCACTACCTGTTGCACATGCTTAAGCAACGCACCTCAATCACTTTCCTAGCAATTTCGCCGCATTTCTAGGTAAGAAAAGACCCTAAACACTTGCTGATTTAAGGTTCCATCAGTTCCTTAGCATGGTAGCTTATACATCTTGTGAAATAGGTTGCCTATTCGCCGTAGACGAAGCGTATACGCTCCATTCGAATCAATACACTTCTAGGATAAAAGGTGCGGATTCTAGAAGCTTTGATTGACTATTTTTAATGCTTTCAATGTTGTTTACTAGTAGATTATCGATGGCAATGCCGTTTGACATGTACAACATGTTGTCCGTTTCCTGTTTCGTAAGCAGACGAAAAATATGAGATTTAGGGCATTTTAGTCATTTGTAGGAAATACTGTTTTCATCCATATTTTGCTGATATGATTGACATGGCTTCTTGTTGCATTAGGATATTAGGAATGCATGCATAATCAGTTTGGCGAAGAGATTTGCCCAAATGCGCACTTTGAGTCGGCATACTATATGTAGACTTAAGTGTGTAGACTAAGTGTTTGTATAAATGTTTGTATTAGTATGTATTAAATTAAATGGTGTTATGAATTAGTTTGAGATTGAATCCTTAAATAATATGCTAATGTAAATGATTTCCTACATGTTGGCTATATGCATGATTTCATTATATGTATGAAATGCATGTGTTAGATGATTTACTTAAGTTGAATGTTATAACATGTATTAACATGCTCACATTTTTGTATTTCATTCCCATTATTCTTATGTGATTGCTGATGTGAATTCATAAATGTTTGGGACTATACCTAGTCCAGGCAGTTGTCAACCGAGTAAATTCGTGGTTGGCTTATCTTTACCACGAACGACGCATCGATGAACGTGAGTCGTGTTTTAGAGTTGGCGGTAGTGGTTAGGCCACACGAGGTGTTTTATGCACTTCATGTCATTCGACTTAAGATGCGCTCGTCCTAGTCGAGCCCGTCAAGTAACCTGACTGGCCATTGTATGTTCACCTTGTATGAGTCATAACTGCTTGAACCTAAGGTACTGAACTTACCATTGTAAACCCTATTAACCATGCTACCTTGATCCATAAAGACTCATGAGCTGGGCATGGTGGTATGGGACATCGTAGTCGAGCTGTCGGCCTGCGCTGGGGCCACAAACCTCCCCGTAGTGACCAGTGAGCACCTACAACTCGTGAGCAGATTATGGTGGTATGGGACACTATATTCTTGCTGTTGGCCTACACTGATCAGGCGACGAGCCCTTTGTAGTGGCAGCGAGCGTATTCTGAGTCTACGGGAGGCGACGACCCTCCGTAGCAATGAGAGTACAGTAGGCCTGTATTGATAAGGTGATGGGGGAGCGGTGCAACGAGTGCGAGCAACAGCTCTTGCAGCGACCTACAAAATATACATCGTATGAGATTACTAGGAGTGACGACCCTAGACAGGATCTGTGTTAGGATTGATATAAGGGAAGTAGCTTAGTTTTCCAATCCTGCTGTATGAATGGACTAATAATAACTCGGTAATCATATCACCATCACATTTCATGTGCCTGGAAGATGTGGAGCACTGTGGAAAGAAAGCATGCCGCGGGCGTGAGATGGTGCCGTATGAGGGAGATTATCGGTGAGGGCATCCATCATGTCACGTCATATTGCATTAACAATAGTATTAGGAATGTTTGATTTACTGCTTTACTATTATCGCATGATTGATTTGAGAACATGCTAATCTTTACTTTATTATTCCACTGAGTTAGCTACTCACTCCCACGTTACAGGATAGTGTTTGCAACACCCACTAGACCCTGTCTTAGATGCAGGTGAGGTAGCGATTCAAGAGGCAGAGCCGGATTATGATGAGGACCAGGACGAGTTCTCATATATGCAGTACCACGACGGCTTTGCTTAGGTGGCCTGGATTGGCGGGACTTCTCAGTGGGACTATTTTTGACATTTTGATTCTGTTTATTTACATGTATATGAGACTCAGAGATGTATTCATACTTTGGAGACAGTTAAGATCTATTTTATTTTCCATATAGTGATATGTATATCCTTTAGTCTTCCGCTTGCTTTTATCACTGAATCTGGAGTATGAATTGTAATTTTGGTATACTTTTACTCATGTAAATGCTTTAACTCAGACAACATTGAATCATAATCATTTTTGTTGCATAAGTGACGGTCTGAAACTCAGGAGTCAGGTTTATACACGACCCCTAATTTTCAGGGTGTTACAAATATACTCAGCCTCAGCAGTGGAGAGCGATATTGAGTTTTGCTTCTTGTTGAACCAAGAAACTAAGCAATTTCCAATGTAAAAACAACCACCACTGGTTGATTTTCTATCATCGATATTACCGGCCCAATCAGCATCTGAGTACCCGGCTAATTGAACACTAGTATCAAAAGGGTACCACAGACCCAGATTTATAGTACTTGTGACATATCTAATAATCCGTTTAATAGAAGTAAGATGTGATTCCTTAGGATTAGACTGATATCTCGCATAAATACCAACACTGAATGCGATATCAGGTCTACTAGCAATTAGATACAACAAACTACCAATCATACTACGATATAGTTTAGTATCTATATCTGTACCTGTAGAGTCTTTTGAGAGTCTTAACGTTGTACTCATAGGAGTATCAAAGTTCTTACCATTCTCAAATCCAAACCTTTTAACCAAGTTTGAAGCATATTTGGTCTGGGAAATGAAAATTCTATCAGGTTGTGGTTTTACTTGCAACCCTAGGAAATAGTTTAGTTCGCCAACCATGCTCATTTCGAACCTTGATTTCATTAACTCTGCAAACTCAATAGACATGTTAGAGCAAGTTGATCCATAAATAATATCATCAACATAAATTTGAACCATCAAAATATCATTGTTATGCTTCTTAACAAAGAGTGTCTTATCGACACTACCTACTTGAAAGCTATGACTAAGTAAGAATTTAGTCAATTTCTCATACCATACCCTGGGCGCTTGTTTTAGACCATAGAGAGCCTTTTTGAGACGAAATACATGGTCAGATAACTTGGGGTCTTCAAACCCTGAAGGTTATTCAACATACACTTCTTCATGTAAATCGCCATTCAAGAAGGCGCTCTATACATCCATCTGATAAATCTTAAATTTTCTAAAGCATGCAATGGAAATAAAAAGTCTGATTGATTCAAGGTGAGCGACTGGAGAAAGGTTTCATCGTAATCGATGCCTTCAATCTAAGTGTACCCTTGTACAACCAGTATAGCCTTATTTCGTATTATATTTCCAAGCACATCAGACTTATTTTTAAAGATCCATTTTGTTCCAATAATGTTTTTATCTTTAGGTCTAGGAACAAGATACCACACATCATTACGAGCAAATTGATTAAGTTCATCCTGCATAGCAACAATCCAATTTCGTCAGAAAGTGCTTCTTTCACGTTGACCGGTTCTATTTGGGATGTAAAACAAACATAATTACATATGTTCTCAAGTTGTTTGCGAGTACAAACTCCAGTGAGAGGGTTTTCAAGAATTTGATTGGTTGGATGATCTTTGACAGTCCTTGGTTCAGATTCTTTTTGACTTAATGAGGTATCTTGATTGTCAATAATAAGAGCTTCATCATCATCTGAACTCAGAGCTGATGTATTTAAATGATCATGACCACATTGATGGACTCTTGAATCACACCAGTTTTCTTATTTAGAACCCTATAAGCTCGACTGTTCAAAGAATAACCAAGAAAAATACCTTCATCACTCTCCGTATCAAACTTCTCAAATTTTCACGATCACGTAAAATATAACACTTGCTGCCAAAAATTCAAAAGTATTTGACAGTAGGTTTCTTTTCAAACCATAATTCATAAGCAGTCTTATTATTAGATTTACTGGTATAAACCCGATTAATAATATAACATGCGGTATTAACTGCTTCAGCCCAAAGATTTCTAGAGAGCTTCATGTTATTCAATATAACATTAGCCATATCCTGAAGCACTCTGTTTTTTCTTTAAACTATACCATTTTGTTGTGGTGTTTTGGGCGTAGAGAATTCATGTGATATTCCCTGATCGCTACAGAATTTCTTAAAACTACTGTTTTCGAATTCGGATCCATGATCACTACGGATCTTACTAACTTGAGAACCTTTTTCATTTTGGATTCGTTTGATGATCTTTTTCACTTCATCTAGGGTTTCAGTTTTATCTTTTAAGAACGATACCCAAGTGAATCTGGTATAGTCATCTACGATAACCAAGATGTATTTTTTACCTCCTCGACTCTCCGATCTGGTTGGTCCAATAAGATCCATATGGAGAAGCTCAAGTGGTCTAGTTGTGGTATTGGAGTTCACTTTCTTGTGAGAGCTCCTAGTCTGTTTGCCCAACTGACATTCACCATATATTTTATCTACTTTTTGCAATTTGGGTAGACCTCTAATTAGTTCTCTGTTGCTCAATCTAAATAAGTTCTGATAGTGTACATGTCCAAGGCATTTATGCCATAATTCAGTCTCATCGGTATGGACCATATAACATGATTGAGTAGATGAGCTTGCTCACTAACGATGTAGCAGTTTTCAGAAGTTCTGCGACCAGTTAATATAACAGAATCCTTTTTATTAAGAATCTCACAACCTTGATTAGAAAACTTCACACTATGGTTGTTATCACATATCTGAGAAATGCTAAGAAGGTTGTGTTTCAAGCCCTCAACATACAAAACATTTTTAAATAAGGGAAGGTTATAAAGCTGAACCGTACCTTGGCCAATGATCTTACAATTGCTTCCATCACCAAATGTGACTGACCCGTCAGTGATATCTTTTAGATCGATGAATCAAGCCTTGTCACCTGTCATATGCCTGGAGCAACCACTATTTAGGTACCACTTTGAATGGCCTATTGCTTTGAAAGAAGTGTGGGCAACCAAGCTGACAACTTTAGGAACCCATTTTAGAACTGTTTTGGGTTTAGGAGTATAGATGGTCTTTTTCTTTCTGTTGTTATATGAGTGACCTATAGAGTTAGACTTTAATAACTCCTTGAGTAGATCAATTATTTTTTCAGCTAAAGGATTTAGGTTTTAAAAATTAAAGTTGACATGGCCACCTTTAGGTTTTTAAAAAGTCCTTGAATTTTTGGAAAAACCTTGATAGATATTCTTTTCTTTTAAGGTTGAAGACTCTCCTTTTACAAATTTAGGAGCAATGTTCTTTTGTTTAGGAGATGTATTCTTATCATAGCCCAACCCGGATCGATCGCAACATTTTCTTGATCCGGACAATAATTTTTCTAATTTTGGATCACCTTGGGCATATCTCCATGTGTCTTTCAAACTCAGAAGAGAAGCTACCTCATTTTTGAGTTTCTCTTTGTCGGATTTCAAATCTTCAATTTGGGAGGTTTTGAAATCTAAATCACATTTGGTCTTTTTAAAAGAATCAAAAATATGAGACTTTTTTAAAACAAGAGACTCATAATCTTCCTTAAGCTTAGAAAATTTTTCTTTTTGTAATTTAAGCTTAACGGCAATTTTACAACTCTCTTTATAAAGGGCATTATAAGCATCATGAAGATCATCTTCCTTATCGCAATCACTATTCAGATTTTCTTCACTAGATATATCATCATTATCTGAATAGGTGATCTTGGCTAGAGTCATAAGGGCTTTAACATCATCGCCCGACTCGGTTTCAGAATCTTCTGATTTAGAAGAGGATTCAGAATCAAACGATTCATCCCAAGTAGCCATCATGCTTTTCTTTTTTGATTTGTCCTTTTTAGGACATTTGTTAGCTAAGTGTCCATACTCTTGACAGTTGTAACATTGACTATCTTTCAAAGATTTTTGAGTTCTAGGTTTAGATCGTCTCTTATCATTTGACTTTTGAAAATCAACTTTTTTCTTGCTTTTGAAAATTTTGTAAAACTTTTTTGCTAAAAGCGCCATATCATCTTCAGAATTTTCTGAATCCGAAGTACTCTCTTGTGAAACATTTTTAGATGATTTGAGAGCAATTGATTTTCCTTTAGGAGCTTTAAAGGACAACTCATAGGTTTGAAGTGAACCAACTAGTTTAATAGAATTAAATTTTTAGAGTATAGCCTAAAGAATGCTTGAATAGAGTTGAATTGAATTTCTAAAACTCTGAATTTCGTGCTCTATTTATAGCCTGAAAAATCCCGTCTACGACTGGTCTTAGGATCCTAGGATTGGTCATAGCTTCAAAGATTTTCATTGATTTCTGCAGGATAAGGATTTTTTGTTCCACGTACGGTCCTGGGTAGCCTACGACCGGTCATGGGCCACCTACGACTGGTCGTGGGTCACCTACGACCGGTCGTAGGAACCCCAGTTTAGTTGTTGGAGTTTAAGTCATAGGGCTAAGACTGGTCGAAGGATGAGTCGTAGAACTCACAGGACTGGTTGTAGGATGTCCAGGACTGGTCGTAGGACAACCAGAAAGATCTGAAAATCTTCAACAACCTAGGACTGGTCTTGAAAAACTTAAGACTGGTCGTAGCAGAACTAGGACTGGTCTTAAAGTCCCTAGGACTGGTCTTAGAACATCCCAAATAAGCATATTAAAATATATGAATTATGTATCCAGAATGACCTACAGTAAGGCCCATCCTAAGGTCAATCTAAGGTCAAACAAACCTTAAAAGTGAGATGGACATTAAAAGTCTGTACACTCAGATGACCCTTAAAAGAAGCTTGAGAATATATGAATCTTGTAGTAGGCCTTCTTGAGCTTGATCTTGACTTGACACAGTCTTCTACTATACTTAAACTTGATTGTATCTTGAGCATGCATACTTGAAAACTTCTATTCTTGAATTCTTCATCCATGACTTGAAACTTTCTTCATTTAAGATCTTGTCTTGAAGTCCGATGTCTTGAAGCAATGAATAGTCTCAAACATGAAACAAGATATACAAGACATAGATATAGGTTTTGGCACGACAAAATTTGACAACCAAAGGGATATGAAATCATAGTACTTACACGAGGTCGTTGCTACTGAAAATGGGAGCACTCACGCTTACGATGCCCTATCTCACCACATCTGAAGCAAACGCTCGTGAATGGTCTCTTTGGTGGTGCTGAAGATGTTGATGGCTCTTGAAGGGATGGACGGTTCCTGTGCCTCTATGGCCATCGACGTTGTTGTTACTGCTCTTCCTCTTTCGGTCTCCTTTGTGGTCACGGACCCTCTGAGAATCATTCCATTCTACCTCGTAAATTTGGGCCCTCTAAACTACCTACTCAAAGGTCGGGAGCATGTGTCCGACGACACAACTCTTGAGGCCAAAACGTAAGCTGTTCTCAAAATGGTGGGCCTTTCGCTCCTCATCATCAACCAAATACGGCGTGAGCCTCGATAGTACCACGAAACGAGCCACATACTGCACCACAGACATGTCTTCCTTTACTAAGGTCTCGAACTCTAACGCTTACTATCGACGAATGTGGTCGGGGAAGTACTGCTGGTCGAATCGGTCTATGAAATCCTCCCGTGTCAAGATAAAATCAGGCAACACTGGTAACAGAGGTTCACCAGTGCTTGGCCTCACCTTGGAGAAGAAATACGGATAACCGAACCCATCGTTAGGTCATACATCCCATTGTAGAAAAAATCTTCTCTATCTCGGAGTGTCATTTCTCAACTACTGTCGGGTCTAGCTCACCCTGGAAACGCAGGGGATCGAACGGTTGAAACTCTTGAAGAAGGGTGCTCACGTGCTCCTGCTCTACATGGATTGACAAAACAACGGGGTGCCTTCCCTGCCCCTGAAGGACGGTTGTCACAGCCTACAACATCTGCTGTAACTTGGAGGCACTCATAAGTACAGTTGGATTCACACCAGCCTCAGGTAGAGGAGCGGCATCCTCAGGCTAGGGAGTAGGGGTCTTTGGTGGTGGAGCAGTAGCGGCTTGGGTCGCTATCTTAGGTGGCATGTCCTATAAGGAAGAACAAATGCACCTATCAACCTTGAGAACTCTCGAAGGCATGTATGTTAAGGGTCTATAACATAAGATCGCTAAGTTATTCGAACTCGAGACCTAATCATTCTATGTTCTCAACAATCATAAAGTGTAGGATAGCTATCAGCAAATATGTGATGTTATCTTCAGGTATTCTCAAGTTATGCTCTGATACCAACTTCTGTCACGCCCTAAACCAGGAATCCCCATGGCTGAATCCAATGCCGACAGCCTCCATAGTACCCCATTCTCGTCTCCCAATGACTATGCGCCAGATATCGATCCTAGGATCATACAAGGAGGATGTAACACCCTAAAAATCGGGGGTCGTGTATAAACTCAACTCCCGAGTTCCAGACCGTCACTTATGCAACAAAAATGGTTATGATTCAATGTTGTCTGATTTAAAGCATTCACATGAGTAAAAGTATACCAAAACTGCAATTCATACTTCAGATCCAGTGATAAAAGCAAGCGGAAGACTAAACAATATATATATCACTGTATGGAAAAACAAAGTAATCTCAACTGTCTCCAAAGTATGAATACATCTCTGAGTCTCATATACATGTAAATAGACAAAAGAATAAGTTCAAAATAGTCCCACTGAAGTCCCCCTCGATCCAGGTCACCTACGGGAAGCTGTCGTGATACTGCATATACGAGAACTCATCCTGGTCCTCGTCAATCTCCGGCTCCACCTCCTGGATCTCATCGTCACCTGAAACTACAACAGGGTCTGGTGGGTGTTGCAAACACCATCCCGTAACGTGGGAATGAGTAATCAACTCAGTGGAATCATAGAGCAAAGATTAGCATGTTCACAATTCAATCACGCGATAATAGTAAAGCAGTAAATCAGACAAATCCTAATACTGTTGTTAATGCAAGATGATATGACGTGATGTATGCCCTCACCGACGATCACCCTCATACGGCAACATCTTACGACCGCGGCATGCCACACTCCCTAGAGTGCTCCACATCTTCCAGGCACATGCAATGCTATGGTGACATGATTACCAAGTTGTTATTAATCCATTCAAACAGCAGGATTGGGAAACTAAGGTACTTCCCTTGTATCAATCCCAACACGGATCCTGTCTAGGGTCGTCACTCCTAGTAATCTCATACGATGTACATTTCGTAGGTCACTGCAAGGGCTGCCAGGGCTGTTGCTCGCACTCGTTGCACCGCTCCCCCATCACCTTATCAATACAGGCCTACTGTACTCTACTGCACGGAAGGGTCGTCGCCTCCCGTGAACTCAGAATACGCTCGCGGTCACTACAAAGGGCTCGTCGCCTGATCAGTGTAGGCCGACAGCTAGAATATAGTGTCCCATACCACCATAATCTGCTCACGAGTCAAGGTGCTCACTGGTCACTACGGGGAGGTTTGTGGCCCCAGCGTAGGCCGACAGCTCGACCACGGTGTCCCATACCACCATGCCCGGCTCATGAGTCTTCGTGGATCAAGGTACCACGGTTAATAGGGTTTACAATGGTAAGTTCAGTACCCTAGGTTCAAGCAGTTATGATACATACAAGGTGAACAAACATCGGGCAGTCGGGTTACTTGACGGGCTCGACTAGCGCGACCGCATCTCGAATTGAACGACATGAAGTGCGTAAAACACTTCGCGTGGCCTAACCACTGCCGCCAACTCTCAACACGAATCACATTCATCGACGCGTCGTTCGTGGCTATGACCAGTCAGCCACGAATTCGCTCGGTTACCGACTGCCTGGATTAAGTCAAGTCCCACACATCTATGGAATTACATTAACACTATAAAAAGGTATTGGAATTGAAATACATCATGTGAGCATGTTAGCACATGTTATAACATTCAACTTAAGCAAATCTTCAAGGCATACTTCCCATGCATATTCAACTTAAGCAAATCCTCAAGCACATACATTCCATGCATGTAATGAAACCATGCATTTTGTCAACATGTAGAAAATCATTTAGGTCAGCATAATAATTGAAAAATCAATCACAAACTATCAAATAACATCATTTAATTCAATACATACTAATACAAGCATTTATACAAACACATACACTACACACTTAAGTCTACATATAGTATGTCGACCCAAAGTGTGCAACTAGGCGAATCTCTTCGCCAAACTAATTATGCACGCATTCTTAACTTCCTAATGCGACAACAAACCATGTCAATCACATCAGCAAAATATGAATGCAAACAGTACTTCCTACAAATGACTAAAATGCCCTAAATCTCATATTCTTCGTTAGCTTACGAAACGGGAAACGGAGAGCATTTTGTACATGTCAAACGGCGATGCCGTCAAGAATCTACTATTAAACGACATTGAAAGCGTTGGGAACCGTCAATCAAAGCGTCTAAAATCCTCACCTAGTGTCTTGTAGACTCGGGAATTGAAGCGGAGCGTATATGGTTCGTCTACGGCGAGTAAGGAGCCTAATACATAAGATCCATAAGCTACATCGCTATGGAAATAAGGAAAACTCAAATCAACAACTATTTAGGGTTTTTACTTACCTAGGATCGCGGTGGAATCGCCGGGAAAGCGGTAGAGGAGTGTTGCTTAAGCACGTGCAACACGTAGCACAAGTGGCAGGAAGAACTCTCCCACTCTCTCACAATCTCTCACTCTTTTTCTCTCTCCCAAGCTAGGGCTTCTCTCAAATTCGGATGGGAGAGAGGAGTGAGGGTTTCAACCCCTTTTATAGCCTAAAACATTCCCAAAATAGGCTTGGGAACAATGTTTACTTGGTGCCTAACCAAATCGGGGCCGTTTCGGTCCAAAAGAGCATTTCTGGAGGTCCCCTGGCCAAATGCGGTCGGACTTAAGCTCGGGTATACTGGATCTAGCACACATCCAGTTTTCAGACCGGTTGGGTTCCCAGATCGCACGTGGCGGCCCAGTTTCAGTTTAACGGTCACCGCACCAAGATCAGGCCTATAAGTCTCGTGATATATAATAGATATTTTTCCTGATCCAAGGGTGTAATTTGGCTGTATTCTGACGGTCAGAATGCTTAATACTGATGCGTCAAATTTGTGTGCCAGATTTGAATTTGAAATTCCAACTATGTCCCTATTCACACTCTCTTCGGTCCGGGCTCAATGAAATAGCCTGTGATCGTCAGTTGGACTTGATATTCGAAACGATTGCCAAGCCCAGCAAAGTGGTCATAACGGTCTAAGATGGTAGGCATCTGACTTACGACGCGCGGTCTAGATCCAATACAAAGTTTCAAGGAGGTCCCGAGAACAAACCGGCTTAGAGTTTGATCCGAGGCTTTAGAGCATTATAGCACCCTTGGTTCCACTCGCTTCGGCCCTTGTAGAACGTATTTAAAGTGATCAGGGACCATTTCCCAGCTATTCTAACGTTGCACTAGCTAACCTAGTCATATTTTCTAAAGGAATGAATTCTACGCAATTTCGGGTCGAGTTGGTACTCGAGCCCAAGTATGGATTTTTCACGGGCGTTACAGAGGATTTTTTCAGTGTACATTTATCTCGTAAGAAGCATTTTACTCAAATCACAAAGGTAATATCATCATCACATATCCACTAATATAAACATTTAAATACAATGCCGAAAGGGAATTACATATATCGAAAATCAAAGCTCTAGAAATCCGCTACATGCTCCAAGCTCAATGCTATTGCGACCTAATGTCACTTGGACATATCTATCATGCATAAGCTTATAAAAAGCTTAGAGGGTGGTAAAAGTGTGTGCATAAGATAAGTGTCAAACACACAAATACAACGCCATAATCATACGATGTCTGAAATACTGGTAAGATTATGAATCATAAGTTATCAGAGTAAGCAGAATGCAAATCATAATGAGCCAAATATCAGATGTCGAGGATGTAATATAATATGCAAATTCTGACAAGCCACGAATACCATCAACCTCATCTAAGCCATATAAATGTAGAAACATAGCAACCCAAAATGTTAAATGCTGTGAATGCAATACAATATGCAGTGCGAATGAAATGACTAAGATGGAGTGAAGTCAGGATGATAGTATGTAGTATCGCAGGCTATGGGGTCCATCAAAAGGGACTTCTATCCAAACCAGTCCCATACCTAAATTGAATAGCCAGACTCAATGTAGTAGACCCCTAACCTCAGGTTAGTCGCGTGCCCAACTAAAATTCTGGTTATGTGAAGGTACATGAATAAATAGTTGCACACCACCAGCCCGAGTGGATAGTGAATGAATGAGTATGCAATTCCTACTCAATAAGCCCACATATCAGTACCGTACATATCTAGGATCATCACCAGGGTCTAGTACACTTTAAGCTAGCTACCGCCTCGGTCGGCGGCGCAGCCCAGTGAGTGAAAAAGACCTCACTACCCGCCTACCAATAGTATACCAATGCTACCCGGCTCGTCGATAGTGGACCCATTTGGGAGCTGATCAAACTCAGCCTAACTTACAGCCCCCTCACTTGGGCAGATAAGGTCACACTACCTTCCAACCGACCACGGTACAATGGGAGACGCGGCCTACTGGTATTTGAAACTTGGGCGCTCATGTATCCACTCAATCTAGATATTGGGGCATCTCCTGACTACGGAGGTTTAGGGACTTTCACCCACAGACATCCAAAGTGCCCAGATGCTCGAACCAAATCTTTTTGGTATCCCATTTAACCATCCACGATATGCCTGTAGAGGCTACGACCCTGATGTCGCTAGGGCATACAATAATCATAACACGCAATGCATAAGTCATACAATTTGATCATGCATCAATCCTATGCATACCGTGTGCTCATGTGAGAAATATCTGCCTATCAGGGAGTCTCATAAGAACCTACCCAATGAGATATGTAATGGTTAACCACATACAATAAACATGTAGATAATGCATATAGGCATGTACATGATGCTATGCTATCACATACTCATAATCAGTATCTGTAACACCCTGAAAATCGGGGGTCGTGTATAAACTCAACTCCCGAGTTCCAGACCGTCACTTATGCAACAAAAATGGTTATGATTCAATGTTGTCTGATTTAAAGCATCCACATGAGTAAAAGTATACCAAAACTGCAATTCATACTTCAGATCCAGTGATAAAAGCAAGCGGAAGACTAAACAATATATATCACTGTATGGAAAAAAAACAAAATACTCTCAACTGTCTCCAAAGTATGACTACATCTCTGAGTCTCATATACATGTAAATAGACAAAAAAATAAGTTCAAAATAGTCCCACTGAAGTCCCCCTCGATCCAGGTCACCTACGGGAAGCCGTCGTGGTACTGCATATAAGAGAACTCATCCTGGTCCTCGTCAATCTCCGGCTCCACGTTCTGGATCTCGTCGTCACCTGCAACTACAACAGGGTCTGGTGGGTGTTGCAAACACCATCCCGTAACGTGGGAATGAGTGATCAACTCAGTGGAATCATAGAGCAAAGATTAGCATGTTCACAATTCAATCACGCGATAATAGTAAAGCAGTAAATCAGACAAACCTAATACTGTTGTTTAATGCAAGATGATATGACATGATGTATGCCCTCACCGACGATCACCCTCATGCGGCAACATCTTACGACCGCGGCATGCCACACTCCCTAGAGTGCTCCACATCTTCCAGGCACATGCAATGCTATGGTGATATGATTACCCAGTTGTTATTAGTCCATTCAAACAGCAGGATTGGGAAACTAAGGTACTTCCCTTGTATCAATCCCAACACGGATCCTGTCTAGGGTCGTCACTCCTAGTAATCTCATACGATGTACATTTCGTAGGTCACTGCAAGGGCTGCCAGGGCTGTTGCTCGCACTCGTTGCACCGCTCCCCCATCACCTTATCAATACAGGCCTACTGTACTCTACTGCACGGAAGGGTCGTCGCCTCCCGTGAACTCAGAATACGCTCGCGGTCACTACAAAGGGCTCGTCGCCTGATCAGTGTAGGCCGACAGCTAGAATATAGTGTCCCATACCACCATAATCTGCTCACGAGTCAAGGTGCTCACTGGTCACTACGGGGAGGTTTGTGGCCCCAGCGTAGGCCGACAGCTCGACCACGGTGTCCCATACCACCATGCCCGGCTCATGAGTCTTCGTGGATCAAGGTACCACGGTTAATAGGGTTTACAATGGTAAGTTCAGTACCCTAGGTTCAAGCAGTTATGATACATACAAGGTGAACAAACATCGGCCAGTCGGGTTACTTGACGGGCTCGACTAGCGCGATCGCATCTCGAATTGAACGACATGAAGTGCGTAAAACACTTCGCGTGGCCTAACCACTGCCGCCAACTCTCAACACGAATCACATTCATCGACGCGTCGTTCGTGGCTATGACCAGTCAGCCACGAATTCGCTCGGTTACCGACTGCCTGGACTAAATCAAGTCCCACACATCTATGGAATTTCATTAATACGATACAAAGGTATTGGAATTGAAATACATCATGTGAGCATGTTAGCACATGTTATAACATTCAATTTAGGCAAATCTTCAAGGCATGCTTTCCAAGCATATTCAACTTAGGCAATTCTTAAGACATCATTTCTATGCATATGATGCAATCATGCATAAGGTCAACATATAGGAAATCATTTAGGTCAGCCTATTAATCATGAAATCAATCTCAAACTACTACATAACATCATTCAATACAATACATACTAATACAAGCATTTATACAAACACATACACTACACCCTTAAGTCCACATATAGTATGTCGACCCAAAGTGCGCAACTTGGCGAATCTCTTCGCCAAACTGATTATGCAGGCATTCCTAACTCTCTAATGCGGCGACAAATCATGTTAATCACGTCAGCAAATTATGCATGTAGACCGTACTTCCTACATATACCTAAAATGCCCTAAATCTCATATTCTTCGTTAGTTTGAGAAACAGGAAACGGAGAGCATATTGTACATGTCAAACGGCGATGCCGTCGATAATCTACTATTAAACGACATTGAAAGTGTTGTAAACCGTCAATCAAAGCATCTAAAATCCTCACCTAATCTCTTACGGTCGCGAGAATTTGAACGGAGCGTGTAGGCTTCGTCTACGACAGTGGGAGATCCTGATTTATGGAAGACGTTAGCTAATACGTTCAGAATCTATATAAACCCTAAATCAGCAAGTTGTTGGGGTTTTTCTATACCTGAAAAGGTGTAGAAATCACCAGCCAGGTGATTGGAAGGAAGCGTTGATGCAGCAACTGTTGGCGGCTCGGAAGCGGGAAAAATCTCCTCTTCCCTTTCTCTCAAACTCTCTCTCTCTTTTCTAGGGTTTAAGGAAATTCGTATGCAAGGAAGGAATGAGGGTTTCAACCCCTTTTATAAGCTTGGAAACACCCGAAATAGGCTCCGGGACGAAGTTTACTTATTGCCTATCCATTTCGGGGCTGTTTCGGTCCAAAAACTGATTTCTGGCGGTCCCCTGGTCGATTGCGATCAGACTTAAGCTCATGGGTACCAGATGTACCTCGTATTAAGTTTTCAGTCTGGCAGGGTTCGCAGATCGCACGTGGCGGACCAGTTTCAGTTCAGCGGTCACCGCACATAGATCAGGACTGAAAGTTCCGTGACAATAATTAGATATTTTTCCTGATCCGAGGGTGTAATCTGGATGAATTCTGACGGTCAGAACGCTTAATACTGACGCGTCAAGTCGTGTGCCAGATCTAAATTTGAAATTCCCAATTCGTCCCTATTCGCGGTCGCTTCAGTCCAGTTTCAACGAAATACTCTGTGATTATCGGTTTGACTTGATTTTCGGGATGATTGTCAAGTCCAGCTGGGCGGTTCTAACGGTCTAAGATAGGAGGTATCAGACCTTCGACGCGCGGTCTAAATCCAATACAAAAGTTCCATATGGTCCAGAGGACAAACCTGCTTAGAGTTGGATCCAAGGTTATAGAGTATTGTAGAGTTGTCTGTTCTACTCGATTTGGGTCTTGTAGAACGTATTTAAAGTGATCAGGGACTATTTCCCAGCTACTCTAGCGTTGCGTTAGCTAACTTACGTTTAGTTTCCATGGAAATTATTTATACGCGATTTCGGGTCAAATCGGTACTCGATTCCAAGTACGGATTTTTCACGGGCGTTACAGTATCGATAATCAGCACCGATAATCGGCCTATACAATCGGCCTGGACACTCGGTCTCGGCAATCGGAATCGGCCTCGACAATTGAAATCAGCCTCGATAATCAGATTTGGCCTCAATAATCGGAATCAGTCTCGATAATCGGCCATGATAATCAGAATCATCCTCAAAATTAGAATCAGTCTCAACAATCGCAATCAGCCTCGATAATCAAATTTGGCCTTGTTAATCAGAATCGATCTTGATATCGGCCAAGATAATCAGAATCGACCTCGACAATCAGAATCGACCTCGATAATCAGCCTTAACAATTGGAATCGGCGTCAACAATCAAAATCGGCCTCGACAATCGAAATTCGCCTCAATAATTGGAATTGGCCTCGATAATCAGAATCGGCCTCGATAATCGGTCTCGACAAAGGGTCTAAGGGAAGGTCACGATGTGAGCATTTAATAGTCATCGCCCATTAATGTGGACATTTAACCATCATTGCTCCCAAGGGGTGGCCCACATAGAGCCAAACTTATAGTGGGCTCGTGACCTCACATAAGGGCCATATACACATCAAGTGGGCCACGCCACATGGGCCTCTCACACATCACATCGAACCTCATCATCTGGGCCTCACATACATCACACTAGGCCTCACTCCTAAGCCACATATACATCACATCAGGCCTCACCTATGGGCCTTATATACATCAAATTGGGCAGCTCGCACGGGCCTAACATATAACACAATGGGCTATATGACATGAGCCTAATACACATCACAATGGGCCGCATGACATGGGCCTCGAATACATCACAATGGGCCATAACCATAGGTCTCTCATACATCACATGGGCCTCGTCATATGGGCCAAAAATATATCACAATAGGCCATGAATGCATCAAGTCAGGCCTCATTCAAGGTACGAAATATATGGCCTTCAAATACATAACAGGTGGACCCTGTACATGTGTAAGACCCATATCCTAGTTCATACTATTCCGTAGGCTTCCACAGTCTTTCCAATTGAATTTTGGCAACCCTTGACCCGTATCCGATGTTTGCACGCGATCCTAATCCGAGTCCTTCATACCAAAGTTGGCTCAACCTGAAACTTGTATCTTGGCGACTGCACCGTCGTCGGGTTTCCAACGCCGCGACTCACGCACCGAATCGATCCGAGGCTAGAAGATGTGGGCCCACATTCATTTCGATGAAAATGCCGCGCATTGTGAACTTTGAGGAAATCTTTACAACATGTCTCATCAATCAATTAACAACCAAGTCATGTACAAGCCATACCCCAAGTACAACAACCCTTCCCTTCCCATTCCCAAAGTCAACTCTCTCTCTCTCTCTCTCTCTCTCTCTCTCTCTCTCTCTCTCTCTCTCTCTCTCTCTCTCTCTCTCTCTCTTTCTCTCCACCCATTACTTTCTTATAACCCCATCACTCCACCCATCACCCATCACACCTCATCCCATCCCTTTTCACCCATCACTTCTCTCTCTCTTATTCCCTCTTTTCACTCCCAAGCAACCCAAAATACCACACGTCCAAGCCTTTCCAAGCTCCCTTCCACAACAACAAGTGTGACTCACTTTGCTACCTTCTCATCTCCCATCTCAAACTTCCAATCACCATCAACCTCCATCAAAGTTGAAGGCAAGGAGCATACAAGCCTAAGGGAGCAAGAAGGAGCCAATAGGTGGGTGATCCACCGTTGATTCTAATTTTAGGGCCCACTTGTTAGTGGGACCCATTTTGATGTATGTGATGTAATCATAGGGGCCCATAGTGGCGGGGTCCCTCTATCACTCTCTCTCTCTCTCTCTGTATGATGATGATGATGATGAAGGGGTGTGTGGCCCATCTGGTGTGTGTGTGTCCCACCATGAAGCATATATTTTATCCATGTCATTCACCTTCATGTGGGACCCCCCTGATGGATGTGTTGGATCTACACCATCCAGCCCATTAGCGGGCCTGGATAGAAGGAAAAACATAAATATCAGGTGATCCAAACAGGTGGGCCGCGCCCATGTGGGACGCACCTTGATTTTGTATTCAAGTCGTCCGTCCAGCGTCCCTGGACGTTGGACATGGGTTTAGTGAACGTGAACTGACAGTGGAATGTCCTAACAAGCAACAAAAATATATATTTATTTAAGGTTTGGGTGGGCCGCTCATGTAGGCCTCACCTTGACATATGAGTCTGATCCACGCTGTCCATCCCATTCTCCTGCCCGTTTTAGGCCTTGAGCCAAAATATGAGGCCAATCCGATTATCGGGCGAGCCATACCATAGGAAATAGTGGTGTTACCATTAAATTTTACCTTGATGCTTCTTCACACTAAAACACATCGCATATTGGGCTCATTTGGTTGATCATTAGCCATAGAATCCAATGGGTGCAGTGGATCCACCTGATGCGGGCCCCACCTAAGGAAAACTGCAGAAAAACATGAAATTAAAAAAATAAAAATTAATAAGCAACAGAGATTGCTGCTGTCATCCAGAGGATAGCACAGCAGCATCCTCTGCATTGTGAATGGTGGCCAGGGACCATGGGCCCCACTATGATGTGTTTTGAACATCAACACCGTGCATTGATGGGCCCCCCTTCTAGATATGGGCCACCCCAAACATCAGTTGTATGTGGTGCTTAGGTGGCCCACATCATAGGGAACAGTTAGGATTGAACGTCTACCATTGAAAGCCATTTTGGGTTACAGAAATTTTGAATCATTATGAAATTTGTTTTTCCTCCTCATCCAGATCTGCTGACCTTATCAATAGATTAGGTGGAAAATAAACATTATGGTGGGCCCCACGTCGGACCCACTGATGTATGTGTTCTACACATTCCATCAGTGTGGCCCCCACCATGAGACATGTGCCTTATCTATGTTGTCCATCCCTATGGGACCACCATGATGCATGTGTTGCATCTAAATCGTCCAACCATTTTGGAAGATAATTTTAATGCTTGAGACTACAAAAATGAGGTAGATTTATCAGGTGGACCACACCATGGAAAGTAGTGGAGGGATGAATGCCTACCATTGAAATCCTTTAAACCTCGACAGTTTTGGATTAAATTAATATTTATTTTTCCTCCCAACTAGGTCTTTGTGACCTTACAACAGACTGGATGGAAAATGAACTTGATGGTGGGCCCTAAAATTTTATAACAGTGAAAATCATTGTCTCCACTGCCATCTGTGATATGGTCCAGTTGATCTTTTGATGTGATTCATTTGTGTGTGTGTGTGTGTGTGTGTATTGATTTCTAAATAATTGAGTTGGGTTTGCCATTTTTAATTGGCCCATTCGACTTGGCCCACTCAACTTGGCCCATTTTGATCGGCCCATTTGAATCGGCCCATTTAATTGACCCATTTACTGTATATGAGGCCCAATGAGATGTATGTGAGGCCTATGTGTGGGCCGAATGTGATGTATATGAGGCCCATTGCTATATGGGATTCTACCATGATTTATGTAATGATGTTCATGGCAGGCCGTGCCTTGGAAGCAATGATGGTTTGATGTCCACATTATAAGGATGATGTTGGTTAAATGTCTACATTATCACTCTCCCTAGGGCCCATTGATAGGCCCATACTTATAGTGTGTAGGTCGTCCAAGCCCATCTTTGTTATGAACAGAGCTTAGCACCATATAACATGTTTAGTATAGATCTATGATTCATGATCATACGCATTATATGTATGCTTGATATGAGGAGTGACAGATCATAGCATATACCTTTGGGCATATTCTTTATGGGTTCCCTAATAGGCAGAGTTGTCCTTCATAAGTGCACGATACGTATAGGATTGTTGCATGACTGGTAGTGTGATTCATGCACTTCTCATTTGTATAACATGATTTTTATATGCCCTAGCGACATCAAGGCTATGACCTCCACAAACACATTGTGGATGGCAGGTTTGGACACTGAAAATATGTTACTAAGCATCGGGGCGCCATTAATGTCCCTGGGTGAAAATCCCTAAACCTGATAGTGCCAGAGGATGACTCCAACGTCTAAACTAAGTGGATATATGAGTGTATAAGGGCCGAATACCAGGAGGTCGTGTCTCCCACTGTGTCATGGTCGGTTGGAAAGGGGTGTGGCCTTACTTGTCCAAGGGTAGGGGGCATTGCGAGGCTGAGTTTGACCAGCTCATGAATGGCCGCTATCGATGTGCCAGATAGATATTGTCAGACTATTGACCAGGAGGATAGTGAGGTTTCTTATGCTCACTTAGACTGCACACCTGAAAAAGGGATAATACCATTTAGAGTGTACTAAACCCCTGTGATTATCCAAAATGAGAACCGTACTGATATTGATGCTCTAGTGATGAGCTGCATTGACATGTGGATTGACATGCTTGAGTTGTATCTCACATTTCATGGTCTTAATATGGCCGATAACATTCATATTTTATACCGTATAACCTTGGTATGGCTGATTGCATTCATATATTTATCATCATGATTCCGCATTACTCTGACCTTGCATTCTGAGCACGCTGATATTGCGCGCACACTTACACCGCCCTTTAAGCTTTCTATAAGCTTATGCACGATTGATGCATGCAAGTGACGTCAGGACACAGTCGTAGCTTTATCACAGTTGGAGTGTGCAGTCAAGCTTTAGGAGTTTCTATTATTATCATTATCTTGTATTTTCCTTCATATGCATTGTACTCAAAGTTTTTTATCACAGTGAATTTTGTGATGGTGTTCTTGTGGTTATTGTTCGTGGGTTGTTCTTATGGTTATACTTATACTGAATCAAAATCATGTTTGAAATCCTCCTTGTAGAATCTCAAGACCGGAACCTGGTGTATGGGTGTCGGGAGCCGAGAATGGGGTATTATGAAGGCTATCAATGCTGGATTCAGCAATCGAGAATTTTATGAGTTCAATTTTTAAATTTGGGGCATGAGAGAAATTGATATCAGAGCATAACTTGTGAATAACTGAGAACAACATTACATGTTTGCTATGAGTTTAGGACGATTAGGTTCTGAGTGTGTAACCTTCTGATTGAGTTCCCTAATGTGTGATTCTCAAGGTTTATTAGAGTCCTTATTCTTCCTATAAGACATGTCGTGCAGGAGAGTGACCCGAACGAATCCCACTCCACTACTTGAGACTCCTGCTTTACCACCTACGACTCCCGCTCCACCTTCAGAGATCCCTTCTCCCCAGCCTGAGGATGTCATTCCTCCACCTAAGACCGGTGTAGATCCAACTGTACCTATGAGTGCCTCTCAGTTACAGCAGATGTTACAGGCTGTGACGGTTGCACTTTAGGGATAGGGCAGGTGCCCAGTTGTTTCTCCAGCTATATCATATCTAATAGTGGTGATAATGATTTGCACAGTTAAATTCCAATGGGCTCACCATAGATTTAATTTCCATCTAGTTTGTTCATAAGGTAACAAATACTTGGATATAAAGGAAAAATAAATATCATATTAGTTCAAGGCTTCTGTAATCCCAAAAAGGGGATTTCAATGGTAGACTATCAACTCCACTGTTTTCTGTAGTGTGGTCCACCTGATAACTGGATTTGTCTTATTTTTAGTCTCAAACCTTGAGGCAAGTTTGCCAAAAGGATGGGTAGTTCAGATGTAACATATACATCAGGGGGTCCACATACGTGGCCCATCACCACAATTAGATGGCCGGTTTAGATAAACCAATACATCAGGGTGTAAGGCCCACTGCCCAGCCATCTGGATGGTGGCTAAGACCCATACATTACTATGTTCCCCACATCCATAATAGTTGGACGGCAGGGATACAATATATGCATCATGGGGGGGGGGGGGGGGGGGGGGGTTGGATAACATATATGTTGCACCGTCCAGCAACTGGTTGGTGCAGATATGATCGTACATCACAGTGCGGTCCACGTAGTGGCCCACCAATATAATACTATTAATAAAATATATATTATATAGTATAATATTATATATTATGTACTCACACAATGGAAGGAGGCTGCCCATACTTACCATCCAGATCCATCTGGACGGTGCATATTACATATTAAAGGTGGGTCCCACATAGGAGTGGCCCACCATACCATCTATTATTAATATAATATATTATTTATATTATTATTATTATTATTATTATTATTATTTTCAACAAACAGCCTAGCAGTAACTGATGCTGGACGTTCAAACTAAATGGATGGTGTTGGATATATAATAAATTCATCAAGGTGGGTCCCATGGATGAATGGTCGACAGATGGACAACATTGATAAAATTCATAAATCATGGTAGGTACCACGTCCAAACACTGGACGGTCTGGATATAACACAAATGTCAAGGTGGGGCCACGTCTAAACGTTGGATGGTCTGGTGGGTCCCACCATCCCACGAGCAGCACCATCCGAGCTGGATGGTGCAGATAATGTACATATTTCATGGCGGGTCCCTGTCCAGCATGGACGTACATACAGCAGGGCCCACGTCTAGCACCGTCAAATGGTCTGGACGGTGTGGAGCAACACACTCATTAGGTGGGCCATCACACAAGGAAAAGAAGAGAGAGAAAGAGAAATAGATGGAGGAGGGGCCCCGCCACTATGGGCCCCTCAATACAATGCATACATCATGATGGGTCCCACTATATGTGGGCTCTCAAATCATCAAAATCTCACAAATAAAATCATAAAATACACCCACCTTTGATCCTTCTTTCGCCAATATATGTTAAAACTCCAATGGAACACGTTTTAAGGGTTAAGATGAAATTTGGATGGTGGAGATGGGAGGTAGGAAGGTGGGCCACACTAGCTCTTCTTTCCTTGGAAGCCATAGACGGTGCTTGCTTCGGAGAAAATGAGAGAGAGATGAGAGAGAGAGGTGATGTAAGGAGAGAGAGAGGGATGGGTGTGAGTGATGGAGTGATGGGGAGTGAGTGATGGGTGATGGGTATGTACTTGGCATGTATAGGTGTGAAAGAGAGAGAGTTGACTTTAGGGTTGCTCTTGTACTTGACATGAGGTGATTGATGTGCACTTGATTGATGAGACATGTTGTAGAGATTCACCTTGGGGTTATAAATGGGTGTGAGTGATGGAGTGATGGGGAATGAGTGATGGGTGATGGGTATGTACTTGATATGTATGGGTGTGTAAGAGAGAGAGTTGACTTTGGAGTTGCTCTTGTACTTGACATGAGGTGATTAATATGCACTTGATTGATGAGACATGTTGTAGAGATTCTCTTGGGATTACAAATGTGGGTGTTTTCTCAAACTGAACGCGGCCCACATCTCCTGGCCCAGGTATCGCCTTAGAGCGCTAGACGTGGCGTCAGAACCGCGACAACGACACGGTCGCTACAGTATAAGTCTCGGGTCGAGCCGACTCTAGAATATGGGACATGATTCAGGGCTGTGCGCAAATGCTGATTATAGGTCGCAGGTTGTTGAAATTCGATCAGGAGGACCGTGAAAGCCTACAAAATGGTACGGGATTGGATATGGGTTTCATACGCAAGGTCGTTGCAAAAAGTGAGGTCTCATGGGGGGCAGAGCTTAAAGAGATCCGAGATCAACTCGGTGACATCCAACAGGCAGGCCGAACAAAAGCTCCGGCCTTTATTGAAGCTATACTCGAGGAAGCCAAGCCCCTATTTACTAATGAAATCATGAGATATTAGCTATCGTCTAGGTTATGGGTGCCCCAAATTATCCCTTACTCTAGATCTGAGGACCCGACTGAACACTCGAAATCCTTCAAAGCTTGGATGGAACTTCACAGTGCCTTTTAGTTCATGATGTGCAGAGCATTTTCCTTGACTTTTTCGAGGACTGCACGAAAATAGTACATACAATTAAAGCCAAAGTCCATCAGCTCCTTCACTCAACTTAGCAAAGCCTTCATCATATAGTTCATTAGTGGGAGTGACAAGAAAGCCATCAACTCATCTTCTCATAATCGCATAGAGGGAGGACGAGTTATTAAGGAATTATATCATCTGATTCAATGCGGAAGTAGTGTAGGTTGACGATTACTCCGACTAGATAGCTTTGACCACCATGGCAGCTAGCCTTAAACAATGAAAGTTTATCTTCCCTATAAGAACCTCCTGACTACCCTTGCCGACCTGAGCCCTTCTTTAGTTCATTTAGATGATGCTCACCATTCGATGGCTACATAAACCAACATCATACATCATGAATTATGCATTTTCATGCACACATGTTTATATTTCTATCGTTTCATATATCATTAATAACTTAAAGTTGAATAAATGTGAGATTATTGGGCCATGTCCTTAAGATGGAGAGGCCTCTTATAGCCCTAGTTGGTTACCTTTTACCAACTATTTTGCTAATATTACACAGACTCCCAAAAGGTATCACTAGACACACTTTCATGTCTATCATATCTATCACAGCTCTTGGTTGTATGTACAACTCATAAAAGATGCTAAAAATGGTTTAACTCCTAAGAAATCTATATATGTTATAAGCTTAAACACCTAGTCATACAGTTTTTGAGCCTAGTCAGTATAACATAGCAACCTAGCGCCCTCTTTACCAAGCCGACACCGTCATTACATGTTATCATGTGATGCACCCTTTCAGGCCAACATTAGCCTTGAAAAACTCAAGGCTAAGGTGATTCTCATTAACTGATCATGAGAAAGCTCATATTACTCATTGAGAGGTCACCCATCTACTGCCCCCACCGAATGCTATTTATCCAAGCAACAAACATCACAATCTAGGTCGTGGACCCTACTGTTGGGATCTAAAACCCCCAAACCCCCAACAAACTCAAATCAGCCCTATGTATTAGAAATTTGAATCTAACATCATCATCAATCGGTGTGCTTTTTGAAAGCACGTACAACAAAGATAGAATAATCAAAATAAAGTAGATACATATAGAACACAATGATATTTAATGTGGAGAAATCTTACGGGAAACAACCATGACACAGTGACAAAGATCCAATATAATCAAAACCTTAGAGTCATATACCACTCACCTTCTTTAATAACAGTTGTACACGATCTCCCCTTGCGATGCACAACCCTAGGAAAATCCTACCCTAGACCTTAGAAGTTTCAGAAACCCTCTCACCTCACAAAAACCCTTGTCCTTAGAGAGAACTATAACACCCCGAATTTTCACGTCCAGAGTTTATACTCTTGCTTGAGAAAATCGAGTGTTAATAATGTATAAACTATAAACTTTAAAAATCACACCTTATTTATTTTTATTTTTTTCAATTGTATCACATCCAGATACATTCGTGAACGTAACATTCAAAAGAATAGAATCAACTATATTGATTATTTCATCAGAGTAAAAGAATTAAGTAAATAATCAAATGCCCTCTCAATTGGAGCTTATTACATTTATCAAGTTTGCAGCGGAAGTATAAAACTATCTTCTCATTCATTCAATATATTCTTCCATAAGGAGGTAGTCCTCTAGGTCTTCGATTTGTGCATCACCTGCATCATTTGTACGGTTGGAAAGGCTCAACGTCCTACTCATAGTGATGGTTATCCTTTAAGATAAACGATGATTCGAGAGATTCATAAAAGTAATGTAAGGGTTCTAATACGTCACGTACTCCACTACTATGAGAGATATCAGTATGTGCAAACAATCTACATGAATGTATGCCTAGCAAAGTCTGTGCAGCTTATCATACATAGCGATCGCTGTCACAATGTGGAAAATAGTTCATAATATCTAGTTCGACCTGCACTTTCACTATACGGATATTCACCAGCATGTCTAACGTTAACGTGGCTTTATGCGAACATCTCAAGGTGACAAACGATGCAATTGGGGGATTTACGTAACACGATGTGTTCATGGAGTGAATATTTGTGACATCGAATCTCGAGAAGTAATGTAATACACGTGGTGATTTACTTACATCGATTGTGTACCATGTCAACCAACCTACAAAATTACGTGACAACCAAGAGGGTCGCTACCCGCAACGCATTATGTCCATAATAAATATTTGATTCACTAGTACACATCACTTGCAGTGATAGGGAATGTGAACTGAATCATGATTCGCAAAAGTGTAAATAAGTATTGATGGTAAATTAATAATCAATTGAAAGGATAACTCTCAGATATGTGTAAACATAAAAACGCAGGATATTTCATATCAATTAAATCAGAGTAAGCTTAAAGGAATAAAAACCTCACCTCTATCATCGTATCACTCTTATGTGTTGTTGGAGCTTTATGTACACAATGTAGGATTTGAATTCTAACATGATTGAAACCATTCGTGCAATTAGATCACCACATTAGGTGGTTCATATGATTAAGATCAGAAGTTTAGAATTTGGCATAACATCTGCGTTTAGGATTAGGTCACAAGGGTAATAATTTAGATAAGAATTTATTATGAGGTCTTTTATTTAACAAGTGAATCGTCTTAGATTAACAATTAGACTTAGTTGAAAGTAATCTAAAAATTCTGCAAGGTTCAGTTGTTGGGTCGACTCGGTTCAACTCAATGACTAACAACCTACACTTATGTAAATAATAATAATAATAATAATAATAATAAACAGATTTGAAGGTAAATTGATCACTAGTTTGATCTCACTGAAAATACCTTTACGAAGATCTTATACCTCTTACAGTGACTGATTAGATCACTAGGGCTCGACCTAACTCGCTGCGGGACTTGGTGATTATATTAAGTCAGCCCTAAGAAGCCATCTCCCTCTTCTTCTTCTTTCATCCTCCCATTTTCTTCCTCTCACTTCCTCTCTAACGACTCTCTCTTTATTTTATCGTAGCTGAAAATCCTATAAAGGAGGCGCTTATATAAGTTTCTGGACAAGGTCTCCATATTGGGACAAGGTCTCAATGACAAACATCTAGTCTTCACATATTGTAGGTTTCTATTCTACTTTTTTTTATAGTTTTTTTTATGTTTCCTATTGCTTTTCCCTTTGTTTTTTGGTATGGAGTTTCAGCTCACTATCTCAGCGGTCTATTTTTCTTTGTTCTGTTTTTCTTTAATGAAGCTTCTGTTTCTTAGAGTGTGATGGACGGATTGGGTCTTGCTCCAATGTGCCAAATTGGTGTGTAGTAACCACCTGTTGGAAGCTGACTCCATTGAATGGGTGGTTATTATTTTCCAATAAAAGTGATCTTTTTTACAAGACGTGTGATTAAGGATGAGAACTACTTGACAGACGGTGTAGATGGATGATCAGAAATTTGAACTATGTGGGCCAATCATTTCTCTAGATATAATGAATCACACTTGCAAATTTTGCTCACATGAGCAACATCCAATCCACTCATTTTTTTAGTCACATGATATACCATAGAAATTGAGAGTTATAGTTGATGAAGAGATGGAGCAATCCCTACTTGTTCATTTAATTCGGACACTTCTTAGTTGAATGAACAGTACACCACACGTGATTCCAAACCAGTAAGCCTACTAAACATAGGCGTTATAATTTCTAGGAAGTACAATGCCTACTAAAAGTTGCCCAAACAAAGAAAATATAATGGTTGGGTTTTGAGATTTTGACTCAGTTACTTGAAAAATATAATACTTGAAAAATCTAGGATATCCAAACGACTCATTAGCATTATTCAGTGAATTAGGTTTTGAGATTTTGACTCAGTTACAGTGAGTTCGTCTTGAATGGTTTGATCTGAGTCACTATATGTCGTGTGATTCAGGTGATTTTCAAACATCATATCTTGCCAAAGTATTAAATCATTGCCTTTTTTAAATGGGCCCCACAATACAAGTGGTATTCATGCATCTCAATGCAAACAGTGGGAACTTTCCCTGGTGGAACATTTGGAAAAAGATAAAGAAAAAAATCAACAGGATCTTAAGCCATTTATGCATATGGACTCATCAGCCTGTATGTTTCCTTGGCTTTATTTTTCCTAAGTGGATTAAAACAAGCTGCACTAACCCAACAAGCTTCTTCTCTAATGACTCCCCCAACTACCAAGCCACCAAGATTCCCCCTTGAACTTCCATATTCAATTTTCACAAGCCTATGCACCAAGAGGTTAATCTTCTCCTAATGCTTGACATAATTAAAAATGACCAAGTTCCAACCACCACCCAATATTGAGGCATTAGTACCTTAAAAGCTTCAATACAAGTCCTAACTTATGATGAAGTGTTCAATTCTTTCCTTCACTACAAATATCAATGACAAGATATTACAAGAAATCTCACCTACTTTGTTCTTTCCATATTCCCCACATACAAGCTAAAGGGAGCAACCTCCATACAATTCACTGACTCAATTGGAAGGACCCTACAATCCACCATTTAAAAGATCCACAATCTACTTTGTAATGACCATGAATGTTGAGTAACTTAAAGAAGAAACCCCCAAAGTTTCCTCACCATTTATAAGTCAAAGGCTTAAGAGAGGTCTGCTTTCTATAGTCAGAAGAAAGGTCTACTTACTTTTCTATAATCAGAAAAAAAAAGGTCTACTTTCTATAAACAAAATGGAGCAAGATAACATGTTAATAATTAAAGAAAGCTATATCGAATGTGCTGATTGAAAGAAAACAAGCGTTTGCGAACACATATGTAGCACATCTTTATAATAAAAAATAAAAAATAAAAAAGACAAATAATATGATTTTAGATCATTTGGTCCACAAACTTGTTTAGTGCAAAAAAATAAATCCTGAAAATTTCACCAAAACACTAACAACTGGACCTATAAACTCTAATATGTATAACCATAAGAGAAATACAAGAAAATCGTGTTTAATCATATCATGATACCAGCCATAAAATTAAACAATTAGGTCAAGAACATAGATGGCCATACCTCAAGTTTGGTACTTCATATCCTATAAAATGTTCAAGTCAAACATGTAAGACATAAGTAAGTAGGTGCCACATATGAAAATGATGATAATGGCAAACATGACGACAATATGTTTATAACCACGAAAACCATGGCAACAATAAATAAATTAATAATATAAATAAATAAAATTCAAGAAACAAAAAATTCATGAGGCGTAGGGATATTGTAGGAAGCAGAAAAGAAGAATTGGCAGGGATTAAATCACATGCTTTTCACACAATCCCATTAGAAAACATTGATTTTCTGGGTTTTCTCCACTGCAAAAGACTCTCTTCTTTAAAACAACCTACTTTTCCTTACATGATATTCCAAGTCATATGTCATCTACAAAACCATGCATTTCTAGAAAGATATTCAAACCTGAACTTAGTTTCAAACTTTGATAAATCTCAGCTGCAGTATTACAAGGCATGATGTACCATATACTATAATCACTACAAGAAAACGTGTCTTTGCTGACGGAATTTTGACCGGCGGCCATCTATAACTGCCGGTGATGTGAGAATCTTTGGAAGAAAATGTGCTCTATCAAGATATACCACCACTACAAGAAAGATGAGAATATTTATATTTTTACATTTAATCTCATTGTACTCAGAGATTTTGGATTGATGTGTCTTGATCTATATGCATGTTTAATGCTCTTTTAGTAGTATTCATGCCACTCTTTTTATATCCTAACTTGGGATTTCTAGAACTCTACATGGTGTTGCTGCTTGTCTTTGTATATGTGAAAGTATATGTAGATTTGTGTATGTAATGTTGCTTTCTCTTTATCATAATATGTTAGATGGTTCTTTTCTTTCTCTCTTATTGTAACCTCCTAGAATCAATCTTGTAATTTTGTTGTTTGAGTCAAGAGATGTAGCTTTCATGAAGCTATCATAGTAACTTGTAATATTGTAAGACAATTGCTAGGCATTAGTTTCATGTAGTGGAAGCTTATACAATTATGCACGAGGAGTTTCCAAGAGGTGTTTCTCTGCTTTCTGTATGTGTACTTTTTACATGTATGTTATTTATTTTCTTTTTATTACACAATAATCTCCTTAGGAAAATTGAAACTTAATTATATGACTATTTTGGATTTCATCTTTAAATTATACTTGTTCATTTCAACTGTCTTTCTGACATGCCTGAGCAGGTAGGCTCATTGATTTTTATTTTTATTTTTGTTTAGGCTATTTGGTTAAATTGTCTAAGCTCGGGCAAAGATGGTTTTATGACTTATACTTGCTTTACTATTTGTGTTTGTATTGTGCAAATTTCAAGATTTACACAAGATGAGAACATTAATACATGGTAATGAGGATGCTAGATGAAAGATTTGGGGCCCATCATTCAGTGTTTGAATCATTGAGATTTGGGGCCCTACCATAACAAATATCTCTAGTTTCTATTTCCACATTTATTTATTGCTTTACATATAGGCTTCTTTAGTTTAAAAATATTTTTTTTCGTTGTTAAGTAATAAGAACTCATGTTTAAAAATGTAGTTGTTAATTGATCCTACTTAATAATATGTTTATTACTTCATTTATAGTTAATTGGATGATGCATATACTTGTGATTGAGAATAGAAATAAACAACTTACAATATATATATATATATATATAGTGTAGCCACAAGGAAGAGTTATTTATTTAATTTTTATAAATATATCATGCCCCAAATTCAGGGACGGACAGCTTCCGTGATGCCCTGAATCCAACACTTGACTTTCATATACCAAGTCCCGAGTTCGACACACCACAAGGAAGATTTTTTATTGAAATTATATATATATATATATATATATATATATATATATATATATATATATATATATATATATATATATATATATATATATATATAATACCTGAGCATGAAGATCCATGATCAAAATACCAAGCAACACTCTCCATTATAAATCTTGATGGTTACAAGTACAATGCTTTCCAAAAGGTATACGACGTCAACATTGTCAAATCGAAAAATAGATACAATGCATCGAGAAAGTTAAGCTTCCAAGATACTCCTGCCCTGAAAAAAATGAGAAATAGGAAGCTTAGGCAAAAAGCCTAGTGAGTACACACGTGTGTGCAATGTGTCCTACATGCAAGTAAGATAAATATGCTACAAAAAAATCAAATATGGTGAAAGGCATGTAGTACGTAAGGTATGATGCCAATTCCAATGCAATGCATATGTATCATAATAAACTCTGAGTCAATGCTACCAGCATCACCAAGTCATATTTTCATTTCTCTTATACCATAACCATAATCATATTATACACATCCGTAATCATATCATCATCATCATATTGTCATGCCATATCATAACTCTATATCTCGGAAAGCACCATGGTCGACACCCATGCACCAGACACTAGTAATCGACCTCGCATACCCGCACTGTGGTGGACTTCCACCAACTGTATATCATAGAAAATACCATGGTCGACACCCATGCACCAGACACCAGTAATCGAACTCGCATACCCCCTCTACGGTGGACTTCCATCCGGCATGCCAATAGTGGACTTCATTTGCGCTTCTCCTCACCGGCAAGTCAGACTGGTCCCTTTTTGCACCTTAGCCCTTAAGCAGGTTGGACCCACTTCTTATCAACCCGACCTCGTCAGTTGGAGTCAAATTCATGACCCGTGTATCCACTCGGCCTGACGATGAGGCAACCCTAGCTAGCATCGAGGTTTAGGGACTTTCAACCCAATGAGCACATCATCCCCTACTATTTTCACACCTCTGGTGTCCTGTTCATTTTTAAGGATAACCCAAGTCATCATCATAGATGTAAATTTTATTGTCAAGATCCAACTCATGTTATACAGTATGACTGTGATATTTCAATCATCATGTATGCCATGATTATGCATGAATTCACGTAACTATGACAAGGCATATGTTCAAGTGCATGTAGTATGTATGTAATGCCATGAGTTTAGGGTCTGCTTAACCTTTAAGTCCAAAAATGACATAAAATCTTCATGTGCCACCATCAACTATATCAATCCATGGTCATGTGACTAGACTGAAGAGGACATATCTTACACATAAACAATGTATTGAAGTACACTTGCACATACCATCATTTCATGGTGCATGAGTATGATCAATAACAACATGGTCAAGTAAATGAATTTTATATGTTAGGAAATGGAACAACATTAATCAAGATATTAAATCACTTACTTCTATTAACCATAATAACTAATATCACTGATATCATCCATAGCTATCATAATTACAAGCATTAATTGTATTCAGAGCTACACCATATCCTTCGCAAGATAAATATTCTATTAGCGGCTTTGGTCCGACGTGATTTTCTTCTATTGAAACCACATGGTTATACTTTAACTGGGTCTTATGGTTAATGAGTGATGGTGACGCAAAGTACATGCACCAAGTGGTTATGAGATGAAAGGCATAGATATAACATATAGTAAATGAGCCACAGGATGGATGGTGCTAATGAAACTCATATAATGTAGTGGACTTCACCTTCACATGGGTTTTTAGTAGATTAGATTTACAAATAATTATTGTAGTAGTTCTACAATAGTTTGGAAGGCCTTCATAAGATATAGTGAGCCCTGAGTTAAATGACTTGGTATATAATATACACATAAGAGTTAGTCATGGATGGATGACGTGAGTTTGTCTCATACAACGTAGTGGGTCCTACTTCCAAGTAGTACTACAAGCAGATAGGTCTATGCACAAACATTATAGTGGGTCCCAATAAGTAGATAATATAGGTAACTCACATAAATTATGGTAGTATAAGAAAGAACAATTCAGATGCACAAAGCATACATCAATGGGCTCCATCATCAAACTGTTTGGTTGGCAAAATAATTGAACAGTGTGGATAAAATATATAGAGTGGGTTCACAAGTGTTTGGAAGTTATACATTCAATTAACACCATTTCATATCGTCTGACTTATTTAGGAATTGGATGTAAGTCATTTTGTTTTAAAATTAGCTAGCCTAATAGATAAATGGTGAAATATACAATACTTGCATCAAGGTAGAGTCCATAATTAATTTGACACACATCTTAAGTTCACATACCGAAGAGGTTACACCATCAGCATAGTCCACAAGTCTGAGTAATCACACAATTCTCATATGCCTACATGGTCTTATGGCCATTTTATTATCAGAAGTCTATATAGTTGAATGGCCACACAAATTTCACTCTACTAGTCATAACAAGGTACTTGA
The DNA here is from genome assembly GCA_037074715.1 of Magnolia kwangsiensis. NCBI lineage: Eukaryota > Viridiplantae > Streptophyta > Magnoliopsida > Magnoliales > Magnoliaceae > Magnolia > Magnolia kwangsiensis. Next base: position 107,351,584 of record CM073571.1, read on the forward strand.
GGTTAGATGGTTATGTACTTTCATTACATCATAGCTCACATAATGGGGCAACCGCTTTACTAAACTTTCACATGGTTAGGAGGTAAATATCACAATTTCACATAGTTTAGTATGTATATGTTACTATTATGATCTAGTGTTCACATTTCAAAATATCCAAACATAATCGAGCAATCATAATCCTACACATGAATACAAGGTTACACCAATTATGATAAGTCTTATACTACAACCACTTCACACTTTACATAGTTAATGACTCATATTCAGTGTCGCATGGTTAAGGGCCAAGAGCCATATTTCATCATACCATTTATGGTTTAGAAATCACATCGCATAGAATCTGGGACCTTGATAGCATTAGCTTGGGTAACATAACCCTACATCACATTCGGTCTAGTGTAAAACTTGGTCATACGTGATTCAAGTGGCGGTATCTATATCAATAAGCACAAACCTACGTCGTTAAGTGACCATTAATGCCACTTGATTTCATACGATTAGGTGGCCTGGTACTTATTTCACATTCATACAGTTAGATGACTACATATACTCCACCATTGCCTATGATTAGGTGGTTATACATACATCAAATACCCACATGATTAATGGGCCAAATAGGTATATCACATCCTCACACCACTAGAGTCTACATATTTGTTATAATTAAATATTTTTAAGGGTTTAAACACAAGTCACATGATAATATTACTTGGGGCTGCACTCTAACCAAAGTGCCAAGTGATCAAGGGCTATCCATAATCAGCCCATTTAAGGGATTAATCATCATTACTTTAAAAAATACAATACCAAGTCATCATACATTTAACAACTGGGGATTACAAACTCTTGTCGAAGAGGCCCAGTGTTGGCCCAAACAAGGCTACCACTAATGGGCCCACATGGCATTCACTCAAAATAGGCCTTAACATTCTTAGGCCCACACACTAATTGAATTCACAATGGGTCCTATGCGGTGGAGTCCATGGGAGTTTCCCATGAGGTTGAGTTGTGTGTGACCCACCAGAAGTTAGGATCCACTCCAATAATCCGGTGAAGTTGATGGCTGGTATGGATATACATTGCATCATTAACCTCAGCCCTAGGAAAATTTTAATGATAAGAGTTTATTCATTACTATTGCAGGTGATACAGTCTAGGTGGACTTTGGATTAGCCTGATTTTTGAAAACATACCATGCAATGGGTTGGTCAAGGATGATGTATGGACTTAATAAATCAGATACATCATGGTAGACCCACAGGGACTCTTTAATGGTAAATATTCAATTTCTACTGTTCGTGTCGTGCAGCCTACCTAAAATTTGGATTAGATAAATTTTTTTGGGCTCATGTAATAAAATGGTCTATCAAAGACAATGTACAGTGCAAATCTGATGTAGACATTACGTGGGCCTCTTGGCTTAAAATCAAGTCAATTTGTGGCTCATGTGGGCCACACCACACACAAAAGTTGAGAGGGTTACCCTCCATAAAAACATTCATAATCATTTGTTGGGTCATCGGGACGTGGTTCACAAATCCAGTCCATCCATTATGTATGTCCCACTTGGTTGAGGGTTCAATCCAAGTTTCAAATGCATCCAAATTTCAAGCGGACGCCGACAAGTGTTTCTATATGCTTGAGCTCCGAGTTGTACAAACGGTTCAAGGAGATCAAAGTTACATGGGTCCTATAGTGATGTATGTATTATATATACACTGCTTATCTATATTTAGAGATCATTATAGAGAATTATCCAAAAATTAATCATATCCAAAGATTATCTGGACCTCACCACAAATATCAATGAATATAATGATTTCAACATTAAATAATTCATAGGGCCTACCATAACATTTACTTTCTGTCCAGTCTGTTCATAAGGTCACAAATACCTGATTTAAGAGGAAAAACAATTTTCATATTGGTCCAAAACTTCTATGACCCAAAAAGGGTTTCAATGGTAAACATTCAATCCCGTACTACTCTTTGTAGTGTGGACCACCTAATTTTTAGATCTATCTTATTTTTCTTCTCAAGCCTTAAGACAACTCGCCAAATGGATGGACAGTTTGGATATAAGACATACCTCGTGAATAGAACAGACCCACAAATCTTGCTGATAGCTTCAAAATTATTTGTTATTATTATTATTTATTTTTTTAATGGTGTGGGCCACTTGAGTTCCGTGTATGGCTAATTTTTGGGGGTAACCCATTTTTAAATGGGACCCACCAAATGCACGGTGTAGATGCTCGACATGCATAAAGGTGGGGCCTGTGGTGAGGCCCACTTCCCTTCAGCATCCACCAGTAGGACGTTGCTTGCTGCAGTATCATCTAGATGTTGGCAGCAACAACATCAAGTGTTGTTGTTTTTATTTTTTAATTTTTTTTATTTCATGGTATTTTGTAGGTGGGGCCCACATCATGATGATCCACTCCACTTGCTGGGTTCCCTGACTCGTGATGGGTCCAATGAATCCAATATTCGATATGTTTCGGTGTATAGAAAAATCACAGTGGGCCCTAACAGTTAATATCACCTAATATCACTATTTTCTACAATGTGGCCCACCAAAAATTTAGATTGGCTTCATTTTTCGGCTTCATGGCTAAAATGAGCTACGAAATTGAATAGACAGTGTGGATTGATGTCAGGCCCGTATCCTAGACTGTACTGTTCTGTAAGCTCCCGCGATCTTCCCAGTCGAATTCGGTCCACCCGCGGTCTGTTATCAATGTTTACGCGCGATCCTGAGATGTGTCCAGTATATCAGAATAGGCTCAACCCGAGACTTGTACTAGTGCAACCATGTCGTCGCCACGGTTCCAATGCCGCGTCTTGCACGCCGATGCGGTACCCTAACCAGGAGATGTGGGCTCGAATTCAGTTCAAGGAAAATGCCGCACATTGCAAATCCCGATAGATCCATCACATCAATCATCTCATTTGTCAAAAGTACATCCATTACTCTCCCCATTCCCAAGTGCAAAAAGCAATCTCAAAAGTCAACTTTCCTATCACCTCACCATCCTCTCTCCCATCACTTCTCTTACACCTCTCTCTCTCATCTCTCTCTCTCTCTCTCTCTCTCTCTCTCTCTCTCTCATTTTTCAAGCTCCTCTCTCCAAGAAACCCATGTCCATGGCTTCCATGGAGGAGCTTGGTGTGGCCCACTCTCTACCACCCAATCTCACTCTCTAAAATTAATCTCCACCATTCAAATACATCCCTTGGAGCTCTAAGATACGTTGATGGAAGAAGAAATCCAAGAAGATAAAAGGTGGGTGCTTCTTTCTCTCTCTCCCTCTCTTTTTTTCCTTTATTTTGTGTGAAGATGTGATTGTGTGGCCCACTTAATGAGTTGTGAGATGTCCAAACCGTCCATCAAATGGGCCTCACTTTGATGTGTGTATTACCCACATCATCCAACCATTTGGGTGGCCCACCTAGACAGCATGTCCGTAGGTGGGGCCCACCTTAATGTATGTTTTAAGCAACCATCCAACGTTCAGGGGCGCTAGACGTTGCAACTTGAAGTGTGAGCTGACAGTGGGTGTACAGACGTCCAAAAAGAAGGAATTTTTGGTGGACTGCTCATGCAAGCCTCACCTTGATATATCTTTCTAATCCAAGCGGTCATTCCGTTCCCCAGCTCATTTTAGGCGTTAAGCCGAAAAATGAAGCCAATCCAGTTCTCTGATAGGCCACACCATTAAAAATCATGTGAAGACATGCTAAAACATATAAAAGTACTGGCCCACTTGAAATTTTTATGCATCTGAAACTTGGACTGACCCCTTCACCACGTGGAACACACACAACAGATGGACTGGATCGTCCTGTTGTGGCCCCCATATATGAAAAAAATAAAATAAAAATAAAAACAAAACAGCACTGACGCTATTGCCACTAACGTCTCTGCTGACGCTAGAAGGAGGTGGGCCCCACCATGATGTGTGTTGAACATCAGCCCAATGCATTTGATGGGTCCCATTTAAAAATGGGTCACCTTAAAAAAAGTCAGCCTTATATGATACTCAAGTGGCCCACGTCATAGGAAACAGTGGGATTGAACGTCAGCCATTGTAACCCTCTTTGGGTATTACAAAAGTTTTGGATTCATATGAAATTTGTTTCCCCTTTTCATCCAGGGCTGTGTGATCCTATTAACAGGTTGGATTGTAAATAGATATTGCAGTGGGCCCCACGTGGAACCCACCATGAATTATGTGTTTTATTCACACAGTCCACGGCTGTGGACGGTGGAGCCTACGTTGATGTATGTGTTTTATTTACACCGTCCACAGATGTGGACGGTGGAACCCCACCTTGACAAGTATATTTCATCCACGTTGTCCGTACAACAGACGTGGACCCACCTGATGGACGTGTGTATCCACACCGTTCATCCAATGAAGTACATTTAAATCTCAAGTGGAAACCACACCTTCATGTGAGTGTTTTATCTGCAACACCCATCTGACGAGCAGCACCCAGCTGCTTTTGTGTTAACGTCAGCAAGTTAGGTGGGTCCACCAGCATGATGTATATGCTTCATCAGGACCGTCCATCACGTGGGATCCATTCGACGTGCCGTCAAATCGTCCAGATCAAGCCCCCACAATGATGTGTATTTGGTATTTCCACCACTGTATATGTATAATAAATAAATGATAATATATATATATATATTCTAAATATAACTGGTGGACCATGTACGTGGGACCCACTAGATGAAGCAGATTGGCTGGTGTTCGTTATTTTGTGGGCCCCACCTTATGTAATGTATGTGTATATCCTCACCATCCATCAGGGATGGGCCGCTGTGGATTGCGTGACCAATATCTGGTATAAGATATGTGTATATAAATATATATAATATAATATGATATATATATATCATGTGAGGTGGCCCCACGTGGGACCCACCAGATGTTTGTCTTATATATATATATATATATGTGTGTGTGTGTGTGTGTGTGTGTGTGTGTGTGTATGTATGCTGTGTGTACGACCCACCTTGACGTATCTATGTTATGTCCTCACCGTCCATCTGGACGTGGGACCCACATGCCACACGTGTGGTGCTGATACACACCGTCCAGCACTTTCAGATGGTGGGGATCACCCAATTGTCTAGCTGTTGTGGAGGACGTCACCAAGCTCTGATGATCCCACCATAGTACGTGCTTCGTCCCACCGTACAGTGCAAGGAAGGTGGGACGATCTGAGGTGTATGTTATATCCCCATCGTCCATTGCTTGGACATGGGGCCACCTTGATGAGTGTGTGGGATCTCCACCGTCCAGTTGGACGTGGATCCCACCATAATATATGTGCTTATGCCACTCCGTCCAGTTGCAATGGACGGTGGGGCCTCAATGTATGTAGTGTATCCTTGCCACCCATTAGCCGGGCTTGCCTTGATGTATGTGTTTCATCTAAATTGTCCATCTGGATGGCGAGCTTGTCTTAAGGTCTTGAGACTAAAAATGGGGCAGATCTACCAGGTTGTAACGCCCTGAAATTCGGGGGTCAAGCATAACTCAGCTCCCGATTTCCAAAACATCACTTATGTAACATAAATAATGATGGATGTATGTTGTCTGTATTGGCGCATAAAACATGAAGTAGATTAAGCCAGATCAGCAAACATAATTTAGGGATAGAGAGAAAATGCAAACGGAAGACTTCAATACATATATAAATAAAAAATAATCCCCAAAAGATGCGTGCTCTGCCCAGGGCAATAAGTACAACTGTGTATCAAAATACATGTATCAAACTGTGCAAAATCAATATAAACATATCCCAGAAGTCCCGCCGGTCAGGACAATGCTCACATGAACCCGCCTGAGAGATGTATGAACGAGAAAGCCTCCTCGTCCTCATCGAAATATGGCTCCGCCTCGAAGGCATCACCATCACCTGCAGCTAAGTCAGAGTCTGGTTGGTGTTTAAGCACCATCTCAGAACGTGGGAGTGAGTAATCAACTCAGTGGAGCCATACAACAAAGATTAACATGTTATCAATTCAATCAAGCAGTAATGATAAAGCAGTACAATCAAACATGTCCTAGATACTCTTGTTAATGCAAGAATGATATGAGGGAATGATGCATGCACTCACCACAATCTCCCTCTGCGATCTTCATCTTACGGTCACACATGTCAGTCACTTCCTCAGTGCTCTTACACCAACATTGATAGCACATGCAGTGTGATGATATGAGCATGATTATCTAGTTCTTATTAGTCATTTTCATACAACAGGATTGGAAAGTTAAGACACCTCCCTTATACCAATTCTCAAACATTAATCCATTCTAGGGTCGTCAGTCCTAAGAAATCTCATACGATGTACAGTTCTAGATCGTTGTAAAGGGATTGTCACCAATCAATACAGGTCTAGTTATATCCCAAAAACTGTAACAAGACTTGTCGCCCTTATGCAGTGTCAGGATATACTCGAGGTCACTATAGAGGGCTCATCACCAATCAATGTAGGCCGATAGTATGAATATAGTGTTCCATACCACCATTATCGGCTCATGAGAGTAAGGTGCTCACTGGTCACTACGGGGAGGCTCGTCGCCCCAGCATAGGCCGACATCTCGACCATGGTGTCCCATACCACTATGTCTAGCTCATGAGTCTTAGGGGATCACGGTACCAAGGGTAACGGAATTTTCACTAGTGAGTTCGGTGTCTTAGATTCAAACATTAGCAACCAAACATGGTGAACATACATCGGTCAATCGGGTTAGTTGATAAGCCCAACTAGGCCAAGCGCACATTGAGTTGAACGACAAGGAATGCATAAGCACTCCTTGTGGCCTAACCACTCTTGAACATCCCAACCATGACTCCGATTTGTTAAACTCATCCTGCGTGGTGAAAATGACCTCAACCACCATTTGAAGAACGGTTACCGATTACCTGAACTGTAGTACAGCCTCAATAACATACAAGCTCAATAATAGGCATTTGATTCATATCCTACAATCATATGAACTTTTATGAAATGTAACTTGAATATAAATACAGTACATGGAGGAAATCATGCACATAGATAACATGAACAATTCAAGCAAATCAATTCATGGAGGAAATCATACACACAGGTAAGGGGATTGAGATTCATATCTCAACAACCTTGAAATTCACACTTTACCAATTATTAACTCATTCAAGCATTTATACAAACACTTAGACTACACTATTCAACATACTTATTAGGGCAAGTCCTTTCACTAAGGAGTCACCGTATACATATCAAGCATATGTCTACGATAAATAATCATGGCAACCATAACAGCAAATTCCATACGTAGACGGTTATTCTAACATATACATGAAATACACTATTTATAACATAGATTAAACATATCCGTAAATCGAAAAAGATAGCGCATTTAGCATGTGTAATAGCATTCACATCATGAATAAATTATTATCTAACATTAAAAGCCTTGAAAACCATAACCTAAATGTATATAGTCCGCACCTTAAACCAGAAAATGCGTAATAGATGTGATTCAGATGATAAGTCTTCGTCGACGGCGGATACCCTACCTAAGGCATGAAACAGGTTAGCTATAACTTCACTACAGCTATTCTAAGCTTTAAAAAAGGTTAGGGTTGGATTAACTTACTCAAGAATGGAATCAGAATCGCTGGAAGAACGATTCAGATATGCAGGATCGATATGTAGAAGAACTGGGAAGAATCCTACGGAGAAACAACAGGTTCCCTCTTACTTTCTCTCTTTTCTCTCTCTTGAATAGCTAGGGTTTAGAAAATTCATATGGGATTTGGGAATGAGGGTTTAAGGCCTTTTTATAAGCCTAAAGTCGACGAAAATAGCCTTAGGGTCAAAGTATACTTAGATTATAACCAAATCGGGCTCTTTCTGATCCAACAGAGCACTTTTGGAGGTCCTCTTATCAAATGCGGTCGGACTTAAGCTCACTAGTTTTGGATCTTAAGTAAGTTAAGTTTTCAGTCCAATCAGATTTTTAGATCATCCGTGGCAGACCAGTTTCAATTCAACGGTCACCGATATTCGATCAGAGTTATAAGTGCTATGACATATATGGGCCACCTTTCGTGATCCGATGGTGAATTTGGGTCTCAATCTAACGGTCAGAACTCTTAAAAATAACACGCAAGCGACACGACCCAGATTAATCGAAACAGATAGCACATTTAGCATGTGTAATAGCATTCACATCATGAATAAATCATTATTTAACATTGAAAGCCGTGAAAACCATAACTTAAAGGTATATAGTCCACCCCTTAAAACAAAAAATGCATAATAGATGTGATTCAGATGATAAGTCTTCGTCGACAGCTGATACGCTACCTAAGGCATGAAACAGGTTAGCTATAACTTCACTACGACTATTCTAATCTTCAAAACGGGTTAAGGTTGGATTAACTTACCCAAGAATGGAATCAGAATCGCTAGAAGAACAATTCAGATACACAGAATCGATACATAGAAGAACTGGGAAGAATCCCACGGAGAAACAACCGATTCCCTCTTACTTTGTCTCTCTTTTCTCTTTCTTAAATAGCTAGGGTTTAGGAAATTCATATGGGATTTGGGAATGAGGGTTTAAGGCCTTTTTATAAGCCTAAAGTCGATGGAAATATCCTTAGGGTCAATGTATACTTAGATTATAACCAAATCGGGCTCTTTCTGATCCAAAGGAGCACTTCTGGAGGTCATCTTATCAAATGCGGTCGGACTTAAGCTCACTAGTTTTGGATCTTAAGTAAGTTAAGTTTTTAGTCCAATCAGGTTTTCAGATTATCCATGGCGGACCAGTTTCAATTCAACGGTCACCGATATTCGATTAGAGTTATAAATTCTATGACATATATGGACCACCTTTCCTGATCCGAGGGTGAATTTGGGTCAAAATCTAATGGTCAGAACGCTTAAAACTAACACGCAAGTGACACGACCCAGATTACTTAAAATTATATTTAATTTTTTAAAAATCTTCGTTTTCTCACTCTCTTCACTCCGGACTCAAGGAAATGGTCTCAGGACATCGTTTGACCTTGATTTTTGAGGTGATATTCAAGTCCAACTAGGCGGTCATAATGGTCTAAGTTCATTGATATCAGACTTTCGACGTGCAGTCTAAATCCAATAGGAAGTTACAAAGTGCTCCCAAGAGCAACTAGCTTTAGAGTTGGATCCTAGATTTCTAGGTACTATAGCGTCAATGATTCTATAGGTTTTGGGTCTTACAGATCGTATTGAAAGTTATTAGTGCTATTGTTACATATAATCTAGTTTAGCGCTAGCTAATACACATGAAATTTCTAAGGGATTTGGTTCTAAATTATTTCTACTAGAGATGGTACTCGGGTCTAAGTACGGATTTTTCTAAGACGTTACGCAGGTGGACCACACCGCATAAAATAGTGGAGAGTAGAACACCTACCATTGAAATCCCTTATGGATTTCAGAAGTTCTGGATCAATATGATATTTGTTATTTCTCTTGATCTAGGTCTTTGTGATCATATGATCAAATTGGAGGGAAAATAAACATTATGGTGGGCCGGTGAATTGTTTAAATGGCGAAAATCATTATCTCCACTACTATTTGTGTTACAGTCTAGATGATATTTTGATGGGCCCATCTTGATGTGTATGAGGCCCATTGTCCCGACCCCACTATGACATGTATTTGGCCCATGAGAAGTGGCCCACCATGATGTATAATAGGACAATGTGAGCAGCCCGATGTGATGTATATGTGGCCCTTCAGTGAGGCCCATTGGTGTAATTCTGTAACATCCCAAAAATCGGGGGGTCAAGCAAAAACCCAACTCCCGAGTTCCAAAATGTTATTTATGCAACATAGATATGTATGATTGAATGTTGTCTGTGATAATGTATTAAACATGAGTGAGATTAAGCTAAAACAGCATATCACGCTCCAGAGACAGTTAAATTTACAAGCGGAAGACTGTGATAGTATGTATAACATATATAATCTGTTGTATGTCTTTAGAGTGTGAACATGTTACCAGGTTATATACATACATGTATACTTCAAAAGTAAACAAAAGAATATACATGAGTGCTCTAAAAATATAAAATGACAAGTGTCAAGGCATCTAATCAACCTCCCTGTAATCCCGTCGATCAGAACACACATAAAGGAGGGATCCTCCTCATCATCAACACCATCAAGTCCGGCTCCGCCTCACGGGCCGCGCCATCATCTGCAATCACAAAAAGGTCTGGTGGGTGTCCAGGAACACCGTCTCGTAACGTGGGAGTGAGTAGCTAACTCAGTGGAATAATAGAGCAAGGATTAACATGTTCTCAAATCAATCATGCGATAATAGTAAAGCAGTAAATCAAGCAATCCTAATACTGTTGTTAATGCAATATGACGTGACGTGATGTATGCCCTCACCGACGATCTCCCTCATACGGCAACATCTTACGACCGCGACATGCCACACTCCCTAGAGTGCCCCACATCTTCCAGGCACATGCAATGCTATGGTGATATGATTTTCGAGTTATTATTAGTCCATTCAAACAATAGGATTGGGAAACTAAGGTACTTCCCTTATATCAATCCCAACACAGATCCTGTCTAGGGTCGTCACTCCTAGTAATCTCATACGATGTATATTTCGTAGGTCGCTGCGAGGGCTGCCAGGGCTATTGCAAGCACTCGTTGCTCCGCTCCCCCATCACCTTATCAATACAGGCCTACTGTACTCTACTGCTACTGAAGGGTCGTCGCCTCCCGTAGACTCAGAATACGCTCGCAGTCACTACAAAGGACTCGTCGCCTGATCAGTGTAGGCCGACAGCTAGAATATAGTGTCCCATACCACCATAATCTGCTCACGAGACTAGGTGCTCACTGGTCACTACGGGGAGGTTTATGGCCCCAGCGTAGGCCGACAGCTCGACCACGGTGTCCCATACCACCATGCCCGGCTCATGAGTCTTTATGGATCAAGGTATCATGGTTAACAGGATTTACAATGGTAAGTTCAGTACCCTAGGTTCAAGCAGTTATGACTCATACAAGGTAAACATACATCGGCCAGTCGGGTTACTTGACGGGCTCGACTAGCGCGATCGCATCTCAAGTCGAACGACATGAAGTGCGTAAAACACTTCGCGTGGCCTAACCACTGCCGTCAACTCCAAACACGACTCGCGTTCATCGACGCGTAGATAAGCTAACCACGAATTCGCTCGGTTACCGACTGCCTGGACTAGGCATAGTCCCAAACAATCATAGAATCACATCAACAGTTGTGTAAGGGTAATGGAAATGAAATACAACCATGAGAGCATGTTAACACATGTTATTACATACAACTTAACCAAATCATCGTACACATGTCTTTCACACATATAATGAAATTAAGCATGTCGCCAACATATAGGAAATCCTCTCCATCAACATATTAATTGAGAATTCAATCTCAAAGTAACTCATAAGGAAATCATCAAGCACATGTTATAACATACAGCTTAAGCGAATCATCAAGCACATGCATTTCATTCATATCATGAAATCATGCATATGGCTAACATGTAGGAAACCATTCACACTAGCATATTAATTGAGAAATCAATCTCAAACTAATTCATAACACCATTTAATTCAATACATACTAATACAAGCATTTATACAAACACATACACTACACACTTAAGTCTACATATAGTATGTCGACCCGAAGTGCGCATTTAGGCGAATCTCTTCGCCAAACTAATTATGCACGTATTCCTAACATCCTAATGCGACAACATATCATGTCAATCACATCAGCAAAATGTGAATGAAATCTATACTTCCTACAAATGACTAAAATGCCCTTAATCTCATATTCTTCGTTAGTTTACGAAACAGGAAACGGACAGCATGTTGTACATGTCAAACGGCGTTGCCGTCAAGAATCTACTATTAAACGACATTGAAAGCTTTGGAAACAGTCAATCAAAGCGTCTAAAATCTACACCTTTTCCCTTATAGGTGAAGTGATGCGAACGGAGCGTATACGCTTCGTCTACGGCGACTAAGGAACCTGATTTACGAGATTTATCAACTAAAAAACTATGGAACTAAAGAAGCATCAAATCAGCAACTTTCTAGGGTGTTTTCTTACCTACAAATGTGGAGAAATCACCGGTAAAGTGATTGGAATACGCCGCTTAAGCACGTGCAGCAGCAGCAGAAAAAGCTCTCCCACCTTCTCTCACAAACTCTCACCTTTTCTCTCTCCCAATCTAGGGTTTTTACAAATTCGGATGGGAGAGAGGAGTGAGGGTTTCAAGCCCTTTTATAAGCCCAAACTTGCCCGAAATAGACTCGGGAACAAGTTTCACTTGAGGGGTAACCAAATCGGGGCTGTTTCGGTCCAAAAGATGCTTTCTGGTGGTCCCCTGGTCGAATACGATCGGACTTAAGCTCATGCGTACCAGATCTAGCGCGCATTAAGTTTTCAGTCCGGCAGGGTTCGCAGATCGCACGTGGCGGACCAGTTTCAGTTCAGCGGTCACCGCACGTAGATCAGGGCTGAAAGTCTCATAATAATAAATAGAAATTTTTCCTGATCCGAGGGTGTAATCTGGATGAATTCTGATGGTCATAACGCTTAATACTGACGTGTCAAGTCATGTGCCAGATTTGAATTTGAAATTCCAATTCTGTCCCTATTCGCGGTCTCTTCAGTCCGGGCTCAATGAAATAGTCTGTGATTATCAGTTTGACTTGATTTTCGAAATGATTGTCAAGTCCAGCTGGGCAGTTCTAACGGTCTAAGATAGGAAGTAACGGACTTTCGACGCGCGGTCTAAATCCAATACAAGAATTCAAAGTGGTCCAGAGAACAAACCCGCTTAGAGTTTGATCCGAGGTTATAGAGTATTATGGAGTCATACGTTCTACTCGATTTGGGTCTTGTAGAACGTATTTAAAGTGATCAGGGACTGTTTCCCAGCTACTCCAGCGTCGCGCTAGCTAACTTGTGCTTAGTTTCTAAAGGAATTTATCCTAAGTTATTTCTTTGGCTATGGAATTGGGTTCTGAGCGATTTTCCAGGTGTTTTAGTTGACCCATTGCCTAAGGACGTCAAATCCCAGATTGGCCAAAATTCGGGGTGTTACAAATTCATTGATGCGGCCCACTCGATGTTTATGAGTCCCATCGGTGCGACCCATTTGATATGGCCCATTGAATGTATTTGGGGCCCATGTGGAAGGGCCTGATGTGATGTATATGAAGCTCTTATATAAGGCCCAATGTGATCTATTTGGGGCCCATGGGTCGAGGTCCATTGAGATGTATTTGGGGCTCATGGGTTGAGACCCATTAAAATATATTTGAGGCCCGGGTGCAAAGCCTACCTGTCGCTCATTTGAGGCCCGTGTGATGAGACCCATTATGATTGTATGCAAGGCCATGGGCCCACTATATGTTTGGCCCTATGTAGGCTACTCTTTGGGAGCAATGTTGGTTAAATGTCCACATTAATGGGCAATGATGGTTGGATGTCCACATTATGACCTTCCCTTAAGCCTTGTTAGGCCCATTCTCATCATTCTCTTAGTGAGTTAACCCAAATAAGGAGGCCCCGAATTTAATATAACCACGGCCGAGGGCCGATCTTTATATTATGGTTGATCGACTGTTCACCTATGGACCCCACCTTATTTATATGATGATTATCGATGCTGATCGTCAGTGCTAATTATAGATGTTGATTATCGGTACCAATTATCGAGGCCGATTCTGATTGTCAAGGCTGATTTCGAATGTCGAGGTCAATTTTGATTGTCGATTCTGACTCGGCTTGGTGAGGCTGATTCCGATTCTGATTATCGATCGATTCTGTTTATCACGACCATTGCTGATTCCGATCGACGTGACCGATATGCTGACTCTGATTACCGAGTGATTTCGATTGATGTGACTGATTGATGATTTCGATTATCGTGACCGATTGTCGATTTTGATTATCGAGGATGATTATCGATCGATTCCGATTGTCATGACCGATTGCCGATTCTGATTATCTTGGCCGATTGATCAATTAGTGATCGAGGCTGATTATCATGACCGATTACCGATTCCGAGTATTGAGGCTGATTATCGATCAATTCCAATTATCGTGGCCGATCGACGATTCTGATTGTCATGACCGATTCTGATTATTGAGGCCTACTCTGATTCTAATTTTGATTGCCAAGGCCGATTGTCGAGACCTATATGATGTATATTCGACCCGTAGTTAAGGCCCATTGTGATGTATCTGTGGTCCTTGGGCGAGGCCCACTGGGTTGTATATTAGGCCTTTATGTGAGGACGTCAACCCATTATGTGTTTAGCCCTATGAGGGTCATTCCTTAGGGCAATGTTAGTTAGATGTTCACATTGTCGAGGCCGATTGCTGATGCCGGTTATTGATACCAATTATGAGTATGTGACAGCATAACATCATAATACATACGCATCATCTGCATGTTTGTTATGAGATGTGATTGACCATCGCATATGTCATAGGGCAGGTTATTCATGGGGCTCCCTGATAGGTAGAGATTGTCTCACATGAGTACATGGTATACACAGAATTGATGCATGACTGGATTGTATGACTATGCATCTTGCATTGTGTGTTGTGATTATTGTATGCCCTAACGATATCAGGGTCGTAGCCTCTACAGGTATTTCGTGGATGGCCAAATGGGACATTGAAAATCTTTTCTACATGGGGTGCTATAGATATCCCTAGGTGAAATTCCCTAAACCCTCATGGTTCCAAAGGTTTCTCCAACGTCTAGACCGAGTGGATGCATGAGTGCATGATGGCCGTATACCGTTAGGCCGAATCTCCTACTGTGTCGTGGTTGGTTGGAAGGGGGTGCGGCCTTACCTACCCGAAAGGAAGGGGCAATGTTAGGCTGAGTCTGACCAGCTCAAGGAATGGGTCCGCTATCGATGAGCCAGGCCCGATATTGGGAGGCAGATAGTGAGGTCTCTTCCACTCACCTTGTTGTGTACGATGAGACGACAATCTGGTTTGGAGTGTAATAGACCCCAGTGATTTCTCAGAGAGGAACCATACTGATATGTGGACTTATTGAGTAGGAGTTACATGCTCATTCATTCATTCATTCATTATCCACTCGGGCTGGTGGTGCACAACTATTTGTTGTGTACCTTCATTATGGAAAGGATTTCGATTGGGCGCACGACTAACCTGACATCAAGAGTTTACCACATTGAGTCTAACTATCCAAATTTAGGTATGGGACTGGTTTGAATAGAAGTCCCTTGTGGTGGACCCCATAGCCTGCGATACTACGTACTATCATCCCGACTTCACACTCCAGCATGGTCATTTCATTCGCATCGCATATTTCATTACATCCGCAGGAATATGTCATTTTGGGTTGCTATATTTCTGCACTTATATGGCCTAGATAAGCTTAATAGGATTTGTATATTGCATTGCATCCTCAACATATGATATTTGGCTCTTTATGACTCCTTATTGCATAGCTATTCTATATTGCGTATTCTGATATTGATTGACTTATGGACTTGTCCATACTTCCGCTTACTCTGTTATCATATGATTTATAATCTTGTCAGTATTTCTGTTTACTCCGATAATTCCTACTCTTATTAGTATTTCTGCTTACTCTGATAATTCATGATCTTGTCAGTATTTCTGCTTATTTCGATAATTTACGATTTATTGATTACTAGTAATTTTGGTATTGTATGATGATGGAATTATATTGAATACTTGACATGTAACGTCCCAGAAAAATCCATACGAAGACCCGAGTACCACCTCAAGCAGAAATCACTTAGAATCAAATCCTTTAGAAATTTAACGAGAATTAACTAGCGCTAAACTAGATTACCTGTGATATTAACACCAATCACTTTAAATACGATCTGCAAGACCCAAAACTTATAGAAACGTTAACGCTACATTACCCTGAAATTTAGGATCAAACTCTAAACCCATTTGCTCTCAAGAGCATTCAAAAACTCCGTATCGGACCTGGACCGCACATCGAAAGTCTGATAGCGATAAACTTAGACAATTATGACCGCCTAGTTGGACTTGATAATCACCTCGAAAATTAAGTCTAGATGATGTCTTGAGACTATTTTCTTCAGTCCGGATCGAAGTGTGGGAGAACGTGAAGTTTTTTATGAAATTAAATATAAATTTAAGTAATCTGAGTCGTGTCACTTGCGGATCAATTATAAGCATTCTAACCATTGGATTCTAACCCAAATTTACCCTCGGATCAGGGAAGATGTCCCCACATATACCAATATGCTTGTGGCCTTGATCGAGTTTCAATGACCATTGAACTGAAATTAGTCCACCATGATCGATTTAGAAACCCAATCGGACTGAAAACTTAACTTGATCAAGATCCAATATTTATGAGCTTAAGTCTAACCGCATTCAGTAAAAGTACCTCCAGAAATGCTCTGTTGGATCGGAATAAGCCTGATTTGGTTATAACCTAAGTATACCTTAGCCCTGGGGCTATTTTCGTTAATTCTAGGCCTATAGTCTGGCCAATCGGTAAAGTCCACGCAAAACGGGCATTTTGATCGAGTCCATGTGCATCCGTGGTCGCATGAAATGACCCCGAACCACTCCTAGATTGTGTGTGGATGGGTCTAGGCCTCTCTTGACTCAATCCCAGCCATCAAAAATCACTAAATGCAACCATGCATCAGGTAGAGTCAGAAATGACCCGAAATGGATCGAAATGGAGTCTTGGGCCTATCCAAGCCAATGTACAATGATCTGGGGTGGGACCCATGTATTTTTGGAGCCCACAGGATAGGGGGAACCAGTCCAGGGGGGTGCCCATCGTCGGATTCCACTTTGGCCGCCGATGGCATCGTCGGTTTGGCGAGGGATCACCGACCGGTGGGCCCCACTCGGGCCGTGCGTCGGGCCGACGCCCTTAAATGGGTAGGGCATCCCTCCCGTATGTGGGCCGACCCTTAAATCATCCCCAAAGACATGCCTCCTTCACAAACAGCCCTCCCAAGCTCTCCTTTCACATGATTTTTGCTGGCTCCTCTTCCAAAACCCGTCTTCAAACACCCCCAATCCCATTTTTCCTTCAATCGATGCCAACCCATCCATTTGAAGCTGTTCACAGTCCTCTCTCTCTCATTTCTCATCCGTGGAGGCTCTTACAACCTCCATTTATGACTGAAAGTCGGGTGAGCTCCATTTCCACTTATTGTTCTCTTTTCCCTTTGAAAATCTAGCCTTCGGGAGCTTGATTCACCCCTCTACAGTGCCTAGATTCACTTTAGTCCATTTGGGCAGCCGTTTCTCCCCATTTCCCTCGTTTTCTATGGCGTTTGTGGAGGCTATTTTGGTTTTTTTCTCTCTTTCCACTATCCTCTCTCTCATGGGAAAGAGGAAGACAGCCGTGAATGAGGCTGGGCCTAGTCGCCCTTCACGATCAAGAAAGCCAAGAGGTGGCGCTGCTAGCTCAAGTGCCGCCGCAAGTCCAAGTGCAGCTCCTGAGTTTCACACAAAGCGGGATTTGGATCCCCATGCTCATGTAGGGTGAGTACTGTTAGCAGAGTTACCTTATGGTGCTTATACTGATCGCAAGGTTCTGTTTGAAGCACATGTGGATGAGCGGCTCTTCGGTGAATTTCTGTTGTTTGAGTGCATCTGCCAATTGGGGTCCGCTCTTTGAAGCCCGCTCTCGTGCGAACGTGAGCACCGTTCGTGCCTTCTATGCTCGTATCCGGGATCCTACGTTAGATCCATTACAGTTCAGGATTCCCTTTGATAGAGACCAGGAAGCCACGATCGACGTTCGGTTGATAGCTCGCATTCTGAAGGTGCCTCTTGGTGAAGTTCGTCCCAGTGCTAAGAATCTGAAGTGTTCGTGAGCGAGATCGCCGCACCAGGTTCCTATGTAGTGGTTTGGTTTCGTGGCAGCCTAACAATAGCCTCTTAGCGTCCCACATGTCGGATGATTTTTGCCTGCTGCACCACATTTGTACGTTTAATGTGTATCTCAGGTCGACCAACCGCAGTGAATGTATGCGTCTCATGGTCAATTTCTTATATCAAGTGGGCCAGGGAGAGAATGTATGCATGGGCACCTTTGTATTGGAACAGATCGTCCTCGTAGCGAAGTCGATAAGAATGTCTGAGTCACTTCCTTTTAGCCAGCTCATATGTAAGATTGCGCTTGAGTTTGCTTACAGACTTGGGTCGGAGTTGCCTGTACTGATCCACTTCATCGATGAGACTACCATGAACAAGATGAAGATCGGGCCTCGGCAGCGTGAGGCTCAGCTCGATGATGATAGCGAGGCGATTTTGATAGCGAAGAGGATGCAAGTGAAGAAGAAGCTGGGGCAGAAATAGAGGAAGAAGCCCAGGAAGAAAAAGAAGAGGAGGCTCAGGATACTGATGAGAGCCCTCCTACTACGACTGGGGCTACTAGGGATGCTCACATAGCCCGACTTGAGGAGAGTCAGGTTTCCTTGCGAAGGGAAGTCCAAGAACTTCGGGCCGAGGTGAAACAAGGACTTGAAGGTACCAAGGCCGTCATGAAGAGGAAATTTACCAAGGTGACTCGTACCTTGAAGGCTATCCTGTGTTATCTACAGGATAAGGGTGCTCCTCCTCCATCACCGGACTCAGATTATCGATGAGATTTTAGATGTTTGTTTGTTGTAGTTAGGTCGCTTCCTGCTTTCTATGTGTAAACCTGTGAAGGCTAGTAGTTTGCTTATGTTGTTGTTGTAGCTCTGACTAGCTTAGTTTTCATGTGTTTCTTGTCATGATGCATGTAAAGATATATCTCTTGTATTGTGACAATTTTGATTTAATGAAATGCATGGAGTTTATTTGGCTTGTTACGTGAATGATTGTGTGGTGGTGCGTTTGTGTTATTGCTGTAACTGACGAGGTTGCGCCCTATTTTTGAATATAGGGAATGCCGCCTAAGATTACGAGGAGCACGGTATGACTTACATTGGGAGAGCCTATGGATCGGGTTCCTCTCCAGACTGATGTTCATACGGACCCTGCTGTGGGCCCGATTCTTAAGACTACACCTGAGTCTCAGCCCTCTAAAGGTCCTACAGTTGGACCGCCGCTCAGAGAGCAGTACCGTGCATCTTCCTCGACGCAGTATGTGCCACAGCCCGCTCCACCTCCTGATAGGTTTGAGCAGTTGATGGCCATGATGCATCAGCAACACCAGCAGCTCTTGACTACGATAGCAGGGACTCTAGCCCAGGGTGGGAGTGCGACTCCACCTACACCCCCTGTGCATCCAGCTGAGGATGCCGGTACTTCGACTCAGGATGAGGGCATGGCTCATCCTACACCTTCTGCTTACCCTACGGGGCATACTGCTGATACACGGGGCCTACTCGAACTATTCCAGCACTTGCGGCCTCCTACTTTTACGGGTTCTCACAGACCCGAGGAGGCTGAGTATTAGCTCGACCGTGTGTCAAAGATTCTAAGGATGTTGCACTACTCAAAGTCTGAGCAGGTAGAGTTGGCTATGTTCATGTTCGAGCGAGAGGCCAACTTGTGGTGGGATAGTGTTTTGCGGACAGTGGCTGCTGACTACGTCTGGACTTGGGCGGAGTTCGAGTTCCGTTTTCATGAGAAATACTATCCCCAGACTTACAGGCACGAGCGGGAGAATGAGTTTCTACGCCTCAGGCAGGGAGGCATGTCTGTGACAGAGTATGAGCATCGGTTTACTGAGTTGGGAAAATACGTCCCGAAGATACTTACTGACGAGCAGATGCGCATACGACGCTTTTTTGAGGGCTTGCAACTAGACATACGGTCGAAGATGTGTTGTGTCAGCATTCCCTCCTACGCATAGTTGATACATATGTCCATGAGGGTAGAGCAGGATGTGGATCGACTTACGCGATCTCGTGGCCCTATTATTCCTAGGCCACGACCGGATATGCAAGATAGGCCATTTACTGGTAAGAGGCCTCGCATCGACCCTCCTCCTAGGGCTACAGCGCCAGTACCCCCAATGAGGTGTCCTGATGTGTCATGTACTTATTGTGGGTGATCGGGTCACACAGTAGGTAGTTATTTTGCTCGGATGCGGGATAGTGGGTTTTCACCGCCGCAGAAGATCGACCGCCCACGCCCACAGGCTTTATTAGCTCCACCTTTGTGGTTGGCTCCTATGCATCCTTCCTTCAGACCTCCAGTATCTCAGTTCAGGACGCCTCAACGGCCCATAGTACTGCAGTCGAACCGCCCACAGCAGGCTCGGGTACATGCTTTGACAGTAGAGGCAGCCGAGACAGAGACTGCTCAGCCTTTGGCCTTTGAGGTCACCGCCCATATTAGAGGTACTCCTATACTCGTGATGGTGGATACTAGATCCACGATTTCTTTGATATCGCATTCCATAGTCAGGCGTCTTGGGCTACCGACTATTCGGATGGATGGAGTGCGAGTCCTTACGGCTCATGGGACTTTTTCTGATGCCACCCTGATGTGTGAGGGTTGCTTGGTGGATCTAGGAGGCAGGACGATGATTCTTGATTTGTCGTCGACCCCTCTCTTATTTATCTCGACGTCATTCTTGGCATCGATTGGTTGACTATAGGGAGGGCTGAGATTGACTGTGAGACCCGTATGGTGACGGTATACGAGCCAGAGGGCACGCCTTTTACATTTTCAGTGCGGGTAAATCTCCCCTTCCGCATACTTAGCTACGCTTCTTTACTATGGGACGCTGATGCCCCGACACTTGAGCATACGCCAGTCGTCCGTGATTTTGGGGATCTGTTCAGGAAGATCCATGGTTTGCCATCTCAGCGCCAGATTGATTTTACCATCGATCTGGTACCTGGTTCCATGCCCGTCTCACTATCGACGTATCGCATGACACCGTGTGAGATGGAGGAGTTGAGGAAATAGATTGATGATCTGTTGGAGGTTGGTTTCATTCGACCGAGTGTGTCTCCTTGGGGAGCACCAGTTTTGTTTGTGAAGAATAAGGATGGTTCTATGCATTATATATTGATTATCGCAGGTTGAACCAGATTACGGTGAAGAACAAGTACCCTTTACCCAAGATAGATGACTTGTTTGATCAGTTGAGAGGGGTGCAGTACTTCTCAAAGATTGATCTGCAGTTAGGATATTATCAGTTGCGCGTCAGGGATGAGGACGTGCAGAAGACAACATTTAGGACCAGCTTTGGCCACTATGAGTTCCTTGTGGTGTCATTCGGTATCACGAATGCACCAGTCGTATTCATGGATCTGATGAACAGGTATTTCGACCATTCCTCTATCGATTCGTCATTATGTTCATAGACGACATTTTGGTATACTCCAGGAGTCGAGAGGAGCATGAGGAGCACTTGCGATTGGTCCTGGATACACTCAGGCAGCATCAGTTGTTCGCGCAGTATAAGAAGTGCGACTTCTGGAAGTAGGAAGTGAAGTTCCTGGGACATGTGGTGTCCAAGGTTGGGATGGCAGTTGACCTGTCTAAGGTGACTGTAGTTCAGGACTGGAAGTAGCCTAATTTTGTCACTGAGGTGAGGAGTTTCTTGGGTCTGGCTGGCTATTATAGACGTTTCATTCGAGATTTCTCGAAGATTGCCAGACCTCTATCTCAGTTGACACGGAAGGATGTGAAGTTCGCCTGGAATGACAAGGCGGAGTCAGCTTTTCACGAGCTGAAGGACAGGCTTACATCCGCCCCTGTGCTAGTATTGCCAGAGCAAGGGGTTAGATACATGATATATATTGACGCATCTAGCGTTGGTCTGGGTTGTGTCCTTATGCAGAAGGATAGGGTAATTTCGTATGCCTCGAGACAATTAAGGAAGCACGAGGAGAATTACCCTACACACGACCTTGAGTTGGCAGCCGTCATATTCGCATTGAAGCTCTGGAGACATTACCTCTATGGAGAGGAGTTCGAGCTCTTTTGCGACCACAAGAGCCTCAAGTATATATTCACGCAACAAGACTTGAATATGAGGCAGAGGCGATGGATGGAGACTTTGAAGGACTTCAAGTTCGAGGTTTCCTACCATCCCGGTAAGGCGAACCTTGTGGCTGACAAGTTGAGCCGTAAGAAGGCGATAGAGTTTGTGGCTCCGCTGATGGTTGCTGAGTGGGACATGCTTGAGTTTTTGTGAGACTTTGAGTAGAAACTCACTGTGGAAGAGCCGTATGAGTTTATCGCACATGTGTAGGTGCGATCTTTTATCGATGACAGAGTCATCGCGGCGCAGAGGGATGATGCGCGTTTGACTGAGCTTCGAGAGCAGGCCAGTGATGATGCAGACGTCGAGTCGCGAGTTGGCACGGATGGGGGCTTACGTTATCGTGGCTGCTTATGCGTTCTAGATGTCCCTGACTTGAGGCAAGAGATTCTCAAGGCTGCGCACAGTACTAGACTTGTGATGCAACCGGGCAGTACCAAGATGTATCGTGACATGAAGAGGACTTATTGGTGGGAGGGTATGAAGACCCACATCACAGAGTTTGTGTCCCGTTGTCTTACTTACCAGCAGGTGAAGTCAGAGCATCGTCAACCACCTGGACTCCTTCAGCTTATGCCTATAGCTGAGTGGAAGTGGGACTTCATTTCCATGGATTTCATCTCAGGATTGCCGAAGACGAGGAAGGGACATGATTCTATTTGGGTGATCATCGACCGTCTGACGAAGTCGGAACACTTCCTACCAATCAGAGTTAAGAACTCTGCAGACGAGTTGGCCAGGCTGTACATCAGAGAGAGTACATCTGCATGGAGTTCCTTTAGAGATCGTGTCAGACAGAGACACGCGCTTTACTTCTATTTTCTGGACTCACATTCAGGAGGCTATGGGTGTGAAGTTAAAGTTTAGTACTGCCTTCCACCTACAAACAGACGGACAGACAGAGCGGGTGAACCAGATTTTAGAGGACATGTTGCGGGCTTGCGCATTGGACTTCAAGGATAGTTGGGATGACTGTCTTGCATATGCGGAGTTCGCGTACAGCAACAGTTTTCAGGCGAGTATCGGTATGGCACCTTACGAGGCGTTGTATGGGTGACCTTGTCGAGCACCGCATTGCTGGGCAGAGGTTGGTGAGCGCAGATTGATTGGCCCAGAGTTAGTGATGGCGATGTCGGAGAAGATTGATATCATTAGACGTCGGCTTCTTACAGCGCAGAGCAGACAGAAGAGTTATGCCGATACTAGACGGCACCCGCTAGAGTTCGCGGTTGGGGATCATGTATTTTTTCCTGTTTCTCCTATGAAGGGAGTCCTTCGATTTGGGAAGAAGGGGAAGCTAGCACCGCGTTTCATTGGTCCGTTTCAGATTCTTGACCGTGTGGATGCAGTGGCTTATCGTCTGGCTTTGCCCACGCCTCTCGCGAGAGTTCACAGTGTATTTCATGTTTCCATGCTGAAGAAATACGTTTTTGATCCTTCCCATACCATCAGATGGGGGCAGGTGCAATTAGGAGAGGATGTTACATATATCCTACGACCGACGCGTATACTAGACAGGAAGGAGCAGGTACTGCATAGCAAGGTCATCCCCCTTGTGAAGGTGTTATAGACGCATCACTCTGAGGAAGAGGCTACTTGGGAGACAGAAGCCGAGATCAGAAAGAACTACCCACAGCTTCTTGAGGAGTACGAAAAGGTACAAATTTCGAGGACGAAATTTTTAGTTAAGGGGGGTAGATTGTAACGTCTCGGAAAAATCCGTACAGGGACTCGAGTACCAACTCGACCAGAAATCACGTAGGATTAATTCCTTTAGAAATTAAGCATTAGTTAGCTAGCGCTACGCTAGAGTAGCTGTGAAATTGTCCCTGAACACTTTAAATACGTTCTGCAAGACCCAAAACTTGTAGAATCAATGACGCTATAATGCCTTGAAACCTAGGATCAAACTCTAAACCCGTTTGTTCTCAGGAACCTTTTGAAACTTCGTATTGGATTTAGACCGCGCGTCGAAAGTCCGATACCTACAATCTTAGACCGTTATGACCGCTTAGCTGGACATGACAATCATTTCAAAAATCAAGCCCAACCGACATTCAAAGGCTATTTCATTGAGCCTGGAGTGAAGATAGTGAGAAATGGGTTAAGATTTGAAATTTTAATTCAAATCTGGCACGGGTCTTTGCGTGTTATTATTAAGCGTTCTGACCATCAGAATTCAACCAAATATCACCCTCGGGTCAAGAAAAATTTCTCTTTCATATCATGAGACTTGTTGACTTGATTTAGGTATGATGACCGCTGAACTGAAACTGAACCGCCACGTGCGATCTGGAAACTCTATCGAACTGAAAACTTGGTGTGAGCAACATCCAGTGACCATGAGCTTAAGTCCGATCGCGTTCGGCCAGGGCACCTTCCAAAATGCTCTTTTAGATCGAAACAGCCCCGATTTGGTTATAACCCAAGTATACTTTGTTCCTAAGTGTAAAAAGGTGAGGTTTTAGCCTATATAAGGGCCTTAAACCCTCACATATCTCTCCCATCCGAATTTTCTAGAAACCCTAGATTGAAAGAGAGAGAAAGTGAGAGATTGTGAGAGAGTGTGGGAGAGTTTTTCCTGCCACTTGCTACGGTTGTTACACGTGCTAAATCCCGGCATTCAAATCACTTTTTCGGTGATTCTAACGAACTTCTAGGTAAGAAAAACCCTAACTACTTGCTGTTTTGGGTTTCTTGCAATTCGAATAGCGATGTAGCTTATGTAACTTGTGTATTAGGTCGCCTTTACGCCACTAACGAAGCGTATACGTTCAAATCGAATCGATACACGTCTAGGGCAAAAGGTGTGGATTTTAGACGCTTTGATTGACTGATTTCAAAGCTTCCAATGTCGTTTAATAGTAGATTATCGAAGAGAACGCCGTTTGACATGTAGAACATACTGTCCGTTTTTCATTTCGTAAACATAAGGAAAATATGAGATTTAGGGCATTTTAGTCATTTGTAGGAAATACTGTTTACATCCACATTTTGCTGAAATGTTTGCCATGGTTATTTTTCATGTTAGGATATTAGGAATACGTGCATGATTGGTTTGGCGAAGAGATTCGCCCTTATACGCACTTTGAGTCAACATACGCTATGTAGACTAAAGTGTGTAGACTAAGTGTTTGTATAAATGTTTGTATTAGTATGTATTGAGTAAATGGTGTTGTGTATTAGTTTTGAGATTTAATTCTCAATCAACATGTTGATGTATATGATTTTCACCATGTTGGCTATATGTATGGATTTCATTATATGTATGAAATGCATGTATTGGATGAATTGCTTAAGTTGTATGTTATAACATGTAACAACATGCTTGTATTGTTGTATTGCATTTCTATTACTCTCATATGAATACTGATGCTGATTTATAAATGCTTGGGGCTATGACCTAGTCCAGGTAGTCGGTAATGGATCAAATTCGTGGTTGGCTTCTATTTGCCACGAAGGACGCGTTGATGAACGCGAGTCGTGTTTTGGGTTGGCGGCAGTGGTTAGGCCACGCGAAGTGTTTTATGCACTTCATGTCGTTTAACCTAAGGTGCGATCGTACTAGTCGAGCCCGTCAAGTAACCCGACTGGCCGCTGATTTTTCACCTTGTATGAGTCATAACTGCTTAAATTTAGGGTACTGAACTTACCATTGAAAACCCTGTTAACCATGGTACCTTAATCCATAAAGACTCATGAGCCGGGCATGGTGGTATGGGACACCGTGGTCGAGCTGTCGGCCTACGCTGGGGCCACAAAACTCTCCATAGTGACCAGTGAGTACCTATGACTCGTGAGCCGATTATGGTGGTATGGGACACTACACTCGAGCTGTCAGCCTACACTGATTGGTGACGAGCCCTTTGTAGTGACCGCGAGCGTATTCTGAGTCTACGGGAGGCGACGACCCTTCCGTAGAGACAAGGGTACAGTAGGCTTGTATTGATAAGGTGATGGGGGAGCGGTGCAACGAGTGCGAGCAACAGCCCTTGCAGCGACCTACAAATATAACATCGTATGTGATCTCTAGGAGTGACGACCCTAGACAGGATCTGTGTTGGGATTGATATAAGGGAAGTACCTTAGTTTCCCAATACTGCTGAATGAAAGGACTAATAACAACTTGGTAATCATTATCCATATCGCATTGCATGTGCCTGGAAGATGTGGAGCACTGAGGAATGCAAGCATGCCGCGGGCGTAAGATGGTGCCGTATGAGGGAGTATGTCAGTGAGGGCATTCATCATGTCATTTCATGCATACATTAACAACAGTATCTAGGAATGTTTGATTTATTGCTTTATTATTATCGCGTGATTGATTTGATAACATGCTAATCTTTGCTCTATTATTCCACTGAGTTGATCACTCACTCCCACGTTACGGGACGGTGTTTGCAACACCACCAGACCCTGTCTTAGATGCAGGTGATGAGGTGATTCAGGATGTAGAGCCAGACTACGACGAGGACCAGGACGAGTTCTCATACATGCAGTTCTTAGACGGCTTTGCATAGGTGGCCTGGATCGGTGGAACTTCTTAGTGGGACTATTTTTGACATTTACTTTTGGGTTGTGATTTGTACATGAGACTTAGTAATGTATTCATACTTTGGAGACAGTCAGAGATTATTTTGTTTTGTTACAGTGATATATATATCTTTCAGTCTTCCGCTTGCATTTTATCGCTGGATCTGGAGTATGAATTGCAGTTTTGGTATAATCTTACTCATGTGAATGCTCTAACTCAGTCAACATTGAATCATAATCATATTTGTTGCATAAGTGATGGTCTGGAACTCGGGAGTCGGGTTTATACATGATCCTCCGATTTTCAGGGTGTTACACCTACCCCCATGGATGTAAATCTCAAAAAAATCCGTATAAAGACCCAAGTACCACCTCAGGAAAAAATCACTAAGGATTGTGTTCTGTAGAAATTAGAAGAAAATTAATTAAGTACTAAACTGAATTAATTAGTAGATTAGCTTGAACCACTTTTCTATACAAACTGAAAAATCCAAAACCAGTAGAATCGCTAGCTCTACATTACTTAAAAACCTGGGAGCAATCTCAAAACCCAGTTGCTCTTGGGAGCACATTAAAACTCCGTATCGGACCTGGACCACACGTTGAGGGTTTGATTACCGCGAAACTATAAGGTTATTACCGTGTTACTGAGCTTGACAACCATCATGGGAATCGAATCCAATAGTATCCAGAAAAGCACAACTTGAGCCTGGAGCAAAGTGTGTGAGAAACACGAATATCTTTAGAAAATGAACACAAATTTAAGTGATTTGGGCCATTCTCTTGCAGGCCAAATTTAAGATTTCAGACCGTCAGATTCTAACCCAACTACATCCTTCGATTAGAGAAATTTCCCTACACAGGTCGATGTACTTGTGGCCATGATCGAGTCTGTATGACCGTTAAACTGATACAGGTCCTCCATGGTTAATCCGCTAATCCGATCACACCAAAATCGTAACCTAGATTAGAACCATGGTCAGGGAACTTACCCTGTGCCGTAGGTGAGTAATGGACCTTTGGACGAGCCTCGTTTACCCAAAACGGACACCCTTTGGCTATAACCTAAGTATACCATGGCCATGGGGCCATTGACATCAGTTCTGGGCCTATAGAAGGCCCTTAAACCCGCCTCTCTCTCTCTCCCATACGAATTTCTCCAAACCATACGAGAGAGAAGAGAGAAAGGAGAGAAAAGAGTGAGGAGAAGAGAGTGAGATTGGGAGATTGTTGCTGGGATTCACTCCCACACCTCCATACGCCGAATCGCCACCCCACCATTGCTACAACATCGATTCCAACTTCAATTTGGGTAAGAAATCTTAAACCTAATCTTGATTTAGGAATCCAAATAGAGTAATCAACATAGTAGCTAACCTACTTCATGATTTACGTACCCGTTGTTCTACATACGGGAGTGTAGGATTCAAACCAAGTTTAAAATGAGTTAACTAATGAAAGGTACGGACTATAAATGTTAAGTTATGGTTTTCAAGGCTTTCAATGTCAGCTAATGATTTATGTCTGACTTGATTACTATCATATGATCTTAGTTACGATGTACTGGATAATTTATACATGTGTGTGAACTATGTAAATATATGATGCATTCCATGTGTTTGTTTAAATGTCTGAATGCATATGAAATCATGATTTGTGCTTGCCATGACTATTAACCTAGAGTACATGATTGTTGTATGTATGATAACTCCTTTGTGAAAGGATTTTTCATAATATATGTTATAACTAATTTAGTTCATATATGTGGTAATGTGTAGTCTAAGTGTTTGATAAAATGTCTAAATGAGAAATTATTCGATGAATTGTATTTATTAAGGGCGTTGAGATGGGATTCTCAACTACCTTATCTAGATGTATAATTTCCTTCATGTAGTCTTAATTTCAACTACATGATTTAGGTATAAAATGCATATGTATAATAACATGTTCTATGTATTTGATAAAATGTCTGAATGAGATATTGTTTAATGAATTATATTTAATAAGGGTGTTGAAATAAAATTCTCAATTACCTTATCTATATTTATAATTTCCTTCACGTAACCTTAATTTCAACTATGCAATTTATGGATGAATTGAAATGTTCGATAGCATGTTCAATATGTTGATAAAATGCTCAAATGAGTATTGTACTTGGATTATTTGTTCATTATCACATATCTCCACATGCTGCATTTGAGTATGATCGGGACTATTACGTAGTCCAGGCAATCAAAATAATTCCTATTTGAGTGGCCGAATTAGTCTCACCACATTTGATGCGTTCGGTAAATCTGAGTCATACGATGATCATCGACAATGGTACCATGTCGATTAATTCAGCGTACGCTCGTACCAGTCGAACTTGTCTAATAAACCGATTGGCCTATTATGTGTTTACCATGTATGGACGTTACTTCTTGAATCTAAGGTACCACTTACCAATGTAAAAGCTCATTTTAACCATGGTACCACGATCCGCTAAGACTCATTAGCTGGGCATGGCGGTATGGGACACCATGGTCGTGCTGTCAGCTTATGCTTGGGTAACGAGCCTCCCCATAGTGACAAGTGAGCAACCCAAACTTGTTAGCCGAATACGGTGGTATGGGATACTGTATTCGAGCTTTCGGCCTACCCCGACGCAACCTAGCTACAGTCCCAACATGGGTTGGGGTAAACCATCTAATCCGGACCCCCTTCAAAAATAACACTCTAGTTGGTAGGGCGTTGGTGGAGTAACCTCGAGTATAAACTCATGAACTTGCCTATCCACTGCTTTTCAAATCAAGGGTGATGTTTCCCTATAACTTACCTATTGTATGTAATTAACTAGGATTGACAACCCTAGATGGATCATTATTTGGATAAATGATATAAAGTGAGGTACCTTAGCTTTTCGAATCTGCTATATGAATAAGCCTAATTAAGAACTTGGCAAACACGACCATGCACCGCATTGCATGTGCCTTTGGCGAGGAAGAGCACAGTAGAGTAGCATGTGTGACTGTGAGATGGTCTTGCTAAGGGAGTGCAGGCAAGGGCATGCATCATTACGCATATCATTCCTGCATTAACAAGAGTACTTAGGATATAATTGTTGTATTGCTTTATCATTACTGCTTGATGAATTGATAACATGTTAACCTTTTCTTTATAGTTCCACTGAATTAGCTACTCATTCCCACCTGGGATGGTGTTTTAAAACACCAATCAGACTCTGATTTAGATGCAAGTTCTGGCAAGGCTTACTTGGCAGAGCCAGATTTCATACACAAGGAGTTCTCCTACGTTCAGCTATCAGGTGGGTCTATGTAGACCATGTACTGATCAATGGGAATACATGGACAATAATGATTAGTTGGACATTTACATTTTTGTATTTTGTAAATTTTGGATCAACACATGTATATGTTCAGCCTAGTAACATACTCATACTCTGGGAATTGAGAAACACTTATATACATCATATTCCTATCTCAGTCTTTCGCTTGCTTAACTTAATTATCTCTAGAGTGTGATATGTTGTTTTATTATCATCTCACTCATGTTTAATGTCTTAATATGTTCAACATTTAAACATCATTATCTATGTTGCATAAGTGATGCGTTGGAACTTGGGAGTTAAGCTTCTGCTCGACCCCTGATTTTAAGGGCGTTACAATAGACCCCATGCCTCTTACATGAAATGATTTCTACCCCCCATGCTTCTCTTACACCCAAATCATTGCCTAGCTAGGAGAGAGAGACTACCTATCATCATTACCTCTCTCTCTCTCCTTCATCTCTCTCTTTCCTTTCCCTCTTTCATTCTCATTCCTCCATTCTAGCAAGTCCTTGGATGTCCCAAGCTCTCTAAAATTCCATCATTTGCATGCTCCTATACCCCCTCAGCCAACCATCCAAAATCAATCCTAACCATTGAAACATCATCCTTGGCCCACTAGGATTCCATTGGTGGAAGAAGAAGCTTGAGATTTGAAGGTGGGTGCTTCCTAGAGTTAGATTTATTTCTCTTCCTCAGATCTCTTCCTTTTATTTACTTTGGGACTTGCAAGACCCGCCAATCTATGGTGGAGATCCCCCATGATCCTCTAGATGTGGCCTTTGGCCCATCTTCTTGCATGCATGAGCCATGGTGTGTCCATTCTCCATGGACCTCACTATGATGGTTTTTACTTTAATCCATGCCTTTTAAGGGTCATCTAGACCCCTGATTAGCATTGTAGGGATGGTATCCCCACCTTAGTTTTTTTTTTTTTTAATGTTATTTTGGGCCCATGCATGCATGGGACCCATATGTGATTATATGGTGTAGATTATGTGAGGGACTCATAGTGACGGAGTCCCTCCTCTATTGACCGATCCTCTCTCTCTCTCTTGCTTGCTCGCTCTCTCTATCTCTTTTGTGATGGTGTATGGCCCACCTGATGTGTCCAAAATCTAGGCATGTTGCACCGTCTAGCAGCCCTGGTTGAAGGAAAAACATAAATATCAGCTTGATCATAAGTTGGGCCACGCACGTGTGGACCCACCTTGATGTTTGAACATATCCACACCATCCAATCTCTAATGGTGGGGAGCAGATAGGCTGGAGTACCTCACACCATCTAGTTAGCCATTGTATTGACGTCAGCAACTTCTTGGGTTTGATCATGAGATATGTGTTATATCCCAAACGTCCATCCCTTTAGCTAGACATGAGACCCACCCCACACATGCTGCATGTGTGGGGGTGGGGCCCACCTTAATGTATGCATTCTATATTCACATCGTCCATCATTAGACGGCACTACATGGGGCCAACCATGATGTATGGGTCTTATACACACCGTCCAACACTCTGGACAGTGGGACCCACCCACACATGTGGATCCTACCTTGATGCATGTTTTATATCCAAGTCGTCCGTTCGGACCATAGGTCCTACTTGGGACTCTATGATGTATGTATTTTTGCACGCTATCCATGGGCTGGGATGTGGGGCCCATATAATGTATATCCACACCATTCATTGCTAGACGTGAGCCCCATCATGTGTATGTGGTCATCCAGACCATCCAGATCATAGGACCAGCCATAATGTAAGTGTTTCATCCATGCCATCCAGATGGGTTGGACGTGAGCCCACCATGTTGTACGTGTTTCATCCTCGTCATTCAGGGCAGACGGCCCACCAAAATGGATGTGTTGTATATCTAGGTTGTCCATCTGGTGGGGTCCATCTACCATGTGCAGGGCCACCATGATGTATTTTTTTATTTCCCATCTAATTTAGTGGGACCATGGACTGCCACATGAGGCCTAATGTGATGTATGAGGCCCATGAGTGAGGCCTAATGTGATGCATATGTGGCCCTTACGTGAGGCACAATATGATGTATGAGAGGCCCATGTGTGAGGCCTAATATGATGTATATGAGGCCCATGTGGTGAGGCCCAATGTGATGTATATGTGGCCCATGTGGTGAGGCCCAATGTAATGCATATGTGGCCCTTGTGTGAGGCCCAATATGATGTATATGAGGCCTTTGTGTGAGGCCCAATGTGATAAATTTTTAGCCCATTTAGTGAGGCCCATTGAGATGTATATTAGGCCTTTGTGTGAGACCCTTTGTGATGTATATTAGGCCCTTATGTGAGGCCCATTGTGAAGTATATGAGGTCCTTATGTGAGGCGATGGGCCTCACTATATGTTTGGCTCTATGTGGACCACTCCTTGGTAGCAATATTGGTTGAATGTCTATATTGTATAGGTAATGATGGTTAAATGTCCACATTGTGACCTTCCCTTAGTCCCATTGTTAGGCCCATTCTCATCCTTCTCTAAGTGGGTTGACCCAAATCATTGAGCCCGATTGATATTTGCATGATCCATCTATTCATATTGGGCTAACCCAAAATGTTGGACCCCATTGATTGTTAGTAGGATTTTTTTAATCTTGAAGTCCATCTAGGACTTATTTAGGCCCCCTAGGGAATCTATCAAGCTGTATGATAGTATGGAGATAGAAGCCCATTCCGGATCCTTAGGAATATAGGTAGGCCACTTAGGCCCAACCTTGATATGAGGAGAGTTATCATTACCGCAGATGGTAGGATCTGTGATGTCAGATTTGGTATATCCATAGTTGAGGACCAATCTTTATGTTATGGTTTACATCTTCTATCTTTCTATGGACCCTGCCTTGTGTATAGGCCGATTATCGATGTCGACTATAAGTATGTGATATCATAGCCTCATGATACATACCCATACGCATCATATACATGCTTGTTTGGAGGAGTGACTCATCATAACAATATATCATTGGACACATTTTTTAAGAGACTCCCTGATAGGTGGAGTTGTCTCACATAAGCACACGACATATACAGGATTGATGCATGACTAGATTGTATGACTCATGCACCTCCCATTGTGTGTTATGATTAGTGTATGCCCTAACGACATCAGGGTTGTATCCTCCTCAGCTATAGCGTAGATGACAGGATTGGATACCAAATTTTTTTTGTTAAAGACAGGGGCATCATAGATGTTCCAAGGTGAAAGTCCTCAAACCCTTATGGTACCATGGAGGATACTCCAATGTCTAGACTGAGTGGATGTATGAGCGCATGAGAGCCGAATACTAGGAGACTGTGTCTCCCACTGTGTCATGGTCGATTAGAAGGGGGTGTGACCTCACCCTCCCGAGGGTAGGGGACAATGCTAGGCTGAGTTTGACCAGCTTATAAATGGGTCCACTATCAACGTGCCGGATAGATATTGGAAGACTATTGGTCAGGAGGATAGTGAGGTCTATTCCGCTTGCATGATTATGTGTCCAGTGTGGGGCAGCATTCTGGTATATAGTGTACTAGACCCCGGTGATTATCCAGAGAGCACTGTACTGATATATTATGCTCAAGAGATGAGCTGGATTGATATGTGAATCCAAATGAGAATTGGTATGCTTGAACTGCATCTTACATATGAGATTGGCTATGCAGGCCTTACATCGCATCGCATGGCCTTAGTGTGGCCGAAAGCATTCATGCCTTGCTCGTATGGCCTTGGTACGACTGTTAGTATTCATGGACTTATCAACATTTTCACATTACTCTGATATTGCATACTTGCATTCTACCTTCGTACACACTTTCACCACCCTCTAAGCTTTTTATAATCCAATGCACGATAGATGCGTGCAGGTGATGTCAGGATGCAGTCGACCTAAGGCAGGAGCGTGCGGCATAGCTTCCGGATCTTTTCATATCTATCTCGTATTTTCCCTTCATGTATTGTACTCAAAGTTTTTTACTATAGTGGATATGTGGTGGTGATGTTTTTATTATTGTTTGTGGGTTATGCTTATGGTTATGCTTATTATGGAACAAATTTATGATGAAAAATCCTCCATGTAGGATCCCAAGATCGGAACTTGGTATATAGGTGACGAGAGCCGAGAATGAGGTACTACGGAGGATGTCGGTGATGGATTCATTGATCAAAAATTTTGTGAGCCCGGTTTCCCAGTTTGAGGTGTGACAGATATCATCGAAGACTGACTTCAATGTCTTCAAAAAATGCATTTAGTTTGTCCAACAACCAAACTCAATTTTTCTTTAATTGTTCGATGTCATTGAAGACTGGCTTCGATGTCATTGAAACTCCTTCAATGACATCTAAGCTCAGATTCTGTGAACTTCTGCACTTCCTTCCTTCTCCACTTAATTTTCTTGAATCTTGGGGTCTTGAAATCTTATATCTTAGTCTCCAAAGATCCATTCTTTGCCTTGGTGATTCTTGAGCATCAAATCCATGCTTTTAACATTATTTTCAATCCAAACTCTTAAACTCACCTTGTGACACAAACATGTATAAAATATACCATTTAGCATTATCATGTTCATAAAACCAAGATATCAATGGGGGAAAATATGCAATATTTGACACTCAACATGCCTTCTACTATTTTTTCTTTAATGGACATTAACATAGTAGATGATGGAATACCTATCACAACATTTTTAGAGAAACTGACTAACTCTGAAAAATAATCAATTATAAAGGCATTGTGTGGTTTCAATGTAAAATGACGGTCTAATAACACCTTGTCCTCCAACAAATTATTTCCCAAATAATGCGTCCTGCATCGCATCTTTATATCAAATGTGTATCCTATAACTGGGAAATAAGACTGATCTTACTACCTTTTATGCTTCGTATCTTCCTTGCCATTGTCACAAGTATATGTATTTATTTACTTGATCTGTTATCTCATTATTTAATTTCATTTTCATCCTAAGCATGGGATGATTCCATTTGAACATCTTATGTCTTGTCTTATATTCACTATAATGCCCAAATCCCTTTGTTTGAAGCACCGGAATCTGAACTCCCGTTCAATAATTCAATTTTTAATTTGATGAACCTCACTTCATTACCGAAACAAAGAGAAGATCAAGAAGAACCTCAATAGGCTAACACCACCATGGATGATATCTTTAATGAATTAGAAGATTTAGAAGATCCACCTGAATCTGACTACCATCCCTCTCAATTTGATGAGAGGTTATCTACATTAGAGGAGAAAGTTGATGCTCCGCAAGAATCCCCAGCATCATTAGTCTAAACCCAAAAATCTTCTATGAAGTACATGAAAAATTACTTCCATCGAATCTATCGGAGTTTGCGGATTAATGATCCTTCGATGCATGCACCATCCTCATTGGGGTCAGAGTTAGCTATACTTTCTTATTTTCTTTCATTGGATTTGTACTAAACAATATTTGGATGGTTTGTGTGGATATTGTGGATGTTTAGATGATTTATTTTTATACTAGATTGTGGATGTATGGATATTTTATTTACACTGTCCTATACAGTGTTCTTTATTTTGATGATATATCTTCCCTAATATTCCTAAGATTTTACCCTGCTTTGACAATTATTCTTATGATATATCATGTGATTTGTTCTTCCTTTGTCAACTTATGACAAAGGGGGGAGAAATTTATTAGTATGTGAGTGGAATGATTGCGGATTTAGTGTGTTATGATTATGGAATTATTGTGCTACATATTTTGTGCATAGTATATGTGTATTTCTCAAGGGGAACTACATGCTACTGATTGATGTAAGCATAAGTTGAGGATAGTTGGTTATGATGATTACAAAGATGCTTATTAAATCTACATAGGGCAGCTTCAATATTGTTAATCTTGTGAATGAATCTTATGAACGATTGTAATCATAAATGTTAGCGGATGTATTATGTGTGTTGTGTGTTTTGTCACGAAAGTGACGAAGGGGGAGATTGTAAGTGCTTATATGTTTAACACACATGGATTGTCAAATTTCGCAAGACAAAAGTGGTTCAGGTCAGAATCACAACTAAGTGTTTCAAGTATGGAATCACAATTGCTCTACATGCCCGAAGATCAACTCAAGATAGTGATTGACTTATGATTAGCTTAAGATCGGCATATTGTCTCAAGTAGTCGTCCCCCAATTTCAAGACAAGATCAAGTCAAAGTTCAAGACAAGTTGTCCAATGTATTTGCTAAAACACAAGTGGTATAACCCTAGAAAGACTTAGGTTAGGATCTTTAAAAAATT
This sequence comes from Magnolia kwangsiensis, assembly GCA_037074715.1. Lineage (NCBI taxonomy): Eukaryota > Viridiplantae > Streptophyta > Magnoliopsida > Magnoliales > Magnoliaceae > Magnolia > Magnolia kwangsiensis. The sequence continues at coordinate 107,387,817 of CM073571.1, forward strand.
CATTAACTTTAGGTTTTTAATAATGTTTTGACTCTATAATTCAGCCAACCTAACTTCTAGTTCGGCCAACCTAACTTTCTCAGCTAACCTAACTTCAAGTTCGGGCATAATAACAAATTCTGTTGAAAATTTAGCCAGCCTAAGTTTTAGTTCAGCTAGCCTAAACTTCGAGTTCAGCCAACCTAAGTGAGTTCGGGTTAAATTCTAGCAATGCCTTACTGTCAAATTCGCAGGAATTCAGCCAGCCGATTGGAAAATTTGGTCAACCGAATTATGATGTTCAGTTATTCAAATTTTAGATAAATCTTATCTCGCGCAATTTGATAGTCGTTGGAACAAATCTGATGAAATCTAGCCAGCCGAAGCTATTCTTATACTAGCCTAATTTTCAATATCTCTGGCTATAAATAGAGGCCTTCTTTCATTCTAAATTACATTGAAAAATCACTCTAAACCTTCTGCAAGTGAGAGAGAAGCTCTAGTCTTTGACAAGCTAATAACATGGTATTTATAATTTATTATTAACTTATTTAATTTCCTTTCTCAAAAATCATTTCAATCTTATTCTAAAGAGAATTCTATACTCCTTTTAAGATCTAAAGCGAATTGAATCAAGTTAACATTTGGGGTTTTTTCATTTCTACATTTATAGAACCCTATACTCTTTCTTTTGAGCGAATACTTCCTCCTCTACATTCAAGAAAGAAGTTCTTCTTCTATAAGCTTCTATGCGTCTTCAAATCTACGTTTGAAGATAAGTACACTATTTACTTTATTTCATTTAGGTTTGTCTAAGATAGCTTAGGAAAATCCCAATGGGTTGATTTGTGATACCTCATGAAAAGCACAAAGTGGGATTTTATTTGTGACAGCCTGTTAAAATCACGAAAGACGTTTTATTGTGGTGAGCCCATGAAAATCATGAGGAACTTTATTAGGTTATTAAGGTAAACCTATGAAAACATTGTTATAATGAAAGCCAAAATTATGAGGGTAGTAATTTTGAGAGTGGAATAAGGTTATCTTGCCTAACATTTAAGGTGAAGGTTGTCCTACGAATTATTTAGAATCAAGGTTTCATTATTTAAGTGATTGAGATTTTGTATTCTTTATATATTTCATTTTTATTTCGATTATTGGTCATTCTCCTATTCCCCCTCCCCAACCCCCAGAATATTGTTAGCTCTCATTTTTAGGGAGTAATTTGAGCATGATAGACAATACTGATGAATTTCATTACGTGGGTTTACTTTGAATTTTAATCTTATTTTATTCATTACGTTAGTTTGGATTTGAGATTTCAAAGTAATGAGAAAGAAGAGTTGATTATTGAACCTTAATAAGCATTATTTCAATGTTATTTATTTCCCTTTAGTTGGCTCTGATTGTGTATTGGATTGGATGGAAATTATTTATATTGTAATTTGATTTTATTTATTTAACCTCACAGTCCTGGGATTCGAAGTTGGGCCTAGCCGGCTTAAGTAGTAAATTTTGGGGTTTGACATTCTCACTATTCATGCCATCTATTATGATTAAATCACAATTTTATGTTCATGGCGCACTTCGTTCGAAAGATGTGGTACCACTTCGGATGTGGTTCATTCTTCAGCATGTACAAGAACTTCCACACAATTAAAGACTCATCGTAATCTTTTTAAGTCCATTGTCCTTCTTCTCTATCATCATTCGCTTGTTTAGCATCATCGAATTTCAGATCATATGTTTCATCTTCTGCTCTTAATCGCTAATGGTTAGCCATATATCTTTGAGGACACACATTGAATCAGTGACTACGTTGGCCACATTGGTAGCCATTTTCTAGTTAAGACAAATCGTAGGGGTCAAGGTTTCTACTTGGACTAGTGACAGCTCATAGAGGTTGAGGTTTCTATAAGTGCTTATACTCAAGCACAATTTAATTGTCAATTTTGTAGTCCTAAATAGATTACAAGCTCTTATGAAGATTCTCTTCGACAACTCATGAAAATATATCATCGACTCGATCAAGCCAATTAGGGAAGACTCAACATATCAACTTATGAAAGTACATGGTTCAAAGATTGGAACACTCTGTATGAGTTAACCATAGGTGGTATAACCTTAGATTGACCATAGGATAAGTGTATTTCACATAGCATTATAATGATCATCTTTAGTGTTAAAATACACTCAAGTTTGGCCAGCCTAACTGTCTTCGACTAACCCTACATGTTTCGGGAAAGTTTACAGATAGAACAAGATTTTTCGTGGCATGTTTGTCCAGCCCGACCTTGGGTTCATCCAGCTGAACATGACTGCTCGGCCAACTCGGACTTGTTCGGTCAAGTTTTCAGCAATGACATATTTTTGGATTTCAAGCATATTGGGCCAACTGAACTTAGGCTTGGGCTAGTTGAATTTTTGAAAGATCTTATCCCGCGAAATTTGAGTGTCATTGGAACGAAATCGTTGGAATCCAACGAGCCAAACCGACACTCGGGCCAGCCGAATTTCCAAATTCTGTAGCTATAAATAGAAGGCTTCTCTCATTCATTTACATAACGAAAGTTAGGGAGAAAATCCATCTTTTCAAGTGAGAAAGGCAGGCTCCTCTTAAGCTTTTTTAGCGTAATTCTAATCTTCTATTTTAGCTTATTTTTAATTCTCTTTCTCAAGACGCTTTAATTATTTTTAATAGAGTAATCTAAACTCAACTTGAGATCTAGAGAATTGATTTTGCAATACCTAGGGTATTTGTTTTATATTGAATACTCTATAGATCCCTATATTCTTTTAGGTTGAAATTATACACAATTTCATTAATATCCCAAGAAGAAGATCGTTGTATTCAATCTATAGCTTCGACTTCGACTCGCCAATCGAAGATAAGCACTTATTTACCTTTATTTCAGTTTTCTTTTTTTCTGAGATAGCCCAAAAATCTCAACAGATTTATTTGTGGTGATCCCGTGAAATAGCTCATGAAAATTGCAATAACTGTATTAGGTTGATAAGATGACCCTAAGAAAACCTTGAGATAGTAAACATTAATTCATGCACCTGTGTGTGTGATGTAGGAGGTGCACATATACCTTCTTAGCATGTTAAAATGAAAACCGAATTAATAAATTGCTAGAACTCAATTAGTCATACGAACTGGATCTATGCATTTCTGATTCAAATAAATTTATTTCAAATATGAAAAAATTGTCATTTGAAATTTTGACTATAAAAGTGACATAACATTTTATCTAAGTATAGTCATAAAACACATAACATATCAATCTCATTTCTGATTCAAATAAATTTATTTCAAATATGAAAAAATTGTCATTTGAAATTTTGACTATAAAATTGACGTAACGTTTGATCTAAGTATAGTCATAAAACACATAACATATCAATATTTATGTAAAAATAGTTCCGAGGTTACTCTGTGTGCACAACAGGTCACGTACCTCCATTTCACAAGTACTTCCAGTTGAAAATTTCAATTTTAAAAAAATTTACTATTTTGAGTAATTTTTATTTTTATCCTATCTCCTGATTTTTGGAGTTCTAACATTTCTGTCTTTTATACAAATTACTTGTAACAATGCTAGGTATGCTATAAGGTTTATCTAGACATTTTTATCTTTGGAAAATTAAGCTTTAAAAGAGTTACTATTTTCGGTGACTTCTAAACAAATTAGAAAAATAGTTTTTAGAAGAATTTTGTTATTTTGGGTTATTTTAAATTAGGGGTTTAGTTTTCTTTATTATTGGTGTAATCAAGAAATTATAGACACATTATTCAATATAATTATCCATTTTTTTCACTTAATTCTTATGAACTTAAGAACTACCTTCAGGAATATTTGTGGCCTTAACCACTTCAGGAAGACAATGTTCATCTTCTCATTATTTCACATCTTTCCCTGTGTCAGTTGGTATCAGAGCGAGGCTTTTCCTTGGCTCGTTAGCATTTAATAATGGTTCAGACAACAACCCTACAGACGATGCTCTATCGGATAATCATACGATAGTAGCAATGTTTAAAGCTTTCTAACAGGAGAATCTATAAGCCA